>LR738709.1:631167710-631223348 GCA_902687465.1 Secale cereale | reverse complement strand
CAACTCGGAGTTATTGAAGAGCTTTCTGAATTCTTACATGGCCTTTAACATCCTGAAACCTTTCACCAAAATGATCACTATGTTTGTTGAACCAACTTCAAATGATACAAGGTTTGTTGGGGGTGGAAAGTATAATTATGGAGCTTCTGATGATATGCCCCACTGTAACATTGATCTTACAAAATGGTGGTGATTCACTCCGAACTTGCTTCAACAAGTTTTTTTCTTTGTGACCTCGGAGATCGGTGTCCTCCTTACATGATGCACCCGATTCCATGCATGTACGAGCATAAGTTGAAAGCATAGTAATGTCACTGATCTAATGATAGTGACCTAGGTTAGAGTTCACCTCAAAATGTGTTTGATTGGTTCAGCTTAGTAATTATGTCCAACTGATTTGTGCATCTAGCTGGAATGTGAAGTTTGTGTAACCATGTGCATATCACAAATGTGGATAGGTGTCATAGACATTGGGGTTGTTTGCCTCAGGCTTGAAAGGAGTGAGGTACAACAAACCCTATTAGGTAGAGTTCTAGAGTTACCTGGTTGTACCCATGTATAGGTTGATTTGGTCATTGTAGTTGCCTACATGTGGGTGCCCTGGATTCATTATAAAATTGTCTTGTTAGACATGGCAAAAAAAATCTATATTTTAGGTTTCTTTAATTCTTCAAATAAGGTGTTGAAGGCCTAAAACTATTCCTACGTAGATTAAAATATGCAATCCGTGTTTGATTAATCCTTTTCATAGATTGTCCTTACTAGCTTGTTGGAGGTTGAGAGACTACCCCTACTTGATGTGAACTTCACTTGATAACCCATTTCACTAGTGGCACTTCAAAACATTTGTGTGAAGCCTTCGATACAATAATGACATTCTATTGATAATTTAACATTATGGTTGGACAATTTAAATGGTTTTACCATCCAATTCAGAAGCCAGTAAATAGCATTAGCATACTAGCTCTTTGCCATACTAGGACCATAATACTAATTCGAAAAACTCTTTAAGCACATAAAAGTGCGGCAATTGGATGAGAAAAAGGGTGCGCCAAAAAGAAATGGACATCGTCGAAACATTTTTCCATCAGGTCTTTATGTGTTAAGTACCACCAGTGAACCACCAATAGGATCATCCCAAATACATACATCTTGAGCAATATAAAAATAACGAGTTGAGGAGATCCAACAAATCTCACATGTTCAGCCACATCTATCATACGGTCTATGTCGCTCCGATGTTTAGCGTTAAACATGTTTGGCACGAAACATATTTAATACCATCAACTAATTAATATCAAGCCTAATATCAACTTGAGCATTCCACCTAATATTCCAGCTATTCTTGAGCCATGCAAAGAATACACTGGGACACTTCATTTTTGTTGTGTTTCAAAGGCGTATGTAAACTGCCATCCTCTCAACTGGTGACAACGAATGGTGTGGCTCACCCGATCTAGATCTCCACTAGATCGGACGAATTGTTGTTTAGGTGGTACTTTTCGACACGCATGAGGCTTTTGTACATCATAGATCATATATTTTTACATCGTCTTTTGTCTCGGTTTCTTCCATCGTGCATTTTATGGGTCAAGGCCGGGTCAAGGTGCTCAGGGTACTTGTTGGTACTTTGCCACCTCTCTAATGCAGGAATTTGGTCTGGTCCTTTACAAACCATATAGGCATGATGGGTCATATTGACATAAAGGAACAATTTTTGGAGGACCCCGGTGGTGGAGTGCAACAATTATTATCCCCATGTTCTGTAAATAGAAGCGTCGAGGAATAAAATGTTTTGTTCTATATGTCGAGTGTATTATTATTTTTTACTTCTAAAATCTTTGAAAGAAATGTCAAATTTTCAAAATCAAATAACCAAAGACATATAATAAAAAACCAAATAAGGAAATATATGTTACCGAAATAAGTGACAACCAACAATATTCTACTCCCTCCGTTTCTTTTTAGTTCGCATATAAGGTTTGGTCAAAGTCAAACATTGTAAAGTTTGACTAGCTTTATAGGAAAAGATATCAACATTCACACCATGAAATCAATAGTATTAGATGCGTGTTGAAATTAACTTTCATAACATATAACTTTTTTATTGTAGATATTAATATGTTTTTCTATCAAGTGAGCCAAACTTTACAAAGTTTGACTTTGACCAAATATTATATGCAGACTAAAAAGAAACGGAGGGAGTATTAGGTAATAAGCATTGTACCACTAGTAAGAGGAAATGTACCCAAATTGTATGTTGTTACCAGACTTATTTCATAGTTCATATGCAATGCTAAACATTGTTCTCATTGCCAGAATCGATCTATATTTCCTCTCAGCTGTGGCACATCTCAAGTTGTTTGAGCACTCACCATGTAAGGTTCTAGCAATAACTCTGGCCATTTGGCAGATGGTAAAAACATTTAGCATGGTAGTTTTTATCCTTCAGACCGAGATGACCTATCATTTACGTAATAGTATCAGCAAAATGAATTATCCGGTAATGTTGAACCACTATTGTGGCATCTATTCCACACAGACCCTCGGCTAATAATTTACTCCCTCCATTGCAAAATAATTAAAGTTCTCAATTTGCCTCAAGTCAAACATGTTCATTTTTATTTTAAACTTGAACTTCTCCATGTAACCACATGTTATGTGTGGTGAGCAACTTAATATTTGAAATTAAGTTATGATGCTTTAGGTCGTTAGATAAAAAATGAAATCTAAAAAATGCGGTCAATTTTGTCCAACTTTATAGAGAAGAGTGCATAAATCTACAACACAACAAGTAGATAGTAACATTTCAAATATATATTTTATAAATAATATTATATGAATAATTTGGTGTTCTAGATGTTAATATAGTTTCCTATAGACTTGATTCAATTTAATAAGTTTAGCCTAGGACAACTTAAAACTTCAATTACTTTAGAGCGGAGGGAGTACAAGCTTATTATTAATTTATAGCTATAGGTAAAGTAATTGGTCTGGTTTTGCCGGATAAGCAGGGTTGAAAGAACGTGAATGTCGCCTAGAGGGGGTGAATATGAACTTTAAAATAATTACGGTTTATGCTTGAACAAATGCGGAATAAACCTAGCGGTTAATTTGTCAAGAACAAAACCTACAACAACTAGGCTCACCTATGTGCACCGACAACTTATGCTAAGCAAGATAAACAACTAGGTGATAGCAAGATATATGACAAGAAACAATATGGCTATCACAAAGTAAAGTGCATAAGTAAAGGGGCTCGGGTAAGAGATAACCGAGGCACGCGGAGACGACGATGTATCCCAAAGTTCACACCCTTGCGGATGGTAATCTCCGTTTAGAGCGGTGTGGAGGCACAATGCTTCCCAAGAAGCCACTAGGGCCAACGTAATCTCCTCATGCCCTCGCACAATGCAAGATGTCGTGATTCCACTAAGGGACCCTTGAGGGCGGTCACCGAACCCGTACAAATGGCAACCCTTGGGGGCGGTCACCGAACCCGTACACTTTGGCAACCCTTGGGGGCGGTCATCGGAACCCGTCAAATTGCTCGGGGCAATCTCCACAACCTAACACTACTGCAGGATGCTGCTAACGTGACACTACGATCAGAGACCCTTCGAGAAACTATGTGCGATGCAATCATCGCAAACGGTGGTGTATGAAAACCATCAAAAATGTGTAAAATGTTTGAGAAGACGGATGCATCAAACATGGTTCAGATTTTAGTTGCGTGTGCGATGAAGGGCATACGGTTCAGTTCAATTAACTATTTGGGATGAGGAGGAACAAAAGAAACGGGCAACCAGATGAAGGCGTGTGCGATACACAACATACGGTTCACTCGGATGAACTGTTTGTGATTAGGCAACACAAAAGAAACGGGCAGCCAGATGAAGGTGTGTGTGATATACAGCATACGGTTCACTCGGATGAACTGTTTGTGATTAGGCAACACAAAAGAAACGGTCAGCCATATCAAGGTGTCTGCGATATACGTCATGCGGTTCACTCGGCCTTGTCATCAGTGTGTGACAACTATGGTAACCGTTCGCTCCCCACTAGCCTCTTCTTGTACCATGGCAACCGTCCACCGCCTCTTCGCCTTTCCCTCTCGATTTGGAACTACTGTCGCACGCTCTTCCTCCCTCCATTTGCCTTCACCATTCCTTCTTCCATTGTTCAATCATCTTCACCATGGAGGGAACAGGCCGGAAACGATCCCGTTATTTATGCCCCGATCTAAAAGATGACGTGGTGGTGGAATTCATTGATCGGTGCGACGTCATCACCTCGGCTAGCATGGCAGGTTCGTACAAGACCATTCTTGACTCAACATATAGGATCATTACAAAGAACCCAAGGGTTCAGGAGCGGTTTGATCTCCCATATCTTCTTCGCCATGACCTTGCTCGCCGTCGCGAGGACGACGGAAGCCTTGCCTTCTGCAAGTTGATGCCGCTTGATAATGATACGTGTGATGTTAAGATGCCATCACTTAAGGGCAAGGCCTGGGCAGGCGCAAATGGAGATTGGGTTGTTTATATTGGGAACAACTGCGAGTGGGAACTTGTGAATTTGTACACTCGTCACCGGGTTTCACTTCCAAAATCTCAGACTGCCATGAGGTTCAGCACACAGATAGTCTACGTACGTTCAGATACGATCATCATGACTGTCATCTATGGAAGATAGTAATTTCTCGAGTTCCCTACCACTCTTGGGATTACAAGAACTATGTTTTTCTTGCTATCTTCGACAAGCTTGTTGCCGTCTCTGCTTCCACGGATGGATGGATATTACTCAAAAATCAATTTCTGGACAAGAATGAGTATTTTGATGCAATTCAATACGAGCGTCATGTGTTTGTTATCACCACTCCTGGCACTGTTTTTGCATGGGATCCTTATTGTTTCGGTACGTTTGTAATTATAATTGTTTCATCCACATGCATGCGGGTTAGCTAGTTTCCCTTTACTAATTAACTTCTTGTGTTTCCAAGGTCCTGTGAACATTCCACCACCTATACTAGAAAAAAAATAACCAAGGGGGAGATGACGATGGTGATGATCACAAGCATGAGGACGAGCATGACCTATATACTCAATGGTGCCTGGCAACTTATTCTGATGGATCGCCTCTTCTTGTATGTATACAGGGCACTGTTGATGTTACTAACGAAGGAGGTGTTGTCTCCCATGGTCGCACTATCCGGACCTATTCCAGCATCCATTGCAGGGTATTCGGGATGGATACTTGTGTACTAGCGCCAACACCTTATGAATGGTTCCGTATTGAAAGTCTTGGAGGAAACTCGCTCTTCCTTGGACAAAACTATCCAATGATGGTGAAAGTCGATCCAGCTGTTGTTGACACAACATTACTACCATTTATGAGAAGCAACTGTATCTATACCTTGGACATTTCTATGGTTCCCTACCCTGGCTATCACAATATGCGTCCTGATATAGGCCGCTTCAGCCTGGATGATCAGTCATGTGAAGGTCTCGAGATTGACAATAGCTGGACCTTCCCAAAGAATCAGTTATGGTTCAAAGCAAGCATTTCCAACATCGATGATTGGTTGAGCTGAAGTTTATTTCATCGCTTTGTTATTTGTTGTGTGAGAAAAACTTTACTTTACTAGAATGTTTTGTTGGAAATAATCTATAATCCAACATGTATCCTCGTTGTTGTTGTGTGTTGATGACTTGTTGTATGTAAAGAATGGTACATTTGCATATGCGTCCCATCAAGTCACGCATGCTCGCACGTCACACGGGTCACGTGGCGGCACGTATATTTTTTTCTATTTGGATGACAAAAAAAGTACAATGCCACTTTGTATTGGTGTCCATATGAACAGTGCTAGTGATTTTAGTTGAAAAAATTAGATAGTGCTAGTGATTTTTAGCTGCATATTTTGACAAATCGCAGTGTTACAAGGTTGGCAAATGACAGTGTTACTAGATAAACAAATGTCAATCTTTCCAGTTTGACAAATGGCAAGATACCCAAAATGGCAGATATGCAAATCTTACCCAATTGTTTGTACGTGGTTGCACACGGGTCATGCAGAACAACCGTTTGCGTTGAAGGGGTGCAGAAATCCTGCTCGGCACATTTTCCCTTGGCTTCCTGGGGAAGTTTTCGGTTTGCATCCGGGTGTTCTAACTAAAACGTTTGCGATGAGTGTTTTATATTTGAAAACCATTGGCGTTTTTTTAAGAAAATGGTTTGATAAGTCTGTACATTAAGAGAGAAAAACGCAAGTTCGCTCAAACCATATCTTTCATTCAGTCACACTGCAAATTTATATTCATATGATCGAGAATTCGAGATACAGTATTAAACCCCAAAAAACTATTTCCGGCAGCGGCGAAGGCGGCGTGACGTGACGTCGTTGTCGTTGTCGTCCTCCGGGACGCCGTTATTGAAGTCTTCAAGGCAGCACACAATGGTCTTCACTTGTAAATCAAACATCATGTCGTCGCGTGATCGACGGGCGGGGCGCGGGAGGACGACAACTGGCGCCGCTGAGAGGTAGCGGTCGACGGCAGCGTCCCATTCCGCTGAGGGGGGCGCACGCATGGGCACGGGCACGGCGGGTCCAGCCAAACGCACGGGGGCCAGCGCCAGGTTGGGTGGAGGGGCAGGCACGGGCATGGGCGCTAGCGCTGGCATGTACACAAGCTCGCGCGGGTCTGCGGAGACCTCGTTGACGCCCGTGGCTTCCAGCTCTGTGGTAGTGCTCAGCGACCAGCCCGTCAATGCTTCGGGGATGGTCGCTGACGCGGGCGCGGGGATGGGAGGTGGGACGGGAGCGGGGGCAGCAACCGCCGCGGCCAGCTCGTGCTGGGCCATGTCCATGAGGCCCCATTCCTCCTTATTTTATATCTCCTCTAGCTCGGAGTCAACTTCACCAAAGTTGAAGACTAGTGGCAGATGATCGTTCTGCGCCATGGCGTTGGTGGAGGTCTGTGGGAGGGAGGGGAATGGGAGGCGAACAGTAAGGCCACCCGTATTAAACAGCGGCTCGGGCGCCATTAATGGAGAGGAAGGCATGCGACCATGGAAGTCAAAGGGCTCTCTTCCCAGTGAGCCTGTGCAGCGTATAGCTTGCACGCTTCCCGGTGAGCCTGCGCATTGGATGACAGCTTGTACGCCTCTCGTTCAGCCTACGCATCGGACTGCGCTCGCCACGCCTCCTGTTCAGTCAAGGTCAAGCAGTTGTTCGCACGGCACCTCCTACAACCCTTAAAACCAACTAACCAAGACACGTGGTGTCACGTGAATGATTAACAAAAAGCACACGGTTTGAATTCTACAAACTTTTGAGATATTAAAGTGGCAGCTATGTTTTTCAAAATGCCTTTGTTGGCTGTCATTATTCGAGTGCGCCTTCTCTCAAAATGGACACGAAAAATGCCACAGCATGCCGGGTGCCATTCCATGATAGCATGCCAAGTTTCATGAATTTCAGATGAGTTTTAGATTTAGTAGAATTTAAAAACCAGGCATCTTAATGTTTTGCCGGCAATCAACGGTGCCCTGGTGTTTGAAATTCATTCCCATTTCATGCATGGGGCCTAAGCATGCACCCAAGGACACAAATTAGATTTTTCAACCAATTTATATGCACTGGCGCATATGCATGTAGTTCAAATTTGAATTATGCACATAAATGTATTGAAAACTCAGTTAATGCATAAAAATGTCCAAACGAACCCGGAAAAGACCCAAAGATTTACACAACACTCCTGTTGTTCTATTTTGACACGAGAGAAATTTTGAAAGCAATAAGAGCCAATGGATATCGTTTCGTCCCCAAAGGTGGGACGTTCCCTACCGGAAACCATCATGCTTGTTGTGAGAAGCTTGCTACTTCTCGAGCTTGCGTTGTATTCCCTTGAAGAGGAAAGGGTGATGCAACACAGTAGCGTAAGTATTTCCCTCAATTTTTGAGAACCAAGGTATCAATCCAGTAGGAGACCACGCGCGGTTCCCTCGCACCTGCACACACAAATAAGAACTTCGCAGCCAATGCGATAAGGGGTTGTCAATCCCTTTACTGTCACTTACGAAAGTGAGATCTGATAGATATGATAGTTTGATATTTTTGGTATTTTTGGATATAAGGACAGAAAGTAAAAACAGAAAAGTAAAGTAGATTGTAGATTGATATGTTGAGAATAGACCCAGGGGCCATAGGTTTCACTAGTGGCTTCTCTCATGATAGCAGAATTCTACGGTTGATGAACGAATTACTGTCGAGCAATTGATAGAAAAGTGAATACTTATGAGAATATCTAGGCATGATCATTATATATAGGCATCACGTCTGTAACAAGTAGACCGAAACGATTCTGCATGTACTACTATTACTCCATACATCGACCGCTATCCAGCATGCATCTAGAGTATTAAGTTCATAAGAACAGAGTAACGCCTTAAGAAAGATGACATGATGTAGAGGGATAAACTCAAGCAATATGATATAAACCCCATCTTTCTATCCTTGATGGCAACAATACAATACGTGCCTTGCTGCCCCTACTGTCACTGTGAAAGGACACCGCAAGATTGAACCCAAAGCCAAGCACTTCTCCCATTGCAAGAACTATAGATCTAGTAGGCCAAACCAAACCAATAATTCGAAGAGACTTGCAAGGATATTATAATCATACATAAAAGAATTCAGTAAAGAACCAAATATTTCTCATAGATAATATTGATCATAAACCCACAATTCATCGGATCTCGACAAACACACCGCAAAAAGAGATTACATCGAATAGATCTCCTCGAAGACCGAGGAGAACTTGGTATTGAGATCCAAAGAGAGAGAAGAAGCCATCTAGGTACAAACTATGGACCCGAAGGTCTGTGGTAAACTACTCACAACTCATGGTGAGGCGATGGTGTTGATGTAGAAGCACTCCGTGGTAGATCCCCCCCTCCGACGGAGCTCCGGAACAGGCCCCAAGATGGGATCTCACGGGAACAGAAGGTTGCGGCGGTAGAATTAGGGTTTTCTTTCCTCTTCTGATGTTTTCGGGGTACATGGATATATATAGGAGGAAGGAGGGCATCGGGGGACCAATGTGGGGCCCACGAGGCAGGGGGCGCACCCTGTAGGGGGGGCGCGCCCGCAACCCTCATGGACGCCACGTGTGCCCTATTCCGTGGTTCTCAAGTCTCCCGTGAAGATATCGCTCCAAAAATATATCTCCCGAAGGTTTCATTCCATTTGGACTCCGTTTGATATTCCTTTTCTATAAAACCCTGAAATAGGCAAAAAAAAACAGTAATCTGGACTGTGCCTTTGGGTTAGTAGGTTAGTCCCAAAAATAATATAAAAGTGTATAACAAAGCCCATTAAACATCCAAAACATCATAAATAATAGCATGGAACAATAAAAAATTATAGATACGTTGGAGACGTATGAAGCATCCCCAAGCTTAATTCCTGCTCGTCCTCGGGTAGGTAAATGATAAAAACAATTTTTTTGATGTGGAATGCTAACCAACATAATTTTCAATGCAATTCTTTTTATTGTGGCATGAATGTTCAGATCTGAAAGATTCAAGACAAAAGTCTATATTGACATAAGAAATAATAATACTTCAAGCATACTAACAAAGCAATCATGTCTTCTCAAAATACCATGGCTAAAGAAAGTTATCCCTACAAAATCATATAGTCTGGCTATGCTCCCTCTTCGTCACACAAAATATTCATATCATGCACAACCCCGGTTTCATCCAAGCACTTGTTTTCATACTCAATTCTTTCAAACCTTTCAACTTTCACGCAGTACATGAGCGTGAGCCATGGATATAGCACTATGGGTGGAATAGAATGGTGGTTGTGGAGAAGACAAAAAGGAGGAAGATAATATCACATCGACTAGGCGTATCAACGGGCTATGGAGATGCCCATCAATAGATATCAATGTGAGTGAGTAGGGATTGCCATGCAACGGATGCGCTAGAGCTAAAATGTATGAGAGCTCAACAAAAGAAACTTAGTGGGTGTGCATCCAACTTGCTTAAGCACGAAGACCTAGGGCATTTGAGGAAGCCCCTCGTTGGAATATACAAGCCAAGTTCTATAATGAAAATTCCCACTAGTATATGAAAGTGACTAAACATGAGACTCTCTATCATGAAGAACATGGTGCTACTTTGAAGCACAAGTGTGGAAAAAAATAGTAGCAATTGTCCCTTTTTCTTTTTTTTTTCTTTTTTTTTCTTTTTTTCTTTTTTGGGCCTTTCTTTTCTTGGCCTTTCCTTCTTTTTTTCTTTGGGACAATGCTCTAATAATGATGATCATCACACTTCTATTGATTAACAACTCGATACTAGAACAAAGTATGACTCTACATGAATGCCTCCGGCGGTGTACCAGGATGTGCAATGAATCAAGAGTGACATGTATGAAAAATTATGCATGGTGGCTTTGCCACAAATACGATGTCAACTACATGATCATGCATGGCAATATGACAATATGAAGCGTGTCATATGAACGGAACGGTGGAAAGTTGCATGGAAATATATCTCGGAATGGCTATGGAAATGCCATGATAGGTAGGTATGGTGGCTGTTTTGAGGACGGTATATGGTGGCTGTTTTGAGGAAGGTATATAGTGGGTGTATGGTACCGGCGAAAATTGCACGGTACAAGAGAGGCTAGCAATGGTGGAAGGGTGAGAGTGCGTATAATCCATGGACTCAACATTAGTCATAAAGAACTCATATACTTATTGCAAAAATTTACGAGTCATCAAAAAAAAGCAATCAACGCATGCTCCTAGGGGGAGGTTGGTAGGAGTTAACCATCACGCGCCCCCAACCTCCACACAAAGGATGACACTCTACAAATACCTCATGCTCTAACTTCGTCACATAGCGGTTCACCATACGTGCATGCTACGGGAATCAAAAACTTAAACACAAGTATTTCTCAAATTCATAATAACTCCACTAGCATGACTCTAATATCACTATCCTCATATCTCAAAACAATTATCAAGTATCAAACTTCTCATCATATTCAATACACTTTGTATGAATTTTTTTACTACATTCATCTTGGATGCCTATCATGCTAAGCCTAGTTTTATAGCCAAAGCACATTACCATGCTGTTCTAATAGACTCTCAAAAGGATATAAGTGAAGCATGAGAGATCGACAATTTCTACAAAATAAAATTACCACCGTGCTCAAAAAGATATAAGTGAAGCTCTAGAGCAAAAACTATTTAGCTCAAAAGATATAAGTGAAGCTCATAGAGTGTTCTAACAATTCCTAGGCCATATTTATCTCTCTCAAAAAGGTGTGTACAGCAAGGATAATTGTGGCAAAGTAACAAGCAAAGACTCAAATCATACATGACGCTCCAAGTAAAACACATATCATGTGGTGAATAAAAATATAGCCCCGAGTATAGTTACCGATAGATGAAGACGAAAGAGGGGATGCCTTCCCGGGGCATCCCCAAGCCTAGGCTTTTGGTTGTCCTTGAATTTTACCTTGGGGTGCCTTGGGCATCCCCAAGCTCTTGCCACTCTTTGTTCCGTAGTCCATCAAAGCAATGCTCAAAACTTGAAAACTTCACAACACAAAACTTAGACAAAAATCTCGTGAGCTCCGTTAGTATAAGAAAACAAAACACCACTCAAAGGCACTGTAATGAACTCATTCTTTGTTTGTATTGGTGTTAAACCTACTGTATTCCAACTTCTCTATGATTCATATCCTCCAATACTACTCATAGATTCATCAAAATAAGCAAACAACACACGAAAAACAGAATCTGTCAAAAACAGAACAGTCTGTAGTAATCTGTAACTTTCGCATACTTCTGTAACTCAAAAAAATTAAATAAATTGGTAAACGTGAAGAATTTTTCTATTAAGCATCTGCAAAAAGAATCAAATAAATAGCACACTCCAGTAAAATCTGGTGACTATTTTAGTGAGCACTAACGATTCTGTTTTTTACAGCAAAATCATATAAACTTCACACAAGTCTTCCCAAAGATTCTACTTGGCACAAACACTAATTAAAACACAAAACCATATCTAAACAGAAGCTAGATGCAACATTTATTCCTAAACAGAAGCAAAAAAAATAAATATAAAATTGGGTTGCCTCTCAACAAGCGCTATCGTTTAACGCCCCTAGCTAGGCACGATACTGTAGGATCGAAAGTATGTCTAGAGGGGGGGGTGATTAGACTACTTGTAAATATAAAAATTCTGCCTTTTGATCATGAACAGTTTTTGGCAGTTTCACAATTATGATCAAGTCAAGTATCACCCTACACATGCAATTCTAGAGTATAAGCAGCGGAAAGTAAATTGCACATGTAGTAAAGAGAGGTGGAGAAGATCAAACGCAGTTTGGAGACGCGGAGATTTTTCTCGTGGTTCCGATAGGTAGTGCTATCGTACATCCACGTTGATGGAGACTTCAACCCACGGAGGGTAACGGCTGCGCGAGTCCACGGAGGGCTCCACCCACGAAGGGTCCACGAAGAAGCAACCTTGTCTATTCCATCATGGCCTACGCCCACGGAGGACTAGCCTTACTCGGGGTAGATCTTCACGAAGTAGGCGATCTCCTTGCCCTTACAAACTTCTTGGTTCAACTCCACATCTCGATGACGGAGGCTCCCAAGCGACACCTAACCAATCTAGGAGGCACCACCCTCCAAAAGGTAATAGATGTTGTAGATGATGATGAACTCCTTGCTCTTGTGCTTCAAATGATAATCTCCCCAACACTCAACTCTCCTCACTGATTTGGCTGTGGTGGAAGAAAGGATTGAGTGGAAAGTAACTTGCACATGTAGTAAAGAGAGGTGGAGAAGAGCAAACGCAATTTTGGAGACGCGGTGATTTTTCCCGTGGTTCCGATAGGTGGTGCTATCGTACATCCACGTTGATGGAGACTTCAACCCACGGAGGGTAACGGCTGCGCGAGTCCACGGAGGGCTCCACCCACGAAGGGTCCACGAAGAAGCAACCTTGTCTATTCCATCATGGCCTACGCCCACGGAGGGCTAGCCTTACTCGGGGTAGATCTTCATGAAGTAGGCGATCTCCTTGCCCTTACAAACTTCTTGGTTCAACTCCACATCTCGATGACGGAGGCTCCCAAGCGACACCTAACCAATCTAGGAGGCACCACCCTCCAAAAGGTAATAGATGTTGTTGATGATGATGAACTCCTTGCTCTTGTGCTTCAAATGATAATCTCCCCAACACTCAACTCTCCTCACTGATTTGGCTTTGGTGGAAGAAAGGATTGAGTGGAAAGCAACTTGGGAAGGTTAGAAATCAAGTTTCATATGGTAGGAATGGAGCAACTTGATCTCAACACAAGGGTAGGTAGTTCTCTTCTCAGAAAGTGTAAGGTAGGAGTGGTAGTTCTTTCTGATGGCTCTCTCCACGAATGAAGAGGGGGTGGAGGGGTATATATAGCCTCCACACAAAATCCAACCGTTACACACATAATTGAGCAATCTCGGTGAGACCGAAGTGGAAACTCGGTCAGACCGAAAGTTCAAATATAGTGAACGTTGGGGTTTTCGGTGGGACCGAAAATACCATCTCGGTTGGTCCGATTTGAGTCAAAGACAGGAACTTGCCAGTTTCGGTGGGACCGAAATCATCAACTCGGATATTCCGATTTGAGGACAAACGGTTACAGAAGGTTGGCAGCCCATGTTTCGGTGAGACCGAACTCAAACTCGGAATGACCGATTTTTCTAGGGTTTGGCTTATGGCTGAGGTGGTTCATCTCGGTGGGACTGAGTTTGGAAAATCGGTTTGTCCGAGATTACTTATGAGTGTGTATAGTAGTGAAAGTTGCTGATAGTTGAAGGAGATATATCACTAAGCACTTGAGCAACCAGATCATCAACACAACCTCATCCCCTTTTAATAGTATTGGCTTTTCCTATGGACTCAATGTGATCTTTGATCACTAAACCAAAAAAGGAGTCTTGAGCTTTTGCCAATGCTTGCCTTAGCATTTTGAGGGGTCCACTTCTTCAGTCATTTCCATACCCGCATCACTGAACTTCTCTGAAATGATTCTCAAGTAATTATTAGTTCAATGATATATATGTTGTTATTAATTGCCAAAACCACCCGGGGATTAGTTGCACTTTCAATCTCCCCCTTTTTGGTAATTGATGACAACATATAGATCAAAGCTTCGACAAAAGATATAATCAATGAATAATATCGTCGCTTTGAGAAGTATGTGATAAACAAGAGCTCCCCCTAAATTTGTGCATTATTTAAAATTTGCGTTTGAATGCAAATGCACAATCGATTAGGATTATGGGTCACTCTTCCATGTCACATACATCTTGGTGGAGCGCACAAAATGATAAGAATGAATAACAGGCACCCAATCACCAAGACATGAGTAAATAGCCATACAAAAAGGAATAGCATATGATAAGCATTAAGCACACATTAAAGCATAGTATGACTAAGCACTCATTAAGGTAGCATCAAACGTAGTATAACAGAAACTTACACACCACTTTCGGTTGGACCGAAATGGGTTTCGGTCCTGCCGATACTCTAGGGTTTCACTAAAACCATACTTCGGTCACACCGATTTGCACAACTCGGTTGGACCGAAAGTGCAGTGCAATGGCCAGAGGCCGAATCGGTCACACCGAGAATTTAAAATCGGTTTCACCGAGATGTGTTCCGTGGAAACCTAAACCTAAGAATTTTACTCGAAACTAGAACGATCTGATGGAAAGGAATTTTTCAATCGTGGCCAGATGTAGGGCAAACCAAATGTGCAAAGAATCAGATGGGGAGCACGAGAGGGATCGAGACTCACCCTAACTTGGTGGAGTCCCTCTACGGCGGCAACGGCGCGGAGGAGAAAACCGTTGACGGCGGCGGAGACCTGCGGCGAGGGCGCACAGGCGACGACGGCGACGATCCGAAGATCAGGGCGACGGCAGCAGGGGACTTGGGGGCGAAAACGTTTGAAGGAAAAATCGCGCGCTGCCCTCAGTATTTATATCCCCTTGCTGTCGGTGGGACCGAGTTGAAAAACTCGGTGACACCGAGATGGATAACTGCTATGCAGTTACGCATATCGGTCACGCCGAGATTTAGAACTCGGTTTCACCTAGATGAAACCTAGATCAGTCTAAGCGTTTCGGTTGGACCGAGTGGGAGAAGTTGGTCTGACCGAAATTGACTTAGAAGGTTTTGGAAGTCAGCCTTAGACGGATCGGTGGCTCCGAGTGCTCCTCACTCGGAGGGTCCGAAAATGACTTGTTCAAAGTTTGTGATATGAGCATGAATAGAATTTGAGACAAGAAAGCATAGATAGCTAGGGAAGGTGCTTAGGCATTCTTGTCCATCCATTTGGCCAGAAAAATCAAAGCAATCAAAACAACAAATGGATGTCCTTGAATGGATAAAATCATGCATTCAACATGCTCACACAATAAGATAGCAAATGAAATATGTGTCAAACATGCACAACCAAAACTCTAGCTACTAGCACACAATTTGTCGATGACTAGGTCATCTATATATGAGTATTTTGACTTAGGAGCCAAATGAGAACATTTGATCATAGGTCATACTCATCGTTTAAGCACAAGTGGGGTTACCACTTTTACATAAAGCATTGATGTGTTCACATCATTTGAAGATGCTTTAGCTCAATTTTTTAGAGCAAAGCTCCCCCTAGATGTGAGAACCCCTTTTAAAGGGTCAAACTAACCTTGGGTTGTCGTAGAAGACTTCATGTAGATGTTGAAGATGTGGATGCTCAATGTTGATGTAGATCATCAAGAGTTGGGAGCTATCCTTTGGATTAGGGCACTTTCAATACCTACATGGGTTAGTCCCACAAGGAACAAACAAGGATATCCATGGACATAGATTGAAGTTCACAATAGATGATGTCCATGAAAGCAATGATTACCTTGTCCCTTGACTTACCAACAAGAGGGTTTGTGACTCCATGAACTAGTGCATGATGTAGAAGTTGTTTGCACAAGTTGCCAAAATGAATGTGAGTGAAGTATGTTGGCAGAGTCACCCTCAAGAACCTTCTAGTTCTTCTTCTTCGGGATCCACATCATCTTGATGGGAATCCTTGGGGTTGTAGTTGAGCTTGACGAAGTAGAACTTGACGTGTCCTTGGGAACCCACTTGACCATGGCTTGAGGGGCTTCAACGAATGCATCAATCTCCTCTTGAAGCTTGTCCTTGGCCTTTAGCTTGTGGTCTTGTGGTGGAAGGTCATCTTGAGCTTGTTCCACATTGGAAGAAGTAGGATCATACTTCTCCTTTTGAGAGACAAACTATGGAGTAGGGTATTGACCTTCTTCCCACTCAAAACCTTCGGCGTTGAACTTTCGCTCAAAACCAATCCCTTGATTCTTCCGGTGCCTTCCTTGTTTGCGAACAATTTCCTCAAAGTTCTTGCTTCCGGCAAGACTCTTGTAGACACCTTTCTCTATGATTTCCTTCAATAAGCTATTCTCTTGCTCAAGTGTAACTTGGCTTGAAACATTGTTAGTGGAATCAAGAGAATTACTAGAAGTAACAACATTAGATTTAACATGGTTATTGTTACTACTAGAGGAAGAATTTTTCTTATGCTTGTCATGCTTAGTCTTAATAGGTGGCAAGAAATTAGACAAGAGAAGTCGTTTGGCAAGATATGAAGAACTCTTCTTTCGAAGATCGTCATTGATCGCTTTTAGAAACTCATGTTCTTGCTCTAGAGTGAGCTTCTCGAAGCGTAGCTTCTCATGAGATCTTAAGAGCTCTCTATGATCTTCTTGAGTTGTTTCATGAGCTAACTTAAGAGTGTTTAGTTCTTTAGTTAGACGCTCAATCTCCTTCATAGCATTGTCATTCGACTCTTCTCGACTATAAAGACTACTAGCATTTTCATCGTTACTAAGCTCACTAGATTTATCATGCAAGAGCTCATCTTCACCAAGCAAGTCATCCTCATCACTATTGAAGTCAATGAATTCAGGGTGTGTTACCTTGGGGCCTTTAGCCATGAAGCATCTTCCAATTCCCTCATTTGGTGAATCAAATAAGTGGTAGGAGTTGGAGTTGGAGGATACGAGAGCAAGACCGGCAACACCTTCATCTTGACTGTAGTCGGAGTCGGAGTGATAGCTTCCATCGGATTGATTGTCGGAGTCGGAGCCGGAGACCCATTCACCTACATGAGCTTGATGTCTTCTTCTTGTGTAGCTCCTTGATGACTTGTCTTTCCTCTCCGAATCCTTGCTTCTCCGAGAGGGTCTTCGTTCATAACGATCATCTCTACTCCTTCTTTCTCTCCGAGGTGACTCATCTCTTGATCTTCTTCTTGGAGATTCTTCTCTTCTCTTGTGGGGAGCCGTACACTCATTTGAGTAGTGTCCGGGTCTTCCACAATTGTAGCAGTTTCGATCACGACTAGAAGATCTCTTTTCATCATATGATCTAGACTTTGAGCTTCTTTCTTTGCCTCTATTCTTGTAGAATTTGTTGAAGTTCTTAACCATTAGGCTTATCTCTTCATTGGAAATTAACTTGTCACTTGAGGTTGTGGGAGCATCACTTGTAGCTTTGTAAGCACCGCTTGACTTGTTGTGAAGCTCTTCCTTATCCTTAAGTGTCATCTCATGAGCAACAATTCTTCCAATGACTTCAGTTGGCTTGAGAGTCTTGTAGTTTGGCATCATTTGGATCAAAGTGCACACGGTGTCATATTTTCCATCCAAAGCTCTTAGAATCTTCTTGATGATGAATCGGTCGGTCATTTCTTCGCTTCCTAAGCTGGCAATCTCATTTGTGATGAGAGCAAGCCTAGAGTACATTTCAGCGACTCCTTCACCATCCTTCATCTTGAACTTGTCAAGTTGACCTTGAAGAATATCTAGCTTTGATTCCTTCACAGATTCAGTACCTTCGTGCATTTCAACCAAAGTATCCCAAATCTCTTTAGCATTCTCAAGACGGCTGATTTTGTTGAACTCCTCGGGACACAAGGCATTGAAGAGAATGTCACAAGCTTGAGCATTGTTTTGCAACATCCACAACTCTTCCGGTGTAGCTTCGCGATCCGGAACTTTTCCTTCCTCGAAGAATTCACCTTGCATACCAACACAAATAATGCCCCATGCGGCTGGGTTATGACCAAGAATATGCATTTTCATTTTATGCTTCCAACTAGCAAAATTTGTACCATCAAAGTAAGGACCTCTACGATAATTACCCTCACTAGACGCCATACTCTCCTAGGTTGTGAAACCAAACTTATGGAGTCCAATGCAATGGAAACCAAAACAATGGAGACCAAAGCTCTGATACCACTTGTAGGATCGAAAGTATGTCTAGAGGGGGGGTGATTAGACTACATTTAAATATAAAAATTCTGCCTTTTGATCATGAACAGTTTTTGGCAGTTTCACAATTATGATCAAGTCAAGTATCACCCTACACATGCAATTCTAGAGTATAAGCAGCGGAAAGTAAATTGCACATGTAGTAAAGAGAGGTGGAGAAGATCAAACGCAATTTGGAGACGCGGAGATTTTTCTCGTGGTTCCGATAGGTAGTGCTATCGTACATCCACGTTGATGGAGACTTGAACCCACAGAGGGTAACGGCTGCGCGAGTCCACGGAGGGCTCCACCCACGAAGGGTCCACGAAGAAGCAACCTTGTCTATTCCATCATGGCCTACGCCCACGGAGGACTAGCCTTACTCGGGGTAGATCTTCACGAAGTAGGCGATCTCCTTGCCCTTACAAACTTCTTGGTTCAACTCCACATCTCGATGACGGAGGCTCCCAAGCGACACCTAACCAATCTAGGAGGCACCACCCTCCAAAAGGTAATAGATGTTGTAGATGATGATGAACTCCTTGCTCTTGTGCTTCAAATGATAATCTCCCCAACACTCAACTCTCCTCACTGATTTGGCTTTGGTGGAAGAAAGGATTGAGTGGAAAGCAACTTGGGAAGGTTAGAAATCAAGTTTCATATGGTAGGAATGGAGCAACTTGATCTCAACACAAGGGTAGGTAGTTCTCTTCTCAGAAAGTGTAAGGTAGGAGTGGTAGTTCTTTCTGATGGCTCTCTCCACGAATGAAGAGGGGGTGGAGGGGTATATATAGCCTCCACACAAAATCCAACCGTTACACACATAATTGAGCAATCTCGGTGAGACCGAAGTGGAAACTCGGTCAGACCGAAAGTTCAAATATAGTGAACGTTGGGGTTTTCGGTGGGACCGAAAATACCATCTCGGTTGGTCCGATTTGAGTCAAAGACAGGAACTTGCCAGTTTCGGTGGGACCGAAATCATCAACTCGGATATTCCGATTTGAGGACAAACGGTTACAGAAGGTTGGCAGCCCATGTTTCGGTGAGACCGAACTCAAACTCGGAATGACCGATTTTTCTAGGGTTTGGCTTATGGCTGAGGTGGTTCATCTCGGTGGGACTGAGTTTGGAAAATCGGTTTGTCCGAGATTACTTATGAGTGTGTATAGTAGTGAAAGTTGCTGATAGTTGAAGGAGATATATCACTAAGCACTTGAGCAACCAGATCATCAACACAACCTCATCCCCTTTTAATAGTATTGGCTTTTCCTATGGACTCAATGTGATCTTTGATCACTAAACCAAAAAAGGAGTCTTGAGCTTTTGCCAATGCTTGCCTTAGCATTTTGAGGGGTCCACTTCTTCAGTCATTTCCATACCCGCATCACTGAACTTCTCTGAAATGATTCTCAAGTAATTATTAGTTCAATGATATATATGTTGTTATTAATTGCCAAAACCACCCGGGGATTAGTTGCACTTTCAGATACAAGGATAGATCTAGGTGTTGCCATCTTTGGAAGGCAATCCATAAGTGGCTCTCATAATAGATTCATATGGTAATTTAATTTTCTTTCTAGGAAACTTTTCCATGCCTTTCCTTAACGGAAATTGGAATCTAATATTTCCTTCCTTCATATCAATAATTGCACCAATCGTTCTAAGGAAAGGTCTACCAAGAATAATAGGACATGAATGATTGCAATCTATATCAAGAACAATGAAATCTACGGGCACATAATTCCTATTGGAAACAATAAGAACATCATTTATCCTTCCCATAGGTTTCTTAATGGTAGAATTCACAAGATGCAAATTTAAAGAACAATCATCAAGCTCATGGAAACCTAACAAATCACACAAAGTTTATGGGATAGTGGAAACACTTGCACCCAAATCACACAAAGCAAAGCATTCATGATCTTTAATTTCAATTTTAATAGTAGGTTCCCACTCATCATAAAGCTTTCTTGGGATAGAAACTTCCAATTCAAGTTTTTCTTCATAAGATTGCATCAAAGCATCAACTATGTGTTTGGTAAAAGCTTTATTTTGACTATAAGCATGCTGAGAATTTAGTACAGATTGCAACAAGGAAATACAATGAATCAAAGAGCAATTATCATAATGGAATCCCTTGAAATCCAAAGTAGTGGGTTCATCACTATGCAAAGTTTTAATCTCTTCAATCCCACTTTTAACAATCTTAGCATCAAGATCTAAAAACTCCGAGTCATTGGGACACCTTTTAATTGAGGTAAAATCATCTCCAATCCCATCTTTATCAAGATTCATACTAGAAAACAAGGATCTAATAGGAGACACATCAATAACTTTCAGATCTTCATCTTTATTTTCATGATAACTAGAAGAACACGCTTTTATATAACTCTCTTTTTTAGCACGCATCCTAGCGGTTCTTTCTTTGCATTCATCAATGGAAATTCTCATGGATTTGAGAGACTCATTGATATCATGCATAGGTGGAATAGATCTAAGTTTCAAAGAATCAACATCAAGAGTAATTCTACCCATGCTTCTAGCCAATTCATCAATCTTAAGCAATTTTTCTTCAAGCAAAGCATTGAAATTCTTTTACGAATTCATAAACTCCTTAACACTAGTTTCAAATTCAGAAGGCAACTTTCCATAAGAGTTATTGTAGGAATTACCATAATTATTAGAGGAATTACTATGAAAAGGCCTAGGATTAAAGTTTCCTCTGTAAGCATTGTTACCAAAATTATTCCTACAACAAAATTCACATCCAAAGATTCATTATTATTTTCAATCAACGTGGATAAAGGCATATCATTAGGATCAGAAGAAGCACTCTTAGCAGCAAATAATTTCATAAGTTCATCCATCTTTCCACTCAAAACACTAATCTCTTCAATAGAATGCACTTTTTTACTAGTAGATCTTTCGGTGTGCCATTGAGAATAATTAACCATAATATTATCTAGGAGTTTGGTAGCTTCTCCTAAGGTAGTTTCCATGAAAGTGCCTCCTGTGGCCGAATCTAAAAGATTTCTAGAAGCAAAATTCAAGCCAGCATAAAAGTTTTCTATAGTCATCCATAATTTCAAACCATGTGTAGGGCAATTATGTATCATTAATTTCATTCTCTCCCAAGCTTGTGCAACATGCTCTTGCTCTAGTTGTTTAAAATTCATAATATCGTTTCTAAGATAGATGATCTTAGCAGGAGGGAAATACTTAGAGATAAAAGCATCTTTGCACTTATTCCACGAATCAATACTATCTCTAGGCAAAGAGGAAAACCAAGTTTTAGCACTGTGGCACCCCGGCTCAGAGGAACCGGAACGCCCCGTATTCCAGCCCAGAGATCGAGGAGATGTCTTCTGGAATACGACACTGCTTAGCATAGAACAAACCAGCCTTCTATTATTACACGAATATGATTACAAGGTCTCCGATATTACAAGGGATTACATCGGCACACGACACTACGCCTGCCACGGCTGCTCTATACAAGCAGCAGAACAACTCGAAGCAGCGGAACAACTATTGGCAGCGGAACAACGACGACGATGGTGAACTCCAATCCGCAGGGACTCTGGCTGGAACGTTTATCCTAGCTCGCGAACACGGCAACAACACCAAACAAGCAAGCAATCCAGGTACGACCTGCAAGCTGGCATGACACGCCCGGTCAGTACATTGAATGTACTTGCAAGATCACAATAACCAGAAGCATTCAAGACAAACAACAGCATGGCAATTACAGGTTAAGCAGGAATTATCAGGATAACATAGCATGAACAACATGAACATGATACAACTATACAATATGAGCATGGCATGAACATATAAATCTGACGATATTAGCATGCAACATGATGACACTATATGCACTATTTATACTGTTCGGATTACCTCATAACCAGTATAGGCATCACTTACCCACCTCGGACATTATACGATCATCTCAGGCTCAAATCAAGCTTGGTATAAACAATACCATAGTAATCATCAAATGACCACAAATAACTTGATCTTTACCCACGATTCTCGCACAACATCACGAATATCCAACAACTCGGTATCCTCGATACCATGGCGATCACAACCAACTTAACTCATCATCAAACCAGGGTTGTTATTATTAAGCATATTTTATTATTACTGTTGACTCATAGTGTGACCGACACGAACTGGGCCCTTATCCGTGGGCACGGCAATCCATAGATTAAGGCACACACACTCTGCAGAGGTAGCACACTGTACCCACACCATGGAACCCATGGCCTCGCACTCCCATTCGGGTGGACCAACGGTGTTCCGTCAAAACCGTCCTATTGCCATGACACTCTTCCGGCCACTCCGACTCACTCCCCACTGGGCTAGTCCTGGGTGGCCCCGTGTCTACCAGAGACACAACGACCACTGTCGTGGCCAAACATAAATTGTCCCAAACAAGCTCAAAACAACAACAACGGGCACACAAGGTTATGTCTGCTTACCGGGCCAAGGTACCGCATGTCCATAACCTTCCCTCATTGGAGGCACCGGCGAGAGGCATGACAATAGACCCAGTTAGGACCTTCCCATAAAGGTAAGTGTGGTTGCACTGGTCAGCTCGACATGGTGGCACCATGACTCAGGCAATAGTTGTTCAAGTTCATTATTATCCGGTTAAACTTGAATGCAATAAGCTGAGTCATATTAAAATAACATGATGCAACTATAATGCTTGAGCATGATACTAACATGAGCATGGATGTGCAACCATAATCAATGAGCATAACAACAACACTTAATCATTTATTCAGATGAGCATGGCATACTGACGAGCATGAAAATTACGAGTACAACACTTTAGCGACATATCAAGACCACTAGCATCAACAATAAATATCATGCAAGAACATATCAACAATGCTACCATGCAAGCATTTAACCAACTCGATGCAAAGGAACATGTATAGCAACAATACTCGGAACAGACGATAGTCATGCACCGAAGACCATCGCCAACATCAACATGTACTACTATCAAACATGGCATACGAAAGAAATACTAACAACTAGTACATGATAACCAGGTGCATAAAGACATATCATGAAAGGGAACACAACTTCATAAGCATCACCGAAACAACGATAACCGTAGTAAAACAACCGGACATTTATTAAATGTTCAAGTTGAAAACCATAGCTACTTCATGCAATCATGCAAGTGGGTGTTGTGGCTTGCCTGGGAAAGAAGAATACTCCGGGAAGAAGTGCGAGAAACTCGCAGAAAGAATCGCCGAAAAACGTTCTCTCTCGGAGGGGGCTGATTAAGCGCAAGGGCAAAATGGTCATTTTCAGAAAGTTAAAACATAGTGAAAATGTTACCAATAGAACGGGCTTGACGAGACGAAGAGATAGGCTTTGGATTCACCTCAAACGGAGTTGCGAGCAAAAAGTTATAGCCCGACGAAGTTCAGGGACCAATCTATAAAAAGATTCCTACAAACAGGCCCCTGGAGGATAAAACAGAAAGCCCATTATTCAGATTACGTCTTCAGAACAGGGAAGACGCATTTTCGTTAGTAACAGAAGCAAAATGCGCTTACTTCACCGGAAAACGTATTCTGGGAAAGGCGCCTCCACTTAAATGACGTGGCAGAGGCGGGGACGGCTTAGGGGCTGACACGCGGGTCCCATGGCCAGCTGGTAGGGAGGGGCGTCTCCTTCCTCTCGCCCGCGCCTGGCCGGAGAAGAGCCAGCTCCGACGAGGCTTGCCGGCGCTACCGGCCACCGCAGACGGCACCCGACCTATCCACGGATGCAGGGGAATGAGGCGGAGGCGACCCCGGGGTTGTAGACGATGGGGGCTCGGAAACGACAGTTGCGTTCGCCGTGGCGGACGGCCGGTGTTGGTAAAGATGGAACCGAGGCCATGGTGTATCCATCGACGAACTGAGCTAAGGGGGAGATGCGTCGGGGAGTGGGTGGAGCTATGGTGGTGGAGAGAGAGGGAGGGGATGCTTGGCTTGCTCGAATTCGAGCAGAGGCCATCAGCGGCCGAGGCAGCCACTGGAGAGCTTGGGAGCTCTTCGAGCTCAGGGAAGGGGTCGGGGAGGCTTCTGGGAGTGAACGAGGTCACGTGGTGAAGCTAGACAGGGTCTCGGAGGCATTAAATAGTCGCGGGACGAGGTGGCCGAGCTGGCGTCGCGGCGGACGCGTGTCCGCCGCCGCGGACGCGTGTGCGCGTGCTCGAGCTCGGAGGCAGGAGACGAGTGGTAACAGGAGGGAGTCTCTCACGTGGCAGAGGATGCCAAGGGGGCACATGGGAGAAGGAGACGGTGAGCCTCGTGCCAAAACTGCCACTGCTCGTCCATGGGCGCGCGACGGTTTGCGTCGGTGAGTGTCGGTGAGGAAGCAAACAGAGGGGGAGAGGGGTCCAGGAGGACGGTGACGACGCGGGGAACACGAGGGACAGACCCGTGCTCGCTGAGGCGCCGAGCAGAGGTGGGGCCCGAGCAAGAAGCTGTCCAGCTCGCGTCCATGGCATGCCAGAGAGATGGTCACCGCGTGAGCTGGGGAGGAGAAAGATGCCAAGGTTGTAAACTGATGTCTAGTGGTAAGTTCTCCCGTGGTAAGTTTAAACTACGATGGTAGCTCGGTTAAAAGTGCTGTGGTTAAGTGGTAAATGAGCTCTGAAGTTTACTGCAGTAAACTTGGCAGAACACTGCTCACCAACAGGAAATGATTTGGAGCCATAGAGCTTGTCTGCGAGGTTGAGGTAAATAAGGACTACAGTTCTGGTAAGTTTGAGGAGATTTGGACCAAGAATAAATACAGTTGCTTCACAACTGCATAAATTGGTCCAGAATCAAAATCATGAAGTAGCACTCACATGTAGTAAGCACTTGAGCTGAATTTTGGCAAGGCATGATTATTTGGTCATCTAGAGATGCTGTAAAAATTACATGCCATTTGGACTTGCCAAAATGGTACTTCCTTCACAAACATCCCTTCTGTCCAAAAAATAAGAATAATTCCTGAGGGAAAATGGCTACATAAAATGTGCCCAAAATTTATGGAGGTAGGTTATGTGGGTAGGAGAATGTCTAGAAACATCGGCAGCCACTGTGGAGCAAGATAAAATATACTTGCTTCACAAACTGAAATTTTGAACAGAAACAAAGAATTGAAGATGAGCTCACATGGAGGCATTACATGAGCTCTACTTTGGTGGAGCGCTGTGATATGATGATATGAGGGATCATGCAAAATGGCAACTCATTTGGATATGCCTAGCTTGTACCTCCTTCACAAAGTTTCTTTCTGGATAGAAACTTTGGAAAATCATAATTAAATAATTACTAGGAAAATGAGGTTGCATTTTGGCATGTGGCAATGATATGGACAAGAAAAGGTGTCCAAGGAGTTTGAGCTCTATTGGGCAAAGATAAATAGCACTTGCTCCACAAAGTGACATTTAGGGCAGAATAGGAAAAAGGAATATTGGTGAAATATTTTTGAACATGGCAATGAAAAGTTTTGCCATATTTGATGAAGATATGACCCAAACAATTTATGAGAATTTATTTGGGAATTTTTGGAGTGATAGAAATATAGGTTGCTTTACAACCTAGGGCAGATAGGGTTATTCCTTTAATAGAAAAAGGAATATTCCCTAGAAAATAATATTGGGGTTGGGCCAAGATGGAAATGGCAAGGGCTAGGGATAGATATGAGGATGACAAGCCACTCTGGAAAAAAAAGAAGAGGGCATCTTCTTCAGTTTCCAGACCACAAAGCCACGGAAAAAGAAAACTCAGGCAAAAATCTCAGAAAAACAAAAGAAAAAGAAAGGGCCAAAAATCAGGCTGTGACAACTCTTTCCCCCCTTAAAGAAATCTCATCCTCGAGATTTGGTTGCTCAGGGAACAAGTATGAATATACTGACTTTAGGAAACCGTTTCCAACTCGGGTATCCTTTTTCCTTTATTGATTGTTCCCATTAAATTTCATATGACTGTCTGTCTGGCTCGGGGTGGTTTGCTTCACTGTATCCATGTGTTGACGGATCTTACCTCACATGTTTATGCTGCTGTTGGCTCCAATTATTTTCATACTAGCTGACTCAGTTGAGTGTGATAGATTATTATGACTGAAATATATGCCCGTCTCACAAGTCCAAGAGTGATCTCCGATTGATGTGTCATCCAGCACTGACAACCTTTTCATGAAGTTGTGAATACATTTTTCCTGGTGGACACCCAATCTTTTTCTCCTGGTGTCGGGGGAAACTGTCCACCACGAGCACCTATGGGACCGGAGCCCCTTGTTCGTGCGGTAAGGGAGCGGAGGGAGCACAAAGAGCAGATCGAGATGAACACGCGGACAGTTTACCCAGGTTCGGGCCGCGATGTACGCGTAAAACCCTACTCCTGCTTAGATTGTATTGAGTTGGAGAGCTCGGGAGCTTGAAGAACTAGCTACACCGAGCAAATGAGCGATCTAGGTTCCGAACCCCTTCTACGTTGCGCATGGGCCTCCTTTTATAGCTCAAGGGGTCACCGACAGGTGTCAACGTAGGAAAAGGGGGTAAAAATGTAATTGTGGTGGTAGTTGTAACAGTGCGGGAATAGTGGATGAACAGTGCATGAACAGTGGTCATCACCTACTTTGACAGTGGGGGACAAGAGCATTTAATGCCCGTCGCCGTCGACCCCAAAAGCACCCGCCCTAGCGTCTCCGTTTGCCACGGCGACAGCTTCGTCACTGTGTAGTGCCACCGTGTCCCCCAGGCTGCACAGCCATCCGCCACGCGTCCCTGGAATGGCCCCAGGGCGACGCGTGGACCGATGAGCTGGAGCGCGGGCACACAGTGCAGACTTCCCCCGGCAAGCACCTTGCCGGGGACTTGAGCTTGTCGGGCCGGGAAGCTTGTCGCTCCCCGGGTCTTGCCGGGGCGCAGAGTGCGCCGAGGCTTGTCTTCTGTGATGTAGCCTTCTAGTCTTCCTGGCAAGCTCCCCTTGCCAGGGCCTTGTGTTAATATGATGATCTCGAGCCAGGGATGGCCTTCCCGGCAAGCTCCACTTGCCGGGGTCTTGATCTTCTGTCTTGTATACTTTATTTTTGAATGGCTTCATATGGATCAGGAAGGTCTCCGGCAAGCACGTGGTAGGCCCTGCCGCGGGAAGCTGCTACTGCCCGTGCACACGTTGGGGTACTGAGGTATCCCTACCTTAGTACACCGACAGGAGCCCCCGGGCCTGGGCCACACACGGTGCCGAGCGCTGTTGGGCCAGGCCCAAAACAGTGCACGGGCACGCGCGGCCCACGGCACACCGAATCCACTTCCGCATCCGCCGCGTTCCTCCGTAACGGCACGCGTCGATTGCGGCGTCGTGGGAGGGAACGTGGCCACGTTCTTTAATAGGAAATGCGGAGCGTCTCCCACTTCCCCCTTAAAAGCAGAGGAAGCAGGGGCCGTTACCTTACTCCGTCTTCATTGCTTCTTCCATCTCCAGAAATTCCCCTTTGCGCTCCGCCTCCACGCCTCCTCCGCCGTCTTCTGCATCTGCGGTGCCGCCGGACTCCTCGCCCCCCTTCCCTCGCCGCCTCCGCCATGGCCCCGAAGACCGAGAAGGCGAAGGCGGAGAAGACCAAGAAGGAGAAATCCGAGCAGGCGGCGAAGCTTGCTCTCCTGCGGAAGAGGAATGTCGTCTTCGCGCCAAGGCTCAGCGCGCGGGAGCTCTGGAACAAGTACTACTTGTTCTGGGCCAAGAAGACCAAGGCGCATCCTCGGACCAGAGTTTATCCCGCCGCCGCCAAGGATCTGTACCCCGGCGGGTATTTCTTCTTCGCCGTTTTCTTCCACTGCGGCCTTTGTCCTCCCTTCTCTGAATTTTTCTGTGATATCATGAACACCTACAACCTCCACCTTCTAGACTTCACCCCCAACGCCATCCTTACGATGGCGGTTTTCGCACACCTGTGCGAAAACTATATAGGGATCTATCCGAATGTAGCGCTTTTTAGGCACTTCTTTATGCCTAGAGTAGAGGCCGGCGCCCCCCTCTCCGGGGGGATCTCTTGGGTCTTCCGCTTGAACAAGAAGGAATCTTATCTGCAAGGGGAACTCCGCGGCAAGTGGGAAGAGTGGCGCGCGGATTGGTGCTGGGTAGTTGAGGACGAGCCGCAACATTTCACTGCGCCGCGCACATCAGCCATCGTGCGCGGCAAGGACTGGAGCGAGCTGGATTCGGACGACATCAAGCTCAACGTCGCCCTTGTCAGAATTCTTCGTCTCCGGGTAGCCAAGTTGTCCATCGGAGAGGTAGGAGCAGACTTCCTCCGCCGTCGCATCGCCCCCCTACAGGAGAGGAAGAGGCCAGCATGGGAGTTTGGCGGGGCGGCGGATATTATGAGACTGCGCCCAGGGCTGAACTTCAACTTCACGTCGCTGGAGCTGAAGGGGATGCTCCGGGAACTTTTTAAGCACGACCCGGCCCACCCAGAGTGGTTTAAAGCTCCCTGGGGAGTGGTGCCCCTATGCAACAGCACGGCCCGGGACCCCTTACGCGCAATGATGCCCGCATGTGACTCTCATGGCGTCGACCGCACATGGATAGCGCCCAAGCCAGATGCCATCATGAGCTTCTTCGACAACTTGGTGGAGGTGCCGAAGAACAAGGGGGAGATCAAGGGTCTCACCCGGGCCACCACTGATCGGGAGATTGCTTATATCGCTTCCCGGGTAGAAGAGGCCGCCGCAGCCGCAGCGGCAGGAGAGTTCGGGTTCACAGTTGAAGAGGCAGAGGCTGCGGAAGCGTCCTGCCAAGCAGAGGAGGCGGAGATCCGCAGGCTGCTTAAGCTTCTGCCCGACGAGCTCGCCGGGGTCCCCTCCCTCAGGCACGCCGGGATCCCCGGGGTTGTGAGCGAGGCCGCGGCAAGAGGCGAGGTTGCCGGAGGAGGCAGAGGTGCCGGAGGGAACAGAGGCGCCGGAGGGAGCACGGCCGCAGGGCAGGGTGCTGGGCCCAGCGAGCCGGCCGAGGAGGAGGAGGAGGGCGCCGGGGCCGGCGAGGACTCCGATGGGTCTCTGGGGCTCTACAACGATGACGTATCTTCGTCATCGGAGACCTCCCCGCCTCGGGCAAGTCCCAGGCGATCTCCGCTGAAGCGCCTCCACAAGGCGGCGGCGACGATGAGGGCGCAGGCGCCCCGACAACAACCTGCCCGCCGGGCGGCGCGAGCTACCCGGGGGAGCCAAGCTGCGACGGGAGCGCCCGGCGCACCAACCGCGGCGGAGGCGACCCGCACACAGGCTACGGCGGAGGCGCCCCGCACGTCAGCGCCAAGTGGAGGAGGGTCTTCTCAGAGCGGAGCAGCTGCTCCGCCTGCCCCCCGGGCCTCGGCGTCCACAGGGGCTGGGTCTTCTTAGCCCCCAGCCCCGGGGACTACCAAGCGCCCGAGGGAGCCTTCTCCTCCTGCTCCTCGCGCGGACGCACCTCAGGTGGAGTTTGATTTCTCCGCCCTCAGCGACGACAACGAGGAAGAGGAGTAAGTGTTTGAGGTTTTGTATCTTCTTTAATCTTGATTCTTGATTTCTTCTTGGATGATTCTGATTTTTGCTTCTTGCTTTGATTTCAGGACCTTGGCCCAGCGAGCGGCGAAGAAGGCCAAGGTTCCCGTCGTCGAGGTCGAGGACGACTCGCCCGTCGCGGCGACAGGAGACGCGCCAGCGACGAGCTTGCCGGACCCGAGTGCTGCTCCGAGGAGCAGCCCCCAGCGTAAGTCTGGTTTTTGATTCTTCCGCTCGTCGGGCGCGCTTGAGGATTTAGTCTTGTACTAACATCTCATTGTTCTGTTTTGTCTTGATTGTCTTGTGCAGAGGTGGAGCCGCAGCCACAGGAGCACCCGGAGACCACTCCCGAGGAGCCGTAGGCCCCGCCGTCCCCGCCAAGGACGAACTCTCCGGCGAGGGAGAGCGCTCCGCCAAGGGCGGGTACTCCGCCAAGGGCGAGTACCCCGCCAAGGGCGAGCAGCCCGGCGAGGGCGGCCACCCCGCCAAGGGAGGGCTCCCCGACGAGGGAGCCTGCCGTCGACGAAGTCCGCCAAGGTAAGTCTTGTAACTTCGTCATCTTGGGCTTGTCTTTTTTGGATATTTGCTTGAACTTCTTCTTCTTTTTCTTCTTCTTCTAGATCCTCCTCCCCCAGAGCAGATGGAGACGGAGATCGTCGTCGAGGAGGAGGGCGCGCAGGGCGACGGCGGCAACGCCCCTGTCGTTGAAGACATGGCGGGAGCCGCCGAGCCTGCCGTAGAGGAGACTGCCCCGACCGCAGACGCGGCGGCCGGGGAAGGGGACGGCGACCGCACTGCCGGCCCGGAGGCGGCAGGAGCGTCGGGCGCTGCACCGGCCGCCGACCCCTCCGCCGGAACGGAGCAGTCTGCCTTCTACCTTGAGGCTCCCAACGGCGTTTTCATCCAGGTGCCGTGGGGATCCTCGTCGCGAGCCCCCGAGGAGGGAGAGACCTTCGATGGGGAGGTTCTCGCCTCCGCGAGGCTGAAGATCGTCGAGGCGCCTGGCGGGAGCGACGAGCCCGAGGAGGAGAAGATGCTCCATCGGCTCCTGGCCCTTTACCGGGCCAGGCAGGCGAAACTTGAATCTCGGGAAGCCCTCACCGCCAAGGCCGCAGCTGACATGGAGAAACGCGCCGCGGAGCTCCGCGCCGCCAACCAGGCGGCCCTCCGCGACTTGGCGGAGGAGCGCGAGAGGCTTGCCGGGGAGTACCAGGAGTGGGTCTTGGAGAAGGCCGAGGCCGAGGAGCAGCAGCGACTCGCCGGAGAAGCGCTGTCCCGGCGAGAAGGAGAGCTCACCCAACGGAAGGTCAATCTCGACGCTCACGAGGAAGACCTTGCCGCCCGGGAGCAGGCCCTTGGCAGGGAGCTGAAGGAAGCAAAGGCCGCCGCAGCCACCGCGGAGACTGCCAAGAAGGACCTCGAGGCCAAGGTTGCGCAGCTGGAGGAATTCCTGAGGGCGAGCATGGAGAGGGTCACCGCGCTCAACATAGAGCGCGAGAAGGACGCCCACACTAACTCTGAACTCCAGGTGCACCTTTCCAAGCAGGGCGACGAGCTGAAGGCCGCCAAGGACTCGATCGCAGATCTGGAGCTGAAGGTTTCCACGCTGAAGGACTCTCTTGACGCCGTCCGGGACCGTGAAACCAAGCTGAAGGACGAGCTCCGCAAGGAGCGAGGCCTGGTGGAGAGCGCCGCCACTTCAGCTGAGAACTTTCGCCGGACCGTCGAAGTGTGGACTGAAGATCTGGTGGCTTCTACAGCTAGCATCGACAAGGAGCTGATGGCGCTGAAGGTTGAGCATCTTATATACTCTCCGGATCCAAACCTCCCCCACAGCGCCAAGCTCAGCCTCTTCTTCAGAGGGCTCGCGCCGGCACTTGCAAATCTTCAGAAGAAGCTCCCCGCGCAACTGGCCGAGGAGTCACGCCAGCTCTGCGCGGGAACTTTGGAGCGCGTTCTGACGAAGATAGTGTACCGCAATCCTGGTATAAATCTTGTCAACGTTCTCCGCAGCTTGCCGGCCGACGCAGACATGGAGGCGCTGAAGGCGCAGGTCGCCCACATCATCGCCAAGGTGAACAAGATCTCCAGGCGTGAAGGCGATCGCGTAGATTAGGCCTCTTCCTTTTTATTTCTTTTGTTACTGCAAAGTGTGCCATGGGCACGAATCTATTAGTGATTGCGATAAGTTATCCCTTGTAAGATATTATCTCATTTTGAGCAATCGATGCAGTGTTATCTCCCTTGTTTTGGTCCTCTACTTTGTATGCTTTTCAACCCTATGCTTCTAGGGAAACTTGCCGGCAAGGGACCCTTGCCGCGAGCGCTGAGTGCTGGACTCTGAGCAGCCTGCTGGCCAGGGTCTTACCGGCAAGCAACCTTGCCGCAGCTAGTCGCAACGCACTTAGCTTGCTGAGCAAACTCGAAAACGAAGCAAGGGCGCGACACTTGTCGCAGCTCACTTAAGTCGTTGAGCGTACTCGAAAACAAGATAAGGGTGCGGCTAGCCACGGGTAGGTTCCTCCGCGCACAGGTTTTCCATACAAAGTGTGGTTGTTCAAGGAAGATAACTAAAATTTAAAAATTTGAACTGCTCAAATTCTGGTGACTTAGCTTTCATGTATTGCTTGCTTCCCTGACAAGGCTTCTCTTTCTTGAACAGCGCTTGGTTCATCCTTCATCTCCTTCCCCCCCGGCAAACTTGTGCGCGAGGAATATTCCTTCTGCTTAAGAGGGAAAGAAAAAGAGGAGGGAAAACAAGTATATGGCCTTTCGGCATGCTAATGCTTACCGGGTACGTGTGTTGCACAAGATGCCAAATAATGCATGCGAATAGCGAAGAAAAGCATGGAAAAGGCAAATGGCGCAAAACACAAAAGCTTTACTGATGCACGGGGTCTGCGCCCGGCTTTGTACAAAGGGTTACATGCAACAGCGGCAAGGCTTGTACAAAAGGTGGTTGCCGGAGCGGATCACGGCAACCGCGCCTTATGGGTGAAACTTGCGAAGATGCTCTATGTTCCAGGAGTTGCTCACCGGTAAGCCTTCTTCGGTCTCAAGGCGGACAGCGCCGGGCCTTGTGACTTGTCTCACCCGATAAGGGCCTTCCCACTTCGGCGTCAACTTGTTTGAATTCTTGGCGGACTGAACACGCCGAAGAACAAGGTCGCCTTCCTCGAGACTCCTGGCCTTGACCTTGCGGCTATGATAGCGGCGCAAGGCTTGCTGGTATCGAGCAGCTCGTACAGCAGCCTGGAGACGTTCCTCCTCGAGGAGCAATGCGTCATCTTGTCGCAGTTGCTCTTGCTCGAGCTCATCATAAGCGAGCACTCGAGGAGATCCGTATACGAGTTCCGTGGGGAGAACTGCCTCTGCCCCATAGACTAGGGCAAAGGGTGTCTGTCCGGTGGCTCGATTTGGTGTCGTTCTGATTGACCAAAGAGCCGCCGGTAGCTCCTCTATCCAGTTTCTTCCGCACTTGCGCAGCCTGTCAAAGGTCCTTGTCTTGAGTCCGCGCAGCACTTCAGCATTTGCCCTCTCCGCTTGACCGTTGCTCCTCGGGTGAGCAACAGAAGCGAAACAGACCTTGGCGCCAAGGTCTTGGACGTACTGCATGAAGGTGCGACTAGTGAATTGCGTGCCGTTGTCGGTGATAATCCTGTTAGGGATCCCGAAACGGCAAACAATCGTCCTGAAGAACCTGACTGCTGACTGTGCCGTCACCTTTCTCACCGGTTCCACTTCTGGCCACTTTGTGAACTTGTCGATTGCTACGTACAAGTACTCAAAGCCCTCGACAGCTCGGGGGAAGGGGCCGAGGATATCGAGCCCCCAGACCGAGAAGGGCCAGGACAAAGGGATCGTCTGGAGAGCTTGAGCTGGCTGGTGAATTTGCTTGGCATGGAACTGGCACGCTTCACACTTGGTTACTTGTGCAGTTGCATCTTGGAGGGCTTCTTGCCAAAAGAACCCCTGCCGGAAAGCTTTCCCGGCAAGTGCCCTTGCGCCAATGTGGTGGCCGCATATGCCTCCGTGTATCTCTGCCAACAGCTTCTGTCCATCTTCCCTGGAGATGCACTTCAACCTGACACCATTGAGTCTTCTTCTGTACAGCTCGTTATCCACGAACTGGTACATACTTGACTGCCTCGTTATTTTCTCTATTTCTGCCGGGTCGTCGGGAAGTTCTCCAGTTTGCAGAAAACGGACGATTTGCTGTGCCCATGCCGGAGCTCGGGGCTCGTCGGCAAGGACTAAAGGCATGAGGGCCGCTGCGGGGACCCCAGCTCCTACGGCAAGAACCTCTGGTTCCGCCGGAGCTGATGGTCCCCCGGCAAGCTCGCCGGGGCGAGGCTTGTCGGGAACGCTTGCTTCAACTGCACAGATCCGAGGATCTGCAGGAGCAAACTGTTCCTCAGCATTCTGATCGTTGATCTTGGGGACCTTGGCGGCGGCCTCGGGGAGATCCGCCGGCAAGTAGTCGCCGGAGACCAACTTTCTCTTCTTGTGCTGCCCAATTGATGGTGTAACGGATGGCTGAGTCAACTTGAGCAAGAAGGTTCCTGGTTCCACAGGTAACTTCATCGCAGCACACTTTGAAAGGCCATCTGCAATGTCATTCTGAGCTCTCGGGACGTGCTCCATTTGCAGACCTTCAAAGTGCTCTTCAAGCTTCCTCACTTCATCTACATAAGCTTCCATCAAAGGGCTCTGGTAACTCTTGTTGACTTGCCGGACCACCAACTGAGAATCTCCCCGCACAATCAGCTTCCTAATCCCAAGTTCGGCTGCAACCCTAAGGCCGGCGAGCAAGCCTTCATACTCAGCAGTATTGTTTGTCGCTTGCTCCCTGGGAAAGTGCATCTGGATAACATACTTGAGGTGCTCTCCGGTGGGCGCGATGAGTACCACGCCGGCACCGGCGCCTTGCAGCGAGAAGGCACCATCAAAGTACATTACCCATTCACTTGTCGCTTCTTGTACGGGTACACTTGTTTCTGGAACTTCCTCATCGGGCGTTGGGGTCCATTCAGCTATGAATTCTGCCAAGGCTCGGCTCTGTATGGTTGAGGTACTCTCAAACTTGAGACCAAAGCTTGACAGCTCCAGGGCCCACTCAACGATCCTGCCTGTTGCTTCTGGATTGTGCAATATCCTCTTCAGCGGAAAGCGAGTGACCACTGTTATCTCATGTGCCTGGAAGTAATGGCGCAGCTTTCTCGAGGCCATGAGGAGGCCGAAAAGCAACTTCTGCACGCCGGAGTATCTTGATCTAGCCCCTTGTAAAAGGGAACTCACAAAATACACTGGGCGCTGCACCATCTTCTTCCGCACCTCTCCTTGCTCCTGCGCAGAGTTGTCCTTGTTGGGGCTAGAGCTTGTCGGAGCAGCCCCCTGCTTGTCGCTGGATTCGCTTGCCGGTGGAGCAGACTCCTCGTCGGCCTCCCTCTCCGCTACTAACGCAGCACTAACCACCTGGTTGGTTGCCGCTAGGTACAGCAGCAACTTCTCCTGTGGCCTAGGTGCGACAAGTATTGGAGTAGAGGATAGGTACCGTTTCAAGTCTTGCAGCGCTGCCTCCGCTTCCGGATTCCATTTCATAGGACCTGCCTTCTTCAAGATTTTGAAGAAAGGCAGGGCGCGTTCTGCAGACTTTGAAATGAACCTACTGAGGGCAGCTACACAACCTGCAAGTCTCCTGACATCCTTGACGCGCTTCGGGGCTTCTATCTGCTCGATGGCTTTAATCTTGTCGGGGTTGGCTTCAATCCCCCTCTGTGACACAAAGAACCCGAGAAGCTTGCCGGAGGGGACTCCAAAGACGCACTTCTCGGGGTTCAACTTAAGCTGGATCTTGCGCAGATTCTCAAATGTCTCTTCCAAATCTTGGATCAGGGTATCTTTGCTCTTGCTCTTCACCACGATATCATCCATGTAAGCCTCTACATTTCTGTGGATCTGTGGCTCAAAAGCAGTGTATACTACCCTTGCAAAGGTGGAGCCTGCATTCTTCAATCCGAAAGGCATGCGAATGAAGCAATATGTGCCACATGGAGTAATGAATGCAGTCTTCTCTTCATCTTCCTTGGCCATGAAAATCTGGTGGTAGCCTGAATATGCATCAAGAAAAGAGAGCAGCTCACATCCAGCAGTGGAGTCAACGATCTGATCGATGCGCGGCAAGGGAAATGGATCCTTGGGACATGCTTTATTCACATCAGTGAAGTCTATACACAACCTCCACTTCCCGTTGGCCTTACGCACGACGACTGGGTTTGCTAACCACGTCAGATGGATCACGCCTCTAACCAGGCCCGCTGCTTCTAACTTCTTGATCTCTTCGTTGATGAATTCTTGGCGCTCCACGGCTTGCTTCCTGACCTTCTGCTTGATGGGCCGCGCATGAGGACAAACAGCGAGCTTGTGCTCAATCACCTTCCTGGGAACACCGGGGATGTCAGATGGTTGCCATGCGAACACATCGACATTCGCCCGCAGGAAAGCAACGAGCGCGCTTTCCTATTTGCTGTCAAGTGTGGCACTGATGGTGAAGGTACCACCAGTGCCGTCCTCCTTGGCGGACACCTTCTTGGTTGCCGGTGGAGCGGCCATCCCTTTCTTGCACTTGCCGGTGGAGCTCGATGGAACGTCCTCGACGGCAGCGCAGCACTCCGAAGAGGTGCGTTTGCCGGAGTGGGCTCCAGAGCACTCGCCGGACTTGGTCTTGGTCTTCTTCCCCCCGGGAGCTTCAGCGGATAGTGTGTTGCTCTCCGCCGCGACTGCTGCATCCCGGTAAATCTTGTCGGCGCAGATAAGCGCGTCCTTCTTGTCGCCATGGACAGTGATGACGCTTATCGGCCCCGGCATCTTGAGTACATTATAGGCGTAGTGGGAAGCTGCCATGAACCTTGCGAGGGCAGGACGTCCAAGTATCCCATTGTATGGCAATGGGATATCGGCAACATCAAAGGTTATCCTCTCCGTCCTGAAGTTAAGCTCCCCGCCAAAGGTTACCGGCAGAGTGATCTTCCCCTTGGGCTTGCTCCTCCCCGGGTTTATTCCTTGGAACGAACCGGTCTCTTCGAGCTCGCCATCTGGGATTTGGAGTTTCTTGATCACAGCTGAGGAGATCAAGTTCAGCCCGGCCCCGCCGTCAACCAACATTTTGGTGACCTTGAGGTTGCGGATGGTGGGTGAAACCAGCATCGGCAAGCACCCGACCGCTGTGGTGCGGTCAGGGTGATCCTCAAGATCAAAAATGATGGGCGTGCTGGACCATTTGAGGAGCCTGCGCGACTCCACGGGCGGCTCTGCCGCATTCACTTCCCGCACCCACTGCTTGAGTTGGCGGTGGGAAGTGTGCAGAGAGGCGCCGCCGTCGACGCACAGGACTTCCGTGGCCTTCTGGAACTCCTGCTCGCTGTTATCTTCATCCTCCATGTCATCGTCGTCGTCTTCTTCGTCCTTGTCGCGGCCCCAGGGAGGTCGATCACCTTGCCGCTGCTTGGCCTTGCCGCGGCGTCCTCCCCGGCCGTTGAATGGCCGCTTCTTGGTTGGCTCTCCCCCGCCACCTTGGGCCTTCTCCTTGTCACGCCGCTCGTACTCAGCTTTCTGCTGCTCGATGAGGTACTCGACGCGTTTGCAGTTGGAGAGGTCGTGACCCTTGGTGCGGTGGATTTTGCAATATTGCTTGTCGGAGCCGTCCTGCTTGTCGGCTGCCGCTACAGGGGCAGGCTCCTTGCCGGAGCCGCCAGCCTGTGCTTGCTTGGCGGGAGCCTCCTTGCCGGACTTCTCGACGGCAAGCACTTCTTTCTTGTTCTTTCTTCTATTGTTCCGCCGCCGGCTCTTCTTTGCCGGGGCGGCATCGTCGCTGTCGCTTCCCCCTGCGCCAGCATCCTCCCCGGGGAGTCTCCTCCCCTCTTCGGCGCGTGCGCACTTATCAGCTAGAGCATAGAGCTCGCTGACATCCCGTATCTTGGTCATGGCCATCTCCTCACGCATGCGGCGGTTACGCACGTTCTGGTGGAACGCGCTAATAACCGCAGCAGGGTGGACGTCGGGGATGTTGTGCTGCACGCGGCTGAAGCACTGGATGTACTTGCGCAGGGGTTCTCCTTCCTTCTGGGCCAAGATGTGGAGATCGCTCTCCTGGCCGTGGGGTTTGTGGCCGCCCGTGAAGGCGCCAACAAACTGGTGACAAAGATCCGCCCAAGAAGAAATGGAGCCTTCCGGCAAGTGCATAAGCCAAGAACGAATGTTCGGCTTAAGCACTAGTGGGAAGTAGTTCGCCAGAATCTTCTCGTCGCGCCCCCCGGCAGCCTGCACCGCGATGGTGTAAATGCTGAGGAATTCCGAGGGGTGCGTCTTGCCGTCGTACTTCTCCGGTACGTCGGGCTTGAAGTTCTTCATGCTGGGCCACTGGACACGCCGCAGCTCACGAGTAAACGCAGGGCAACCTGCCGCGTACGGCAAGTCGCCTGGCTCACCGGGCGCGTGTGTATCGACAGCAGTCCCAGCCCGCTGATCAGATTGTCGCCGAGCTTCTCGGCGGCACTCGATCGTGGTCCGAGCGTCTTCTTGTCGCCGGTCGTCAAGGACCTGGCGCTGGTCCCGACGAGCCCGCGGATCCGACGACGCCGTGGAGTCGTCGTCGACGTTAATCCGGCGGGGAGGCGTCTTCTGCTTCCGCGGCGGGGAGTGCACGGTTGTCGCACCCCCGGCGGTCTTGTCGCCGTCAGCCTTCGTCTTCTCGACTTGCCGCGGCCGCGAGGTCGCCGGCTGCTGCGGCGCGTCGTTGTTGGCGAAGGCGATCAGGCTCTGTATGGTTGCCCTCCAGCCTTCGGCCTTGTCCGCCGCTGGAGGGAAGTCGAGGAGCAGTTGCGCCCTTGCGAGCGCTTCTGCTAGAGAGGAGGGGAGCGGGGGCGGGCGGTGCGAGGAGCGGGATATGCTCGGACTCCTAACAGGGTTAGAAGGAGCAGGGTCCCGCCCCAGCGACCGCGCCTTGCTCGTGCCAGGACGATGGCCCGGAGCATCCCGCGAGCCTCCGGTTTGCCCTTGGCCCAGCAAGCGGATGCCACCTCCTGTGCCATGGCGCTGCTGGGTTGTCGTCTGGTGAGATGGACGTGGCGCATCTACGGAGACCGAGGCCTTGGAGTTGGTCCGGTCGTCCGCCTTGTCCTTGGATTTAGCGGTGCCGTGAGTTTCCTCACCGGCGACCACTCTTCCGCCGGTGTCTCCTCCACCCACCGTTGGTTCTGGTGGTGGTGGAACAGACGCAGACGGGTCTGCGACCTCCGAAGCCTTCTTCTTCGGGGCCATGCTGCTGTTGTTGATGAAGCTGACGAAGTTGGAGAGGTTGATGAAGAGTGCGCCCGCGTGAGCGCCGGATCAGGTTCGCACAACCTCGACGCCCCCTACCTGGCGCGCCAAAGATGTCGGGGGAAACTGTCCACCACGAGCACCTATTGGACCGGAGCCCCTTGTTCGTGCGGTAAGGGAGCGGAGGGAGCACAAAGAGCAGATCGAGATGAACACGCGGGCAGTTTACCCAGGTTCGGGCCGCGATGTACGCGTAAAACCCTACTCCTGCTTAGATTGTATTGAGTTGGAGAGCTCGGGAGCTTGAAGAACTAGCTACACCGAGCAAATGAGCGATCTAGGTTCCGAACCCCTTCTACGTTGCGCATGGGCCTCCTTTTATAGCTCAAGGGGTCACCGACAGGTGTCAACGTAGGAAAAGGGGGTAAAAATGTAATTGTGGTGGTAGTTGTAACAGTGCGGGAATAGTGGATGAACAGTGGTCATCACCTACTTTGACAGTGGGGGACAAGAGCATTTAATGCCCGTCGCCGTCGACCCCAAAAGCACCCGCCCTAGCGTCTCCGTTTGCCACGGCGACAGCTTCGTCACTGTGTAGTGCCACCGTGTCCCCCAGGCTGCACAGCCATCCGCCACGCGTCCCTGGAATGGCCCCAGGGCGACGCGTGGACCGATGAGCTGGAGCGCGGGCACACAGTGCAGACTTCCCCTGGCAAGCACCTTGCCGGGGACTTGAGCTTGTCGGGCCGGGAAGCTTGTCGCTCCCCGGGTCTTGCCGGGGCGCAGAGTGCGCCGAGGCTTGTCTTCTGTGATGTAGCCTTCTAGTCTTCCTGGCAAGCTCCCCTTGCCAGGGCCTTGTGTTAATATGATGATCTCGAGCCAGGGATGGCCTTCCCGGCAAGCTCCACTTGCCGGGGTCTTGATCTTCTGTCTTGTATACTTTGTTTTTGAATGGCTTCATATGGATCAGGAAGGTCTCCGGCAAGCACGTGGTAGGCCCTGCCGCGGGAAGCTGCTACTGCCCGTGCACACGTTGGGGTACTGAGGTATCCCTACCTTAGTACACCGACACCTGGCATTGGGTTTCTCAACTAACTGTGGGAACTCTAGGTTTAAAATAGTGAGGTAGCTCATAACCGTTCTCCTGGCGGATTCAGACTTCTCGCACGAGTTTCTGATTCATCTTGACTGGCTCCACTGTCTTGAGTGTCAGATCCGTACCAAGTATTTGCCTGTCGTGGCCAGCATAAAGAGGTACGGCCTTATGTGATAGGATCCACAGAGTTGACTCACGGTGGAGGGCTTGGCCATATCTCTTAATTCTTCGTGTAACCATGGGTTCTGTCAGGGGAATTATTTTGATAGGCGTACCCTTATCCTAATCTCCTGACATGGTACATTACTTTAATGGCATGTTTGTCGTCTCTCAAGTTTTTAACTGTAGGGAAATGATCACCTGAACCCTTGTAAGAATTCGACAAATAAATCAGGAGCCACCAGAACGGTCTTTACAACTCAGATCTGGGACATTACTGAAATAACTCAACCATGGCTCAAGACGGCCGAAAAGCAGCTCAGAGCATGAGACCGTGTTGATAAGAAGAAAGTGGCAGCTCCCTAAGATGGCCGAAAAGCGGCTCAAAGCATAGGGCCACTAGCACAAAAAGAAAATTAACAGTTGTACGAGACGGCCAAAAAGCAGCTCAGACTCGTGACAAATTGTTGAATAGAGAGAAATAAAGTTGGCATCCACCCTGAATGGCCAAAACAGCTCAGAACACATGCGTGGTGCCGTTACCGAAGAGAAGTAGACAAGGGTTCATCAGGATCATATTCCAGGTTCATAGGCACTTGTACGGAGCTCACTGTTGTTGTCAATCTTCACAGTCCATTGTCACACTGAGGTGTATATCTAGCTTCCTGCTCATATATATGAGAATTTAATTTCCAAGGCAGACTTGTTTTCTGACAGATTCTTGCAAATGACCAAACTGTGGCGGATCCGATTTTCGGGATGCACTGCCATATGCTGTCAATTCACCATTTAATATCTTGCACAAATGCCGTATTGAGGACGATTGGATGGCTTATACTGGAAACCATTGAAAGCATGTTGCTGAGGAAGACTGCGTACCGTGCTTCAGAAGCTTCCCCCCTTAAAGAATTGCTAGGGAAAACTTGGTACCTTATGCCAGAAGCTTTTTGTGGTTGCTGGCCGAAGAAGACAGAGTACCTGGCACGTGAAGTCATCCATATATCGTATGGAGGAATCTTGCAGTTGAAGCTTCTCTGGTAGCTTGCAAGGGAAGACTGAATTGATTACCGCAAAAGCTTCTCACTGAGATATGCGGACCGATTACCGCATATATATCATCTTAATATTTCTGTTGTTGATTTCCTTTGACCGATAATATATTTTCGACCTTGCACATGATTTATCTTTTTGCTGATTTGATCATTACCGCTATGAAGAGTGCATACTGAGGTAGACATGATTATTTGCACTGTTGTGAGGAGTGCATGCTGTTGCAAATTTGATTATTAGCATCCGGATCTGATATTCCCCACTTTACTGCAGTCAGCTGAGAAATCCATTTTATTTATCTGAGCTTCCAAATATTTGAATTCCTTGCTGATTCTTCGAATCCGATGTTGGTTGACGAGCAACTTTAATAAGGGAAAAATAATGCCACACCAAAGGCCCAAAGAAACAAGCAAAAGAAATGACTAAAATAAAAGCACACAAGCATACTAATAAAATCAAGCAATATCACATATTACTGCTACTCACAACAATAATATGCATGCACTCATAAGCACACAAATCTCGCTGAAACTCCGGTACTGCGGTCTAATATGTTGTGGCGGTGTGCACGAAAGTGAATCCACATGTCGAATGAGTTGGTGTAACCAAGGTTATACCAAGTGTTGGCTGAACACCAGTTGCAACTAGATAAATACAGAGGCGAGGATGGACTTGGTGATCGTGTAGCGAGACACAAGGTCACGACCATATCATCATCAAGCGTACGGAAGGAGACCGTACACGTCCAAGGAATTGAATGACATGGTAAGATAACGGTGGAAAACTGGGTTTGCTGGCATTGCCCTTTTTCTAACGACCAAGATCAGTAAGGGTTGCCAAAGGGACGAGATGAAAGACACGGTTCACGATAGAAACAAGTCTATCACGGAAATAATATGGGTGGATGGCGGAAAGATATCGAAGCGATACCCAAGCATAACTCATACAAATGGTGTCTAGAACACTCGGTACCATGGCATCACTCTGCTGGGACAGAGGTGACGCCAAACACCGAAAAATAGGTATGCAAAGGGATGGTGTAGGTAGTGGATTGAAAATTTATACCACTTATACTCACAAGATAAACTGCTAACGACCAAATAAAAATATATATGCATGCTATGCGACAAACAAATTCAGCAATCGAATGCAACAAACCAACCAAACTCTATACTACCGCATTCTAACGTTCGCACGGTCTAGGGCGTCCTACAGCCAGACCTGCTCTGATACCAAGCCTGTGGCACCCCGGCTCAGAGGAACCGAAACGCCCCGTATTCCAGCCCAAAGATCGAGGAGATGTCTTCTGGAATACGGCACTGCTTAGCATAGAACAAACCAGCCTTCTATTATTACACGAATATGATTACAAGGTCTTCGATATTACTAGGGATTACATCGGCACGGTGACACTACGCCTGCAACGGTTGCTCTATACAAGCAGCAGAACAACTCGAAGCAGTGGAACAACTATTGGCAGCAGAACAACAACGACGGTGGTGAACTCCAATCCGCAGGGACTCTGGCTGGAATGTTTATCCTAGCTCGCGAACACGGCAACAACACCAAACAAGCAAGTAATCCAGGCACGACCTGCAAGCTGGCATGACACACCAGGTCAGTACATTGAATGCACTTGCAAGCTCACAATAACCAGAAGCATTCAAGACAAACAACAGCATGGCAATTATAGGTTAAGCAAGAATTATCAGGATAACATAGCATGAACAACATGAACATCATACAACTAGACAATATGACCATGGCATGAACATATAAATCTGACGATATTAGCATGCAACATGATGACACTATATGCACCATTTATACTGTTCGGATTACCTCGTAACCAGTACATGCATCACTTACCCACCTCGGACATTATACGATCATCTCAGGATCAAATCAAGCTTGGTATAAACAATACCGTAGTAATCATCAAATGACCACCAAGAGCTTGATCTTTACCCACGATTCTCGCACAACATCACGAATATCCAACAACTCGGTATCCTCGATACGATGGCAATCACAACCAACTTAACTCATCATCGAACCAGGGTTGTTATTATTAAGCACATTTTATTATTACTGTTGACTCATAGTGTGACCGACATGAACTGGGCTCTTATCCGCGGGCACGGCTATTGATAGATTAAGGCACACACACTCTGCAGAGGTAGCACACTGTACCCACACCCTGGAACCCATGGCCTCGCACTATCATTCGGGTGGACCAACGGTGTTCCGTCAAAACTGTCATATTGCCATGACACTCTCCCGGCCACTCCGACTCACTCCCCACTAGGCTAGTCTTGGGTGGCCCCGTGTCTACCAAAGACACAACTACCACTGTCGTGGCCAAACATAAATTGTCCCAAACGAGCTCAAAACAACAACAACGGGCACACAAGGTTATGTCTGCTTACCGGGCCAAGGTACCGCATGTCCAAATCACACAAAGTTTATGGGATAGTGGAAACACTTGCACCCAAATCACACAAAGCAAAGCATTCATGATCTTTAATTTTAATTTTAATAGTAGGTTCCCACTCATCATAAAGCTTTCTAGGGATAGAAACTTCCAATTCAAGTTTTTCTTCATAAGATTGCATCAAAGCATCAACTATGTGTTTGGTAGAAGCTTTATTTTGACTATAAGCATGCTGAGAATTTAGTACAGATTGCAACAAGGAAATACAATCAATCAAAGAGAAATTATCATAATGGAATCCCTTGAAATCCAAAGTAATGGGTTCATCACTATGCAAAGTTTTAATCTCTTCAATCCCACTTTTAACAATCTTAGCATCAAGATCTAAAAACTCCGAGTCATTGGGACACCTTTTAATGGAGGTAAACTCATCTCCAATCCCATCTTTATCAAGATTCATACTAGAAAACAAGGATCTAATAGGAGACACGTCAATAACTTTCAGATCTTTATCTTTATTTTCATGATAACTAGAAGAACACACTTTTATATAACTCTCTTTTTTAGCACGCATCCTAGCGGTTCTTTCTTTGCATTCATCAATGGAAATTCTCATGGCTTTGAGAGACTCATTGATATCATGCTTAGGTGGAATAGATCTAAGTTTCAAAGAATCAACATCAAGAGTAATTCTATCCATGCTTCTAGCCAATTCATCAATCTTAAGCAATTTTTCTTCAAGCAAAGCATTGAAATTCTTTTGCGAATTCATAAACTCCTTAACACTAGTTTCAAATTCAGAAGGCAACTTTCCATAAGAGTTATTGTAGGAATTACCATAATTATTAGAGGAATTACTATAAAAAGGCTTAGGATTAAAGTTTCCTCTATAAGCATTGTTACCAAAATTATTCCTACCAACAAAATTCACATCCAAAGATTCATTATTATTTTGAATCAACGTGGATAAAGGCATATCATTAGGATCAGAAGAAGCACTCTTAGCAGCAAATAATTTCATAAGTTCATCCATCTTTCCACTCAAAACACTAATCTCTTCAATGGCATGCACTTTTTTGCTAGTAGATCTTTCGGTGTGCCATTGAGAATAATTAACCATAATATTATCTAGGAGTTTGGTAGCTTCTCCTAAGGTAGTTTCCATGAAAGTGCCTCCTGCGGCCGAATCTAAAAGATTTCTAGAAGCAAAATTCAAGCCAGCATAAAAGTTTTATATAATCATCCATAATTTCAAACCATGTGTAGGGCAATTACGTATCATTAATTTCATTCTCTCCCAAGCTTGTGCAACATGCTCATGCTCTAGTTGCTTAAAATTCATAATATCGTTTCTAAGATAGATGATCTTAGCAGGACGGAAATACTTAGAGATAAAAGCATCTTTGCACTTATTCCACGAATCAATACTCTCTCTAGGCAAAGAGGAAAACCAAGTTTTAGCACTGTGGCACCCCGGCTCAGAGGAACCGGAACGCCCCGTATTCCAGCCCAGAGATCGAGGAGATGTCTTCTGGAATACGACACTGCTTAGCATAGAACAAACCAGCCTTCTATTATTACACGAATATGATTACAAGGTCTCCGATATTACAAGGGATTACATCGACACGGCGATACTACGCCTGCTAAGGTTGCTCTATTCAAGTAGCAGAACAACTCGAAGCAGCGGAACAACTGTTGGCAATGAAACAACGACGATGGTGGTGAACTCCAATCCGCGGGGACTCTGGCTGGAACGTTTATCCAAGCTCGCGAACACGGCAACAACACCAAACAAGCAAGCAATCCAGGCACGACCTGCAAGCTGGCATGACACGCCCGGTCAGTACATTAAATGTACTTGCAAGCTCACAATAACCAGAAGCATTCAAGACAAACAACAACATGGCAATTACAGGTTAAGCAGGAATTATCAGGATAACATAGCATGAACAACATGAACATGATACAACTAGACAATATGAGCATGGCATGAACATATAAATCTGACGATATTAGCATGCAACATGATGACACTATATGCACCATTTATACTGTTCGGATTACCTCATAACCAGTACATGCATCACTTACCCACCTCGGACATTATACGATCATCTCAGAATCAAATCAAGCTTGGTATAAACAATACCGTAGTAATCATCAAAGGACCACAAATAGCTTGATCTTTACCCACGATTCTCGCACAACATCACGAATATCCAAAAACTTGGTATCCTCGATACCATGGCGATCACAACCAACTTAACTCATCATCGAGCCAGGGTTGATATTATTAAGCACATTTTATTATTACTGTTGACTCATAGTGTGACCGACACGAACTGGTCCATTATCCGCGGGCACGGCTATCGATAGATTAAGGCACACACACTCCGCTGAGGTAGCACATTGTACCCACACCACGGAACCCATGGCCTCGTACTCTCATTCGGGTGGACCAACGGTGTTCCGTCAAAACCGTCCTATTGCCATGACACTCTCCCGGCCACTCCTACTCACTCCCCACTGGGCTAGTCCTCAGTGGCCCCGTGTCTACTAAAGACACAACGACCACCGTCGTGGCCAAACACAAATTGTCCCAAACGAGCTCAAAACAACAACAACGGGCACACAAGGTTATGTCTGCTTACCGGGCCAAGGTACCGCATGTCCATAACCTTCCCTCATTGGAGGCACCGGCGAGAGGCATGACAATAGACCCAGTTAGGACCTTCCCATAAAGGTAAGTGTGGTTGCACTGATCAGCTCGATATGGTGGCACCATGACTCAGCCAACCGTTGTTCAAGTTCATTATTATCCGATTAAACTTGAATGCAATAAGCTGAGTCATATTAAAATAACATGATGCAACTATAATGCTTGAGCATGATACTAACATGAGCATGGATGTGCAACCATAATCAATGAGCATAACAACAACACTTAATCATTTATTCAGATGAACATGGCATACTGACGAGCATGAAAATTACGAGTACAACACTTTAGCGACATATCAAGACCACTAGCATCAACAATAAATATCATGCAAGAACATATCAACAATGCTACCATGCAAGCATTTAACCAACTGGATGCAAAGCAACATGTATAGCAACAATACTCGGAACAGACGATAGTCATGCACCGAAGACCATCGCCAACATCAACATGTACTACTATCAAACATGGCATATGAAAGAAATACTAACAACTAGTACATGATAACCAGGTGCATAAAGACATAGCTTGAAAGGGAACACAACTTCATAAGCATCACCGAAACAACGATAACCGTAGTAAAACAACCAGACATTTATTAAATGTTCAAGTTGAAAACCATAGCTACTGCATGCAATCATGCAAGTGGGTATTGTGGCTTGCCTGGGAAAGAAGAATACTCCGGGAAGAAGTGCGAGAAACTCGTAGAAAGAATCGCCGGAAAATGTTCTCTCTCGGAGGGGGCTGATTAAGCGCAAGGGCAAAATGATCATTTTCAGAATGTCAAAACATACTGAAAATGTTACCAATAGAATGGGCTTGACGAGACGAAGAGATGGGCTTTGGATTCACCTCAAACGGAGTTGCGAGCAAAAAGTTATAGCCCGACAAATTTTAGGGACCAATCTGTAAAAAGATTCCTACAAACAGGCCCCTGGAGGATAAAACAGAAAGCGCATTATTTAGATTATGTCTTCAGAACAGGGAAGACACATTCTGGTTAGTAACAGAAGCGAAATGCACTTACTTCACTGGAAAACGTATTCTGGGAAAGGCGCCTCCACTTAAACGATGTGGCAGAGGCGGGGACGGCTTAGGGGCTGACACGCGGGGCCCTTTGCCAGCTGGTAGGGAGGGGCGTCGTCTCCTTCCCCTCGCCCGCGCCTGGCCGGAGCAGAGCCAGCCCCGATGAGGCTTGCCGGCGCTACCGGCCACCGCAGACGTCGCCCGACCTATCCACGGATGCAGGGGAACGAGGCGGAGGCGACCCCGGGGTTGTAGACGATGGGGGCTCAGGAACGGCAGCTGCGTTCGCTGTGGCGGACGACCGGTGTCAGGGATATGGTTAGTAGGTATAAACCGGATATTGTAAACCGGCTTAGTTATATTTTACTTGGTTTTAATATTTTAGTAGAGATTAAGGCCCATGAGATTTCAAGGCCCATGTATAGAAGTACGGTTTGTAAACCGCCAAGAGATGTAACTTGAGAGATAAGAAAGGAAAGACAGAGACCGAGGCGGACACGATTATGAGCCGGCCTCGGGACTCTGTAAACCGGACCAGGCGTCACCTCTATATAAAGGGACGACCCGGTGACGGTTCAAGGACAAGAAACAATCAACCCGTCGAGACACAGGCAAAGCGAATCCGCTCCCTGTAAACCGACGCCCAAGCAATACCAAACCAACTAGACGTAGGCTTTTACATTCTCAAAGGGGCCGAACTAGTATAAACCCTCTGTGTCCTTTGTGCGCCATGAATCCTTTCAAGCTAACCCGTGCGATGGTTCCATCATCAAGTCCGTTAAACCGGACATCTGCCGTGTTATTTCCACGACAGTTGGCGCCCACCGTGGGGCCTGCGCACGATGGTTTCGAGTTCTTGAAAGGCGGCTTCGAAGGGTTAAAGGGTTACGCGGTCGGCCGGATGACCAAGAGTCGTCGCGGCCGGATCTACATCGACGACGCGGGTTGGGGACCGGAGGCCGATTCGATCGAATACGGGTACCGGGTCCCCTTCGGCAGCATCCAAGTCTTCATCGGCAAAATTGGTGAATCGGGGCCTGAGCCGGACATCCTCCCCAACATCGTCGAGCCGGCTCAGCGTGCGAGATCGGCCCGGATTCAGCCTGCCATGAAGCATGTGTTCGTTGGAGCGATTCACGGAGGCCAAGCCGAGGACGGATCGGAATCTGATGGTGCAACCGTCGTTTACTCAGATGACGAATCTTCGTCTGGGGAAACTGAATCTCTGTATCAGTTGCGGGACGGCCGGTCTGAGGGCGAGTCCGATGGAAACAGTATTCCGGACCCCTTTGGCCCGCCAAACCGGGTGGCGGTCTTCATGGCCGGTTCACAACCCCCGACGAACGGAACGACAGCAGAGGCTGGTGCAGGGGGAAGCGGTTCAAATCCCTCCCTTACTGAAGTTCTATCCACCTTGATCGAGGAGTTCGCAGCTAAGGCAGTGGAGGTCGTAGCTCCAGCAGACAAGGCGCAACATGATGCAGCGCTTCTTCAGTTGAAAGCCCGGATCGATCAGTGAAAGGAGGATTTAAAAGCGGAAGGAGAGATGTTAGCCATAAGACAAGCAGAGTTGGATGATCAAGCCTTTCATTTAAGGATGGAGCAGGCTTCTGTGGAAGGAGTAAGGGGGCGAAAGTATCGATCCCGCCTACCGCCGGGTTTCGAATCTGCGAATTTGTTCAGAACACCTGGGGCTGGGGCCAGTAATAATCCGGCCTTAAACCGGAGAAGCCCACCGGCTCGGGACGAGCCGGTTCAGCAGCCCGCCGCAGAACGGGAGCGTCGGATTACATCGGCCCCTTATGTCCCTGTCCCTCCGGGACACTATTCAAACCCTTTGGATAATATTGCTGCAGCGGCAGCACGGTTGGCCGCTTTACCCGTGGAAGAAACGTCCCCGGTGGCGATAGAGGCGCGCAGGGCCCAGAAGCTGCTTAATACGGCATTAATACAGCAGCAAGCGTACTCTCATAGCAGGGAAAGGTTACATTCGACACCACGTCCCAACCGGAGTTACTCTAGACATTGGGAGGAGCCAGAAGTGTCTAGCAGTGAGCGCAGGAGACATCAGCACAGGCAGGATAATCCGGCAAGGGCAGAGATGCCAGCCCCGAACCTAAACCGGCCTAGATCGGAGGCTAGGGAGGAATTTCGTCAGTCGACGCCGGTTCACACAGCCACTACAGGGACAGGAGCTACAGCGAGCGGTTTTGGAATACAATGTCTCGTCCCCGCCCTACGGAGCGTTAAGTTGCCCAAAGATTTCAAAGGACCTCGCAAGGTGCCTAATTACACAGCCGATTTACCACCCGAAGCTTGGGTGGAGAGTTACGAGATGGCCATGGAGATGCTGGATGTGGATGAATCGGCTTGTGCCAAATATTTCACTATGATGCTTGAGGGCACGGCCCGGACCTGGCTAAAGGCACTACCCCCGAATTCTATCGGATCATGGGGGGAGCTGCGCAGTCAGTTCATCAAAAACTTCAAGGATACATGTAAGCAACCGATGTCAGTGATAGACTTAGCAGCCTGTATACAAGGAGAACAGGAGTCTACGGCAGCTTGGGTACGCAGAGTAGCAGAGATCTTACACTCTTCGAATGGTATCAATCCTAGTACGGCAATAGTGACACTGGAAAACAATTGCCGGTTTGAATCTTTAAAGTTAAAGCTCGGACGGCTTAAACGGGACTGCAATGACATGGGGACTTTAATGAGTGCCCTGGTGAAATACGGAGACTCAGATAATATCAAGTATCCGGATGCAGAAGGAGATAAAACGGGGAAGGCCAGCAAGTCTGGTAAACCGGCGCCGGTTAATCCGATCACTTCAAGCTTTTTGGGCAAACGGAAGGCGGAAAATAGTCCCGATTTTGTTGCTAATACACAGGTTCAAAGCGGTCTTCAAGTTAATCCGCAGGGTTCCACTCCCCAAACCGGTGGAAACCCGGGTTGGGAGCAGGATTTGGATCAACCCTGTATAAAGCATAGCGGAAGAGGGAAGATTGCAAGGCATACTATAAGAGAGTGCATACCCTTTTTTAAAGCAGGGAACGGCCGCTTTAATCCTCCTAGCCGGGCCCCGAACGGCGGTTCAGGGCCCGGGTTTTATGGTCCGGGTTATCAAGGGAACAATTCCGGATCAGGATATAGAGGCAACAGCGGTTATCAAGGGAACAACGGCGGTTATCAATCCCGGCCAGGCGGCCAAAATAGTCAAGGAAACTACAATGGTCAGGGAAATCAATCGCATCATCAAAGTGGTTACAATGGTCAGGGAAGTCAATCACATCATCAAGGTGGTTATCATGGTCAGGGAAATCCATCACATCATCAAGGTGGTTACAACAGTCAGAATAATCAGCAGCAGGTCCAAGGGAGTTATAACAGCCAAGGAAACCAGCAGCAACAGCGTCCGCAGCAACAGCAGCAATCCGGATACCAGAGTAATCCGAAGGAGTTGAGCAGCAGTCAATATCATGTTTTCACCACGAGTTTATGTAAGAGAGACCAGAAGGTTTTAAAGCGGGCTGTTAATGCAGTAGAACCGGCGACGCCGCAATTCCTCCGATGGTCAGAACAGCCCATTGTATGGAGCAGAGAGGACCACCCATTACGGGTGGATAATCCAGGACACTTGGCCTTGGTGGTGGCACCTCAGGTGGGAGGATACAAGTTTACTAAAGTCCTCATGGACGGGGGTAGCAGTATCTATATACTATACTACGAGACCTTCCGTCGTATGGGTCTGACAGATAAAAAGTTAAGAACATCAAACACAGTGTTTCACGGGGTGGTCCCAGGTAAGTCAGCTTATCCGGTTGGCAAGATTGACTTAGAAGTTACCTTTGGAGATGAGCATGATTCCAGATCGGAGATGATCACTTTTGAAGTTGTCAAAATTAAAAGTCCGTATCATGCTTTGTTTGGAAGGACGGTTTACGCTAAATTTATGGCTAGGCCATGCTATGTTTATTTGCAGCTTAAGATGCCGGGTCATAAGGGCACGATCACAGTTCATGGCAGTCGAAAGATAGCGGTGGAATGTGAGGAAGGTGATGCAGCTTATGCAGAAGCGGTGTGTGCCACGGAAGAGTTAAAGTTTTATAAAGATAATGTTGATCCGGCAGATATGACTCCGCTGAAGAAACCAACGACCGAGCATGATCCGGCATTGAAGTTCAAATCAGCGGAAGAAACTAAGCAGATTGATTTTGTGCCAGGAGATTCGTCCAAGCAGTTCACTATCAGTGCTAACCTTGATCCCAAATAGGAAAGCGCGCTCATCGAGTTCATCCGTGAGAACCGGGATATCTTTGCATGGAAACCTTCTGACATGCCAGGTATACCGAGGGAACTCGCTGAGCACAAGTTGAATATTGATCCGAAGTTTAAACCGGTAAAACAGTATTTGCGCCGCTTTAATGAGCAGAGGCGCAAGGCTATAGGAGAAGAAGTGGCCAGACTTTTGGCGGCAGGGTTCATAGTGGAAGTTTTTCATCCGGAATGGTTGGCTAATCCGGTGCTGGTTCTAAAGAAGAATGGGAAGTGGAGGATGTGTGTGGACTACACAGACCTTAATAAAGCTTGCCCGACTGATCCTTTTGCTCTACCTCGCATTGATCAGATTATTGATGCCACAGCAGGGTGTGAGCGGCTGAGTTTTCTGGATGCGTATTCAGGTTATCACCAGATCAAGATGGCAGTGGAAGATCAAGAGAAGACAGCTTTCATAACCCCTTTTGGTGCTTTTTGCTATGTGTCTATGCCCTTTGGGCTCAAATGTGCACAGGCAACTTATCAGCGTTGCGTTCAGAATTGTTTGAAAGGGCAGATAGGAAGGAACGTGCATGCTTATGTGGATGACATCGTGGTCAAATCAAAGGAGGAAAGAACAATGATAGAAGACCTCAAAGAAACCTTTGATAATCTTCGGGCTTACAGGATGATGCTTAATCCGGAGAAGTGTGCTTTTGGTGTTCCGGCTGGTAAGCTTCTGGGATTCCTGGTCTCGAACAGGGGAATAGAAGCCAACCCGGAGAAGATCAAGGCCATCACATCTTTGACAAAGCCGGTTTGCATTAATGATGTTCAGCGCATAGCTGGCCGGATCACGGCGCTAAGCCGGTTTATCAGTCGTTTGGGAGAGAAGGCGATCCCACTTTATCAAATGTTGAAGAAAACGGACCGGTTTATTTGGAGTAATGAGGCAAATACAGCGTTTGAGAATCTGAAACAGCAACTAGCAAAGCCGCCGGTTTTAGCTGCTCCCATTGATAAGGAGCCTTTGCTGTTATATGTTGCTGCGAATACACGGGCAGTCAGCGTTGCAATTGTGGTTGAACGCAAGGAAGCAGGGAAGGAACATCCGGTTCAACGCCCGGTTTATTATGTGAGTGAAGTACTCATCGAGTCTAAGCAAAGGTACCCTCATTGGCAGAAGTTGGTATATGGGGTGTTCATGGCAAACCAGAAACTGAAGCATTATTTCCAAGGGCATCCAATAACTGTGGTTAGTTCAGCTCCGTTGGGAGACATAATCCAGAACAGGGAAGCTACAGGCAGGGTAGCCAAGTGGGCTATTGAGCTCAGTCCGCATGAGTTGAAGTATGTGCCACGTACTGCTATAAAATCTCAGGCATTGGTCGACTTCATCAATGACTGGACAGAATTGCAGACTCCTGAGGAGAAGCCGGATCTTACTTATTGGACGATTCACTTCGACGGTTCAAAGCAGTTGGAGGGCTCGGGGGCTGGAGTTGTCTTAACTTCCCCCAGAGGTGATAAATTTTGTTATGTCCTCCGGTTATTATTTCCTTGTACTAATAATGCAGCAGAATATGAAGCGCTACTTCACGGTTTACGATTGGCAAAAGAGATGAATCTGAGCCGGGTTAAGTGCCTGGGTGATTCAGACCTAGTGGCACAGCAAGTTTCGGGCAAGTGGGATTCAAGGGATCCCCTCATGGCAGCTTACCGACGAGAGGTTGAAGCGGTCGCAGGATATTTCAAAGGATATCAGGTGGAACATATAGACCGGCGGAGGAACGAAGCAGCCGACGCTTTAAGCCGGTTAGGATCGCAACGTAAACCGGTACCCCCAAACACCTTTTTGGATGAATTGCACAGTCCTTCGGTTCAAGTACCTTCAGAGAACGACCTAGCTGTTCCGGATCCAGAGGCACAGTTGGTTGCAGCAACCCATGTTATTCCGGATTGGACGTTACCCTATTTGGCATACTTAAGCCGAGGAGAGTTACCGGAGGATGAAGACGAAGCACGGCAGATAATCCGGCGTTCCAAATCTATGACCATTGCCAACGGAGAGCTGCACCATCGTAGCACTTCTGGAGTATTTCAACGGTGTGTTTCAGCTGAGGAAGGTTGTGAGATTCTAAGAGAGATTCATGAAGGGGATTGTGGTCATCATGCCGGATCAAAATCTTTAGTGGATAAAGCTTTCCGGCATGGTTTTTATTGGTTAACCGCGCATGCAGATGCGGCGGACCTGGTCCGCAAGTGTGACGCTTGTCAGAAGTTCTCAAGACGTGCCCTTGTTCCGGCACAGGAGCTCCGGATGATACCAATAACTTGGCCTTTTTCAACTTGGGGGCTTGACATGGTTGGTCCTTTCAAGAGATCCCAAGATCAGAAAACTCATCTACTGGTAGCGGTAGACAAGTTTACAAAGTAGGTTGAAGCGGAACCTATAAGCAAGTGTGATGCGGCAACGGCGGTTAAATTCATCAAAAAGGTGATATTCCGGTTTGGCTTTCCACACAGCATCATCACAGACAATGGCACCAATTTATCTCAGGGTGAGATGGAAGAATTCTGTCAACGAGAGCATATTCGTTTGGACGTGTCTTCTGTGGCTCACCCCCAATCCAATGGCCAGGCAGAAAGAGCAAATCAGGAGATTTTGCGAGGAATCAAACCCCGGCTTATGACACCTTTGCAGAGAACCCCAGGTTGTTGGGTTGAAGAGTTACCATCTGTCCTTTGGAGTATTAACACCACACCAAACCGGTCTACAGGTTATACACCTTTCTTCATGGTTTACGGCGCAGAAGCAGTTCTTCCAAGTGACATACGCCATGATTCACCAAGGGTAGCGGCCTATGTGGAAGCTGTTAATGAGGAGTCAAGACAAGACAGTTTAGACCGATTGGATGAAGAGCGTGATATAGCCGCAGCACGGTCGGCGATTTATCAGCAAGATCTGCGCAGATATCATAGCCGCCGGATTAGAACCCGGACGTTCCAGGAGGGTGATTTGGTACTCCGGCTCATCCAAGATCAAACAGATATGCACAAGCTATCCCCGCCATGGGAAGGGCCCTTTTTGGTCAGCAAAAATTTACACAACGGTTCATATTACTTGGTGGACATTCGAGAACACAAGGATTCACGGACATCGGAAGAGGAGACGAAGAGGCCGTGGAACATCGCCCATTTACGGCCGTACTACACTTGAGCTATGTGCTCCAATGTATCCAATGTATATATTATGAATAATGAATAAACCGGCACCCTCGGTAACCCGGGGGCTCAGCCCTTTCTCTATATACACAAATCTTGTGACAAATAACCATATCAGTTTGTTACCAAATATCATATTTCAATTTTAGCCGGTTTAGAAACTAATCTTTGCAGGGTATGTGAAGGAGCGGTGGAACTCTCAGGAACAAGAGATTATATCCGGTTCAAGAAGAGAAAAACCCCATAGAAAAGCAAAACCCACAGATCCAGGAGGAACTTCAGAGCCCCCTGAACAGTTGATAAGCTCACGTTCAGGGCTGGCCAGGCCCCTTGGGACAGTCCGGTTTGCCCACGTCCCATTGATTGGCTATGTTTACGATTATAGAGCCC
>LR738709.1:631107913-631167393 GCA_902687465.1 Secale cereale | reverse complement strand
GAACAGTCGATACGCTCACGTTCAGGGCTGGCCAGGCCCCTTGGGACAGTCCGGTTTGCCCACGTTCAATGATTGGCTATGTTTACAAAATTATATAGAGCCCCCTGAACAGTCGATACGCTCACGTTCAGGGCTGGCCAGGCCCCTTGGGACAGTCCGGTTTGCCCACGTCCCAATGATTGGCTATGTTTACAAAATTATATAGAGCCCCCTGAACAGTCGATACGCTCACGTTCAGTGATTGGCTAGGCTCCTTGGGACAGTAGGTTTGCCCACGTCCCATTGATTGGCTGAACCTTGTTTTGAGCCTGGCAGCTCTTTGAAAAAGCCTTGACTACATGGTCTGATTTATAAGAATTGTGTGTTCCTTGATGTTTTTTGTTGCACAACATTTTAAACCGAGTGGAACAGCTCCAGAAGTTGACCACCTCTCTATAATGTTATAAGTCTGGGTCATAAACACCAGCGAGAATTAAACCGGTGTTCATCATAACCCGGATCGATCTTCATGATGAGCCAATAGATTGGCAGTACACGATCAATTATAATGACCGGTGTTTTTTAAACCGGCCTGGTTTTGACTATAAGTCACCAGTATGAGATAAAACAATGACCGGAGTTTATTAACCCGGCGAAGTGGTGACCAAAGCCTGGTGTTCATTCAAACCCGGATAGGGTATCAGGCGCAAGTTACAAATTTCGGAACCAAGATGAGCAAGATTTATCAAGATGAACCGAAGAGTTTCAGGTGTTTATTAGAATTAATGAAGACCGATTAAGATGCCTTTACAATCCTGACCGGTTTAAGGTATATTGGCTACATACATCTCAGGTATCACAGTTACTTTTTAAGATATGCTTATTAGATGTGTCAAAGAGAACAAGTTAATCCGTCCAGTGGTAAGCCACTAGGACGTGTTTTTTTGATATTATTATGAACAGAGCAAGGCATCCGCATCAATCAACAAGTCAGCGAACGAATACTTCATGAAGACCAAATGTCGGATCACAGTGCGTTAAGGTTCAGCTAAACCTATTACAAGGCATAAAAGCCAAATAGTTGGAAGCATTGTTTGACGGAATAACAATCATGATTACAACAATAGCATTCAAGATTGAGCTTCTCCTTGCTGAGATGGTTGGCCACCGTCTTGTTCCGGAACGTCTTCCTCCTCGTGAAGCGGTGGGAAATCCGGTGCACGCCAATCAATCTTTGCCAAGGCACGGAAATATACTTCATCGTTGATCAGCTCAGCAGGATCAATATCAGGAGCAAAGGTATGAGGACGAACCGGCGGAGTTAAGTTTACAATATCGTAAACCGGTCGATCCTCCCGCTCGTTCTGCAGGTTATATGATGGATGATATCGAGACAAGTCAGACTCCACCGCAATCTTGCTCGCGAGGGGACGCATCTCCTTTGTCAGAGCATAAAGATCCTTTTCATTAAATGCTGAACCGTCTTCCTTGGTATCAGGATATCCGGTTAGCACCTCTTCCGGATCAATGTCCGGGACCCAAGCTTTAGCCCTTGTAAGGGCCAGAAGAGCACCTCCTCGGGCAGCCGATTTCTTAACCTCTTCAAGACGAGCCGGCAGAATGGACAAACTATTCAAAGTATCTTTGATAGTTGAAGGAGCCGGTTTACCGAAGGAAGTGGCACTGATAATCCTTTGTGCTCCAGAGTATAATTGTTCAACCAAGGTATAGCAGGCCTTCAGCTTCTTCCGTACATCATCGCCAAGATGGGAGACACGGCGTCCTACATACAACAATAAAAGTTAAACCGGTACAGGTCACAGGTTGCAAAGATAAAGACAGGAGTTCAGGTTATGCTTACCAAAGATAGCAGAAGTCATCAAGTCAATTTGGCGCTTTAACCCGGTCAGATCTTCAGTAACCGGGTTAAGTGCTCCTTCGGCATCCTGAACACGTTTTTCCAGATCTTTTTTCTGGACTTCAAAAGTAGTCCGTTCCTCATCAAAGAACCTCTTCAAGTCTTCAGCAGTCTTTAAACTCACTTGAAGTTCTTTCTTAGCCTTTGAAGCGGCTGACTCAGTCTCTGTAAGCCGGCTTCGAAGTTCACTGATTTCCAGAGCATTCCGGTTCAGCTCAGCCTGTAGACAAAAGTTCAAAAGCAAGGTTAGAAATTACAAGTCTCAAGCACACAACCAAGTTGTCTACTTGACACTTGGGGGCTAATGGCAGTTGAAGTAATACAGCAAAGACAATTTGAAAATACAAGTCTCAAGCACACAACCAAGTTGTATACTTGACACTTGGGGGCTAATGGCAGTTGAAGCAATGCATCAGAGACAATTTTGAAATTACAAGTATCAACTACATAACCAAGTTATCTACTTGATACTTGGGGGCTAATGTATGGATCAGCAGTTCAAACTACAAAGTTCCGGATTACCTTCAGTAAAGCAGATAAACCGGAACTTGGGGGCTGCTATGAGATAAAGACGCGTCAAAAAAGCAAAGTCAGAAGAGGAAAACTTACTTCATATTTCTCTCTCATCAGGTTTACCAGGCTGGCTTCGTAATCCCGGCTGCTATGGAGCCGGTTCAAGTATCCGGAATAGATATCTTGAGCACTCATACTCGAAAGACTGGATATATCAGTACTCCACTTCCCCTTTTCCTGAGTTATCTTTTCCGCTTTAGCCGTATGTTTTGCTAAAACGGTGGGTTCCGCTGGCGCAACATAAGCAGTGCCAGTAACCACAACATCAGGGGAAGTGGGTGCATTGGGAGGAGTAACTTCAACTTGAGCCGGAGACGCCGGGTTAACTTGAGGAGAATTAACCCGGGCCGGACTTGGTGGATCTTGGACATTTTCAGTAACAGGAGTTTCAAGAGCAGGTTCTTCAACCGGAGCTGCAGGGGTACCTTCTGGAGGAACGGCTGTAGATGGATCAATTACCGGTTCAGCAGCAGAAGGATCAGCAACAGGCTTATTCGCCTTGGCCCTTTTGCTAGGTTTCGGTTTGCTGAAAAACAAGAAAGACAAGTTAGTATTATAAAAAGAAAGGGGTGTTATAAGCCGGAAGAGGTGAAGAGAATCACCCCGGGACGGTCTTCAAAGGAGGAAGCTGTGTAGCGGTCGATTCGCCGGAAGAAGACAGTGGAGTTTCCTGATAGTCAGGATCAGACGGTTTAAGTGGTTTTCAGATAAGTCCGGCCTTGGGATGAAGAAGGGTCGGAGAGAGTATCACCTCAGCACGGCGCTTTCGAACCGGAGTTAATGAGATTCTAGAGGACTCCACCGCCAAGCCACTATGGCGAGTGGTCCGGCGAAAAGCTTCGTGCTGTTGCTTCTTCAAAGTAAAATTAGGATCCAACTTAGCATAAGGGTGAGAAAATTGATATTTTCTGACAGTCCGACGGCTTTTTTGAGGAGGAGGTTCTGAATCAGAAGAAATAAGGGTTACCTCAATCTCAGCTGGGTTATCACCTTCAAGCGGATCCTGTGAAAGGGTATCATTAGATATGAGTACAAGTACATGAAAGCGAAAATTAAACCAGAGTAAGGCATACCTCGGAGTCCGGATCATCATCCTCAGAAGGAGAACCGGCATCAACGGCTGCTTTCCTTTTCTTGTTTGCAGGGGTTTTCCGGCGAGCCTGCTTTACAGTTTTTTCCTGAGGCTTTCTCCTCCAGAAGGGGTCATCAGCCTAAATGAAAAAAGCAAAGGCAAGTGAAAGACGGTTCAAAAAAGGACGGTTTATAAAGTACAAGTTAAAGACAAACTTACTTCAGGCAGCTTATTCTTCTTAAAGTATGGGGCCAAGCCAACTTTAGAGCAATCTGTTAAGGCAGGATTGACAATCTTCTTGGCTGACTCTACCACCTCCGATTCAGAAAGTTTCTCTTTAGTAAACCTCTGAGGATCATCCGGTTTACCGGAGTATTTACACATCAGCTTAGGGCGCCGGCTTAAGGGAAGGATGCTCCAGGATAGCCAGCAGCGAAGGAAGTCAGTGCCAATCAGACCATTTGCCATAAAGGCTCTCAGCTTGGAGAGCTGTGGTGAAAACCGGGTCCGTTCAGCTGCACTTAGCCGTTGTGGCAAGGGGTGATTCGCCGGGATCGAGTTTCACGATAACCCGGCAAAGGATTTTCACCTTCAGGAGATGTGTCTACACAATAAAACCAGGACTTGTTCCAGTCTTTAGGGTGAGTGTGTAAGGAGGCGTGAGGAAAAACTGCATCCCTCCTTTTCTGAATGCTAATCCCACCAAGCTCTTGATGAGGTCCGCTGGTGAATTCAGTGCGCCGGTTTGCATGGAAGAAGTCCCGGAATAAATCAACTGAAGGCTCCTCTTGCAGGTACACTTCAGGAACCGAGGCCATGGTGGATCCGCCGACGAACTGAGCTAAGGGGGAGATGCGTCGGGGAGTGGGCGGAGCTATGGTGGTGGAGAGAGAGGGAGGGGATGCTTGGCTCGCTCGAATTCGAGCAGATGCCATCAGCGGCCGAGGCGGCCACTGGAGAGCTTGGGAGCTCTTGGAGCTCAGGGAAGGGGTCGGGGATGTTAGGATTGATCTCCTCCGCGTGGGCCCAACGGCCCACCGGGCCCTTAGATCCGCGCCCTGATCGGGGGCGCCCAACCCATTATGGTTGGTGGGCCCCTGTGACCCGCGCTATATTAACAGAGGTAGGGGGCTGGGGCACGATTCACGAGGTTGATCGCTGCCACAAACCCTACCTACATGCCCTACCGATCTAGGGTTAGCGCGGTGCTCACGGGAAGCATCACCACCGCCATCATCTCCCTACCATCTCCGGCCTCTACTTTGCCATGGCCGGCACTGGATCGTCCTCCTCTGTCCAGCATGAAGGTAGGTGTATCGGATTTACTAGCCTACATGATCCAAAGGATCTATCAATGGTATCAGAGCCATGTTAGGCTAAGATTTTCGGTACAAAGAAAACAAAAGAGAAAGTAAAAGTCCCATCCCCCCAAAAGAACCCTAGAAGGGCAAAGACAACATGCGCCGCCGCAAGGCCGCGCCATTCCTCTCGATCCAGACGCGCATCGGCAAGCTGAGGCGTCGGACGAAGAACCACCGGAGCCAAAACAACGGCATGCCGGCAAAGAAAAGAAAAAAAGACACAAAAAAAAAGAGGGGCGCACCGCGGCCCAACCGCTTGACGGCGGCGCGCTCACCCCAAGGGGAGCGCACCACCGGTGAAGGGAACGACAACGGCGCCTGCACAGAGGAGCAGAGGTGGTCTCGAACTCGGATCTCTCTCTCTATGTCTAAAGAATAAGAGGTAGGAGAGTAGGGGGAAGGGAGAGAAGCGCGCGTGGCGCGGTGGCCTTCGCCGTCGTTGCCGGCGGCCGGGGCGACCGGCCGGGGCGAATCCCCTTGCCTCCCGTCAGGAGAAGGCTGCGCTGTGAGCGAGCACAGGAGCGGCGCGAAGGGGAAAGAATGATCGAGGGGAAACCCTCGACCGTTTGCGCTGGTTTTGATCCAGCGATTTCGGTGCTGCACCGTCGGATCGCAAAGGACGGCTCAGATCTAAACCCTAAGACGCCCTGGGCCAGTTGGGCCGAAAACATGGCTGCCAGCCGCCGCGGGCGCGCTGGGCCAAGGCCAGCCGCCACGGGCAACCCAGGCCGAAGGCTCCAGCCGCCCCGAGCGTGAGCTGGGCCGAAGCCAGCCGCCGCGGGCCCGCCAGACCGAGGGCGCTGCGTCGCATGCTGGACCGAGGCCGCAGCGACGCGTGCTGGGCCGGCGCCGGGCCAGCTGCTTTTTTGTCCAGTTTTGACAGTTTTCAAATAGTGTTTTCTATACAATTTATTTTTCCAATGAAATTCTTTGTTTAGAAAATACAAAAGTAAAAAGAAAAGTTTCTCTAAATAGTTCACGAATTTTATTCGTGTTTTCCGCTACGTAAAATTAATAGTGCTCTTTTTTTAACACAGAAAATAAAAGTATTATGTTTTCTTTAAGAGCATGTTTTATGAATATGATTATGTTATTATATATAACCAACGTTGTAAATAGCATGACCATATTTCATTATTGAAAATAAAGATGCATTTAATTCTCATATTTGCCCAACGGTAATATAGTTTTTAAATGCATAGACAATTATGTGTTTAATTTAACCAACGTTAGATTCATACATATGATTGTTATATTGACATCACTTCATTGTGATTTCAGGAGGGTACCTCCTAATGAGTTGCTTAAAAGATGTTCCGACACTCAGAGGTGACAACTACACTGAGTGGAGGAAGAAAGTTGACATGACATTTATCTATGCCGATGTAGACTGGATAGTGGATCAACCACAACCGGTCAGACCTAAAGAACTAGTAAGGAAACTACTGATGATGATGCTGCATGGGACAGAAAGAAGAGGGATTATGCCCCTCTAGAATTGTCATATTCCATAGACAATCAAAAGTGGGTCAATGCGAATAAAAAGTGCATGGCCTTTATAAACAACACAATTGAGAACGCAATCGTGGGCTCAATTGCAGAGTGCACAGCTGTTGGAGAGCTGCTGACAAAGATAAAGAGCCAGTTCACTGGTTCTTCAAAGACATATGCCACCCAGCTGTTGAAGCAACTGGTTTCACAGAACTACACTGGTGGTGGTCATGGCATAAGGGAGCACATCCTTAGGATGAGCAATATGGCAGCAAAGCTCAAGCCCATGGATGCGGATCTGGAGATCAAACCAACTCTCCTGGTCCACCTGGTCATGGCTTCCTTGCCAAAGGAGTTTGAGACATTTGTGGTAATGTGGGGACCCCGACTTAGAAGTCGAGATCACCGAATGCACGTGTACAGTGATCCTAGAGATCAATGCTCACTGAACACACAGAAGCTGAATAACAAGAGTCTTACATCCATACGTACCGTCTTACACAAATTAAGGCCATTATGGCCAAGTCTTACATAGATAAAGCCAAACGGGCTAAATAGCAAATAACTCAAATAGCGGAAGTCTTCGATGATAAGTAGAACCCATGCCATCTACCTTAACCCTACATGCATTCTGACTGGGATAGCTTCCTAGTTCGCATGTTCGTCTCCATAGAACTCTTCTTCATATTCTTGTTCCTCCATGCCTGGCCAATTAAATAACCAGTGGCAAGCCAATGAGTACTTTGAATGTACTCGCAAGCAACCCATGATTTGGTTCAAAGTAACAATGCAATTGAATAAAAATGAGCAATCTAGCTACGAGCTAGAATAAATATTCTACCATCAAGTATATGCATCAATAAACTCTTGTAACCTCGAAGACAGGTTACCGATATCAACATGAATATAATTCATCTCAACGAGTCATGTCACCACCTTGACTCTTCTCACACACATACTTTCACCGATGTAGTAAAACTCTGGACATAGTTTAAGTAGCACCACCCAACTGTCCTTGACCGTGGACACGGCTATTCGAATAGTTTTACACTCTATAGAGGTTGCGCACTTTACCCACCAGATCCGAGAAGCTTTCGTGTCACCCACGATCCCGCAGTACCTCAAGTACTCGGGGGAAGCACCCGGTCATTATCTTTCCTTGGACGACACTAACATAGAGTCCACTCGTTGGTACACGGCCCTCGAGTACAAACAATAGATCATGGGACTTGCCCTAATTTCAATGTCACGCGTACCCAAAGGGACCAACGGTGTGTCCGGTGCCCTGTAAAAACAGTCATGGTCGTCTATCCAAGCACGACCCCGTCCCGGGAAAGACCTCAAGTCTTCCCGTCTCTAGTAATGCGGGCACCATGCTAGTATCGGTCTAAGTAATTAATAATGCCCCGTCCCATAAGGGGTAGAGTGGTTGCACATGTTTGGTTGGGACGGTAGTCACACATAAATCTAATCCATCATTTCACCCATGCACAAGATCTTTACCGGCAAATCACTTCTTCCTCAAGTGATGACCTAACTCAGTATCACCCTTGGGCATTAGGGGCACCCGATGGGGTTTTTGAAAAGAATGCATCCACGAAGGTTTCATGGCACAACATGCATTACTAAGCATCACTACTAACCATTAGCATTTCATCTAGCACATAGCAAGATCATGAGTGAAACATGCATCATGTGGTGGTTCTAACTAGGTTATCACCATAACTCTATTCATCATGCATCCGGAAACAAACGGGTTCCGAAGAACACAAGTGTATCATGGTCAAAGGGCTGCTTGCCTGGATTGGCTTGGTCTTCAAAGTCTTCAAATCCTTCTCCACCTTCTTCCTCAGCAACCTCGTCAAATACGGTATCTAAACGTCGCAAAATAACAACGGGAAAATGAGACCACAATAAAAACAGAAAAATCAAAGTGCTCAGAAAAATGTCAACTTATTTTTGTTAAATACTAGAGGGAAAACTAAGATGGAAAAAAATTCTTAGTTGGAGTTTTGGAATTGCAGAATGGAGTCTAGGAATATTTGAACAGAAGTTTTATTGTTCAAATATGAATTTAAATTTGAACAGAACAGAAAAGGTTCATGGATATGTGTGAAAGTGACATCATTAAATAGGTTGGAATTTTACAAGATTTTAGGAGTTGGAATTAATTCATTTGGACATATATTTATTTCTGTGAAATTATTTGAAATATTTACAGAAAAGAAAACGAGAAAAGGCACTGTGCCACTGGGCCAGAACGGCCACAGTGCATGGCCCAAGGCTAATAGCCCACCGCACGGGCGCCAGCGCGTGCACGTCAGGGTTTTTTAAACCTGACGGGCGGGGCCCGGTGGTCAGTGGCAGAGAGAGGAGCGAGAGGGGGGGTGAGGATGACAGGCGGGGCCCGCCTGTCATCTTCAACCTCACGGCCAGAGCGACGGCGAGCTCACCGGCGGCGATTCCGGGCATGGCGGGGCAAGCGGAGGGTAGGAACGGGTTCAGCAGTGAGTCGCGGATGTAGTGGTGCTGGAGTTGGCCGCCGGAGAGGCCTGGTTCGCCGGCGGCAAGGACTTGCGGCGGAGGATCGTCGGGAGGTCGCTGCTCCGCTCGATTCCGACAGCTGCAGAGGGGGAAAAGAGAGGGAAATGCATCAGTGGATTGCTGCAGTTCTAGATCGAGCAAAATGAAGAGCTAGAGCAGCATGTACTGGGCTGGCGACGGGAGGCCGCCGCGGCGGAGCTCGAGCTCGGGCGGGTCTGGGGAGAGGCGAGTGGCTCAGGGAGGCGATTGAGAGGGAGAGGAGGCTGTTGGTGAAGAGAGGAGGGGCTCAGAGGCCCTATTTATAGGGGAGCGGCGAGGTCCCGTGGACCTGTGCGCCGGCGAGCTCCTGCTCGATGCCATAGTGCACGGGAGGCGATGGGATTGAGTCTGGGGTGTTGCTGGACGAACTCCAGGGCGGAGGGAAGGAAGAGGGGGAGCGGGGGACGCTCCAGAGGGCGCGCGCGTGGGAGGCCAGAGGTTGGAGCTCGCGGGCGGCCAGCGCGCGTGCGAGGGCGGCAACTGGAGGGAGGAGGAGGAGGGGGACAGCGCCGGGGGAGGTCGCAGACGTCGAGGCGCATTGGTAGGCACGAGGGGGGAGCACGAGGTGGTCGGAGGCGAGCGATTGGGCGAAGCTACAGTGCGGGTGTGCACTGTAGCGCGCTCTGGAGCGAGCTTATCGCATGCCATGGCATGCCATTGGTTCTCTGGGCGTGTCCGCCGTGTCTGGGGGGTCCAGCACAAGGTAAATAACTCAGGTATGGCCTTGGATGCTCTGGAGGTGCAGTGAGAGAGGAGTGAAGCTGTTAAATGGGTGGAATTAGGCTGTCCAGCAAGGTAACTTAGGGTTTTCACCCCTTAGTCATGGAGCTGTGGACATGGGGAAGTTACTAGAGATAGAATGTAACTAGTTGAAGCTGTGGTAGAAAGCTGAGGCAAAAGTAAATGGTAAAAGAGGTCAAGAAGATGGTTTTGGTAAAATGGCAGAAAGTGTTTGATCATGTTTTGGACAAACAAATGATCTCCACTAGCCATGGCACTTAACAGGATTGAAAGTTATATGGAAATAGGGTGTTTCACCAAATTTGGGCTCATTTGAAGAAACTAGCCAATGTAACTTTGGAGAACCCTAGAAATCAACAAAAATGGCTTCATCTTGTTTATGTCAAGCTAATCATCTCCCCTTGATGCACCACTTGGTGTAGTTTCATCATTTGGGGTATTGATCATGCTCACAAAGTTTGAAGCTCCAGATAAAAAGTTGGTAATGTAAAGTTGTTCGAATTTGAATTTGAACAGAAAGGGTTTTGGAGTATTCTGATCAAGTTGCCCTACTCTAAATCTTGTGCCATTTGGTCTAGGTGCCTTATTAGGCCATTCTAGCATGTGCACCAAGTTTGAGAGCATTTGGACAAGTTTGGCAATGTAAAGTTGCTCAAACTTCAAATATGGACAGAATGGTTTTGAAGGGTTTTGAGGATGTTATCTTGCTTCCCAAGGCATGGGGCTTGGCAAGATCATCAAATATGTCACATATGACATGATAGAATTTCCCTGGAATTTTTATATAATATTTCCTTTGTAAATATTTCAAAAGCTTGAAATATCCAGAAAGGGTTTTAGAGGGATTAGCCCATTATTTTGAACGTGACCAAGTGTTGAAACTCTTATATATGGACAATATATGTCCTATGAGCCTCCCTGCATTTTGGCTAATATTTTTGAAATACTTAAATAATTTTTCCCTATTAAAGACCATTTCTGGCTTTAAGAAAAAGCTTTTAAATAAAATAGGAAAATAACTTTTAAAATTATACTTTTGTGGTTTCTAGGAGCCCTATGACTACTAGGTCTCAAATACACTTTTTGAAATAATTTTCTCACCCTAAATCAAGCACTTGCAGTGCAAACCTCAATTCAGGGGTTTTTGGAATACTAAATTTTGAAAATACATTTTGGCCAAATTAATTTTATAAGAAAATGCTATACTGCTATAAACACTTGGTATGATCATTGGGCAGAAGTTTTGGGTATGGAGTTGAATTCTACAAGAGGTAATAGTTGACTTTAATGAGCACATGAAAAACATAGGAAGAAAAACTCAATCCAAATAAAAGCCAAATGATGCCAAAAATTTTGATGGTCCAAATTTGATGCTTCATTGATGCAAATGACATGTTACAAAATGCAGGGTGTGACAGACCTACCCCCCTTACAAGAATCTCGTCCCCGAGATTCCTAAACTAGTTCTTAAAAGAGATCGGGATACTCGGATCTAATATAGTCTTCACGTTCCCAGGTTGCTTCTGCTTCAGTGTGGTTGCTCCACTGGACCTTGAAGTACTTGATGGTGCGGCTTCGGGTCCGTCGTTCTGCTTCATCCAGAATGCGAATGGGCTTCTCGCGGTAGGTCAAATCAGGCTGCAGATCAATGGCTTGGTGATCAACATCCTTGTAGAGACCAGGCTTGTCCGGAACTTGGAGACATTTCCGGAGTTGTGACACATGGAATACGTTGTGCACATCGGATAGCTCAGGTGGTAGTTCCAACTGGTAAGCCACTTCTCCTCGTCGTGCAGTGATCTCAAAGGGTCCAATGAACCTTGGTGCGAGCTTCCCCCTTGACGTGGAAACGCTTGGTTCCCTTCAAAGGAGTTACTCGTAGGTACACATGGTCCCCAACATGGAAACTCATGTCCCGACGGTGAGTGTCAGCATAGCTCTTCTGCCTTGACTTGGCTGCCTTCAAACGTTCTCTGACTAGTTGGACTTGCTCTTCTGCTTCGCGGAGAATATCCGGTCCAAAGACTAGCCCTTCTCCAGTCTCAGACCAGTTGAGGGGTGTGTGATGGGCCTCGAACCCCTCGTTGGTTACCCCAAGTGGAAGGTGTAAGATGCAGTAAGTAGAAGTGTTTTCCCCTAGCAAAGATGCCAAGGATCGAATCCCCAGAGACTCCTAGGTTCAACAAGTAGGTGTCAATTGCTACGGCGCCAGATTAGTAGCAACCAACGTGGACCTGCACACAGATACAAATAACTTTGCTCCCAACGAGTACAGAGAGGTTGTCAATCTCCCCGGCCTTGTAGTTCACAAAGGATTAAAAGCAACGATAGTAGTGATAGATAGTTTTTGCAATAGTAGGTAAATAGCGAAAAGTAAATAGTGGATGTGATCAATGATGGTAATATGGACCGGAGTCTCATGATGTTCACTAGTGATGTCTCTCTCCCAAAAGACGATAAAACAGCTATGTGAGGTAAACAAATTACAGCTGGGCAATTGACAGGACCACGAACGCAAACCAATGCTGACTACATTGCAAGAAAGGTTGAGGTTCAAAGCATGGGCGGTACACCAAAGTAAGTAGACCGAAATCCATCAATATCTACTACTAATCATCCACCTTGAGATATCTATCCAGAACATCTCGCTGGTATTAAGTTGCGAGTCCCACCCATAGTGTAAACTCAATGCAACAGACAACTGCATTAAAAGAAACTTGCGTAAAGTAAACAATCCTTGCACCCGCGGGCACAAGCACCGTTGTTTTCCCCCTTGTGGCAACAGCACATCCCCTAGACTCATGTTTCTGTCACTCAAGCTAGTCATCGAGGGGCATGAACCCACAATCGAGCATAACGTTCCCTCTTGGAGTCACTACCTACTACTCGGCCAAAGCAATAAATAACAACGGAGAACATGCAAGAATTACTTATGAACTAAAATATAAAAGAGGTGAATCAAATATATTACTCAAGATCAATCTGAACATAATCTCATAATCCATCGGATCCCAGCAAACTCAACATAGCAACAGCATAAGGATTACATAGGTGCCTCGATCATGTAGGGTAGCTCACGAGGACTAATTAGTGAAGCACAAGAACGGGAGGAGAACATCACATAGCTACTGGTCATGGACTCATGGTCCAAGGGAGACTACTCACGAGTCATCCGGGAGGCGTCCATGGTGGTGGAGAAGCTCCCGGTGGTGATCCTCCCCTCCGGCAGGGTGCCGGGAAGAGTTCTCCTGGTGCTCCCGATCTTGGAAGCGGCGACGGCGGTGGAACAGAGATGGGATCGCGAAAAGAGTTCCTGTTCTGAGGGTTACGGAGGACCCTTTAAATATATGCCAAAGTAGGGCACCGGGGGAGCCTCGGGGGGCCCAGGCGCCCCCCCCCGGCGCGGCCCAGGGGGGGCGCGCCCACAGGGCGCCTGGAGCCCCTGTGGTACCCCCCAGGCTGCCCTTTGGACGCAGTGTTGTTTCCGGATCGCTGATTTTTTATATATTTTTTCTGGATTTTCCTGGGCAGTTCTCGAAACGTGAAAACCTGAAATACAAAAACAGCCGAAAACAGAAACTGGCACTGGGGTGCACTGGATTAGTAAGTTAGTACAAATATGATCAAAAGTGTATGGAAGTGTATGAATATCATAGCAATATCACCCAAAAGTGGCATGGAGCAAGCAGAAATTATAGATACGTTTTGGACGTATCAACATCCCCAAGCTTAATTCCTGCTCGTCCTCGAGTAGGTAAATGATAACAAGAATAATTTCTGTGGTGACATGCTATTAACCATATAGGACTTTCTCATAGTCATATGACAAAAGGTTACTGAGACAATGATTCTAAAGTAATTAGGTTGCCTCAAGAGAGAATCACAAATGACTGAAAGTTTTACAACATGAAACTGAAACATCAAAAAGATTTGCAATGAACATGATGTGCAAATATGATAAAGTGATATCTAGCTTGCCCCCTTTAGTGATGCAAAACATAAATGCAAGGGCACCTTCAAGTTTTAAGTGATGACTAGATACAATCATTTCAGAATAAACGATATCACAATCATGCAAAAGACAATGCTACTTTGGGACAATGCACATTACACTCAGAATGACAATCATGCTCTCAGTAGTTGGTGCTTCAACATAAAGGTAAAGGAAAGGTTAAGAGCTAGAGCTTTTTATTTTGGAAACATGGAAGCAATTGTGTCAACGGTAGTAGTACTTCATATGTGTTATGCATAAAACATCCTATAAGTTGCAAGCCTCATGCATCGAATACCAATAGTGCTCGCTCCTTGTCCTAATTAGCTCGGATCCCCATGGGTTATCATTGCATTGCATATGTTTCAACCAAGTTTCACAAAGGGGTACCTCTATGCCACCTGTACAAAGGTCCAAGGAGATAGATCGCATTTGATTTCTCGTTTTTGATAGATCTCAACTTGAGGACATCCATACCGGGACAACATAGAAAATAGATGATGGACTCCTCTTTAATGCATAAGCATATTCTCATAAGAGTTTGAGGATTAAGGTCCAAGCTAAAACTTCCACCATGATGCATGGCTTTGGTTGGCGGCACAATGTTCTTCTCTAACAATATGCATAGTTATTCAACCCACGGTAAATCACCCTTACTTCAGACAAGACGAACATGCATAGCAACTCACATGATATTCAACAAAAGTGTGACAGTTGACGGCGTCCCCAGAAACATGGTTACCGCTCAGCAAGCAACTTATAAGAAATAAGATACATAAGCAACATATTCTTTACCACAATAGTTTTTAGGCTACTTTCCCATGAGCTATGTATTGCATGGTTAGTTTGCTTAGTACAGGTGGAGGTTAGCAAAAGACTGGGAGCGACCAACTAAGAGAGCAATGACGGTCATAATCATGCAGAGCGACAAAGCAATATTGAATCAGGCATGGTAGTTATATCGCTACTTAGAAACAAAAGATCATCAAGGCTTGACAGACTTTCTTTACAGTCTTGAATATGCGTGAGCATACGCCAAGTCAATCAAAATAAATTCTCGAAGGAAGATATTACTAAACCATACCACATCATAGGCAAACAAACCAAGTTGGTACTCCAATAACACATTGGGAACCCCCCAGCTATTTGAGATTAACCATAAGAAAACCTGAACTACTAAGCATCATCATGAAAGTAGCATCTTTATCATAGACACATTAACCCATGCAACGGAAGCAAACTCTCTTAATAAGGTGAGCATGGTAATTAAAGAGAGTTCAAGCAACCAACTAAATAAAAGCTCTTGGAAAGATAAGCATGAATACTAAGAGCAGAGTACGATAGTAGCTATTAAAAGACAAAGAACACACACAGCATAGATAGACATGAAAATTCTATGTAATGTTCTAGGTAGAGGTGGAGCGTGTTTCTCTCCCACATAAAGGAATGATGGGTTCCGACTTGTTATGAAAAACTAAAAAGAAAACTAAAAGCAAGACGCTCCAAGCATAGCACATAACACATGAAGTGATAAAAATATAGCGAAACGAAAGACGAACTGATAGTGTTGATGGAGAAGGGGATGCACGGGGGCATCCCCAAGCTTAGACGCTTGAGTCTCCTTGAATATTTCTTGGGGGTGCACGGGGGCATCCCCAAGCTTGAGCGCTTGACACTCCTGAATCTTTTTATCATCTTCCCTCGCACACTTGAAAACTCCCTTCATACACAACTCATCATAATCTGATTAGCGAGGTTAGTACCCTTAATAAAATAATTATACCTTGCTGGAAATAAGGATATTCTTGAAGTTCTACTGTTTCTCAAGATTTCCAAAAGGTTTTTGCAAAGAAAAAGAAAGTTCTTAATTTGCAAAGTGAAGGTAAGGCAAAACAGGACAGAATCTGTGAAAAACAGAACAGCAGGCAGTAATTGACCTGTTCGGCATACTTATTCAACTCAAATCAAAAAACTCAAAACTGACGCACGAAAGACAATTATATAGAGAACGCTGTAGAAAAAATACAGACCAAAAAGATGATCTGGTGATTTTATACGAATTTTTCTATCCAAGGACAGAATCTGTTTCCTGGACAGCACCTCACAACTTTTGAACTTTCTAGCAATCAGAGGCTATACTTGGCACAAATATGAAAAGCAAAGATAATGATGATGCTACAGCAGTAAACAACATCAAGACACAACAAAAGCAAAAAATTTATTCATGTGGGCTGCCTCCCAAAAGCGCTTTCTTTTATGCCTTTAAGCTAGGCATAATGCATAGATCAAGTTTTATCAAGAGTAAAAGAATAGCTAGCCCGTACAACGGACTCAAAAGGTAACTTGATCTTCTTTCGAGGGAAGTGTTCCATCCCTTTCTTGAGAGGAAACTGAAATTTTATATTACCCTCTTTCATGTCAATGACAGCACCAACGGTGCGCAAAAAGGGACGTCCCAAAATAATTGGACATGAAGGATCACATTCAATATCCATAATAGTGAAATCAACGGGCACATAATTATCATTGACAACAATAAGAACATCATCGATCCTCCCCAAAGGTTTCTTTATGGAAGAATCAACGAGACGAACACCAAAAGAACAAGAATCATAAGGTTTCAATTTAAGCATATCATATATCCTTTTGGGCATAACAGAGGTACTAGCACCAACATCACATAATGCATAACAAGAGAAGTCATTCAAATAAATTTTTATCATAGGATCCCAACCATCTTCTAGCTTTCTAGGTATGGAGGCTTCTACTCTAAGTTTCTCCTCCCTAGCTTTGATGAGAGCATTAGTGATATGCTCTTTGAAGGCAAGGTTAAGCGTGCTAGTGCGGGGATCTCTAGACATCTTGTGAAGGAAATCAATAACTTCGGTAAGAGTGCAATTATCAAAATCAAGGTCACGAGCATCAAGTAAAGTGGTAGTGGTGTCCTTAAGGTTCACTTGTTTGGTAGTTTCGATAGTCATAGTATCACCATTAATAGGTCCATTGGGACCAGGAGTACATTGGGTGCTAAGAGTGTGAACATCCTCAATAACTTGGATAGTAGCAACAGTGTGGTGGGTAGGAAGGCTCTTAATTCTTTCCTCTTCCTCCCTTTCTCTAGCCCATCTTTCTTTTAGCTTAGCCATCATCCTAATATTTTCATTAATTTGTACTTGAGTAGCATTAATAGGGATGACTTCCCTCTCCTTAAGAGGAGAAGTTTCAATTTTTAGCAATTTTACCTCATTGGCTAAGTGGTCTACCTTAAAAGAAAGATCATCTAGTTTATGTAGTTTCTCTTCTACATTCTTATTAAAGGCTTTTTGGGTAGTGATGAAATCTCTAAGCATGGTCTCTAGTTCAGTATTGGAGTTCTTGGTACTAGGATAAGCATTGTTGTTCCCATAAGAGTTAGAGGGGAACGGTCTAGAATTGTTACCAATGTTACTCCTATAAGCATTGTTGTTAAAATTGTTTCTAGAGATAAAGTTAACATCTACTTGTTCTTGAGCAATCAAAGAATTTAAAGGAACATCACGAGGATCAACAGTAGATTGCTTCGAAAGTAGAGACATGATCAAGTCAACTTTTTCATTAAGGGAGGAAATCTCCTCGACAGAGTTTACCTTCCTACCTGTTGGAGCGCGTTCGGTGTGCCATTGGGAATAGTTGGTCATCATCTCATCGAGAAGCTTTGTGGCAGCACCAAGTGTAGTTGACATAAAAGTTCCTCCCGCGGCCGAATCTAACAAGTTCCGCGAGGTAAAGTTCAAGCCTGCATAAAAAGTTTGGATAACCATCCAAGTAGTCAAACCGTGAGTGGGGCAGTTCTTGATAAGAGATTTCATATGTTCCCAAGCTTGGGCAACGTGTTCATTATCCAATTGTTTAAAATTCATTATGTTACTTCTAAGTTGGATAATTTTAGCAGGTGGATAGTATTTTCCGATAAAAGCATCTTTGCACTTGTCCCATGAATCTATGCTATTTCTAGGCAAAGACTGAAACCAAATTTTAGCTCCTCCTCTCAAAGAGAAAGGAAAAAGCTTAAGCTTAACAATATTACCATCTATTTCTTGGTACTTTTGCATATCACAAAGTTCTACAAAGTTGTTCAAGTGTAAAGCAGCATCATCTCCAGCACCGGAGAATTGTTCTCTCATGACTAAGTTCAGTAAAGCAGGTTTAATTTCCTATGAAGGTGCTGAAGTGGCAGGTGTAGTGATAGGTGTGCTGATAAAGTCATCGTTGTTGTGACTAGTGAAGTCACACAACTTGGTGTTCTCGGTGGAACCCATAGTAGCAAGCAAGCAAGATAACTATTTTTGTGATTTTCGATAAAAAGGAACTAAAGCAAAAATGAAAGGTAAACTAACAAGAATAAAAAGCAAAGGTAAAAGATAGCATGCAACTCCCCTATCCTGAAGAGTGGAGTCCCCGGCAACGGCGCCAGAAAATACTCCTTGATGGGCCTCGAACCCCTCGTTGGTTACCCCAAGTGGAAGGTGTAAGATGCAGTAAGTAAAAGTGTTTTCCCCTAGCAAAGATGCCAAGGATCGAATCCCCAGAGACTCCTAGGTTCAACAAGTAGGTGTCAATTGCTACGGCGCTAGATTAGTAGCAACCAACGTGGACCTGCACACAGATACAAATAACTTTGCTCCCAACGAGTACAGAGAGGTTGTCAATCTCTCCGGCCTTGTAGTTCACAAAGGATTAAAAGCAACGATAGTAGTGATAGATAGTTTTTGCAATAGTAGGTAAATAGCAAAAAGTAAATAGTGGATGTGATCAATGATGGTAATATGGACCGGAGTCTCATGATGTTCACTAGTGATGTCTCTCTCCCAAAAGACGATAAAACGGCTATGTGAGGTAAACAAATTACAGCTAGGCAATTGACAGGACCACGAACGCAAACCAATGCTGACTACATTGCAAGAAAGGTTGAGGTCCAAAGCATGGGCGGTACGCCAAAGTAAGTAGACCGAAATCCATCAATATCTACAACTAATCATCCACCTTGAGATATCTATCCAGAACATCTCGCTGGTATTAAGTTGCGAGTCCCACCCATAGTGTAAACTCAATGCAACAGACAACTGCATTAAAAGAACTTTGCGTAAAGTAAACAATCCTTGCACCCGCGGGCACAAGCACCGTTGTTTTCCCCCTTGTGGCAACAGCACATCCCCTAGACTCATGTTTCTGTCACTCAAGCTTGTCATCGAGGGGCATGAACCCACAATCGAGCATAACGTTCCCTCTTGGAGTCACTACCTACTACTCGGCCAAAGCAATAAATAACAACGGAGAACATGCAAGAATTACTTATGAACTAAAATATAAAAGAGGTGAATCAAATATATTACTCAAGATCAATCTGAACATAATCTCATAATCCATCGGATCCCAGCAAACTCAACATAGCAACAGCATAAGGATTACATAGGTGCCTCGATCATGTAGGGAAGCTCACGAGGACTAATTAGTGAAGCACAAGAATGGGAGGAGAACATCACATAGCTACTGTTCATGGACTCATGGTCCAAGGGAGACTACTCACGAGTCATCCGGGAGGCGTCCATGGTGGTGGAGAAGCTCCCGGTGGTGATCCTCCCCTCCGGCAGGGTGCCGGGAAGAGTTCTCCTGGTGCTCCCGATCTTGGAAGCGGCGGCGGCAGCGGAACAGAGATGGGATCGCGAAAAGAGTTCCTGTTCTGAGGGTTACGGAGGACCCTTTAAATATATGCCAAAGTAGGGCACCGGGGGAGCCTCGGGGGGCCCAGGCGCCCCCCGGCGCGGCCCAGGGGGGGGGCGCCCACAGGGTGCCTGGAGCCCCTGTGGTCCCCCCAGGCTGCCCTTCAGACGCAGTGTTGTTTCCGGATCGCTGATTTTTTATATATTTTTTCTGGATTTTTCTGGGCAGTTCTCGAAACGTGAAAACCTGAAATACAAAAACAGCCGAAAACAGAAACTGGCACTGGGGTGCACTGGATTAGTAAGTTAGTCCAAATATGATCAAAAGTGTATGGAAGTGTATGAATATCATAGCAATATCACCCAAAAGTGGCATGGAGCAAGCAAAAATTATAGATATGTTTTGGACGTATCAGTGTGCGACATCTGCGTCCGTACAATGCCTCAAATGGTGCCATCTGAAGGCTCGACTGATAACTGTTTTTATAGGAGAACTCGGCAAAAGGGAGGCAATCTTCCCACTTGGCTCCATATGCCAAGACACAGGCTCGGAGCATGTCTTCGAGAATTTGATTTACTCGTTCTGTCTGACCTCCAGTCTGTGGGTGAAAAGCCGTGCTGAAAGACAATTTGGTTCCCAAGGCTTCTTGGAACTTCTTCCAGAACCTTGAGGTGAACTGGGTTCCTCGATCTGACACAATCTCTTTGGGAACGCCGTGAAGGCTCACGATTCTGTCGGATGTAGAGAGCTGCCAGCCGGTTGCCATCATTAGTAGTCTTGACAGGAATGAAATGGGCCACCTTGGTTAAATGGTCGACTATGACCCAGATGGAGTCATGTCCTCTATTCGACCTTGGTAATCCAGTGATGAAGTCCATTCCTTCTTTATCCCACTTCCACTCAGGAACCTTGAGTGGTTGAAGCAATCCAGCGGGTCGCTGATATTCAGCCTTGACCCTTTGGCACACATCACACTTTGCAACATAGGTTGCAATCTCTCTTTTCATCCCGTGCCACCAGAATCTTTCCTTCAGGTCTTGATACATCTTGGTTCCTCCAGGGTGGATGGAATACGGAGTGTCGTGGGCTTCTTGCAGGATCAGGTTCTTCAACTCCATCTTGTTTGGTACGCAGATGCGGCCTTTGTACCAAACAATCCCGTGCTCTTCCTCGGAGAATCCTGGGGCCTTGCCTAGCTTCATCTTCTTCTTGATGCCTTCAATGTTTGCATGCCCACCTTCGTGCCCACCTTGTGCCTTCTTGACTTCGTCCATCAGGGTTGGTTTGACTTCCAAATGATCCAGAAATCCAGGGGTGACCAATTCCAGACTGAATTGTTCGAGTTCCTTAAACAAGGCTGGCTGCCTCTCTTGAATAACAGCATTCAAAGAGCAAGCCTTCCTGCTTAAGGCATCGGCCACCACGTTAGCCTTCCCAGGGTGATATTGAACACTGAGGTCATAGTCTTTGATGAGTTCCAACCATCTTCGCTGCCTCATGTTCAATTCCTTTTGGGTGAAAATGTACTTCAGACTTTTGTGGTCTGTGTATATCTCACACCTTTCCCCTAGGAGGTAATGCCGCCATGTCTTCAAGGCATGAACCACTGTTGCTAACTCAAGATCGTGAGTAGCGTAGTTCTCTTCATGAGGTCGTAGCTGCCTGGAGAGGTAAGCTATGACTCGGCCTTCTTGCATCAGAACGCTTCCCAATCCGGTTCGAGAGGCATCACAATATATCACGAACTCCTTGTGAATATCAGGTGTTGCCAGAACTGGGGCGGTGGTCAACCTCTTCTTGAGCTCTTGGAAGCTCTCTTCGCATTTTGGCGTCCACTCGAACTTCTTGTCCTTCTTGAGGAGCTGAGTCATTGGCCGGGCAATGCTAGAGAATCCTTCCACGAATTTGTGGTAATAGCCCGCAAGTCCGAGGAAGCTTCTGACTTCCTTGACGGTCGTTGGAGATTGCCATTGGGTCACAGCTTCGATCTTCGCGGGATCAACTGACAATCCTTCTTCGGTCAAGACATGACCTAAGAATCCAACTTTGTGCAGCCAGAACTCACACTTGCTGAATTTGGCATATAGTTGGTGCTCCCGAAGCTTGTCTAGGACCATCTTCAAATGTTGCTCGTGCTCTTCCTCCGTCTTCGAGAAGACAAGAATGTCATCAATGAAGACAACAACAAACTTGTCCAAATATTCCATGAAGACTTTATTCATGAGATACATGAAGTAAGCTGGGGCATTGGTTAACCCAAAGGACATGACCGTGCACTCATACAGGCCATATCTAGTTACGAATGCCGTCTTCGGAATATCTTGGGGTCTGATCTTCAGCTGGTAGTACCCAGATCTGAGGTCGATCTTGGAGAACACCTTGGCTCCGCTGAGCTGATCAAACAGATCTTCAATCTTGGGAAGTGGATATTTGTTCTTGATTGTAACTTCATTGAGGGAGCGATAGTCAATGCATAAGCGGATGGTACCGTCCCTCTTTGCCACAAACAGAACAGGTGATCCCCAAGGGGAGGCACTTGGGCGGATAAATCCCTTCCTCGACTGCTCTTCCAGTTGCTTCTTCAACTCAGCTAATTCTTCTGTCCCCATTCTATAAGGCTTCTTATAGATGGATCCTGCTCCAGGCACGAGCTCGATGATGAACTCAATGTCACGGTCAGGGGGCATTCCCGGTAGTTCATCCGGAAAGACATCGGGATACTCACATACTACCGGTACTTGCTCTAGCCCAACTTCAGACAGACAGTTGACTTGAATGGCTTGAGCGGAAGAGGAGTTGGAAGCAAATTTGACTTCGACTCCTTGGTCATTGGTCACGGTGACAGTCCGATTGGCAGAGTCTAACAAGCCTTGGTGCTTGCTGAGCCAATTCATGCCTAGGATCACATCCAAGCCTTGTGATCTCAGGACGATGAGGTCTGCTAGGAAATCTACACCGTTAATGGTAATACTGACTCCTTTACAGCCTATCTTGGCTCTCATCTCTGCTCCGGGGGTTTGTACCACCATGGGGTTATTCAGGGGTGTAGGGGTCATGCCACTTTTTAATGCAAATCTTTGAGTGACAAATGAATGCGTGGCTCCAGAATCAAACAAGATAGTTGCAGGTGCTGAGTTGACAAGGAACGTACCCAGCACGACGTCCGAGTCTTCTTGGGCTTCTTCAGCAGTGACGTGATTCACACACCCCTTGCCATGGTTAGGCGGGTTACGAGGAGCTGGGTTCCTTGGTGGCATCCCGCGGCCTTGTCCTGGGTTCTGTGCATTGGGCGCGGGGCATCAGGCTTCTTGTTGGGCCACACCCTTGAGATGTGTCCTGACTGACCACATCCAAAACAAGTGACTTGGTTTGGATTGTTGATCTTGTTGCCACCACTGTTATTGGGGTTGAAAGCTGGCCTTGGGTTGGCATACTGCTTAGGCTGAAAGTTGGTGCGAGGTGCGGGAGCTCTTGGTTGCTGATAGGTTGGCTTGGCCGGGGCTGACTGCCACGGACGAGGCTTCTAGTTGCTGGAACTTCCCTTGCTGACCATCTTGCGCTTGCGAGTGTCTTCCAAAGCACGCCGCTTGTCTTCAAGCATAAGTGCTTTGTTCACCAGGTCCGGGAAGGTCGGGCAGTCGCACACGACGAGCGAGTACTGCAGAGTCTGATTAAGGCCTTCCATGAAGCGCTCCCTTTTTGCAGCATCAGTGCTGACATCTTCAGGGGCATACCTTGACAGAACACTGAACTTCTGCATGTACTCCTTGACAGTGCCACTTCCTTGCTTCAGGCTCGGAACTCACGCTTTTTGATAGCCATGATCCCGGAAGGAATGTGGGCTTTGCGGAATTCTGCCTTGAAGTTGTCCCAAGTGATTTCTTGTCCAGCATGCATGACCTTGAATCCATCCCACCAAGCTCTAGCAGTCCCCCCGAGGCAGTGGGCTGCATAAGCCACCTTCTTGCAGTCTTCGGTGCATCCGACTAGTTCCAGCAAGTCCTCAATGGTGCGGACCCAGTCGTCTACATCCAGGGGTTCAGCAGTCTCGATGAAAGTTGGCGATGCATGCTTCTTGAACTCTGCCAACGTGGAACGTCCATTGCCATTCCCCGCCGGCTAGCAGTTGTTGGTGACAGCTTGAGCAATCAACTTAAGGGCTGCAGTGTTGGCTTGGCGTTCCTCTCGGAAAGCTTGGAGAAGCTGAGCCATGTCCATGTTCGGATGAGGTGGTGGTGGAGCTTGGTCGTTGGTTTGGTCGTGGCCTGCCTCTGACTGAGCGGATGCTCCGGCTTCAGGCTGCTGGGTAGAGGTACCAGTACGAGTTACAACAGGCATCCTGTTGGAGCGGTAAAAGGTCTCATGACTTGGAAGAGGGAAAGCAAGATAGATGGGTGCTTGGTAAGGGGATGGGTGTGACACTAATCAAATCATGCAAGGGCCGAAAGGGCCAAACACATTCATTAAAATCCAAACGGATGATGCAGTCGTTTACATGTTTCCGAAGGAAGAATACGACATACATCCAAACACAACAAAAGCAAACACTAGATGGTTTCATATGAACCATACAAGGACTCGACTGCGCATAGGGGTTACACGACCTATCCTACCGTAGAGGTCACGAACTGGCCTATCCGAGTTGCGAATAATGCCTAAGCGGCGGAATGCTCGGTCGCGTATTCTGGCTCTTCAGGGTCTTCCTCCTTGTCTTCATCTGCCTGGGCCCCCTTGTCACTTGAAGCTGTGGGGGAGTGGAGGAGTTGGATACGACGGTGCTTTGTCGGTGGTGCAGGGAAAAGCTTGCGATATTCCCTTGCCGTCATACGGCGTCGTCAAGGTGGTTCTTCATTCTTGGAAGATACATCCCCGGAGGGCCTTCCGCCTCGGTATGCGATGGCGGACTGTCCGGAAGGCGCTCCTTCTTTCTTGATCCTATTTGTCTTCTCTTGTGCCTGACGAAGAAGTGCCTTGGTCTTGTGAAGTTCTTCTCGGAGCTTCATTGATTCCGAGGCCAAGTCTTGTGCCAAGCTGTCGGCACATAGACTGAAGTAGGTCTGGAACCGAAGCGAGAGTCCTTCCTTCAATGGAGGGGCTAGTGCGCTGCTTTCATCTTCACCTTCCTTCCGGTAAGGCAAGAAGCGGGTCGTCATCTTGGCTGCCATCTCCGGAAGAAGCTCGCGGAGACGGGTTAGTGCCTTGAGTGCAGCAGCCTCGACAGCGAGAGGTAGTGTTGCCATCTGGGGTCCCTCAAAGAACCAACTTGTGGGAGGATCGTTTGCCTTCACAATCACTTCCACATGGTACTCCACCTCAGTGTCGCTAACCCAATGCTCAAGGTAGGTGAGGATGGGCGCTCGGTGGAACTGGCACTCCTGGAGGCTATCCTCGAGAAGTAAGGGAAACCCAGTGGTCAGGTGCTCTTCAGGTACAGCGGCCATCTACAAAGGTTGAATAGGAGAGGTTAATAAGCTGATGATAACTCAGGTTGGTAAGGTTTAGAAAAGAAGAGAGGTTCAGAAGGTTTTTGAAAAGGGGTCTCATCTAACTAACGCCCATGCTAACTAAGGCTTCCTACAGTCAGGATGGCTCTGATACCAGCTCTGTGGGGACCCCGACTTAGAAGTCGAGATCACCGAATGCACGTGTAAAGTGATCCCAGAGATCAATGCTCACTGAACACACAGAAGCTGAATAACAAGAGTCTTACATCCATACGTACCGTCTTACACAAATTAAGGCCATTATGGCCAAGTCTTACATAGATAAAGCCTCACGGGCTAAATAGCAAATAACTCAAATAGCGGAAGTCTTCGATGATAAGTAGAACCCATGCCATCTGCCTTAACCCTACAGGCATTCTGACTGGGATAGCTTCCTAGTTCGCATGTTCGTCTCCATAGAACTCTTCTTCATATTCCTGTTCCTCCATGCCTGGCCAATTAAATAACCAGTGGCAAACCAATGAGTACTTTGAATGTACTCTCAAGCAACCCATGATTTGGTTCAAAGTAACAATGCAATTGAATAACAATGAGCAATCTAGCTACGAGCTAGAATAAATATTCTACCATCAAGTATATGCATCAATAAACTCTCGTAACCTCGAAGACAGGTTACCGATATCAACATGAATAATATGATTCATCTCAACGAGTCATGTCACCACCTTGACTCTTCTCACACACATACTTTCACCGATGTAGTAAAACTCTGGACATAGTTTAAGTAGCACCACCCAACTGTCCTTGACCGTGGACACGGCTATTCGAATAGTTTTACACTCTGCAGAGGTTGCGCACTTTACCCACAAGATCCGTGAAGCTTTCGTGTCACCCACGATCCCGCAGTACCTCAAGTACTCGGGGGAAGCACCCGGTCATTATCTTTCCTTAGACGACACTAACATAGAGTCCACTCGTTGGTACACGGCCCTCGAGTACAAACAATAGATCATGGGACTTGCCCTAATTTCAATGTCACGCGTACCCGAAGGGACCAACGGTGTGTCCGGTGCCCTGTAAAAACAGTCATGGTCGTCTATCCAAGCACGACCCCGTCCCGGGAAAGACCTCAAGTCTTCCCGTCACTAGTAATGCGGGCACCATGCTAGTATCGGTCTAAGTAATTAATAACGCCCCGTCCCATAAGGGGTAGAGTGGTTGCACATGTTTGGTTGGGACGGTAGTCACACATAAATATAATCCATCATTTCACCCATCCACAAGATCTTTACCGGCACATCACTTCTTCCTCAAGTGATGACCTAACTCAATATCACCCTCGGGCATTAGGGGCACCCGATGGTTTTTTTGAAAAGAATGCATCCACGAAGGTCTCATGGCACAACATGCATTACTAAGCATCACTACTAACCATTAGCATTTCATCTAGCACATAGCAAGATCATGAGTGAAACATGCATCATGTGGTGGTTCTAACTAGGTTATCACCATAACTCTATTCATCATGCATCCGGAAACAAACGGGTTCCGAAGAACACAAGTGTATCATGGTCAAAGGGCTGCTTGCCTGGATTGGCTTGGTCTTCAAAGTCTTCAAATCCTTCTCCACCTTCTTCCTCAGCAACCTCGTCAAATACGGTATATAAACGTCGCAAAATAACAACGGGAAAATAAGACCACAATAAAAACAGAAAAATCAAAGTGCTCAGAAAAATGTCAACTTATTTTAGTTAAATACTAGAGGGAAAACTAAGATGGCAAAAATTCTTAGTTGGAGTTTTGGAATTGCAGAATGGAGTCTAGGAATATTTTAACAGAAGTTTTATTGTTCAAATATGAATTTAAATTTGAACAGAACAGAAAAGGTTCATGGATATGTGTGAAAGTGACATCATTAAATAGGTTGGAATTTTACAAGATTTTAGGAGTTGGAATTAATTCATTTGGACATATATTTATTTTTGTGAAATTATTTGAAATATTCACAGAAAAGAAAAAGAGAAAAGGCACTGTGCCAGTGGGCCAGAACGGCCACAGTGCACGGCCCAGGGCTAATAGCCCACCGCACGGGCGCCAGCGCGCGCACGTCAGGGTTTTTTAAACCTGACGGGCGGGGCCAGGCGGTCAGTGGCAGAGAGAGGAGCGAGAGGGGGGTGAGGATGACAGGCGGGGCCCGCCTGTCATCTTCAACCTCACGGCCATATCGACGGTGAGCTCACCGGCGGCGATTCCGGGCACGGCGGGGCAAGCAGAGGGTAGGAACGGGCTCAGCAGTGAGTCGCGGATGTAGTGGTGCTGGAGTTGGCCGCCGGAGAGGCCTGGTTCGCCGGTGGTGAGGACTTGCGGCGGAGGATCGTCGGGAGGTCGCTGCTCCGGTTGATTCCGGCAGCTGCAGAGGGGGGAAAGAGAGGGAAATGCATCAGTGGAGTGCTGCGGTGCTAGATCGAGCAAAAGGAAGAGCTAGAGCGGCCTGTACTGGGCTGGCGACGGGAGGCCGCCGCGGCGGAGCTTGAGCTCGATCTCGAGCTCGGGCGGGTCTGGGGAGAGGCGAGTGGCTCAGGGAGGCGATTGAGAGGAAGAGGAGGTTGTTGGTGAAGAGAGGAGGGGCTCGGAGGCCCTATTTATAGGGGAGCGGTGAGCTCCCATGGACATGTGCGCCGGCGAGCTCCTGCTCGACGCCACAGTACACGGGAGGCGATGGGATTGAGTCTGGGGGTGTTGCTGGACGAACTCCAGGGCGGAGGGAAGTCAGAGGGGGAGCGGGGGACGCTCCAGAGGGCGCGCGCGTGCGAGGCCAGAGGTTGGAGCTCGCGGGCGGCCAGCGCGCGTGCGAGGGCGGCCACTGGAGGGAGGAGGAGGAGGGGGACAGCGCCGGGGGAGGTCGCAAACGTCGAGGCGCATCGGTAGGCGCGAGGGGGAGCACGAGGTGGTCGGAGGCGAGCGATTGGGCGAAGCTACAGTGCGGGTGCGCACTGTAGCGCGCTCTGGAGCGAGCTTATCGCATGCCATGGCATGCCATAGGTTCTCTGGGCGTGTCCGCCGTGTCTGGGGGTCCAGCACAAGGTAAATAACTAAGGTGTGGCCTTGGATGCTCTGGAGATGCAGTGAGAGAGGAGTGAAGCTGGTAAATGGGTGGAATTTGGCTGTCCAGCAAGGTAACTTAGGGTTTTCACCCCTCAGTCATGGAGCTGTGGACATGGGGAAGTTACTGGAGATAGAATGTAACTAGTTGAAGCTGTGGTAGAAAGCTGAGGCAAAAGTAAATGGTAAAAGAGGTCAAGAAGATGGTTTTGGTAAAATGGCAGAAAGTGTTTGATCATGTTTTGGACAAACAAATGATCTCCACTAGCCATGGCACTTAACATGATTGAAAGTCAAATGGAAATAGGGTGTTTCACCAAATTTGGGCTCATTTGAAGAAACTAGCCAATGTAACTTTGGTGAACCCTAGAAATCAACAGAAATGGCTTCATCTTGTTTAAGTCAAGCTAATCATCTCCCCTTGATGCACCACTTGGTGTAGTTTCATCATTTGGGGTATTGATCATGCTCCCAAAGTTTGAAGCTCCAGATAAAAAGTTGGTAATGTAAAGTTGTTCGAATTTGAATTTGAACAGAAAGGGTTTTGGGGTATTCTGATCAAGTTGCCCTACTATAAATCTTGTGCCATTTGGTCTAGGTGCCTTATTAGGCCATTCTAGCATGTGCACCAAGTTTGAGAGCATTTGGACAAGTTTGGCAATGTAAAGTTGCTCAAACTTCAAATATGGACAGAATGGTTTTGAAGGGTTTTGAGGATGTTATCTTGCTTCCCAAGGCATGGGGCTTGGCAAGATCATCAAATATGTCACATATGACATGATAGAATTTCCCTAGAATTTTTATATAATATTTCCTTTGTAAATATTTCAAAAGCTTGAAATATCCAGAAAGGGTTTTAGAGGGATTAGCCCATTATTTTGAACATGACCAAGTGTTGAAACTCTTATATATGGACAATATATGTCCTATGGGCCTCCCTGAATTTTGGCAAATATTTTTGAAATACTTAAATAATTTTCCCCTATTAAAGACCATTTCTGGCTTTAAGAAAAAGCTTTTAAATAAAATAGGAAAATAACTTTTAAAATTATACTTTTGTGGTTTCTGGGAGCCCTATGACTACTAGGTCTCAAATACACTTTTTGAAATAATTTTCTCACCCTAAATCAAGCACTTGCAGTGCAAACCTCAATTCAGGGGTTTTTGGAATACTAAATTTTGAAAATACATTTTGGCCAAATTAATTTTATAAGAAAATGCTATACTGCTATAAACACTTGGTAGGATCATTGGGCAGAAGTTTTGGGTATGGAGTTGAATTCTACAAGAGGTAATAGTTGACTTTAATGAGCACATGAAAAACATAGGAAGAAAAACTCAATCCAAATAAAAGCCAAATGATGCCAAAAATTTTGCTGGTCCAAATTTCATGCTTCATTGATGCAAATGACATGTTACAAAATGCAGGGTGTGACAGGTAAACTACAATATGTCACCAGGTACATGGGACATAGAAAAGACCATTGCCATGTGTGTCCAAGAGGAAGAACGGCTTAAAGCTTCACATGGTGGTTCTATCAACTATGTGAAGGATAAGAAAAAGAATTTCAATCAAAACAGTAAGGGTTCTCCCTCAAAGCCTCATGGGAAAGCTCCCTATCAGCGTCAGCATCAGCCAAAGCACTTTGCAGTGGATAAAGACACATGTCTCCACTGTCACCAGTCTGGTCACTACAAGAAGGACTGCCCTGAATGGCTGAAACACAAAATGGCAAAGCAAGGTAACATTGTTGTTTCCTTAGTTAATGAATCCCTATATACACAATTTTCGAAATCCACTTGGTGGATTGACTCAGGAGCAACTGTTCACGTTGCAAATTCTTTACAGGGATTCCATTCGACCCGGATTACGCAAAGAAGAGAAAGAGGAATTGAAGTAGCAAATGGAATTCAAGCGGAAGTTGAAGCTGTCGGCGACATCTCCTTGGAGTTAGCTGATGGATTCAAGCTTCTACTTAGAGATGTTTTATATGTTCCTTCATGTAATAGGAATTTGATTAGTTTTTCTTGCTTGGACAAAGATCATTATGAATGTTATTTTGGACATGGCAAATGTGCCATATGGTTTAATAATGCTTATGTGGGTGATGCTTTACTCCACGATGAGCTTTATTTATTATCACTTCGTGAAAAAGTTTATTCCGTATGCAATGTGAATGAGCATATTTCCGCGTCGAATAGAGCACAAAAGAAAAGAAAGAGAACTCACGACTCATCAAAATTATGGCACTGTCGTCTGGGCCATATTTCCAAGGGGAGAATAGAGATACTCGTTAAAAGTGAAATTCTTCCTCCATTAGAGTTCTCAGACTTAGAACAATGCATAGATTGCATTAAAGGAAAGTATGTAAAACAAATCAAAAAGGGTGCAAACCATAGCACAACAACACTAGAAATCATCCACACTGACATTTGTGGACCTTTTCCGGTGAAAAGTGTGGATGGCTATGACTCGTTCATAACATTCACAGATGATTATTCTCGCTATGGTTATATTTATCCAATCAAAGAAAGATCAGAAGCGTTGGATAAATTTAAAATGTTCAAAGCTGAAGTTGAAAATCAGCATGACAAGAGAATAAAGATAGTAAGGTCCGACCGGGGGGGAGAGTACTACGGTCAGCACACTCCATATGACCAAGTCGCTGGACCTTTTGCAAAGTTCTTGTAGGAGACTGGCATAGTCGCCCAGTATTCAATGCCGGGCGAGCCTCAGCAAAATGGAGTAGCTGAAAGGCATAACCGTACCCTTATGGATATGGTGCGCAGCATGATGAGTTACTCCACCTTGCCATTGGGATTATGGATGGAGGCGCTTAAAACCGCCATTCACATTCTCAATAGAGTACGAAGCAAGTCGGTGCCCAAAACACCGTACGAGCTATGGACAGGAAAAGTGCTCTCCCTTCAACACTTCAGGGTGTGGGGGTGCCCCGCAGAGGCCAAAATGTTTAATCCAAACATTGCAAAGTTAGATCCCAAAACAGTAAGTTGCCACTTCATTGGCTACCCAGACAGATCAAAAGGTTTTTGTTTCTACTGTCCAGACAAATATACAAAGTTTGTAGAAACAAGACATGCAGTCTTCTTGGAGGACGAAATGATGAGGGGGAGCTTGGTAGCTCAGAAAATTGATCTTGAGGAGAAGAGGGTGCATGCACCTAATCCGATGATTCAGGAGCCATTTTTCTCACTACCAGTTGCAACTCCACCCATGACAACTATGGGAGAAGACCCGAAACTTGTCCGTCAGGAGCCGACTGAACCCGTTGTTGAGCATGAAAGGGAGGTGCAGCAGCAAATTTTAGAAGAAGTGCCAGACGTTGAGGCACATAATGTGACAGAAACTGAGGCCCTTAGAAGGTCTACAAGACCAAGAAAGTCAGCTATTTCTACTGACTTTAAAGTTTATAACACAGAAATGGTTCATATGGAAAAAGATCCCACATCATATGAAGAAGCCATGAGAAGCCCTCATTCATCGGAATGGATGAAGGCAATGCAAGATGAAATGAAATCAATAAGTTCCAAAGATGTTTGGGACTTAGAGGACATTCCTAAAGGAGCCAAAACAGTAGGCTGTAAATGGGTCTACAAAATTCAGTATGACTCTAAAGGGAATATAGAAACATATAAAGCTCAACTCGTGGCAAAAGGATTTACACAAAGAGAAGGGATAGATTACAATGAGACATTTTCTCCGGTCTCATGTAAGGATTCCTTCAGAATCATAATGGCATTAGTTGCTCATTTTGATTTAGAGTTACATCAAATGGATGTAAAGACGGCATTTCTCAATGGGGATTTAAAAGAAAATGTCTACATGAAACAACCCAAGGGTTTTATCATGGAAGGCAAATAAGATATGGGATGCCGCCTGAAGAAATCCGTTTATGGATTAAAGCAAGCCTCTAGACAGTGGTATCTAAAGTTTAATGAGACAATTAAAAGTTTTGGATTTAAAGAAAATGTTGAGGATAATTGCATTTATGCAAGGTTTAAAAATGGGAAATATATTTTCCTAATCTTGTATGTGGATGATATCCTGCTTGCTAGCAGTGATGTTAGTCTACTACAAGAAACAAAGAAGTTCTTATCCTCAAATTTTGACATAACAGATCTTGGTGAAGCATCATATGTTTTGGGCATAGAAATTCACCGAGATAGGAACAATGGAGTCTTAGGACTATCGCAGAAAGCATATTTAGAAAAGGTTCTTAAAAAGTATAATATGCATGCGAGTAAAGCCACACCTGCTCCTATAGTCAATGGCGATAGTTTTGGGAAATTCCAATGTCCCAAGAATCAGTATGAGATCGATCAAATGAAAGGAGTACCATATGCTTCGACCGTTGGAAGCTTACAGTATGCACAAGTGTGCACTCGCCCGGACTTAGCTTTTATCACCGGAGTCCTCGGTAGATATCAATCTAATCCAGGCATAGATCACTGGAAGATGGTAAAGAAAGCATTGCGTTATGCGCAAGGCATGAAGGAATGCATGCTAACATACAGGAGAAGTGAATCCCTAGAGATAAAGGGGTATTCAGACGCAGATTTTGCGGGGGACAGGGATGATAGAAAATCCACGTTAGGATACGGATTCACTCTCGCTGGGGGAGCTATTTCGTGGAAAAGTTCCAAACAGTCAATAGTTGCATCATCCACAATGTATGCAGAATTCATAGCATGCTTCGAAGCAACACGGCAGGCGATATGGCTAAATAAATATATACCCGACTTGAAAGTGGTGGATTGTATTGACAAACCACTAAAGATGTACTGTGACAACGAGCCCGCAGTATTCTATGCTCACAACAACAAGTCGAGTAATGCTGCAAAAACAATAGAGATAAAGTATTATGTTGTGAAGGATAAAATCCAGGATCACACTATAAGTCTCGAGCATATAAGGACAAAAGATATGCTTGCGGATCCGCTAACGAAAGGCTTACCACCCAATGTGTTCAACGAACACTTAGCCGGCATGGGTTTAAGGGAAAGCCTATGATTCCTGGATAGGCCCAAAAGGAACAGAATTTGCTTCTGAACAAAACATATGTTGTAGCTGTATGATTCTATCGGCAATTAAGCCGTGACGATGAAACATGCTCTATGTACCAATATGTGATGAAACAAATAAACTAGAAAGTATAAGGTTAAAAGTAAAGGTGAGATCAAGGGGGAGAATGTTAGGATTGATCTCCTCCGCGTGGGCCCAACGGCCCACCGGGCCCTTACACTACTAGGAAAAGGGCTATAGATGGAATTGATACTAATGGCGCACCATACAAGCAGTGCGCCATTAGTATATAATAATGGCGCACCAACATCTGATATGCCATTAGAGTTCAAACTACTAATGGCGCACCTGGCCCCGGGTGCACCATTAGAATCAAAAGGATTTTTTTTGAACTACTGCGCCGGTCCAAACATACTAATGGCCCATCGGGACAAAGTGCGCCATTACTAGTGTAACTAGTAATGGCGCACCAGCGGTAAAGTGCGCCATTAATGTTCTTTTTTATTATATTTTTATTCTTTTGTTGCAAAACTACTAATGGCGCACCGGCCAACAATGCGCCATTAGTAACGTTGATTACTAATGGCGCATGGACGGCTGGTGCACCATTAGTAAAGTAGGACAGCTAGATATTTTGGACAGCCACACCTACCCACTCACTTTCCCTTCATTCTCTCCACCTCGATCCTCCTCCAAGCTTGTGTCGGCTGCAAACTGGGTGAGTACGCATACCGGAGGTGATGTTCCAGTTGTGCCTGCTATGCCCGCTGGCTCGTGCCCACTGTGCCCGCTGTGCCGCCGAATCGCCGATGGTCCAGTTTGAAGCCGACTAGATCGGAGCTCATGGAGTGCTAAGATCCGCGCTGCAGTGTGTTCGTCACGGCCTCCCATCTCAGGCTCCGGCAGCGGCTGGTTCGTCACCGCCTCTCCAGCATCACCTCGCGTCCTCCTCGACCTCGTCGGCTGCAAGTCGTTGGTGAGCTCCATCTCAATTTTATTAGCTAGTACATGTATGATGCATATAGTTTTATTTTCTTGTGCTTGTTCATGTCAAATCTGCTCGTGCCTGAATGATGCACTTTTGCAACTTCGATTTGATGCTCATACTTGTTCAAGTCTTGGTGGTTTGGCAGTCTAATTTGGACATTATGTTTAACTGTTAAGTACTCTGGAGAACCAAGTTAGTAGGTTAAGGACGGGTAGATAATCCTCGTTTCGAAATTTAGGACATTGCACAGAAAATAATAATATCTACGGTTGTTCCATTTATCGTCACAATACACATTCATTCAGTGAAAAGTTGATGGACAGCGTTGCTGGAATGTTGATTAACTTCCGTTTCGGCAAATTTGGGTACTCCATATGTCCTATTTTCAGCAAAGGTCATGCTGAAATTTTCCGTGAATTTTAGCATGACTTTTCTAAAAATAGGACATATGGGGTACTTAAGAGTCTGCCGGCATCTAGACAGTTGATATACTTCAGAGACATACTAGGAAAATTAAACATATGGATGCCGGAGACATACTAGGAAAATTAAACATATATATGGATGCCGGAGACATACTAGATGGGGTTTAATTAAGTCTGCCATATATAGTACTTAAGAACCTGCCATGCATTCTACTTAACTGTTCGATCACAAACACTTCATACAGTTCACAACCACATAGGACTCAGGAGGGTGACTACATAGGACTCATAGCCTTCAGGAGGGCTGCATGCTCTGCCCTGATCTTCAGGTCCCTCTCACTCGTCTGTACACCGCGTGCATGCGACATAAGGTGCTCATACCTTCCATCCTTGGGAATTGGCTTAGTGGTGCAGTATGGGCACCTGAACTTGCCCCACTTGTAGTACGCCGCCTGCCCCTTCTCCCTAATCTTGTTGGCTTCCTTCTCAATGAAGGACTTGTGGTTCCACTCTTCCACCTCATCTCCAGAGTTGTACTGCACATACAAATGATTTGCATAAATACATACTTCCCATTTAGAGTAATGTAATTAACAAACATCAGATAATTGCCATTTACTGGAATTTAATGAACAAACAAACATCAGATAACCGCCATCTACTGGAATTTTAATTAACAAACATCAAATAGCTAGCCACGAACGTCCAGGAATTAATTAAACAGAAATAGAACACATGTAAATCTAACCAAACTGAACTCAAATCACAGGCAGAAGTTCACATAATAACATAATAACATCAAGCAAATTGTGCCTGGTCGATGCTCCCAGTCCTAGATAAATGGGAACACAAAACATGATTATTACCAAAACACATATAGTAGCAGCTACGACATTGAACTGGTACGCTAGATGTAGTAGACCTTGAAGAGATCCATGGCGAGCACCCCAAACTAGCTCTAACCTATGCATCCAAACAGGGCCAAAAAACAGCTTGGGGTTACCTCCTCGTTGTCGTCAGAATCAGACGGGTCGTTGAACCCAGCAATGTCCAGCTTCCTCTTGTTGCCAACAGCTTCCTCATTCTGCAATATAAGTAATTAATTCAATTATACTAGTAACTACATATAACACAGCACATAACATAATCTAACAATTAATTGAGGGAATATGCACAACAAATCTAACAACATATACAACACATAACATAATCTCAGCACATGCGGCAATCCAGATTCTAATATAAATAACCTAACTAAACATCTAATTAAAAAACCCTAACCACTACATCCACTGGATGACTCAATCACAGATTCTACATATAACTGCCTATAAATTAATCCAATACAAAAAAACCCTAACCACACTACATCCACTGGATGATTAATTCAATCATAGATTCCACATATTAGTGGCTATAATTGAATCCAATACCAAAAAACCCCAACTAAACATCTAACTCAAAAATCCTAACTAGTAGATCAATCACACCAAACTTAACCTTTCACTATAAATCAATCAATCAAACATCTAAATCTACTGCTTAATGGGGGTAACTAGAAACGGAGGGGACTGCTGGCAAGGATTACCTGCAGGTCCGCCGCCACGGCCACCTTCTTCTCCTCCACGGCCACCTTGTTCTCCTCCACGGCCACCTTGTTCTCCTCCACACCCGCCGCCACGGCCACCTTCTTCTCCTCCACGGCGCGTGGGGATGTAGTGTGGATGGCAGCTTCGCCACGGCCTTGCTCCATCGTTCGAGCAGCAAGCAGGAGGAGAGAGGGAGGCGGTGGTGGTGAGCGAGCAGGTGGGGTGGCCGGTGAGGGAGACGACGAGGCAGAGGAGAGAGGAGGGGGAGGGAGGCGATTTGGGGGAAATGGGGTGGGCGATGCGGCCGGTGCCCGTTCCCCTCCTCTTACACACGTGCACGCGCACGACCACGGGGAAACGGAACCGCCAGCAATGGTTGTGGTTAGCGCGCGATGGTCGTAAGGGCATCTACAATGCAGAGATGCTTAGATGATTAAAAAACAAACAAAGGCCCACCTAGCGTACAGATGATTAAAAAACAAACAAAGGCCCATCTAGTTTGTGAAAATGAGAAGTTTTTTATGTGAGTTGTATGTAGGATGAAGCACAAACAACCTTATACTGTACGTGTTGGTAATATGTATTATACTTTTGTTGTTGTTTTCTTCCATGCTTGGCAAACAAACTTAGCACATCGTAATTACCGTATTGTGTTTTCTTCTTTGGCTAGTGCATAGCGATGCCGTCGTATGTCGTGTACAAGGGTAAGGTTCCCGGAGTCTACGATGACTGGGAGGAGTGTCGGAGACAGGTTCACCGATTCAGCGGTAACAGTTACAAAGGGTACACCACTAAGGCCGAGGCGGAATGTAGATACGTCCGCTATCTAGCGGGAGAGGGGAGGGAGCGTTTGAGGAACCGGATGAAGACGAGTTTCATCGTGATGATGCTCATCGTGATGACCACAGCTCTCTTCTATGTGATGGTAGTTTAGATGATCGATATCGACTTGTAATGTGAAGACAAACTCGCTACTCGCGGTCGCGAGACTTGTAATATAATGTTCTATCTTTGTTTGGTCTTTTCAATTCGGAGACTAATATGATGAATTGTATTCGGAGACTAATATGATGAATTGTATTCAGAGACTAATCTTCTATTGTATTCGATGAATCTGTTGTTGATGTGTGTTGTCTATATTCCAATTATACATTTTGTAACCTGTGCAAAAAACAGAAAATAAAAAAAAAATCCTAATATTCATACTAATGGCGCATCACATCACAGTGCGCCATTAGTATGCCAAAGGATGCTAATGGTGCATTATTAGACAGTGCGCCATTACTATGCCGAAGTTACTAATGGCGCATCTTGCCGTCGTGCGCCATTAGTATGCCAAAGCACCTGGGTATACATGGCCCCCTGGGAGGCATCCTAATGGCGCACTACTGTGCACACTGATGGCGTATCAGTGGTGCGCCATTAGTATACCAGCTACTAATGGCGCACAGGAGGTGCGCCATTAGTAAAATGTACTAATGGCGTGGCACTAATGGCGCACCACAAATGCGCCATTAATGGCCAAATTAGGTGCGCCATTAGTAGGCCTTTTCCTAGTAGTGTTAGATCCGCGCCCTGATCGGGGGCGCCCAACCCATTATGGTTGGTGGGCCCCTGTGACCCGCGCTATATTAACAGAGGTAGGGGGCTGGGGCACGATTCACGAGGTTGATCGCTGCCACAAACCCTACCTACACGCCCTATCGATCTAGGGTTAGCGCGGTGCTCACGGGAAGCACCACCACCGCCGTCATCTCCCTACCATCTCCGGCCTCTACTTCGCCATGGCCGGCGCTGGATCGTCCTCCTCTGTCTAGCATGAAGGTAGGTGTATCGGATTTACTAGCCTACATGATCCAAAGGATCTATCAGGGGAGGCTTCTGGGAGTGAACAAGACGGGGTCTGGGAGGCCTTAAATAGGCGCGGGGTGAGGTGGCCGAGCTGGCGTCGCCGCGGACGCGTGTCCGCCGCCGCGGATGCGTGTGCGCGTGCTCGAGCTTGGAGGTAGGCGACGAGAGGTAATAGGAGGGAGTCTCTCACGAGGCAGAGGATGCCAAGGGGCGCAGGGGAGAAGGAGACGGCGAGCCCCGTGCCAAAACTGCCACTGCTCGTCCATGGGCGCACGGCGGTTTGCGTCGGTGAGTATCGGTGAGGAAGCAAATGGAGGGGGAAAGGGGTCCAGGAGGACGGTGACGACGTGGGGAACACGAGGGACATACCCGTGCTCGTTGAGGCGCCGAGCAGAGGAGGAGCCCGAGCAAGAAGTTGTCCAGCTCGCGTCCATGGCATGCCAGAGAGATGGTCACCGCGTGAGCTGGGAAGGAGAAAGATGCCAAGGCTGTAAACTGATGCCTAGCGGTAAGTTCTTGTAACACCCCAAAAATTTAGCAATGTTTTATTAAATAAAATGTTGCCAGTGAATTAAACTTTTGCCTTCTGCTTAATGTTTCTTTAGAATTCCAGGGCAATTCTTACTCTGTTATGTTGGAGTTTTTACCCCTAGTAAAAAAAACTTTCCAGCTAATGTTAGATTCTACTATGCACCCTTTAAACCTTTACTTATATCAGCAGGATTAATTATATATTGGTCTTCCCAATTTTCTTCTCTATATAAATGGTTGCCCTTAGTTTTAAGGCCTCTTTTGAACTACAACCACTTGATAATTTTGTTCATAATTTCAACCAAAAATTTGAGATGTCAAGTGATGCTATTAGATCACTTTTATGCAAGAATATAACTATTTCATTTAATATTTTAAGCTCCACAACATGTTTGCCAATCTGGTCCAGTAGACCAAATTGCACTACAACCCTATCTTATATTCCTGAAATGCTTCCACCAAAATTATGGGATGTTCATAGCAGTATGTTATTCAACTTTATGCAGAAACCCATTTTGGTTCTTTGGAAGATTTGAGTGAACCAACCTCTTTTCCATTCTGGTTCAGTTTGGTGATTTGCACTGCAACCCTAATCTATTTTGCTCTAGTGCCTTTGAGCTTCCTCATGCTTATAGTCTCTCTTGCAAGACCCTTAAGTCCTGAAGAGTGGGCCTATTGGGATAGTTTTGGTTCATGAAACAATGCTCTGCATTTTCTGTCCAGAACTGGGATCTTGCAAAACTTGCACTAACAAGTTTTTGCTCTTGATAAACTAGCCACACCACCTTCTTACCCATCCAAGGAGACATCCATCTAGTAAATTTGGCCACCCCAAGAGTTAGCTAGATGCCATTGGCATTTTGTCAAACACCCTGAGGGCATGACCAGTTTGGCTTAGTTTCTGGTTCATGTTATGAACTTGATCCCCTGACTAGACCAGCATGTCTCTTGAGTTTGTTCCAACCTATAGCCCCACCCTGCTGACCCCCTTGCGGTTTGGAGCTCCCTAGCATGCCTTGGCATATCGCCGAGCACGTAGAGTGCGTGCTCTGGGCGCGCCCAGAGCGCGCGTTTTGCACGTGTGCGCTCGGTTCGCCGCGTCGTGCCCCTGGCCCCAACTCACCTACGGAGCCACGCCCGGCCTTATCCGCACCCAAGAACACGCCAAGCCGTCCCTGGGACGCCACAGCGCCGCCGTCAGAGCACTTTTGGCGGCACGCCGGCGAGCACAGTGGAACTCTGCCACGGTCGGCGCCGCCCAAGCCACGCACGCTCGCCAGCTGCCCCGTGGAGCAGTGCGAGCTCATCCGCAAGCTCGTCCGCAAGCGTTCGTCGTCGCCACGTCCCCAGCTGCTAAAGAATGGCGGTCGCCGGCGATCTTATCCCCGGCCGGCGCGGAACCGCCATTGCCCGCCTATATAAGAAGCCCCCGAGCTCGTCAGACCCTCTAGCAGCCTCACACGATGCCTCACCGATCCGCCCGTAGCAGTAGGAAGACCAGAGAGGTCGTCCCCTTCATCTCCGGCAACCTCGGCCGCCGTCCCTGCCTCGAGCACTCTGGCGCCACCAGGACCTCCCCCGCCTATCCAGCACCACCGTCGCCTTCCCCTCGACCTTGCGGAGCTGCCCGACCCCTCGAACACGATCAAAACCCACAGCAACACGAATCCCCAATTCTGCCCGGAGCTTCCTCCGCCGCGGAGCTCGCCGCCGGTGACTCCCTCCGTCCCCTCCGACCAGTCGACTACTGGGTGGACCGCCTAGGAGTAGCGAATCCATTCCTGCACTCAGTATCCCTCGAGGAGCCTCCGTTCGCCGGCGACGATCGCCGGAGTCCCGCCTCCGTTCGGGCAGAGGAAGAGAAGGGGGGAAGCGACTGGTCAAACCTGACCAGTGGGCCCCCTGGACCCACTGTCAGGGACCCAGCTTCGCCACCGCACGCTTTTAAGTGAAGGCGTAAAACACAAAGTACGAATTCCCTAGCTCGAAGGCGTATTCTCAACCGAAACGTTTTCTTTTCTGTTTTAGTTTAAAAATCAGAATTTGACCAAACTTTGACTGGCTTTAACTTTTTAACTACAGCTCCAAAGGAATTGATTCTTTTTCTGCTGTTCCTCAAATTTGGTCTAGTTTATTTTCAAATTTATTTAAAAAAATTCCAGACAACTTTTTTGTGCTGTTGTGGTTCTATGTATTAATTTTATACTCTTTTTATTAGGATTTTGAAGAGGGAGAAAACTTCCAAAATTCTTGGAATGCTTTTCTCCTCCCATCTACTTGAAGGCAAGCATCTTGAACCCCGTGATAATACCCTTTGTGTGTTGTTTTCTATAACTCAGGAACTCCATTGATATGCCAAAATGGAGCATCATCATTTCATGTAGAAGTCTTACTCTTGCATATCTTCTTGTGGTGAAAGATCTGTTCTGTCATGTTTGTAATATTGGTGGCAGTAACCACTTCTCATGCCTCATATGCCTGATGATAATTCGGACGGAGTCCGAAGGAAAGTTGTGTTCCGGTGAGCACAGCTAAGTGACTGACATCTCGTGGTGACGAACGATGTGCAGTAAGGCAGGATGAAGCATGAGGGGTGGTGACCCTGTCAGAGAGCGGTGTCAAGCGATACGACACTAACCATATAGTAAAGCTGAAACCTCCTGAGCCGACCATAGATCGAGTCTTGCTCCAGTAACCTCCCCTACTTGTTTCGTGCTACCACGTGTCCCTGCTACAGGTAGGGTGTGGTTCACTAAATTTGTCGATCCCTGTTATATCACACACCGTACAGAGAGGCCACGGTGGAAGATACCGGCTGCATCCGGTAGGCAGGCCACCAGGTCCGGGGGCATGGGTGTTTCGGTTGGAGCCGAAGGGGATAGCTTCCCCAGTTTTTCACGCGCGTTATAAATTGTTGTGATCCCATGCTAGTCGAGGTTGTAGCCTCCCCACTTAAAGTTTGGCTTAACTAGTGTCGTGGGTGATTCCAGACACCGGTAAGTTAGGCTGGTGTGTGCAGTCAGGAGCGTCTTCAAATTAAAAGACCGTAGGCGGAATTAGTCCAGAGGGGCTATAGAAAATCCGTTATTCGTGGGTAAAGAGTACACGCTCTGCAGAGATATAAAACCTATTCGAATAGCCGTGTCCATGGTTAAGGACTACAGTCTAGGATAGGTCGAGTGTCGGTCTCAGTGTCGGTCTTCGGAGGAGAAACATTTAAGCCAGAACATTATTTATGACCTGTGACAGGTAGTGATTGTGATTTATCATTATTATGGACTAATCATTCGTATTATTTGAAACAACGAGTATCCTTGGGACGGTTCTACCTCCCGGATATTCACTGTGATTTATTTTTTTTACAAGCCCTTTATGTGATGTCGCTCAGACGTCCGACTGTGGCATTCTTCTTATTCATAAGCCCTTTATGTGATGTCGCTCAGACGTCCGACTGTGGCATTCTTCTTATTCATAAGCCCTTTATGTGATGTCGCTCAAACGTCCGACTGTGGCATCCTTTTCATTTATAAGCCCTTTATGTGATGTTGCTCAGACGTCCGACTGTGGCATCCTTTTTATTTATAAGCCCTTTATGTGATGTCGCTCGGACGTCCGACTGTGGCATTCTTTTTATTCGTAAGCCCTTTATGTGATGTCGCTCAGACGTCCGACTGTGGCATTCTTCTTATTTATAAGCCCTTTATGTGATGTCGCTCTGACGTCCGACTATGGCATTCTTTTTATTTATGAAGCCCTTTCTGTGGTGTCGCTCAGACGCCCGACTGTGGCATGTTCGTTATTTTATTTTGTTACTACTTTCTGATCGCATATGCCTTTTACTCGAATGTCCTGCTTGCAATTATAATTTGTCATATCATTCTTATCCTATCAATCATAATTTATCCTCGAGCATGTTTATGCCTCACCCTTATTCATAATGTTTGAGAGTACATTCAAAGTACTCACTGGCTCGTCCCTGGCTATTGTCTTGGCCAGATTCCTTGCGTGGGAAGGAACGGCGTGATGACACCCCGAAGCCTACACTATTGGAGTTAGCAGCCTCGCGACGATAGGAGTGAACCTGGTCAGCTGTTCCCATGGGAAATGGAGTCCCACAGACGCCGACGTGTCACAACCGCTTCCTCCATCATCCACTAGAAACCCCGTGTTGTACTTAAAGGCCAGATTAGTCTTGTACTACATATTTTGCACTTTGCTTGGAGTTTCTGTAACAAGTTGGTGCCTCATCAGCTAACAGTAATCCTGGGGCTGGTGAGCACAAGGTCCGCTTTTTGGGAAAATTAATATCCCGAAAATCCGGTCCTCACAACCTTGGTATCAGAGCCAGGCTGACCATTGGCTAATCCTATCTTAGCCAGGCCAAAAACCTAGATTAACCACCCCACCAGACCATATTCTAACCCCAGCCATGCTTCCCGCGTAAGATACCCACACAGTGGACCGACACCTTTGGTAGTCGGTGCCCAACCTATCAGCCTAGCTTATCAATCACGCGCCAGTGACCGACACCTAAACAGTTCCTTCCGCAAGCATGCGAAGGAAGACTTCGTCCTTTCCTATAAATTGGGCACGCTAGCCCCCAAACCCAACGCCACACAGCCCCTACCCCATATCAAACTAAGATGCCAGGACCCATTGTCCACAATGAAATCACAGCAACCAACCTTGGAGGTTTTGTGACCGTGCTCGCAAACCTCACCCGTCGTGCCTTTGCGATGGAAGAGCCCCCAGAATATGTTGTGTACCAAGACTCCATGGGCGGTGAAAGCCGTCAATTCTGGGCCACTGTGCACATCTACGGTAGGGGTCTATCACCAGAGCGGCCCTACAGGTTCACCGGAAGGGCAACTTCCTTTGAGCCGCAAGCTATCCAACTAGCCGCTCGGGAGGCTATAGTTCAACTCAGGCACCTGTCGCCCAGAGTTAACTGTCGCTCATTCTACTACTACCCCAGTCGTAATGGGTATGGTAGGCCTCCCCGAGTTGCGAGCGGAGACCACGAGACGGATCCTGCATTATTGCATCTGGTACGCTATGTTAGTGTACTCGAGGAACTGTTCGATCAAATCACCCTTGATCTGATCGCAGCTCGTGGAGAACTGCTTCGCCGAGCCCCAGCAAGAAGACAAGACTAGTCCGGCACCGACAACCCAGTCGTGTTGTTCGGACAACCAATCGAGTCCCCAAGGCCTGCCGCGGTCATTGACCAGAATGCCTTGGTGTCTCCGGAAGTGATGCGTCGCTTGTTTGGCGCACGCTCCAACGGGATTGTGGCCAACAATCCTCGCGAGGGACATCATCACTGCCTCGACCCTGCACCTCCCCAGCCACCGCCAGCCAATCCCAACGATGAAGCTCCCAGAGAAACTTCAGCATCGACAAGGCAAGGCCGCCTGGATATAAACGAAGTTGATTAGATCACCCGATTAGTGCCAAGCCTTTTCTAGCCCACACCCCGTGGCATTGTAACCTGTATAACGGCATGTAAATACAGTTTACTTTTGCACCCTTGTGACGCTCGTGCACCATTGTGTTAGTATGCGGACCCCTTTATCCTTTTCTCAGGTGTAACTCCCAGAGCACCTCACCGAGAACCCCTACAGCGAATATGTATTTTTACAAGACATGAGTACCTGTAGCTTTGACCCCAACCTCGTAAAGCAAAACCGACGATATAGATGCCCTCACCGTAACCCTATAAACTAGTCAGGCTGCTATATATAGGCCACACCGTGAACTTGCCAAGCATCTCTCACCTGGTGCTCTCCTCTCACAGCCTTTTTCCTTCACCATGCCGATCCCTAGTATTTACCTGAGAACCCCGGAGGCATCCCCCGGTAGTTTCGTGAAGATATTGTGGGATTTTACCTGCAGTATCATGAGTGCTACCCGTCCACCCCAGTATGAGCTGCTCAAATCGAGGATCACGCCATCCACCTTGAAATATTGGGCAGTAGTACACATCCCACCCGCCAACCCAAACCAAGACCCCACGGGGGTTTCCTTCTTGGGGAAATTCATGCCAACTCCACAGATGGCCATAGAGGCTGCCGCTTGCGAAGCGCTTGCTCGCCTTCGATTCACGGTGCCCTATGCCAGCGAGCGGGGATATTACTACTTTCCAAGCCGCGCAGCACCCGGAGAAGCAGCATCTTTTCCTGGTGGGCGTATTGAGAGAGAGCCGGTACTAGCCAACCTTACGCAGTATGTGATCGCGCAAGAGCGTCTGAACCAGCGGATAATGGGTTATCTCCAGAGCCTCGCCGATTTAAATCCTCGGATCGCCGTCGGCAGACCATTGAGGCCCGCGCAGGAGAAGCACATCCATCGACTGGTCAACCCACTACCACCGATAGAAGAAGAATGTCCCCCGGCACCAGAGACCTTTTCCCAGGACCCTGTTCATTTACCGTTTTTATTTTAGACGTGACTGCCACGTGGGTGTACCCATATCTTTTTATGAATATTGTGTGCCGCATCGTGTGTTAAATAAATCTTTCCTGGATTGTTGCATCTTGTCCATCTGCTTGGCATAGATTTTTTCTTTCATCACACAGCACCACAACAACGATAATACAACTCCGGCCACTCCACACAGTGCACTAAGTTGCTAGTCCGCCTGCACCTGCTTCATCAACCACCTCCTTGTACACCACAGTCTCTTGAGGAGAAACTCGTGGAAATTTATTCAAGCACTAAATGCCTACCGCACGTTAACAACCATTTGGCACCTGACACTCTCACCTAATCCCCGTGATCGCCGACGCCGCGGAGAGCTAGCACTCGAGTAGCCGCATCACGACGATCATCGAGGATCATCGCGCACAAGAGTGCAGATACCCCCAGCAATGCCACCAACCCCACGCACACGAGGACCATGCACCAGTCCGGCGTCACCCCCGCCATTAGAGCCTCGACCCGAGCTCCTGCAAACACAAATGGAGGGGAGGGAAGAAAGAAGAAGAAGAGAGGCCAGATGTGAGGAGGAAGGAGTAGCACCTCGGCCGTTTTATAGTTCGAGATCGGTGTACGATGGGCGAAGTCCACCAGCGCCGCTCGTTGCTCGACTGCCGGTGTTCGGAGGCGAATCCGCGAGCAGTGCCGATAGCGCACTGGCCCGCGAGGTGAGTGCACGCTGCACCGGCAGCTAGCACGCCGCGCACTACGACAGTACGGCCTAGATGCCCTACGAGCTAGCCGTCGCCGGTGGAGAAAGTGCGGGAAAGCGCACGGGAGAGAGGAGAAGAGAGTACCGGAGGAAGAAGAAGAGGCTGACAATGGGCCCAGACCCCACCTGTCAGCCAGTGAGAGCACTGTGCTCTCAGGTGCAACCAACGTATTTGTAAATTTAGAAAAATACCACTTCTAAATTTACTATGTTCCAGAGTAGAAATATATCGTTTTCCACGACAATAGATTTTCTTTTCCCGTGCCACGCCAGTGTTTAACACTGCAGTTTATACCACTGTTTGCTCTTACACTGTAGTAGCTTTTATTTGCATAATTAGAGCAGTAAGAAATTTTGGTAGTATCTTTTGAGGCAGTAGTAGACCTTATAACAACCCTTAAAAAATCTCGAGGACGAGATTTTTCTTAAGGGGGGTAGTGTTGTAACACCCCAAAAATTTAGCAATGTTTTATTAAATAAAATTTTGCCAGTGAACTAAAATTTTGCCTTCTGCTGAATGTTTCTTTAGAATTCCAGGGCAATTCTTGCTCTGTTATGTTGGAGTTTTTACCCCTAGTAAAAAAAACCTTCCATCTAATGTTAGATTCTCTTATGCACCCTTTAAAACTTTACTTATATCAGCAGGATTAATTATATATTGGTCTTCCCAATTTTCTTCTCTATATAAATGGTTGCCCTTAGTTTTAAGGCCTCTTTTGAACTACAACCACTTGATAATTTTGTTCATAATTTCAACCAAAAATTTGAGATGTCAAGTGATGCTATTAGATCACTTTTATGCAAGAATATAACTATTTCATTTAATATTTTAAGCTCCACAACATGTTTGCCAATCTGGTCCAGTAGACCAAATTGCACTACAACCCTATCTTATATTCCTGAAATGCTTGCACCAAAATTATGGGATGTTCATAGCAGTATGTTATTCAACTTTATGCAGAAACCCATTTTGGTTCGTTGGAAGATTTGAGTGAACCAACCTCATTTCCATTCTGGTTCAGTTTGGTGATTTGCACTCCAACCCTAATCTATTTTGCTCTAGTGCCTTTGAGCTTACTCATTCTTATAGTCTCTCTTGCAAGACCCTTAAGTCCAGAAGAGTGGGCCTATTGGGATAGTTTTGGTTCATGAAACAATGTTCTGCATTTTCTGTCCAGAACTGGGATCTTTCAAAACTTGCACTAACAAGTTTTTGCTCTTGATAAACTAACCACACCACCTTCTTACCCATCCAAGGAGACATCCATCTGGTAAATTTGGCCACCCCAAGAGTTAGCTAGATGCCACTGGCATTTTTTCAAACACCCCGAGGGCATGACCAGTTTGGCTTAGTTTCTGGTTCATGTTATGAACTTGATCCCCTGACTAGACCAGCATGTCTCTTAGGTTTGTTCCAACCTATAGCTCCACCCTGCTGACCCCCTTGCGGTTTGGAACTCCCTAGCATGCCTTGGCATATCGCCGAGCACGTAGCGTGCGTGCTCTGGGCGCGCCCAGAGCGCGCGTTTTGCACGTGCGTGCGCTCGGGTCGCCGCGTCGCGCCCCTGGCCCCAACTCACCTACGGAGCCACGCCCGGCCTTATCCGCACCCAAGAACACGCCAAGCCGTCCCTGGGACGCCATAGCACCGCCGTCAGAGCACTTTTGGCGGCACGCCGGCGAGCACAGTGGAACTCTGCCACGGTCGGCGCCGCCCAAGCCACGCGCGCTCGCCAGCTGCCCCCTGGAGAAGTGCAAGCTCATCCGCAAGCTCGTCCGCAAGCGTTCGTCGTCGCCACGTCCCCTGCTGCTACAGAATGGCGGTCGCCGGCGATCTTATCCCCGGCCGGCGCGGAACCGCCATTGCCCGCCTATATAAGAAGCCCCCGAGCTCGTCAGATCCTCTAGCAGCCTCACACGATGCCTCACCGATCCGCCCGTAGCAGTAGGAAGACCAGAGAGGTCGTCCCCTTCCTCTCCGGCAACCTCGGCCGCCGTCCCTGCCTCGAGCACTCCGGCGCCACCAGGACCTCCCCCGCCTATCCAGCACCACTGTCGCCTTCCCCTCGACCTTGCGGAGCTGCCCGACCCCTCGAACACGATCAAAAGCCACCACAACACGAATCCCCAATTCTGCCCGGAGCTTCCTCCGCCGCGGAGCTCGCCGCCGGCGACTCCCTCCGTCCCCTCCGACCAGTCGACTACTTGGAGGACCGCCTAGGAGTAGCGGATCCATTCCTGCACTCAGTATCCCTCGAGGAGCCTCCGTTCGCCGACGACGATCGCCGGAGTCCCGCCTCCGTTCGGGCAGAGGAAGAGAAGGGGGGAAGCGACTGGTCAAACCTAACCAGTGGGCCCCCTGGACCCAGTGTCAGTGACCCAGCTTCGCCACCGCACGCTTTTAAGTGAAGGCGTAAAACACAAAGTACGTATTCCCAAGCTCGAAGGCGTATTCTCAGCCAAAACGTTTTCTTTTCTGTTTTAGTTTAAAAATCAGAATTTGACCAAACTTTGACTGGCTTTAACTTTTTAACTTAGCTCCAAAGGAATTGATTCTTTTTCTGCTGTTCCTCAAATTTGGTCTAGTTTATTTTCAAATTTATTTAGAAAAATTCCAGACAACTTTTTTGTGCTGTTGTGGTTCTATGTATTAATTTTATACTCTTTCTATTAGGATTTTGAAGAGGGAGAAAACTTCCAAAATTCTTGGAATGCTTTTCTCCTCCCATCTACTTGAAGGCAAGCATCTTGAACCCCGTGATAATATCATTTGTGTGTTGTTTGCTATAACACAGGAACTCCATTGATATGGCAAAATGGAGCATCATCATTTAATGTAGAAGTCTTACTCTTGCATATCTTCTTGTGGTGAAAGATATGTTCTATCATCTTTGTAATATTGGTGGCAGTAACCACTTCTCATGCCTCATATGCCTGATGATAATTCGGACGGAGTCCGAAGGAAAGTTGTGTTCCGGTGAGCACAGCTAAGTGACTGACATCTCGTGGTGACGAACGATGTGCAGTAAGGCAGGATGAAGCATGAGGGGTGGTGACCCTGTCAGAGAGCGGTGTCAAGCGATACGACACTAACCATATAGTAAAGCTGAAACCTCCTGAGCCGACCATAGATCGAGTCTTGCTCCAGTAACCCCCCCTACTTGTTTCGTGCTACCACGTGTCCCTGCTACAGGTAGGGTGCGGTTCAGTAAATTTGTCGATCCGTGTTATATCACACACCGTACAGAGAGGCCACGGTGGAAGATACCGGCTGCATCCGGTAGGCAGGCCACCAGGTCCGGGGGCATGGGTGTTTCGGTTGGAGCCGAAGGGGATAGCTTCCCCAGTTTTTCGCGCGCGTTATAAATTGTTGTGATCCCATGCTAGTCGAGGATGTAGCCTCCCCACTTAAAGTTTGGCTTAACTAGTGTCGTGGGTGATTCCAGACACCGGTAAGTTAGGCTGGTGTGTGCAGTCAGGAGCGTCTTCAAATTAAAAGACCGTAGGCGGAATTTGTCCAGAGGGGCTATAGAAAATCCGTTATTCATGGGTAAAGAGTACACCCTCTGCAGAGATATAAAACCTGTTCGAATAGCCGTGTCCATGGTTAAGGACTACAGTCTGGGATAGGTCGAGTGTCGGTCTCAGTGTCGGTCTCCGGAGGAGAAACATTTAAGCTAGAACATTATTTATGACCTGTGACAGGTCGTGATTGTGATTTATCATTATTATGGACTAATCATTCGTATTATTTGAAACAATGAGTATCCTTGGGACGGTTCTACCTCCCGGATATTCACTGTGATTTTTTTTTTACAAGCCCTTTATGTGATGTCGCTCAGACGTCCGACTGTGGCATTCTTCTTATTCATAAGCCCTTTATGTGATGTCGCTCAGACGTCCGACTGTGGCATCCTTTTTATTTATAAGCCCTTTATGTGATGTCGCTCAGACGTCCGACTGTGGCATTCTTTTTATTTGTAAGCCCTTTATGTGATGCCGCTTAGACGTCCGACTGTGGCATTCTTCTTATTTATAAGCCCTTTATGTGATGTCGCTCAGATGTCCGACTGTGGCATTCTTTTTATTTATGAAGCCCTTTCTATGGTGTCGCTCAGACGCCCGACTGTTGCATGTTCGTTATTTTATTTTGTTACTACTTTCTGATCACATAAGCCTTTTACTCGAATATCCTGCTTGCAATTATAGTCTGTCATATCATTCTTATCCTATCAATCATAATTTATCCTCGAGCATGTTTATGCCTCACCCTTATTCATAATGTTTGCGAGTACATTCAAAGTACTCACTGGCTCGTCCCTGGCTATTGTCTTGGCCAGATTCCTTGCGTGGGAAGGAACGGCGTGATGACACCCCGGAGCCTACACTATTGGAGTTAGCAGCCTCGCGACGATAGGAGTGAACCTAGTCAGCTGTTCCCGTGGGAAATGGAGTCCCACAGACGCCGACGTGTCACAACCGCTTCCGCCATCATCCACTAGAAACCCCGTGTTGTACTTAAAGGCCAGATTGGTCTTGTACTACATATTTTGCACTTTGCTTGGAGTTTCTGTAACAAGTTGGTGCCTCATCAGCTAACAGTAATCCTGGGGCTGGTGAGCACAAGGTCCGCTTTTTGGGAAAATTAATATCCCGAAAATCCGGTCCTGACAGTTCTCCCGTGGTAAGTTTAAACTACGGTGGTATCTCGGTTAAAAGTGATGTGGTTAAGTGGTAAATGAGCTCTGAAGTTTACTGCAGTAAACTTGGCAGAACACTGCTCACCAACAGGAAAGGATTTGGAGCCATAGAGCTTGTCTGTGAGGTTGAGGTAAATAAGGACTACAGTTCTGGTAAGTTTGAGGAGATTTGGACCAAGAATAAATACAGTTGCTTCACAACTGCATAAATTGGTCCAGAATCAAAATCATGAAGTAGCACTCACATGGAGTAAGCACTTGAGCTGAATTTTGGCAAGGCGTGATTATTTGGTTATCTAGAGATGCTGCAAAAAGTACATGCCATTTGGACTTGCCAAAATGGTACTTCCTTCACAAACATCCCTTTTGTCCAGAAAATAAGAATAATTCCTGAGGGAAAATGGTTATATAAAATGTGCCCACAATTTGTCTAGGTAGGTTATATGGGTAGGAGAATGTCTAGAAAAATTGGCAGCCACAGTGGAGCAAGATAAAATATACTTGCTTCACAAACTTAAATTTTGAACATAAACAAAGAATTGAAGATGAGCTCACATGGAGGCATTACATGAGCTCTACTTTGGTGGAGGGCTATGATATGATGATATGAGGGATCATGCAAAATGGCAACTCATTTGGATATGCCTAGCTTGTACCTCCTTCACAAAGTTTCTTTCTGGATAGAAACTTTGGATAATCATAATTAAATAATTCCTAGGCAAATGAGGTTGCATTTTGGCATGTGGCAATGATATGGACAAGAAAAGGTGTCCAAGGAGTTTGAGCTCAATTGGGCAAAGATAAATAGCACTTGCTCCACAAAGTGCCATTTAGAGCAGAATAGGAAAAAGGAATATTGGTGAAATATTTTTGAACATGGCAATGAAATGTTTTGCCATATTTGATGAAGATATGACTCAAAAAATTTATGAGAATTTATTTGGGAATTTTTGGAGTGATAGAAATATAGGTTGCTTTACAACCTAGGGCACATAGGGTTATTCCTTTAATAGAAAAAGGAATATTCCCTAGAAAAATAATATTGGGGTTGGGCCAAGATGGAAATGGCAAGGGCTAGGGATATATATTAGGATGACAAGCCACTCTGGAAAGAAAGAAGAGAGCATCTTCTTCAGTTTCCAGACCACAAAGCCACAGAAAAAGAAAGGCACGCAAAAATCTCAGAAAAACAAAAGAAAAAGAAAGGGCCAAAAATTAGGCTGTGACAAGCACGATCTCTAAGTACAAATGGGAATAACTTCTATTTAACAATATCATTATCCGTATCCCTCTTCTTTTGCATATCACACAAATCAACAAAGTTGTTTAGATGGTGTCGGGGGAAACTGTCCGCCACGAACACCTATGGGACCGGAGCCCCTTGTCTGTGCGGTACGAGGGCGGAGGGAGCACGAAGAGCAGATCGTGGCGAGCACGCAGGCAGTTTTACCCAGGTTCGGGCCGCGGTAGACGCGTAAAGCCCTACTCCTGCTTAGTTGCGTATTGAGTTGGAGTGCTCGGGAGCTTGAAGAAGCAGCTACACCGAGCGTATGAGCGATCTAGGTTCCGAACCTCCTCCACGTTGTGCATGGGCCTCCTTTTATAGTACAAGGGGTCGCCGACAGGTGTCAACGTAGGAGAAAGGGGTAAAAACGTAAAAGAGGTGGTAGTTGTAACAGTGCGGGAATAGTAGAGCTACAGTGCGCGAACAGTGGTCGCTACCTACTTTGACAGTGGGGGACAAGGGCATTTAATGCCCGTCGCCGTCGACCCCAAAAGCTCCCGCCCTTGCGTCTCCGTCTGCCACGGCGATGGATCCACCACCGTGGAGTGCCACCGTGTCCCCCAGGCTGCACAGCCATCCGCCACGCGTCCCTGGATAGGCCCCAGGGCGACGCGTGGGCCGATGAGCTGGAGCGCGGGCACACAGCGCAACTCTCCCGGCAAGCACCTTGCCGGGGTCTTGATCTTGCCGGGCCCGGGAGCTTGCCGCTCCCCGTGCCCTCGCCGGGACGCATATAGCGCCGAGGCGTGTTTTCTACGATGGAATCTTCTAGTCTTCCTGGCAAGCTCCTCTTGCCAGGGCCTTGTGCTAGTGAGGTAATCTTGAGCCTGGTACGGCCTTCCCGGCAAGCTCCACTTGCCGGGGTCTCGATCTTCTGTCTTGCATACTTTGTTTTTGAATGGTTTGATATGGAGCAGGAAGGTCTCCGGCGAGCGCGTGGTAAACCCTGCCGCGGGAAGCTGCAACTGCCCGTGCACAAGTTGGGGTACTGAGGTACCCCTACCTCAGTACACCGACACAGTATCCTGCCGCGGGAAACAAGTATATGGCCTTTCGGCGCTCTAATGCTTACCGGATGTGTATGTTGCGCAATATGCCAAATAACGCATGCAAATAGCAAAGAAAAGCATGCAAAAAGGCAAATAGCGCAAAACACCAAATCTTTACTGATGCACGGGGGTCTGCGCCCGGCTTTGTACAAAGGGTTACATGCAACAGCGGCAAAGCTTGTACAAAAGGTGGTTGCCGGAGCGGATCACGGCAACCGCGCCTTATGGGTGAAACTTGCGAAGATGCTCTATGTTCCAGGAGTTGCTCACCGGTAAGCCTTCTTCGGTCTCGAGGCGGACAGCGCCGGGCCTCGTGACTTGTCTCACCCGATAAGGGCCTTCCCACTTCGGCGTCAACTTGTTTGAATTCTTGGCGGACTGAACACGCCGAAGAACAAGGTCGCCTTCCTCGAGACTCCTGGCCTTGACCTTGCGGCTATGGTAGCGACGCAAGGCTTGCTGGTATCGAGCAGCTCGTACAGCAGCCTGGAGACGTCCCTCCTCGAGGAGCAATGCATCATCTTGTCGCAGCTGCTCTTGCTCGAGCTCATCATAAGCGAGCACTCGAGGAGATCCGTATACGAGTTCCGTGGGGAGAACTGCCTCTGCTCCATAGACTAGAGCAAAGGGTGTCTGTCCGGTGGCTCGACTTGGTGTCGTTCTGATTGACCAAAGAGCCGCCGGTAGCTCCTCTATCCAATTCTTTCCGCACTTGCGCAGCCTGTCAAAGGTCCTTGTCTTGAGTCCGCGCAGCACTTCAGCATTGGCCCTCTCCGCTTGACCGTTGCTCCTCGGGTGAGCAACAGAAGCGAAACAGACCTTGGCGCCAAGGTCTTGGACGTACTGCATGAAGGTGTGACTAGTAAATTGTGTACCGTTGTCGGTGATGATCCTGTTAGGGATTCCGAAACGGCAAACAATTGACCTGAAGAACCTGGCCGCTGACTGTGCTGTCACCTTTCTCACTGCTTCCACTTCTGGCCACTTTGTGAACTTGTCGATCGCAACGTACAAGTACTCAAAGCCCCCGACAGCACGGGGGAAGGGGCCGAGGATATCGAGCCCCCAGACCGAGAAGGGCCAGGACAAAGGAATTGTTTGGAGAGCTTGAGCTGGCTGATGAATCTGCTTTGCATGGAACTGGCACGCTTCACACTTGGTTACTAGTGCAGTTGCATCTTGGAGGGCTTCTTGCCAAAAGAACCCTTGCCGGAAAGCTTTCCCGGCAAGCGCCCTTGCGCCAATGTGGTGGCCGCATATGCCTCCGTGTATTTCTGCCAACAGCTTCTGTCCATCTTCCCTGGAGATGCACTTCAACCTGACACCATTGAGTCTTCTTCTGTACAGCTCGTTATCCACGAACTGGTACATACTTGACTGCCTGGTTATCTTCTCTATCTCTTGAGGGTCGTCGGGAAGTTCTCCAGTTTGCAGAAAACGGACGATCTGCTGTGCCCATGCCGGAGCTTGGGGCTCAACGGCAAGGACTAAAGGCATGAGGGCCGCTGCGGGAACCTCAGCTTCGACGGCAAGAACCTCTGGCTCTGCCGGAGCTGAAGGTCCCCCGGCAAGCTCGCCGGGGCGAGGCTTGTCGGGAACACTTGCTTCAACTGCACAGACCCGAGGATCTGCAGGAGCAAACTGTTCCTCAGCGTTCTGGTTGTTGATCTTGGGGACCTTGGCGGCGGCCTCGGGGAGATCCGCCGGCAAGTAGTCGCCGGAGACCAACTTTCTCTTCTTGGACTGCCCAATTGATGGTGTAACGGATGGTTGAGTCAGCTTGAGCAAGAAGGTCCCTGGTTCCACAGGTAACTTCATCGAAGCACACTTTGAAAGGCCATCTGCAATTTCATTCTGAGCTCTCGGGACGTGCTCCATTTGCAGACCTTCAAAGTGTTCCTCCAGCTTCCTCACTTCATCTACATAAGCTTCCATCAAAGGGCTCTGATAACTTTTGTTGACTTGTCGGACCACCAACTGAGAATCTCCCCGCACAATCAGCTTCTTGATCCCAAGTTCGGCCGCAATCCTGAGGCCGGCAAGCAAGCCTTCATATTCAGCAGTGTTGTTTGTCGCTTGCTCCCTGGGAAAGTGCATCTGGATAACATATTTGAGGTGCTCTCCGGTGGGCGCGATGAGTACCACGCCGGCACCGGCGCCTTGCAGCGAGAAGGCACCATCAAAATACATTACCCATTCACTTGTCGCTTCTTGTACGGGTGCACTTGTTTCTTGGACTTCCTCATCGGGCGTCGGGGTCCACTCAGCTATGAATTCTGCCAAAGCTCGGCTCTGTATGGTTGAAGTACTTTCAAACTTGAGTCCAAAGCTCGACAGTTCCAGTGCCCACTCAACGATCCTGCCTGTTGCTTCTGGATTGTGCAATATCCTCTTCAGCGGAAAGCGAGTGACCACTGTTATCTCATGTGCCTGGAAGTAATGGCGCAGCTTTCTCGAGGCCATGAGGAGGCCGAAAAGTAACTTTTGCACCCCAGAGTACCTTGATCTAGCCCCCTGGAGAAGGGAACTTACAAAATACACTGGGCGCTGCACCATCTTCTTCCGCACCCCATCCTGTTCCTGCGCAGAGCTGTCCTTGTCGGGGCCAGAGCTTGCCGGAGCAGCCCCCTGCTTGTCGTTGGATTCGCTTGCCGGTGGTGCTGACTCCTCGTCGGACTCCCTCTCCGCTACTAACGCAGCACTAACCACCTGGTTGGTTGCCGCTAGGTATAGCAACAACTTTTCCTGTGGTCTAGGTGCGACAAGTATTGGAGTGGAGGACAGGTATCGTTTCAAATCCTGCAGCGCTGCCTCCGCTTCCGGAGTCCACTTCATGGGACCTGCCTTCTTCAAGATTTTGAAGAAAGGTAGGGCGCGTTCTGCAGACTTTGAAATGAACCTACTGAGGGCAGCCACACAACCTGCAAGCCTTCTGACATCCTTGACGCGCTTTGGGGCCTCTATCTGCTCAATGGCTTTAATCTTGTCGGGGTTGGCTTCAATCCCCCTCTGCGACACAAAGAACCCGAGAAGCTTGCCGGAGGGGACTCCAAAGACGCACTTCTCGGGGTTCAACTTGAGCTGGATCTTGCGCAGGTTCTGGAATGTTTCCTCCAAATCTTGGACCAGGGTATCCTTGCTCTTGCTCTTCACCACGATGTCATCCATGTAAGCTTCTACATTTCTGTGGATCTGTGGCTCGAAAGCAGTGTATACTACCCTTGCAAAGGTTGAGCCTGCATTCTTCAATCCAAATGGCATGCGTATGAAGCAATAAGTGCCACATGGAGTGATAAATGCAGTCTTCTCTTCATCCTCTTTGGCCATGAAAATCTGATGATAGCCTGAATATGCATCAAGAAAACAGAGTAGCTCACATCCGGCAGTGGAGTCAACGATCTGGTCAATGCGCGGCAAAGGGAATGGATCCTTGGGACATGCTTTATTCACATCGGTGAAGTCTATACACAGTCTCCACTTCCCATTGGCCTTGCGCACGACGACTGGGTTTGCCAACCACGTCGGATGGATCACACCTCTAACTAGGCCTGCTGCCTCTAGCTTCTTGATTTCTTCGTTGATGAATTCTTGGCGCTCCACGGCTTGCTTCCTCACTTTCTGCTTGATGGGCCGCGCATGAGGACAAACAGCAAGCATGTGCTCAATTACCTTCCTGGGAACACCGGGGATGTCAGATGGTTGCCAGGCAAACACATCGACATTCGCCCGCAGGAAGGCAACGAGCGCGCTTTCCTATTTGCTGTCAAGTGTGGCACTGATGGTGAAGGTACCACCAGTGCCGTCCTCCTTGGCGGACACCTTCTTGGTTGCCGGAGGAGCGGCCATCCCCTTCTTACACTTGCCGGTGGAGCTCGATGGAACGTCCTTGACGGCAGCGCAGCACTCCGAAGAGGTGCGGTTGCCGGAGTGGGCCCCAGAGCACTTGCCGGACTTGGTCTTCGTCTTCTTCCCCCCGGGAGCTTCAGCGGCAAGTGTATCCTTCTCTGCCGCGGCTGCCGCATCCCGGTAGATCTTGTCGGCGCAGACAAGCGCATCCTTCTTGTCGCCATGGACAGTGATGACGCTTATCGGCCCCGGCATCTTGAGTACGTTGTAAGCAAAGTGGGAAGCTGCCATGAACTTGGCGAGGGCGGGACGGCCGAGTATTCCATTGTATGGCAATGGAATATCGGCGACGTCAAAAGTGATTCGCTCAGTCCTAAAGTTGAGCTCCCCGCCAAAGGTCACCGGCAGAGTGATCTTCCCCTTGGGCTTGCTCCTTCCCGGGTTGATTCCTTGGAAAGAACCGGTCTCTTCGAGCTCGCCATCTGGAATTTGGAGTTTCTTGATCACAGCAGAGGAGATCAAGTTCAGCCCGGCCCCGCCGTCAACCAACATTTTGGTGACCTTGAGGTTGCGGATGGTGGGTGAGACCAGCATCGGCAAGCACCCGACCGCAGTGGTGCGGTCAGGGTGATCCTCAAGATCAAAAATGATGGGCGTGCTGGACCATTTGAGGAGCCTGCGCGACTCCACGGGCGGCTCTGCTGCATTCACCTCACGCACCCACTGCTTGAGTTGGCGGTGGGAGGTGTGCAGAGAGGCGCCACCGTCGACGCACAGGACCTCCGTGGCCTTCTGGAACTCCTGCTCGCTGTTATCCTCGTCCTCCATGTCTTCGTCGTCGTCTTCTTCATCCTTGTCGCGGCCCCGGGGAGGTCGATCACCTTGCCGCTGCTTGGCCTTGCCACGGCGTCCTCCCCGGCCGTTGAACGGCCGCTTCTTGCTTGGCTCTCCCCCGCCACCTTGGGCCTTCTCCTTGTCGCGCCTCTCGTACTCAGCTTTCTGCTGCTCGACGAGGTACTCGACGCGCTTGCAGTTGGAGAGATCGTGGCCTTTGGTGCGGTGGATCTTGCAGTACTGCTTGTCGGAGCCGTCCTGCTTGTCGGCTGCCGCTACAGGAGCAGGCTCCTTGCCGGAGCCGCCAGCCTGCGCTTGCTTGGCGGGAGCCTCCTTGCCGGACTTCTCGACGGCAAGCACCTCTTTCTTGTTCTTCCTTCGATTGTTCCGCCGCCGGCTCTTCTTTGCCGGGGCGGCGTCGTCGCTGTCGCTTCCTCCTGCGCTAGCATCCTCCCCGGGGAGTCTTCTCCCCTCTTCTGCGCGTGCGCACTTATCAGCCAGAGCATAGAGCTCGCTGACATCCCGAATTTTGGTCATCGCCATTTCTTCACGCATGCGGCGGTTACGCACGTTCTGGTGGAACGCGCTGATAACCGCGGCAGGGTGGACGTCGGGGATGTTGTGCTGTACACGGCTGAAGCATTGGATGTACTTGCGCAGGGACTCCCCTTCCTTCTGGGCCAGAATGTGGAGATCGCTATCCTGGCCGTGGGGTTTGTGGCCGCCCGTGAAGGCGCCAACAAACTGATGGCAAAGGTCTGTCCAAGAAGAAATGGAACTTTCTGGCAAGTGCATAAGCCAGGAACGAACGTTCGGCTTAAGCACGAGCGGGAAGTAATTTGCCAAGATCTTCTCGTCGCGCCCCCCGGCAGCCTGCACCGCGATGGTGTAGACGCTGAGGAATTCTGAGGGGTGCTTCTTGCCGTCGTACTTCTCCGGTACGTCGGGCTTGAAGTTCTTCATGCTGGGCCATTGGACGCGGCGCAGCTCGCGGGTGAACGCAGGGCAGCCTGCCGCGTACGGCAAGTCGCCTGGTTCACCGGGCGCGCGCGCGTCGACAGCGTTCCCAGCTCTCTGGTCTGACTGTCGCCGAGCTTCTCGGCGGCGCTCGATGCGCGTCCGAGCATCTTCTTGTTGCCGGTCGTGTAACACCCCTATGTACTAACTACTGTGATCAACTGCTAATGATGCCTTGTCATGTTCATTTGCATTGCTAAACACAGTGGTTATTCAAAGCAACTCAAAGTTGCCCCTAAAAATTCCATTCAAACTTCATGTGTAAATTGAAGTTGCTCCAAAAATCATGGAAAAATGTTCATCTTACTGGCAATATTCCAAAACTAATGATGTTAATGAAAACAACATCAACATCTACTCAAATAATGGGCTAGAGCATTTAAAACAGTGTCAAAACAGCACTATTAAATGCTTTTACATTTTTGATTATTTCAAAAATGATCCAAAGCTGCTCAAACCAATTTTTGGTGATGGGTAATGTTGTAACCTATCATTTGGATCAACCTATACTTTTTACAAAAATCCTCTTGTGGCCTATTCATTTTATTCTTCCTCTCTGTGATTTAAATAAAAAGAAACAGCAAAAGAAAGAAAACTAACCTGGCAGTGGGCCGAGCCCAGCCCACCATCTCCTCCACCTGCCCCCGTCCCCTCCCTCACCTGCTCCTCGCTCGCTGTCACCACCGCACGCGCCCGCGCCGGCGATCCTCCACGCGCCGGCCATCCGCCGAAGCCCCGAGGGGATAAGGGCGTGCCCCAGCGCCTCTCCCCTCCGTCCTCATCCAGTTCTCCCCCTCTCCCTCACTCACGAGCTCGCCTGCTCTCTCTTTCCCCTCTGTCACCGAAGCCGTCGCCGCCGTCCTCCGTCGAACGCGCGGCCACCGGCGTCCCCGTGCCTCCTTCTGGTGTCCAGGAGGCGCGCCGACCTCGTCTACTTCCTCCACCACGGCTGGGTCGAGCCGGGAGCCGTTGGGACGAGCCCCACGAGCTCGCCTTCCTCTTCGGCTCCGGCGAGATCCCTCCGTCTCCGGCGGCCTCCTCTGCTGCTACTAATCTGCCACGGGCCTCCTTGAGCCGCTGTGGTGAGCTCCACACCATCTCCCCTCTCTTTTCGCTCTATTCTGCGCCTAGAGTGCTAGGATCCGCCATGGCCGAGCTCGGCTCCGCCGCGGAGCTC
>LR738709.1:631041497-631098956 GCA_902687465.1 Secale cereale | reverse complement strand
CGCCGTCATTTTAGGTCGTTTCCGGCCAAACCAGTGCCACCACTCGACGCGCGAGTTCACTAGCTTTCGAACGCGGGTCGTGGCGCGCGAAACGGCGGCCTGTGGCCGTTTTCCGACGCCCTCCGGCGAGTGCGCCGCCGCGGGAGCTCGTCGGAGCCCATTCCGGCGGCCCCGCTGACCTGGCAAGCGTGGGGCCCGCCCCAGTGACACTGCCCGTGGGCCCCGCTACGAGTTTGACCTCGTTGACCACGGTCAACGAGGATTACTGTTCCTACTGCGAATGACAGGTGGGTCCCACCTCGGTTAATTAGATTAATAAACGTTTTTATAATTAAAAACTGATTAATTAGCTGATTAGGTCACTGACAGGTGGGGTCCAGTAGATAAATAGGTTTAGTTAGATTAAAAATAACTCTGTTTTAGTAATAGAGGCTGACATGTGGGTCCCACTGGACCCACATGTCAGGTTTGACTGGTCAGCCGACCTGTTGGCTTGCTGATGTCAGCATGTCATCATGCTGACGTCATATTCCTTTTTCTGTTAATTTAAATAAATCCAGAAATTCAAATAAACTTTGAAAAATCATATCTTTTAATCCGTAACTCCGATGAAAATAAATTATATATGAAAATTGATCAGAATTTCGATACGAATCTAGATACGCCCTCCGTATTCCCATCAGATGCCCCTAGCTAGATGAACATGCAACTTTTAGCCTGTTTTCGATAAATGAATAGTGCTCAACTTTAATAAAATAAATTCAAACAATTTCTTAAAAATAACTAAAATGAACTAGACATGTTTTTAGGCAACCCTGCACTGCACGTTAGCTTAGCACGCTTTGTGATGCATGTTTGCTGTGTATTTATCTGTTTCTTCCCCCTCTTCTCTCTCGGTAGAGTCCGGCGCTGACACAGATCCCGAGACCGACGCTGTCCCGGTGATTGGTTCCCCCTCCGACGATCTTGCTTTTACCACCGAGCAACCAGGCAAGCAACCCCCCCCCCCCTTGAGCATTTCCGATATCGCCTATGTCTATTCTCTCTTATTCTGGCATTAGAATTGCTGCTACTGCTACTGCTCCTATTACTGTTGCATAGCCTGTCTTTGCTAAATTGTTGATACCTGCATTTATTCATAAACTGCTTAGTGTAGGTTGGGAAGCACTGCTATGGTCCCACACTCTCGTAGTTGCCTCGCATAGTACCCTTGCCTCGATCAACCGATCGAGCCCACTTCCCCTGACCTTCTTCACATCACCGCACACCCCCCCCTAATATGCTCGACTCCGCAGAGTTAACATCGGGTGACGAGGGTGATACCTCCGAACTCACTTCTGATGTTGTCCCTGTATTATAGCTAGCTCGTTGTGGGTTACCGAGGGTGATTCCTCTTCCCACTTCCGACCTAGCTTTTGTCGTGCATCCGCTATGGTGATTACCGCCGAGGGTGATTCCTCCGGTACCACCTTATCGGGATTTGTCGTTTAGGGGTCCAACGAGGGTGATTCCTCGGATTCCTCATCGGCATGAAACCACACGGATGCCCTGATTCACCACACCGTGTTTGAAGACGTATCGATCCCCGAGGCCAGACGTCGCCAGGAACAAAGGCGTGCGGCCAGAGGTATCGTGCGTCTGATGACACTTTGAAGTTACTACTACACATGTTGGATGGAGGCGGGTTGACCCAGAGGGGTACCCGCGAGTGCCTTTGAGGCGTGAGCTGTGGAGTCGGGTGACCAGTGAGGGTACCCGCGAGATAACTACGAGGCGTGGCCGGTCTTTTCCAGTCCTTGTCACAAGTCCTCGAGACGGGACGACGGGGCCAACAGTATCGTAGGCTCTGCTCGTTACCGCGCGCTCCCAACACACTAAGCGAATTGGATATTTGATCCGAGGGCCTCCGGGCCGATAGCACTAACCACCACGTGGGTGTGAGTGGGTGCTCTGCGTCGTATACATCAGCCGGAGTCGTCACGACGTCAGCGATTGAGCGGCCCGTTCGGATTGGACTTAGGATGCAACCGCGCTTGTATAAGGGGTTGCTAGGTCTGCTACCGAACGTCCTCGCAACGTACGGAGCGCTCGGGGCGATGGCCAAGACCCCCGGGGAGCATAGGTTTAGTCCGGCGTGCTCGATCCTCTCTGGCGGTATCCGGTCGGGTTGCGGCGTATTGTTTAGCCGAGGGCGGGCACGACCTGATGGTGTGTCCGGCCGGAGTTAAGCGAGCGTGGTGGGTAACTTGGTGCACCCCTGCAGGGAAGAAACAATCTATCGATAGCCTGTCCTACGGTAACGGACACTCGGAGTTGTATCCACTTCGGTACAACTAGAACTGGTGACTTGAGATATGAAGATGATGTTGCTGCAAACACTATACATTATTATTATGAGACTATTCTGTTCCCCCTCTAATTGCTGCAAGACTCTGAAGATGCTAGTCTTCGTTAGGACTAGGCTTTTCCCCCTCTGCTCTGGCTTTCTGCAGTCTAGTCCACCCACATAAAGCCTCCTTTGAAAATATGCATTGCTAGTATAGATCTGATGTAAGTCTTGCTGAGTACTTTGGATGAGTACTCACGGTTGCTTTGCTTCCTCTTTTGTCCTACCCGCATGATAAACCAGACGACGGAGCCATGGTGCCTGCAGCCCCAGTTGACGACTACTACTACCAGCCCGAGGCTGGTTACTACTACTACCCGGCCGGCGAGTACTACTACGAGGAGCCGGCGGACGACGACCAGGAGTAGGATCGGAGGTCCCAGGCAGGAGGCCTGCGCCTTTTCGATCGTAGATTTTATTTTGCCCCGCCTTTGTAAAAGGCCTATCTTCTTCTGTGTTGTATCTGTACCCAGATACCTAACGCTTCCGCTGACTTTGTGTAAAACATCATGTTATGTATTCGAGCCCTCGAGGCCCTGGCTTGTAATATATGACTTGTATGTATTTATTTATGTTTTTTAGAGTTGTGCTGTGATTTCCTTCACGTGAGTCCTTAGGCTTGATCGTGTGCATTTGCGTGTATGATTAGTGCACGATTAAGCCGGGGTCGTCACAGGTCGTCAAGGACTTGGCGCTGGTCCCGACGAGCCCGCGGGTCCGACGATGCCGTGGAGCCGTCGTCGGCATTGTTCCGGCGGGGCGGCGTCTTCTGCTTCCGCGGCGGGGAGTGCACGCTTGTCGCACCCCCGGCGGTCTTGTCGCCGTCGACCTTCGTCTTCTCAGCTTGCCGCGGCCGCGAGGCCGCCGGCTGCTGCGGAGAGTCGTTGTTGGCGAAGGCGATCAGGCTCTGGATGGTGGCCCTCCAGTCTTCGGCCTTGTCTGCCGCAGGAGGGAAGTCGAGGAGCAGTTGCGCTCTTGCGAGCGCTTCTGCTGGAGTGGAGGGGAGCGGGGGCGAGCGGTGCGAGGAGCGGGATATGCTCGGACTCCTAACAGCGTTAGAGGGAGCAGGGTCCCGCCCCGGCGCCTTCGCTTTGCTTGTGCCCGGACGGTGGTCCGGGGCGTCCCGCGAGCCTCCGGTTTGCCCTTGCCCCAGCAAGCGGATGCCACCTCCTGTGGCATGGCGCTGCTGGGTTGTCGTATGCTGAGATGGACGCGGCGCGTCCACGGAGACCGAGGCTCGGTCGTCCGTCCTGTCCTTGGATTTGGTGGCGCCGCGAGTGTCCTCGCCGGCGGCCACCCTTCCGACGGCGTCTCCCCCGCCCACCGTTGGCTCTGGTGGCGGCGGATGAGACGCAGACGGGCCTCCGACCTCCGAAGCCTTCTTCTTCGGGGCCATGACGCAGTTGCTGATGAAGTTACTGACGAAACTGAAGAGGTTGATGAAGAATGCGCCCGCGCGAACGCCGGATCAGGTTCGCACAACCTCGACGCCCCCTACCTGGCGCGCCAAAGATGTCGGGGGAAACTGTCCGCCACGAACACCTATGGGACCGGAGCCCCTTGTCTGTGCGGTACGAGGGCGGAGGGAGCACGAAGAGCAGATCGTGGCGAGCACGCAGGCAGTTTTACCCAGGTTCGGGCCGCGGTAGACGCGTAAAGCCCTACTCCTGCTTAGTTGCGTATTGAGTTGGAGTGCTCGGGAGCTTGAAGAAGCAGCTACACCGAGCGTATGAGCGATCTAGGTTCCGAACCTCCTCCACGTTGTGCATGGGCCTCCTTTTATAGTACAAGGGGTCGCCGACAGGTGTCAACGTAGGAGAAAGGGGTAAAAACGTAAAAGAGGTGGTAGTTGTAACAGTGCGGGAACAGTAGAGCTACAGTGCGCGAACAGTGGTCGCTACCTACTTTGACAGTGGGGGACAAGGGCATTTAATGCCCGTCGCCGTCGACCCCAAAAGCTCCCGCCCTTGCGTCTCCGTCTGCCACGGCGATGGATCCACTACCGTGGAGTGCCACCGTGTCCCCCAGGCTGCACAGCCATCCGCCACGCGTCCCTGGATAGGCCCCAGGGCGACGCGTGGGCCGATGAGCTGGAGCGCGGGCACACAGCGCAACTCTCCCGGCAAGCACCTTGCCGGGGTCTTGATCTTGCCGGGCCCGGGAGCTTGCCGCTCCCCGTGCCCTCGCCGAGGCGTGTTTTCTACGATGGAATCTTCTAGTCTTCCTGGCAAGCTCCTCTTGCCAGGGCCTTGTGCTAGTGAGGTAATCTTGAGCCTGGTACGGCCTTCCCGGCAAGCTCCACTTGCCGGGGTCTCGATCTTCTGTCTTGCATACTTTGTTTTTGAATGGTTTGATATGGAGCAGGAAGGTCTCCGGCGAGCGCGTGGTAAACCCTGCCACGGGAAGCTGCAACTGCCCGTGCACAAGTTGGGGTACTGAGGTACCCCTACCTCAGTACACCGACAGATGGGTAGCGACATCTTCACTAGGAAGGCCGGAAAATTGATCTTTCATGACAAGATTCAAAAGAGCAGCATTGATCTCACAAGATTCAGCATCGGTAATAGGAGCAATTGGAGTGCTAATAAAATCATTATTGTTGGTATTGGAGAAGTCACACAATTTGGTATTGTTCTGAGCCATAGTGACAAGCAAGCAATCCAACACACAAGCAAACAAGAAGCAAGCGAACGATGAACACACGACAAAAAGAAGGGCAAATAAAACGGCAAGGGTGAAGTGGGGGAGAGGAAAACGAGAGGAAAATAAATGTCATGCGAAGGATAAGGGTTTGTGATAGGTACTTGGTATATGACTTTTGCGTAAGCTTCCCCGGCAATGGTGCCAGAAATTCTTCTTGCTACTTCTCGAGCTTGCGTTGTCTTCCCACGAAGAGGAAAGGGTGATGCAGCACAGTAGCATAAGTATTTCCCTTAGTTTTTGAGAACCAAGGTATCAATCCAGTAGGAGACCCCGCGCGAGTCCCTCGCACCTGCACAAACAAATAAGAACTTTGCAGCCAACGCGATAAGGGGTTGTCAATCCCTTTACGGTCACTTACGAAAGTGAGATCTGATAGATATGATAGTTTGATATTTTTTGTATTTTTGGATATAAGAACAGAAAGTAAAAAAAGAAAAGTAAAGTAGATTATAGATTGATATGTTGAGAATAGACCCGGGGGGCATAGGTTTCACTAGTGGCTTCTCTCATGATAGCAGAATTCTACGGTGGGTGAACGAATTACTGTCGAGAAATTGATAGAAAAGCGAATACTTATGAGAATATCTAGGCATGATCATTATATATAGGCATCACGTCCATGACAAGTAGACCGAAACGATTCTCCATCTACAATTATTACTCCACACATTGACTGCTATCCAGCGTGCATCTAGAGTATTAAGTTCATAAGAACAGTGTAATGCCTTAAGCAAGATGACATGATGTAGAGGGATAAACTCAAGCAATATGATATAAACCCCATCTTTTTATCCTCGATGGCAACAATACAATACGTGCCTTGCTGCCCCTACTATCATTGGGAAAGGACACCGCAAGATTGAACCCAACGCCAAGCACTTCTCCCATTGCAAGAACTATAGATCTAGTAGGCCAAACCAAACCAATAATTCGAAGAGACTTGCAAGGTTATTATAATCATACATAAAAGAATTCAGAAAAGAACCAAATATTTCTCATAGATAATCTTGATCATAAACCCATAATTCATTGAATCTCGACAAACACATCGCAAAAAGATATTACATCAAATAGATCTCCTCGAAGACCGAGGAGAACTTGGTATTGATATCCAAAGAGAGAGAAGAATCCATCTAGGTACTAACTATGGACCCGAAGGTCTGTGGTAAACTACTCACAACTCATGGTGAGGCGATGGTGTTGATGTAGAAGCACTCCGTGGTAGATCCCCCCTTCGGTGGAGCTCCGGAACAGGCCCCAGGATGGGATCTCACGGGAACAGAAGGTTGTGGCGGTGGAATTAGGGTTTTCTCTCCTCTTCTGATGTTTTCGGGGTACATGGATATATATAGGAGGAAGGAGGGCATCGGGGGACCAACATGGGGCCCACGAGGTAGGGGGCGCGCCCCCCACCCTCGTGGACGCCACGTGTGCCTTATTCCGTGGTTCTCAAGTCTCCCATGAAGATATCGCTCCAAAAATATCTCTCCCGAAGGTTTCATTCCGTTTGGACTCCGTTTGATATTCCTTTTCTGTAAAACCCTGAAATAGGCACAAAAACAGCTATCTGGACTGGGCCTTTGGGTTAGTAGGTTAGTCCCAAAAATAATATAAAAGTGTATAACAAAGCCCATTAAACATCCAAAACATCATAAATAATAGCATGGAACAATCCAAAATTATAGATACGTTGGAGACGTATCAAAGCTCTGATTTGTGAGAAGCATATACCCGAACCTACCCCGATTGGGACAATTTTTTTACCACGGCATGTTGATTCCGCTCCATGATAGCATGCCAAGTTTCATGAATTTCAGACGAGTTTTGGATTTACCAGAATTTAAAAACCAGGCATCTTAACATTTTGCCGACAATCAACAGTGCCCTGGTGTTTGAATTTCATTCCCGTCTCTTGCATGGGACCTAAGCATGCACCCAAGGACACATATTAGATTTTTCAAACAACTTTAGTGCACTAGAGCATGTGCTTGTAGTTCAAATTTGAATTATGCATATAAAATGCCTAGAAAACCCAGTTAATGCATAAAATGTCCAAACGAACCCCGAAAAATCACAAAAATTGACACAACACCCTTGTTGTTCTATGTTGACACTATAAATTTTTGAAAGCAATAATAGACAATGGATATCGTAGCGTCCCCAAAGGTGGGACGTTCCCTATCGAAACCATCATGCTTGTTGTGAGAAGCTCTGGTTTGTGAGAAGCTTATACCCGAACCTGCCCCAAATGGGACAATTTTTTTTCCCATGGCATGTTGATGCCGCTCCATGATAACATGCCAAGTTTTATGAATTTCAGACAAGTTTTGGATTTACTTGAATTTAAAAACCAGGCATCTCAATGTTTTGGCAACAAACAACAGTGCCCTTGTGTTTAAATTTCATTCCCATCTCTTGCATGGGACCTAGAAATTCACCCAAGGACACACATGTGATTATTCAACAAACTTTGGTGCATTGGAGCATGTGCTTGTAGTTCAAATTTGAATTATGCACATAAAATGCCTAGAAAACCCAGTTAATGTATAAAAAAAGCCAAACGAACAGCGAACAATTCCAAGATTAAACACAACACTCGTGTTGTTCTATGTTGACACTAGATTTTTTTAAAGCAATAAGAGGCAACAGATATCGTCTCGTCCCCAAAGATGGTACATTCCCTATCAAAACCATCATGCTTGTTGTGAGAAGCTCTTGTTTGTGAGAATCTTATACCCGAACCTGCCCCAAATGGGACAATTTTTTTACCACGGCATGCCAAGTTTCATGAATTTCAGACGAGTTTTGGATTTACTAGAATTTAAAAACCAGGCATCTCAATGTTTTGTCGGCAATCAACAGTGCCCTAGTGTTTGAATTTCATTCCCATCTCTTGCATGGGACCTAGAAATTCACCCAGGACACACATGTGATTTTTCAACAAACTTTGGTGCATTGGAGCATGTGCTTCTAGTTCAAATTTGAATAATGCACATAAAATGCCTAGAAAACCCAGTTAATGTATAAAAAAGCCAAACGAATCCCGAAAATTCCAAGATTAAACACAACACTACTGTTGTTCTATGTTGACACTAGATTATTTTTGAAAGCAATAAGAGGCAACAGATATCGTCCCATCCCCAAAGGTGGTATGTTCCCTATCGAAACCATCATGCTTGTTGTTAGAAGCTTATACCCTGAACCTGCCCCAAATGGGGAAAAATTACCACGGCATGTTGAGATGCCGCTCCATGATAGCCTGCCAAGTTTCATGAATTTCAGACGAGTTTTGTATTTACTAGAATTTAAAAACCAGGTATCTCAACGTTTTGCCGGCAATCAACAGTGCCCCGGTGTCTGAAATGCATTCCCGTATCTTGCATGGGACCTAAGCATGCACCCAAGGACACACATGTGATTTTTCAACCAATTTATATGCACTAGAGCATGTGCATGTAGTTCAAATTTGAATTATGCACATAAAATGCCTAGAAAACTCAGTTAATGCATAAAAATGCCCAAACGAACCCCGAAAAATTCCAAAAATCGACACAACACTCATGTTGTTCTATGTTGACACAAGAATATTTTTAAAGCAATAAGAGGCAATGGATATCGTTTCGTCCCCAAAGGTGGAACGTTCCCTATCGAAACCATCATGCTTGTTGTGGGAAGCTCTGGTTTGTGAGAAGCTTATACCCGAACCTGCCCCAAATGGGACAAATTTTTTACCACGGCATGTTGATGCCGCTCCATGATAGCATGACAAGTTTCATGAATTTTAGACGAGTTTTGGATTTACTAGAATTTAAAACCCTGGCATCTCAACGTTTTGCTGGCACTTAACAATGCCTTGGTGTTTGAATTTCATTCCCATATCTTGGATGGGACCTAGAAATTCACCCAAGGACACACATGTGAATTTTCAACCAACTTTAGTGCATTGGTGCATGTGCTTGTAGTTCAAATTTGAATTATGCACATAAAATGCCTAGAAAACCCAGTTAATGTATAAAAAAGGCCAAACGAACCCCGAAAAATTCCAAGATTAAACACAACACTCATGTTGTTCTATGTTGTCACTAGAAATTTTTTGAAAGCAATAAGAGGCAACATATATCGTCCCGTCCCCAAAGGTGGTACGTTCCCTATCGAAACCATCATGCTTGTTACGAGAAGCTCTGGTTTGTCCGAAGCTTATACCCAAACCTGCCCCAAAATGGGACAAAATTTTCACCACGTCATGTTGATGTCGCTCCATGATAGCATGCCAAGTTTCATGATTTCAGACGAGTTTTGGATTTACTAGAATTTAAAACCAGGTATCTCAATGTTTGCCGACAATCAACAATGCGCTGGTGTTTGAAATTCATTCCCATCTCTTGCATGGGACCTAGAAATTCACCCAAGGACATGCATGTGATTTTTCAACCAACTTTGGTGCATTGGAGCATGTGCTTGTAGTTCAAATTTGAATTATGCACATAAAAAGCCTAGAAAACCCAGTTAATATATATAAAAAGGCCAAACGAACCCCGAAAAATTTCTTGGAGCACCGTCAGTGTATAGTACGCGAGAAGGTTCGTCGGCTACAGTCCACAGCCGGCGTGTCAAGCACACTAGCTCACTCCCCAAAAACTCCCGCCTCTGCATCGCTCGCAATCTAGAAAATATCTACTGCCTGGAAGGTTTTAATGTTTGATAGCACACGATTAGTATGTGTGGACCGTTTGCGATGTCTCTTACTCCTGTTCTGCTTCAGTCTCTTGATTCAAATTTTCAGTAGCCCCGGCATTTTACTCCCGCCTCTGCATCCCTCACAATCTCAAAAATATCTGCTCGCCCTTGATCCAAATTTTCAGTAGCCCCGCCTTGTTACTCCCGCCTAGTAAAATTTTCAGTTGCCGCAGTATTTCCTAAAACACAACCTTGCCCCCCCCCTCTGCACACACCCCAAAACCTCCGCTCACACAAACACACTGTGACGCCCCGAGACCGATGCGCCAAGTGTCTTCCAGTTATTCACTGCCATTGCTATGTCATTTGCTTGCGTGTTGCATTTTTTTCCATGTCATCATGTGCATTGAATCAGCATGTTTTCAAAACTTGCATCCGTCCATAGTTGCCCTGTCCTCTCTGTTGCCCGTTCTGAGCCCAGACACACTCGCACACGCCCACGGCACCTCCGGATATTTATTTTATAAGTGGCCGGAAAATGTTCTCTGAATGGGTTGAAAGTAGGCGTGTGGTCTTATTATAGTGTAGACAGACCGCCTGCCAAATTTCGTCGCATTCGGAGTTCGTTTGATAGCCCAACCGTTAAACATATAGCGGCACTACAGCCGGTAAAGCGTCGGATGTTTTCGGTGTTCCGGAGACCAATGCCAGGCTGCTTCTTCTCTCTCTTCTTGGTCCAACCACGCAGTTGTCCGCGACCGCCTAACATCTCTGCACAGCGCACAGACCCCATCACGCTTGTCCGAAACTACCTCGGACCTGAATCGGGTTTTCGTTACCGATATGTCCGGATTATCCCCAAACATCCCTAAAATATCTTCGTTTTCTTATTTGGATTCCCTACCTATTTATTTCGGACCGTCTGATTACGATCGGAGGAACCAAATAGACCTAAGCCTAACCCACTTGCTATTTAATCAGACAAACCCTAAATTCTAGGTAGTCTGTCCCATCCATTCCGTGCCCACCGCCGCCACTTGTCTAGTCTCTTCTTCGACGGGATCTTTCCCCGATCCAGAAAGTCTGCCCACTCCCTTGTAATATTTCAGCGATGGCCAATCCCCACGGAAATTGAACCAACCAGCAGCAGCGCTCGATCTCCCTCATCCTCTGCTTCACGCTCTTGCCTGATCCCCCACCTGAGCTCTTCCTTCGCCATGGATCCACGCCCATGGACCCCGAGTCCCTGCAATCGCCCGGTGCCTGATCCCGGACCTCCTGTGAGGCCTCTGACGTGCCCTTTCGCCATCGGACCACCAGGTCCCTGCCTCGTCACCCGGATCGGGCCATTCTTCGCCGGCCAAGCCTCGTCCCTGCCATCTTCAGCATCGTGGTGTCCAAGCCGCCATCACCATGGCCTCCTCCTCGTCGCCACCTCGACCTCGCCTGGGCTTCGCTCCAGCCAGGGCGCCAAGGCCCAGCTCGCCAGGCCTCGCGCGACCCCCTACTTCGCCATGTCGCCGCGCCTGCTTCGCCATGTCGCCGCAACCTGCAGGACCGAGGGCCACCGCCTCTTTCCGTTCGTCAAGTCGTCGTCGTTCAAGATCGCGCCTGGCTCCATTCTGGGCCGGATCTCCTCGGCTCCGGCCAGAACCAGCCAACCCTGACCTCCCCTAGTCAGATATGGTCGGCTCCCGCAGATCCCGCCGCCGGCGCACAAGTTCCCCGCCGTTGTCGCTCCCCTGCTTCAACCGCTTGAGACGATGCTGCTCTGCTTCCTGACGAGCAGAGGGGACTGCTCGCCCGCTCGCTCGCCCGTGTGTGGCCGCCCGGACGGGCCACATCGTCCGCTGACACGCCTCCCCTCCAGCGCCCCAAGGCCCAGCCAGCTCCTCACCAGCCCAACACCAGATCCGGCCTCGAACCAATGTGAGCAGCACCCCAGCGCCACCTTTTTTTCCTTGTGATGGGCCAGATCCAGATTCAGCCCATCTCATGTTTTTTTCCTGGACGTTTTTACGAATTAAACGAGTGCATTAATAATTACAGAAAAATGCCATATTTTGCATTGCTCATATCTAAACAAATGTGCATCAGAATTAAACAAAGTTAATATGTAAAATGCTCAGAATTTTGTCTAGTTTCATGATATGCTACTTTCATCCATGATAAAAATTATTAAAAATTTTGTTTGCATTGTTTTGCTTAAATAACATGTTAAAATGGGTTACTTCATGACTAAATAACCGTAGCTCCAAATTTAATAAACTTTATATGTAAATGGGGTGGAAAAATGTGTAGATTAACATGGTGCACTTGTTTTTGCTGTTTAATAACTTTAGAATATGTTTTTAGGCAGAACAGTACCAAAATTCATAATATGCACATGGGGAGTTTCCGGGAATTGATGTTTGTCATTCCGACCTCATTTAAACTTGCCTAAATAGGTAGTTTACTTTAGCTTCACCTCTTGCCATGTTAATAAAAACATTTAATCTTGTCTTGTAAATAAACGAGAGTCAACTAAATAAATAAAACGTGGTGTTGTGTCAATATGCAACTCGTTGCATATTGAGCTCCACTTAACTTGTAGTTTTTTTGTGCACTTTGCCATGCCATGCATATTTAAACCGGACATGCATCATACTTGGATGTGCATCGTATGCCGTGTTTATGCTTGTATGTTTACCGTGTTGTTTGCTTCTTTCTGGTATGCTTCTCTTGTTAGCTTCGGTTCTGTTCCGGAGTTGTTAGGTTTTGTTCGACTACTTCATGGACTCGTTCTCCTTCCTTGCAGGATCCCAGGCAAGATGACCATTCCCCGATATCACCTCTATCTTTGCCTATGCTAGTTGTCTCGCTCTTTAGATATGCCTCCATGCCTATTCCTGTTTGTTAGCCTCCTATTGTTGCCATGAAACCTCTATCCTTTGACACCTTCCCAGCAAACCGTTGTTTGGCTATGTTACCCGCTTGCTCATCCCCTCTTATAGTGTTGTTAGTTGCAGGTGAAGATGAAGATTGCTCCATGTTGGAACTTGTTTTTGGAATATCACAATATCTCTTAAATATATTAACACATCTATATACTTGGCAATGGGTGGAAGACTTGGCCTTTTGCTCGGTGTTTTGTTTCACTCATGCCACCTTAGGAACCAATAAACCAGTGTTATGTTCCTTGATTTTGTGTTCCTAACACGGTTGGGGTTTATGGGGCCCCTCGATAATTCGCACTGCTTAAAGCTTTTCCAGCAAGGCCATAACTTTGGTTTTAATTTGCCTCATAATAAAAACTTAATTAATTAATTGCATAGGGGGTCATGTCCCCGAGGATTCTTCTACATACAGGGGGGCCAGTGCTGATGGTGTTGGTCCCAAAGGGGGTTCGACGGGGCCGCCACGGGGAAACTCGAGGTATCTGGATCCCGTAAATCACCCATCCGGACGTGGCCTGAGACGAGATACGCGCGGCTACTATCAGGGTGTCGGCACACCGAGAGGTCTTGCTGGATTAGTTTTAACTTTGACGAAATATCTTGCGCATGGGATTCCCAGAATACTCGGGTTTTCCCACTTTGGAGTTGCGACTCCGCAGATCGTGAGCTTGTGATGGGCTAAGTTGGGACACCCCTGCAGGGTTTGATCTTTCGAAAGCCGTGCCAGCGGTAATGTGGCAGATGGGAATTTGTTAATATCCGGTTGTAGACAACTTGACACCTTATTCATGAATACACTACCTGCGTGAGTAACCGTGACGGTCTCTTTACGAAGGGCTTCGGGAAGTGAACACGGTGGGGTTATGTTTGACGTGAGTAGCTAGGATCACCTCTTGATCATCTTTGGCGACCGTTTGCACATGTTCTCTTCTTGCTCTGACTTCGTAAGCTAGTTGCTTAGTGCTTGCTGCAGATACTTTTATAGCCTTTCCTCACCTAAGGCTTTGGTAGTTTTGATACCCAGGAACGGGATTGCTGAGTCCTCGTGGCTCACAGATTCAACACACACCAGATGCAGGTACCGTTGAGAACTACGCAGGAGATGGTTCAGAGCTTTTACTGGGAGTTCGATGAAGAGCATGGATGTTACTATGTTTCTTATCCCGACGATCAGTAGTGGTTCTTACTAGGAGTATCCGGGCTTGTGTTATTTATGGTATCTTTTTCATTTGGATTTCGTTCGTAGTCGGACTCTGATGTTATTTGGATGATGTATGCTATTGTATTCATTGTGTGACGTGGCGAGTGTAAGCCAACTATCCTTTTTACAATTTCGTCCCTGATTTTCACATGAGATCTGCAAAGATACCATACTTGAGATCATTCTAGTATGCGTTTATGTCCTTAAGTCGTGCCTCGACACGTCGGGAACATAGCCGCATACTGGGCATTACAAGTTGGTATTCAGAGCCTTCTCCGACCTAGGAGCCCCATGATTGATCGAATCGTTGACGGTTGAGTCTAGGCACACAAAAAATGTTTTGAGTCCTATATATATCGGAGAGTAGGATTTCTTTTTTACTCCTCATCCCTTCATCGCTCTAGTGAGGGCTCCTGACGTTGTTTTATCTTCACTATTCTCAAAATTTCACCAAATTTTTTTTAGGTTCACGCGGGTATTGTTTGGATTGTTCCGATATCTTTGTGACGAGAACATTGTTCTCGATGCCTCCTGTCATTTAGGGGTTGTGGAAGTGTCCCGGGGAGTTGAGCTCCGAGGTGTTGTCGTCACAAATGTATCGTAGCGGTTCTAGAATACCAAAGGCGGCCGACATCGAAAACTCTTCTATGCGGTTAGTGGTGAGATAACCCCGACGTCACCCAGTACTGGCGGGATAGTTCGGGAGTATTGCCACAGCTAGTATAGCGGATGCGTTTCAAAGGTCCGAGGTAAACAGTTTCCGAAGATGACTGGTTATGTGTTGACGGATGGATACAGCTGGATGTAGGTTTAGAGTTGAGTGCGCGGTGCTTCCCCTGTATCCCCAACACCAGATTGCATAACCGGAAAGCTTCGGGAATTAATAGGTGGGTTTCAAGTAGCTCGTAGGTATTCTTCCAACGAGTGCATGGTATGAGGTTTGGGGTTCAACATTTATTGAAGAGGTTTCATGGGCGCTGTTCCAATTGGGAGTTGCATCTTAAAGGATCCTTGGCTATGCTGATCCGGGGATTGCAAGACCATTTGTAACACGTGCCATGGGGCATTCAGCACAAACATGTGGGTCGAAACTTCTATTATGTATTTGTTCCATCTGTACCTTGTTGTTTTATTTTATCATTTTGTTCTCCAAGTGGCTTCTCGACAAGTTGATGTACCATTAAGCTTACATAATTCATTCGTTCAATTCTCTGTTCGAATGATATTGTGAAGATTATGTTGCAACATATCTATCCTTTCTTTTTGTTTTGATTCTGGTATTCGAGTTGCTTCGATGTCAAATGTTGATTCCATACCTTCCTAATCGGTGTTCTCATATTTCTATGGGAGTGCTAATCCTTCTTGATCATCGAGATTGTTATGTTAAATTCTTTTCAACATGCGTGCTTCGCTTCAAGTTAATCCGATCTCTTCATCATTTGCAAGATCAACTCTCAATCTTTTCTCAACGATGTCTGTTTCATTCATCCCAAATTGTCTTTGTTTTCCCCCGCCCTCCCACCCTTTTTCATTACGGAGCCAGAAATTCTTAAATGAGTATCCATTTTATTCATGTAATGTTTCTTCATTATTTTCTTTCAGTTTCATTATCCGGTGATTTCTCAGGAAGCTTCAAGTTTATCATTCTCTGTTCTCATTTTCTTCTCCGGTGGACTTAAATTCAAGCTTCAGTCATGATCATATCTCTTCTTTTTTTGTTTAACATGTTTTCACATGTTGAAATTTATTATCCGAAGTCTCTCTTGCTTATTCAACTCTCTAATTCTTCTCCAGAGTGCTGAAGATATCTCGGAAGATTCATGTTTCAATTCTTATTTCGTTCAACCTATTTTGAGGATTGTCATCTTATTCAAGCCATTTAATTCAACCGGTGCAATATCTCTTAAGCAATCTTTTCAACGATGTTTCTTTTGAGTGGGCCCTAACCCACAGGTCTTTTTCCCCAAGATCTTACCTGACTCTTCTAATTTCTTTTCCGGAGTTATTCTATAATTCTTCTCAAAATGTGACGTAAGAATGGATTACATCAGTCATATGCCTTCTCCAAGATCGCGTTCAAATTCTTTTCACCATTGGTTCAACCTTTTAATTCTTCATTCTGGAGTGCCTCAACAATTCATGGTGGTGTACCTTGTCATCATTATCAGGTTTTGAAGACCGAAGAAGAGTACCTCTTGAATCCTTACCCGTTCTTCCAAAGATTCATGGTTCCAGCTTCATGCCATCCTTATTATTGTTTCGATTGTGAGGATTTTTTTTGTTATACCCATCCGAAGCATGTCATGAATTCTTACCATTGTGATCCTCCGAAGGCCATCATTTCATAAGATTTCTTCGTTCTCAGTTTTCAACTTCGTCCTCCAACTATTCTTAATTGATGCATCTTCGTTCGTCTCCATATTCATGGTGTTTTGTTCAAGATTACTCTTCCGTTGTTATCGTATCAATTCATTTCTCCTTTCATAATCCTACCGGTGAGTCGTTCAAGACATTTCTCAAGTTTGGCTATATCTCTCTCCAATCATTTTCAAGAAAAATAAGTAGTATGCCAAATCTGTTGCTTGTCATCAATTTAATTTGATGAAAGGTTAGCGTACAGTAAATCTTATTATTTTTTCTCGAAGTGATTATTCTCTTTTCCGGAGCTTGTTCATCATATCATATTCTCGGTTCCAAGTTGTTCATCTTGTTTTCCGGAGCTCCAAGTTATTTCAGTTATATCATTTTGAAGCTTCATCTAATCATTGCAAGGCTTCTATCGTATTCTTTTCATCCTTCAGTTATCATCATTTTGTTACAGGAGTTCTTCTTGGTGGTTCATCAGGATTTAATTCATCCTCGAAGTCTTCATCAAGATTCTTGTTGGAGCTCAAGTATTCTCCTTCATGCTTTTTGAAGTGCAATTCTTGATCCCTTATCTTTTGAGGAGGTGTTATGTCATTCTTGACAATTTCCCTTCATGCTTCATGATTCACAAGTTGTCAGGAATGGGATATGTAAACCCATAATTTTCTTTGTTCAGGGGATCTTTCCAACCCTTCAATTTATTCGTTGGAGTAATCTTGAGTTGTATTACACCTAAAAGCATTTTACTAAGGATTGTTGCTATTTATGGTGCTTATAAATGACCCAAGTTCTTCATTCATCCTCCCAGTGAGATAAGTTTTTCATCTCTTCATTGAACCAAGGCAAGCAATTGTTTCCGTTAGTGGCCGGTTGTCACCTCATAACTTTGGGATGTTTTCCATAAGCCCACATCAAGCTTATTCTTCTCGTTGTTGAATTTCCAACAATTTTGTTCAATCCATCTTCGTAAGGATGCTCTTTCAAATTCAATTGTGGGAGAAGTTGTCATTTTCTTCTACGTTCATTTCTTTCATTGATCTATATTCTATTCGTCATTCCGGAGGCATGGTGATATTTCTCTCTTTGACCATCATCTCGTTTTGTCAAGATCATGTTCTTTTTTTTCAGACCATTTATCAGGATTGTCGTGTCCTCCATTCAAGTTCTCTCATCTTATCAAGTTTTGCCTCTCTTTTCAACTGGAGTGTTGTCTGAAATCTTTCTTACCCCTTGTGTCATTCTTTCATTTGTTCCGGAGGTAGTGTATTGTTGATTTCATCAAAGATCATCCAATCTTCTCAAGCTCATGTTAATTCCTTCCATTTTCAGTCGGAGTGCTGCCGAATTCTTCTTTTCTTGCTTCTCTTCAGTCAGAGTGGTTTCAAAGTCTATATTGTTCCTTGAGCTCTCGGTTCTTGTCGGATTACTTGTTCCTCTTGTCTAACGGAGTGTTTTCATCTTCGTTCATCTCCGTTGTATTCTTTCAATTTGTTCAACCTCAAGGTTCATGGTTTCACTTGTTTGTCGAAGAAGCAACTTTGTTTTACCTCTTCCTTTTTCGTTTTATCCGGTGCCATCTCGAGGATCTCGGGTCGAGATCCTCTGTTAGTGTGGGAGAGTTGTGACGCCCCGAGACCGATGCGCCAGGTGTCTTCCAGTTATTCACTGCCATTGCCATGCCATTTGCTTGCGTGTTGCATTTTTTTCCATGTCATCGTGTGCATTGCATCAGCATGTTTTCAAAACTTGCATCCGTCCGTAGTTACCATGTCCTCTCCGTTGCCCGTTCTGAGCCCACACACACTCACACGCGCCCGCGGCACCTCTGGATATTTATTTTATAAGTGGCCGGAAAATGTTCTCTGAATGGGTTGAAAGTAGGCGTGTGGTCTTATTATAGTGTAGACAAACCGCCTGTCAAATTTCGTCGCATTCGGAGTTCGTTTGGTAGCCCAACCGTTAAACATATAGCGGCACTATAGCCGGTAAAGCGTCGGTCGTTTTTGGTGTTCCGGAGACCTATGCCAGGCTGCTTCTTCTCTCTCTTCTTGGTCCAACCACGCAGTTGTCCGCGACCGCCTAACATCTCTGCACAACGCACAAACCCCATCACGCTTTTACGAAACTACCTCGGACCCGAATCGGGTTTTCGTTACCGATGTGTCCGGATTATCCCCAAACATCCCTAAAATATCTTCGTTTTCTTATTTGGATTCCCTACCTATTTATTTCGGACCGTCCGATTACGATCGGAGGGACCAACTAGAACTAAGCCTAACCCACTTGCTATTTAATCAGACAAACCCTAAATTCTAGGTAGTCTGTCCCATCCATTCTGTGCCCACCGCCGCCACATCTCGTGTCTCTTCTTCCTCGGGATCTTTCCCCGATCCAGACAGTCCCCTCCCTCATAATTTTTCAGCGCTGGCCAATCCCCACAAAAATTGAACCAACCAGCAGCAGCGTTCGATCTCCCTCATCCTCTGCTTCACGCTCGTGCCCGATCCTCCACCTGAGCTCTGCCTTCGCCATGGATCCGCGCCCATGGAGCCCGAGTCCCTGCAGTCGCCTAGTGCCTCATCCCGGACCTCCTGCGAGGCCTCTGCCATGCCCTTTCGCCACCGGACCACCAGGTCCCTGCCTCGACGCCCGGATCGGGCCATTCTTCGCCAGCCAAGCCTCGTCCCTGCCGTCTTCAGCATCGTGGTGTCCAAGCCACCATCACCATGGCCTCCTCCTCGTCGCCACCTCGACCTCGCCTGGGCTTCGCTCCAGCTAGGGCGCCAAGGCCCAGCTCGCCAGGCCTCGCGCGACCTCCTGCTTCGCCCTGTCACCGCGCCTGCTTCGCCATGTCGCCGCAACCTGCAGGAGCGAGGGCCACCGCCTCTTTCAGTTCGTCAAGTCGTCGTCGTTTAAGATCGTGCCTGGCCTCGTTCTGGACCGGATCTCCTCGACTCCGGCCAGAACCAGCCAACCCTGCCTCCCCTAGTTAGATCCGGTCGGCTCCCGCAGATCTTGCTGCCAGCGCCCAAGTTTTGATCGCCGCTGCCGCTCCCCTGCTTCAACCGCTTGAGCCAATGCTGCTCTGCTCCTGACGAGTAGAGGGGCCTTCTCGCCCGCTCCCTCGCCCGTGTGTGGCCGCCCAGACGGGCCACATCGTCCGCTGACACGCCTTCCCTCCAGCGCCCCAAGGGCCAGCCAGCTCCTCACCGGCCCAACACCAGATCCGTCCTCGGCCCAATGTGAGAAGCACCCCGGCACCACCTTTTTTTCCTTGTCATGGGCCAGATCCAGATTCAGCCCATCTCATGTTTTTTCCTATTCGTTTTTGCGAATTAAACCAATGCATTAATAATTACAGAAAACTGCCATATTTTGCATTGCTCATATCAAAACAAATGTGCATCAGAATTAAACAAAGTTAATATGTACAATGCTCAGTATTTTGTCTAGTTTCATAATATGCTACTTTCATCCATGATAAAAATTATTAAAATTGTTGTTTCCATTGTTTTGCTTAAATAACATGTTAAAATGGGTTACTTCATAACTAAATAACCGTAGCTCCAAATTTAATAAACTTTATATGTAAATGGGGTGGGAAAATGTGTAGATTAACATGGTGCACTTGTTTTTGCTGTTTAATAACTTTAAAATATGTTTTTAGGCAGAACAGTCGCAAAATTCATAATATGCACATGGGGAGTTTCCGGGAATTGTTGTTTGTCATTCCGACCTCATTTAAACTTGCCTAAATAGGTAGTTTACTTTAGCTTCAACTCTTGCCATGTTAATAAAAACATTTATCTTGTCTTGTAAATAAACGAGAGTCAACTAAATAAATAAAACGTGGTGTTGTGTCAATATGCAACTCGTTGTATATTGAGCTCCACTTAACTTGTAGTTTTTTTTGTGCACTTTGCCATGCCATGCATATTTAAAACGGACATGCATCATACTTGGATGTGCATCGTATGCCATGTTTATGCTTGTGTGTTTACCATGTTGTTTGCTTCTTTCCGGTATGCTTCTCTTGTTTGCTTCGGTTCCGTTCCGGAGTTGTGAGGTTTTGTCCGACTACTTCATGGACTCGTTCTCCTTCCTTGCGGGATCCCAGGCAAGATGACCATTCCCCGATATCACCTCTATCTTTGCCTATGCTAGTTGTCTTGCTCTTTAGATATGCCTCGATGCCTATTCATGTTTGTCAGCCTCCTATTGTTGCCATGAAACCTCTAACCTTTGACACCTTCCCAGCAAACCGTTGTTAGGCTATGTTACCCGCTTGCTCATCCCCTCTTATAGCGTTGTTAGTTGCAGGTGAAGATGAAGATTTCTCCACACTACAAGAAATACGGTCAATTATGACTCCCCATTTTGGTCATTAATTCGTCATTGCTTTCGTTTATTGACCTTTTTTGACCAAATTCGGAACGTCAACAGTTGGCCGTCAAGAACGAATAAACGTGACCTTTTCTGGAATTTTGGTCATGGCTTCCCTTGACCAAAATTTTGGTCATTAAATATTTGACCAAAATTATGGTCATTACTAATGAGCCTAGGCCATGTAGGATCTGATGTGGCTGAACCAACGTGGCGCTGACGTGGTAAGAATGATGACGTGGATGCCATGTAGGATCAGTCCAAATCGGTTGTTTTAATGGGCTGAGCCCAATAACTTAGCCCATTTTTACATTTACTTTTGGGCTGATTTGTTTTAATGGGCCAAGCCCAATAACTTAGACCATTTATACATTTACTTTTGGGCCACGGCCTGTTAATATTAGTTCTTGGGCTCTCGCAATGTGCAATCCATTTATTCAATCTATCATTAATTGGGCCAACCCTTCTCTCTACCCAACAAAAACATATTGAATCTTTTTTCTATCAAAAAAACTATATTGGGCCTTGACAAACCAGCCCACTCAGACAATGAAGTATTTTCGGTCCAGCCAATAACCAACAGTAGCTAAAAAATTAAAAAAATCATTGCACAATTTGGCAGTCAACCAACACTGGAGAATACAATGATAATAATAAGATAATTCTCCAAGATTTCATTAACTTAGGCCCAACAATATCATTACACCACAGGTTCATAAGATGCACCAACCCAAATAACACAACCAGTAGCTTAGTATCAGTACACCATGTTCATAAGATGCACCAACCAAAACACAGCCTCATCAAACCACAGCCATGGTCCATATTGTGGTTCACATGTCCAACAAACTCATCAACCCCAGGGCCAAACAACCCAACATCAAAAGTCCCCAAGCCAACATCAACCACACCATACTAAACTATTTTACCTTCGAACAGATCCATGAGCCGTGCAAATCTAGCATCACTTGCTGCAGCCCTAGCATCGGTGGCCTCAACTCTTTGCAGTAACAGCTGATACTCTGCAGCGCGTGCAGCTTCGGTCTCCTCTGGTTTCTTCTTGACCTCAACAAGCTCCTCTCGCATCAACTTAGAGGCTTGCCTCTCCTTCTCAAGCTTGTACTCTAGTTCTTGTACATGAGCATCCAAAGCAGATGCAGATCTGTTGAACTTCTTCTTGGAGCTCGACTCAAGGCCAACATTTTGAAGGAATGTGTTGGAGGGACATTCTTTAGTGAGAATGTCAGCAACAACAGCAGCAACACTCTTTGGTTCTCCACCTTCTGGTACCCCTTGTTCCATAGCTTTTTCCATGTCAACCTGACATTTAAAGAAAGATGTACACATGTCATTGCAGTTGGTTCTGAATGACTAGGAAACTTTATAAGAAAACTATTCAAGAATGTTGACTAAATAATAATCCAGTCTCCATGCTACTAATTAACTAGAAGTTATTTGAAAACTTTGTAGCAGGCAGGCAGAATAAATCATCCTTCGCAATCACTTTCTTTTCCAAATTACTATCAGCTACATGAAATAAGCATGGCACCAGGTTTATTAAACAGGTAAGCATACACAACAAACCATTGTTGAAATTTAAATCAGGCAACTAAGTGCACCTCGGTTTGGCTTAAATGGGAATACGGAGCAGAGAATAATGTATTATGTTTCAGGAGCGCATATGTTGTTTCTTCAGTACACTATACACTATCAGAGAAATCCACTTCCACAAGTCCTAAACATTTCTTTCAGATTGTATATGAAATGACATATAGTTTCTCCACTCCGAAAGATGGGAAGATAGATGCTTCAGGCAATCAGTAGACAAATAATCAAAGAGCATACGACACTCTCTCCTGCTGGACTGCAACAGGATATAAAATTTCCTGAATATTGTCGCATTTCCAGTACCAAAATGAATATGCAATGCAATGAAACAGCGGAGTAGGACAAACAAACTATACCAAAACAGGAATCTTATACTATGCTACTTTGAACAAACCATCTCTATCAAATCCATCGAGCAGAAGTCATAAAATGCATTCAAGTGTAACAAGGATGAGGTAAACAAGCCTCATCAACACGGTAAAGAATACTAGAAACTTACTATCGCCTTCTTAACTGGCTCAGAGAAACCGGTCTTCTTTCCATTGTGGCACTCCTTGAATAGATCAAATGCAGTCAACTCTTCACCCTTACGAGCCTCTTTCTGAAATTGTTAACAATGCAATGGAACATTGAGAAACAGATGAAAGAATCGCCGTAGTAGAAAATGAAAACATGAGAGATCCTTACCAAAGCATACACATGGAAAATGTAGGGGCGAGAACCAGTTTTCTGATGGAACTTAACTTTGGAACGGTTCTCCTTATTCGACTGACAGGTTTCCTGCCATGGAAAAACAAACATGAGAATTAATGGAGCAAGCATATAGGCTCCTAAAGATTGCAACCCAAATTGCAGTTCAAAAGTGTATGCAACCATAATAGCATGCAAATCAATGTTATCATCATCTCTCCAAGCAGCACAACTTATGTTTAGTCAAGAAAGGTGGAGACAAAGACAACATATCTATCTTCAAACATCATGTGTTTTTCTGAGTCCGTTCAATGACCAAGTATGATGAATCAATGGTTAACTATACAAATCAATGGTGATCCCAAATTACACTAAACATGAGTACCTAAAATTCGAATTTAAGCATGCCTAAAATACATCTAGATCCACATCCACATCACACACCAAATTGACATAGGAAGCATGGGAGTAGGTCGCTGTACAAAATCCATCACCTTGGTGGCGTTAGGGAAAGAGCAGAAGTAGAGGAGGGAGGTCCATGGCGTCCCTCCCGAGCAGCAGCACAACACATCACTCCATCTTCTCCTGGCCCTTCCTTCAACTGCCTCTGCGTGCATAGCACACATCAGTTCGGGGGAAGAAGGAAGAAGCAGAGAAGGGAGAAGGACAGAAGGCACTCACGCGTCAGATGATTTGCCGGCTTCGGGCGGCCTTGGAGGTTGGACGCCACGGCTCCTCCCCTGCATGTGTGTGCTTCGTGGTGGACAAGGAGGAAAGGGAGGACTCCCCCTCTGCCGGAGGAGTTCTTCTGTTGGTCGTCGCGGCCCGACCACGGCGGTGGTGAAGAACATCGCCGTCACTAGGGGAGGAAGACCTCCTGGTCGCCATGTGGAAAAGTGGATCGGATCTTAGCACGGCAATGGCTCACTCGATCTGCCTCCCTCTTGGATCTCTTCTAATGAGGGGAGGGGAGAGCCGAGGTCATGGCCGGCGACAAGGTGAGGGAGACGAGGGAGGTTGGTGATGGCGGCGCTGTGAATGGCACGGGGGTGGGTAGTGGGTTCGCTTTGCTTTGGGGCTCGCCGGTGGAGCTGAGGGGCGAGAGGAGGAGGGCGTGGGAGAGGCCATGGACGGTGGGGCGGGGGACGAGGTGGGGCGGGGGCCGCGGCGGTCGGTTGGCGGCGTGGCGGCGGGTAGGGTTTGGGAGGGACGAGGCGGCGGTGGTATGGGAGGGATTGGATCGGGGGTGGATGGGAGACGAGAGGGAGGGATGGGATCGGGTGGGTGGGGCTGTGGGGCTGCTAGGGTTTGGGTGGTGCTGCAGATAGGTGAGTGAGAGACGTTGGATCCCTTGTGTGTGGACGGCTCAGATCGGCGACGGTGGGGTGATCCGTGAGAAGAGTCCTCATTGGTTGAAAAAAATCTGTGATTTAAAATTAGTTTCCAAGTCCTAAAAATAAGAAGATTTTGTGAAGCAGCTATCAAAAATATTTTACATAAAGGCACCACACAAATTTTCATTCAATTTATACCACATTTTAGAAATGAGCACCAATTTGTATGCATTTCTAATCTTTCTAGCTATTTTAAATCATTTTTCGCGTGCCCAAAATGAGGTTTTTTTGTGAAGGACCTACTAAATAATTGTTGCAAAATTGGACCAAATTATTTTTATAAAATATTAGGGCATATTTAATTCACAATTGAACAAATGGTTGGGTGTTAAAAGTTTTGATCCACCTCTCGTGAAAAAGACAAATTTCTGCCGATTCAGTTGGGAGCGGGTCAAATTTGAACTGCAGCTGCCTCATAGTTTCCTCTTTATATTTCCCAAAAATAATTTTTAGGTAAAAAAGTATCTATTTAATTAGAGAAACACCAAAAGTTTTCCAAGATTCAACCACTAGCTAGGAACGGTCATGCCCGCCGTTTTGACCGCATTTTCAAACGGGCATAAAAAATACAAAAAAAATCAAAAAATTGTAAAACCTTTGCATTGTGTCATTATATGTGGCCAAGTTACCAGGAAAAATAATAAACTTGTAATACAATAATTATTTTTAAAAAGTGTTCTCAGAAACGAGCTATCATGTGTGGAGATCAATGGCTTTCAAGCCAAATGATCAATCTTATGGCCACATTCATGGCATAGTTTGTTCAAATGATCTCATGTTGTGCACAAGGGTGCATCATGGAATGGCAGACAATGTTGCCTAAGGAAGTTTTCATTTTCTTTGGACGAAAAATTCATGTTCCATTTTTCGTGTGCCAAAAATGAGTTTTTTTGTGAAGGACCTATAATATATTTGTTGCAAAATTGTACCAAATCAATTTTCTAAAATACTAGGACATATTTAATGCATAATTGACCAAATGGTTGGGTGTAAAAAGTTTTTATCCACCTCTAGTGAAAAGGACAAATTTTGGCCAATTCAGCTGGAAGCGGGTCAAATTTGAACTATAGCTACCTCGTAGTTTGCTCTTTATTTTTTCCTAAAATCATTTGTAGGTACATAAGTATCTATTTAGTTAGAGAAACACCAAAAAAATTCCAAGATTCAACAACTAGCTCGGAACGGATATTCCCGCCGTTTTGACCGCATTTTGAAACGGGCATAAAAAATTCAAAAAAATTCAAAAAATTGGAAAACCTTCGCATTGTGTCATTATATGTGGCCAAGTTACCAGCAAAAATTATAAACTTTTAATACAGCAATTATTTTAAAAAGTGTTATCAGAAATGAGCTATCATGCGTGAAGATTCATGGCTTTCAAGCCAAATGATCAATCTTATGGCCACATTCATAACATTGTTTGTTAAAATGATCTCATATTGTGCACAAGGGTGCATCTTGGAATGCCATACAATGTTGCCTAAGGAAGTTTTCATTTTCTTTGGACGAAAAATTCATTTTCTATTTTTCGAGTGCCCAAAAGGAGGTTTTTTTTTGTGAAGGACCTCCCAAATAATTGTTGCAAAATTGGACCAAATTATTTTTATAAAATACTAGGCCATATTTAATGCACAATTGACCAAATGGTTGGGTGTAAAAAGTTTTGATCCACCTCTCGTGAAAAAGACAAATTTCGGCCGATTCAGCTCGAAGTGGGTCAAATTTGAACTGTAGCTGCCTTGTAGTTTGCTCTTTATTTTTTACAAAAATCATTTCTAGGTACATAAGTATCTATTTTATCAAAGAAACACCAAAAAAATACCAAGATTCAACCACTAGCTAGGAACGGTCATTCCCGTCGTTTTGACCGCATTTTGAAACGGGCATAAAAAATTCAAAAAAAATCAAAAAATTGGAAAACCTTCGCATTGTGTCATTATATATGACCAAGTTACCAGGAAAAATAATAAACTTGTAATACGGCAATTCTTTTAAAAAAGTGTTCTCGGAAATGAGCTATCATGCGTGAAGATTCATGGCTTTCAAGCCAAATGATCAATCCTATGGCCACATTCATGGCATAGTTTGTTCAAATGATCTCATATTGTGCACAAGGGTGCATCTTGGAATGGCAAACAATATTGCCTAAGGAAGTTTTCATTTTCTTTGGATGAAAAAATCATTTTCCATTTTTCGAGTGCCCAAAAGGAGGTTTTTTTGTGAAGGACCTCCCAAATAATTGTTGCAAAATTGGACCAAATAAATTTTCTAAAATACTAGGACATATTTAAAGCACAATTGACAAAATGGTTGGGTGTAAAAAGTTTTGATCCACCTCTCGTGAAAAAGACAAATTTCCGCCGATTCAGTTGGAAGCGGGTCAAATTTGAACTGCAGCTGCCTCATAGTTCGCTATTTATTTTTTCCAAAAAAACATTACTAGTTACATAAGTACCTATTTAATCATAAATACATGGTTTGGTGGCGATACGTCGAGGTTTGGGCGGTGGTCGAGGGCCCCAACTCTAGAGCGCGTAAACTCGCATGCCCGCCGCGTGGTCACCATGTGATTGTGGCGTTGCCATGTGTTATGGGCGGCCTAGGCATGTCTAGTGGGTTGGGCACTCCCCAGGTAGGTGCTAGGAAGAAAATTACAACATAAGATTCTCACGAGGAGACCGATCGATGCTCAAACATGAATTAGCAGCCAAGTGTTTGATTAGCGGTACGGGAAATGCACATGGCTAATGCGCGTGAGTTTTGGTTGAGGATGATCAGTTACTAAGAAGACCGTCTTCACAAATTTTCAGCTCAAAAGGAGGAGTCTAGGTGGTACTTGCTTTGCAAAGTACCACACTGGACATAAATACAAATGTTGAAGCTGGGCTCAAAATAATGAATGGATTGAGCTGGCATTTGGTGGAGGATAGTTATTTGGGCATAGGAAAGCACTGTAGAAAATGGATACCATTTGGACATGGCAAAGTGGTACTTCCTTCACAAAGTGTTTTTTTGAACAAAATAGGAAAATGAATATTTTTGAATTATTTTTGAACTAGGCAAGGAAGGTTTTTTACATATTTGACGAAGATATGACCAAAAGAATTTATGAGATTTTTTGGGGAATTTTGGGAATGACAAAAATATAGGTTGCTTCACAACCTAGGGCAAAAACTGCCACATGGACATGACACATAGGCAAAACTGATGAGGTGGCGCCTAGTCGTAGCAACCCACCACAATTTACAAGGTTATGACCATCTATATTGGTCATGATCAGCTAGAAATAAGGCAGCGGACCAGTGCTATCTGCTTTATGACCATTTCGTGTAAGGAAATTACGACCTTTCTGACCAAAATGGTCGTTATAGTTTAGGGATTGGAGCCCCCCGAACAGCTTTTGACCAATTGGTCTGAAATGGTCATAGATCTATGACCAATTGTTCCAGGGTCATTGACAGAAGGTCACTACTTGACATATTTCTTGTAGTGCCATGTTGGAACTTGTTGTTGGAATATCACAATATCTCTTAAATATATTAACACACCTATATACTTGGCAATGGGTGGAAGGCTTGGCCTTTTGCTCGGTTTTTTGTTCCACTCATGCCACCTTAGGAACCGATAAACCAGTGTTATGTTCCTTGATTTTGCGTTCCTAACACGGTTGGGGTTTATGGGCCCCCCTCGATAATTCGCACTGCTTAAAGCTTTTCCAGCAAGGCCCAACTTTGGTTTTAATTTGCCTCATAATAAAAACTTAATTAATTAATTGCATAGGGGGTCATGTACCCGAGGATTCTTCTACATACAGGGGGGCCAATGCTGATGGTGTTGGTCCCAAACGGGGGTTCACGGGGCCGCCACGGGGAAACTCGAGGTATCTGGCTCCCGTAAAATCACCCATCCGGACATGGGCTCAGACGAGATACGCGCGGCTACTATCAGGGTGTCGGCACGCTGGGAGGTCTTGCTGGATTAGTTTTACCTTTGACGAAATATCTTGAGCACGGGATTCCGAGAATACTCGGGTCTTCCCACTTTGTGGTTGCGACTTCGCAGATCGTGAGCTTGTGATGGGCAAAGTCGGGACACCCATGCAGGGTTTGATCTTTCGAAAGCCGTGGCTTTGGTTATGTGGTAGATGGGAATTTGTTAATATCCGGTTGTAGACAACTTGACACCTTATTCATGAATACACTACCTTCGTGAGTAACCATGACGGTCTCTTTCCGAAGGGCTTCGGGAAGTGAACACGGTGGGGTTATGTTTGACGTGAGTAGCTAGGATCACCTCTTGATCATCTTTGGTGACCGTTGGCACATGTTCTCTTCTCGCTCTGACTTCGTAAGCTAGTGGCTTAGTGCTTGCTGCAGATACTTTTATAGCCTTTCCTCACCTAAGGCTTTGGTAGTTTTGATACCTGGGAACAGGATTGCTGAGTCCTCATGGCTCACAGATTCAACACACACCAGATGCAGGTACCGTTGAGAACTACGTAGGAGATGGTTCACAGCTTTTACTGGGAGTTCGATGCGGAGCGTGGACGTTACTATGTTTCTTATCCCGACGATCAGTAGTGGTTCTTACTAGGAGGATCCGGGCTTGTGTTATTTATGGTATCTTTTTCGTTTGGATTTCGTCCGTAGTCGGACTCTGATGTTATTTGGATGATGTATGCTATTGTATTCATTGTGTGACGTGGCGAGTGTAAGCCAACTATCCTTTTACAATTTTATCCCTGATTTTTACATGAGATGTGCAAAGATACCATACTTGAGATCATTCTAGTATGCGTTTATGTCCTTAAGTCGTGCCTCGACACGTGGGGGACATAGCCGCATACTGGGCATTAGACACACACAACCCTCGAAACCATTGGTAGGTCGCCGCCATCACCGGCGACTCCATCCTGAACCTCTGCCTATGTGTTGGGAGCTCGAGGAGCCAATGGCCAAAAAGAGGTTTATCGCGGCCTTTTCGACCGACACCGGCGAGGTGGTCGCCGAGGTGTCCCCGTCGTCCTCCGCGGGGCCGATCCACCGTTTCCGGTCCCCCGATCCGCCCGCCACCGCACCCTTATGCCAGTTCGAGGACTTCCCTGTCCTCCCTCGGACTCGGCAGCCGACGAAGTCCTACCTCGGGGTCCGGCAGCGGCGGTGGGGGACATGGGTCATTGAGATTACAGATCGAGAGACCCACACCCGCCCGTGGCTCGGTAGCTTCCACACGGCCGAGTTCGTGGCCATGGAGTACGACCGCTGGCAGGTCCATTACCACGGCGCGGCAGCTAGGCTCAATTTCCCCTTCAGCACACGTCCGGTCCACCTCGTTCTGGCGGAGCCAGGCGTGGTGAGCTCGGCTATGGCGCGGGAGGACCGCGTGGCATGGGAGCGCCTCGAGACCGAGGCCGCCGACGAGGCTTCCATGCAAGAGCTCCGCCACTAGCAGCCGGAGCTCGTGGAGGCGGAGCAGGCGATATTTGCCGGCGTGAAGGGCGGCGAGGTTATCGTGCTCTCCTTCGATGATGAGGTCGAATGCGGCGAGGATGGCGGCGCGGAGGGTGGCGAGGTTATCGCGCTCTCCTATGATGACGAGGTCGAAGGAAGCGGTGATGGCGGCGCGGAGGGCGTCGAGGTGGACCTCAAGGACGAGGAGATCGACGTAGACGAGTGGAGGAGTGCCTTCCCCAACGACCCCAACGACGGTACTGGCCCGGACCCGGCTCGTGGCACACCGTACATGACGAGGAAGGATTGGCTCGACCTCTACTTCGGCCGAAAGTAGTTTAGCTTAGTTTAAATTTATGTTTTATGTTTGGTTATGCAAAACTATATATGTTTATGTTTGAATGCATGCTATTTTCGGTTGAACCTGCTTTGAACTTGATCAAATTGAAGTTTACAACCTTAAGTTTAGGGGATCGACTAGAAAAGGCCAAAAATTGCTGGAGTATATATATATATATCCACTAAGGGTTTTATCCTTTTAGTTTTTAAAGATCGCCTAGAGATGTCCTTATGACTTGTTTATTTCAGTTCTTCACAATGTGATGCTCTATATGTGTAACTATTTGCCGTGCAGTTCAATTTTATCAATAATAGTTTCAACAATACCACTATGAATTACGATATTTGGTTGTTGTTAAGGATATTGCAGTTAACATGCCTTTTCATTTTTCAATTGTTGTTTAGCAACATGCATTGTACTGAATGACTAAATATGCAATCCCAGGCTACATAGCAACAAGGAAGGGTGTTACCTTAATGTTCAGATGATGTCTAGGGAGTCTAGATATACATGTAATCTTATATAATGGGATGGATGGAGTGTTGTACTACATCATTTTTCAATTGTTGTTTAGCTTCTAATATTAACTTGGTGCTTTTAGGTACATATATCATTGCCAAAGATCCACACTTTGACCATTTCTGCGTATGGGGCAATGAGATATTCATGAACCAGCATCAAGTGAGGAAACTAAAAAAGATTGTTATTAAAATGGGTCAAAATATGTCAATCGAACTATTTGTTTACACTTTATGCAAGATAACAGTGAACTATAGGATGGTAAGTGTCGTGGAATTAACACGGCAGATGTCCGGTTTAACGGACTTAGTTGAAGAACCATCGCACAGGTTAGCTTGAAGGGGTTAAAAGCACACAAAGGACACAGAGGTTTTATACTAGTTCGGCCCCTTCGAGGAAGGTAAAAGCCTACGTCTAGTTTGGTTTGGTATTGCTTGGGCGTCGATGAACAGGGAGCGGATCGCTTGCCTGTCTCTCGACGGGTTGTTTCTTGTCCTTGAACCGTCGCCGGGTAGCCCCTTTATATAGAGGTGACGCCCGGTCCGGTTTACAGAGTCCCGAGGCCGGCTCATATTTGTGTCCGCCTCGGTCTCTGCTCTTTCTTCCTTGTCTATCAAGTTACACGATCAGGCGGTTTACAAACTGTAACTCTATACATGGGCCCTAAGCCTTCATGGGCCGTAACCTCTACTGGGTTTTATAATTACACAACTATATTATCATAATCCGGTTTACACTAGCCGGTTTATACCTGCTAGTAATATCGCTGACATTAGGCCCCAGAATGATTTGAACTTGTTCATATCAGTCTTCTCAATCTTGCACGATCTTCTTCCTTGTGTCTTCTCAGTTTTGTAAACCGGCGAGGACGTCATCCTTGGAAATCACTTAATTCAACCGTGACATCACTTCCGCATTTAACGCGCGCAGCTGTCTGTCATTTTTGTTTAAAGGCCATCCCGAGAATCGAGGCGACAGGGAATCTTTATCCAATCTCTCACTTCCTCAAATCTCGCGCCTGCCGTTTCGTCTCTCCCCCTTTATAAATACCACTGCATCTCTTCTCCATCTCTTTCCTATCGTCTTCTTCCTCTGTCGCCCGAGCTCAAGCTTCCGCCGTCGTCCGTCAAGCTCGCCGTCGCCAGCAAGTCCGGCCGCTGCATCAACCTGGACGCGACCAGATAACTCCGCCGCCGCTTCCTGCTGCCTCAGGTATTCTTTCTCCCTTGCTGTAGATCTGTAGCCTTAGGGTTCGTCTCATGCCTTCGCCATTAGACCTAGAAAGAGCTTCATCTGTTCGTCCTAGACGCCATGTTCGTAGTGGTTTCAATCCTTTAGATTTGTCTTCAAAACCTGCTTTTGCTCCGCTGCCTTATGCTTAGATTTTTGGCATTAGATTCAACCTTTAGATTCGCCCGCTCTGTATAAGACCCCTGTAGTTCTTTCTGTAATAAACCTGCATAAGTTTTCTCTTTTCCTTACTGCTCAGATCTGTTTTACCTTAGCTTTCCGTAGAAACTTGTTTCTTCATCCTTATAGATCTGTACTTATACTCGCCGGTTTAGTCAGTCATGTATTGCTTCTGTAATGCATCAACGATAAATGCGACGGTTTAGCACCTCTCTTTTGTTATCATGAACCGGTAGTAATGCATTTCCTGCTTACTGCCGGGTTAGCAATGTCATTAGTCCCTTGTCTAAACCATCGGTGTGTCTTTGCATATGTGATCCGGTTTATATATCTGTACTTGAATAATCCGGATTTTATACTTCGCCTTTTCAGCACTTTCCTTCTGCTACTATGTCTGCCAAACAGTTTGTTTCTTGCGACTGGGTCCCTTCCGTCATTACGGAAGAAGATTTAGTTAATGCGGCTGCAATTGGCACTCTGGGCCCTCAATCAGTCCTAAAATGGCGGGCCCTAGGAAATGAATGTCCCCCTACTCCCAGAGAAGGGGAAGTTATTATCTTCTTTGACCACATGGCCCGAGGTTTTACTCCTCCCGGTTCTAAATTCTTCCGGGACGTGCTTGCCGCTTTTCAACTTCACCCTCAGGACATAGGTCCAAACTCCATTTCAAACATCTGCGATTTTCAAGTTTTCTCAGAAGTGTATCTGCAAGAGGAGCCATCAGTCGACTTGTTCCGGGATTTTTTCCATTTGAACCGGTGAACTGAGTTTACTGGCGGTCCTCATCAAGAATTGGGTGGGGTCAGCATCCAAAATAGAAGAGATGCAGTCTTTCCTCATGCCGCTCTCCATACACACCCGAAAGAGTGCAACAAGTCTTGGTTCTATTGCCTTGACACTTCACCTGAAGGAGAAAACCCACTGCCGGGTTATCGCGAGCATCGGCTCCCTGAAGATCACCCTTTGCCGCAGCGTCTCAGCTCCTCAGAACGGCCCCGGTTTACTTCTCAACACGCCAAACTCAAGGCCTTTATGGCCAACGGATTAACCGGAATTTATTTTATGCGCTGCTGGCTTACCTGGAGTATCCTCCCTCTGAGCCCACGCTCCAGTTTGATGTGTAAGTATTCCGGAAAGCCGGATGATCCTCAGCGGTTTTCCAAAGTAACGCTTTCTGAATCGGAGGTCATTGAATCTGCCAAGAAGATGCTCAACATCTCTTTGGAAGAATGTAGCAAAACCGGATTGGCTCCGTACTATAAGAAGAACAAGCTGCCTGCAGTAAGTCTTACTCTCTTCCGTATGTTTGTAATCCGTTCATTTAAATCGTTTTCCAATTATCTTTCATCTTTTGAACAGGCCGACGATCCTTTCTGGAAAAGGAAACCTCGGGAAAAGGCAGGCAAACAGCCACGCCGGAAAACTTACGTTATCAAGAAGAAAAAGGCGGCTGCTGGCTCCGGTTCACATGCTGAAGACGATGATTCGGACTTTGAGGTATGAATTAATCCAGCTATGATTTGTTTACTTTTATCCAGACTTGTGTTAACGGTGTCCTTTCACAGGATTTGGCTGAAGGAGATAAAGCGGCAGAAACTGAGGTAATCACCCTTTCTTCAGATTCAGAACCGCCTCCACCAAAAATTCGTCGGGTAGTCCGGAAATATCAATTTTCTCATCCTTACGCTCAACTGGACCCCAATTTTCTTTTGAAGAAACAGCAACATGAAGCTCGCCGGGCTACACGCCATAGTGGCCTTGTAGTTGAATCGTCCGGAATATCTCTTACTCCGGCTCGGAAGCGCCGCTCTGAGGTTATACTCTCTCCAACTCTTCTTCATCCCAAGGCCGGGCTTATACGCAAACCGCTTAAACCGTCTGACCCTAATTATCAGGAGACTCCCTTATCTTCCTCTGGCGAATCCACTGCCACACAAGTCCCTGCTCTGAAGACTGTCCCTGGGTAAGTCCTTTATCTTATCCGGTTTATCTTTGCATTTGCTTTATAGTTCTGACTTCTTTTCCAATTTCTTTCAGCAAGCCTAAGCCTAGCAAAAAGGCCAAGGCCAGCAAAACGGCTGCTGAGACTACCACTGACGATCCGACCGTTGATCCGGATACCACCGTCCCTCCGGAAGGTGAGCCCACAATTCAGCTTGAAGATCCTGCTTCCATGGATCACACTTATGCCACCGTTCCTGAGAATCCCAACACTGAAAACGTCCATGAACCGGCAAGTCCTGCCCGGGCCAACCCTCCTCGGACTAGCCTGGCTCCCGCTAGCCCGGTTCACACTGCTACTCCACCACCGGCAGCTGCTCCTTCTCCGGATGTTCAAGTAACTGGTACCGCTTACACCGCTCCTGCTGAGCCCACTGTTTTAGCTAAGCATACAGCTAAAGCGGAGAAACTCCATCAAGAAAAGGGCAAATGGAGCACAGAGTTGTCTAGTTTCGCCGAGCTGGGTGCCCAGGAGCTCCATTCCGGGTATTTGAATCGGCTTCATACTGGTCGGGATTATGAAGCGGGTTTAATCAGCATGATGAAGGAAAAATACGAGGTATCTCCCTTGTCCTTTGTTTTTGCCTTTGTTGTGTTTCTGTCTATATCATGGTAGCCCCCAAGTTCCGGTTTAGCTGTGTTTAGAAGGTGAACCGGTACTTCCAATTCGAGCAAATGATCTTACATTAGCCCCCAAGTGCCAGGAGCATAATTCGGTTTATGTGCCTGGGACTTGTCTGAATTTTCCCTTTGATGTTTCAACTATCCATTAGCCCCCAAGTGTCAAGTAGACAACTTGTTTGTGTGCTTGAGAGTTGTTTTGAATTGCTACTATTTGATGCTTCAACTGCCCATTAGCCCCCAAGTGTCAAGTGGATAACTTGGTTATGTGCTTGAGACTTGTCTGAATTTTGCCCTTATTCCACTTGATTTCCCTTGCAGGCTGATTTGAACCGGAGGGCTGAAGAAATCACTGAACTCCGGAACAAACTTGCTGAAACTGAATCTGCTGCTGCAAAGGCCAAGAAAGACTTGGCGCTGAGCTTAACCACTGCTGAACAGCTGAAGAAATATTTTGAAGAGGAGCGGACAGCCTTTGAAGTGCAAAAGAATGCGCTGGAGAACAGAGCAAAAGATGCTGAAAAAGCTCTTAATCCGGTGACAGAAGAATTGTCTGGTTTAAAACGGCAAATCAAACTGATGACTTCTGCCGTCTTCGGTAAGTACTTAATCTGCACGCATGCTTTCATCCTTGCAATCTGTATTCCGGTCCGGTTTAACTGTAATGATCTTATGTAGGGCGCCGCGTTACCCATCTTGGGGATGATTTACGGAAGAAACTCAAGGCGTCTTATACTCTGGTCGAGCAGCTGTATTCCGGCGCTCAAAAGATTATAAGCGCAATGTCTTTCAAGAAACCAGCCCCCACCACTATCCAAGGCACACTAGAGAAACTTTCTGTCTTGCCAGCACGCTTGGAGGAAGTGAAAAAGTCTGCTGCCCGAGCCGGTTCTCTCATAGCGCTCACCAGAGCAAAAGCGTGGGTTCCAGATTTTGATCCGGAAGAAGCCTTGAACGGGTACCCCAGCACTAAAGAAGATGGATCAGCTTTCACTGCCAAAGACCTGCACGCTTTGACTAAGGAGATGCGTCCTCTCGCTAGCAAGCTTGCTGCCGAATCAGACTTGACCAGGTATCATCCGGGGTATGATTTACAGAACGAGCGGGTGGATCGGCCGGTTTATGATACCGTAAATCTAATGCCACCAGTGCGCCCCCATACTTTCGCCCCAGATGTTGATCCGTCTGAACTTATTACGGAAGAGATGTACTTCCGCGTTTTAACGAAAATCGATTGGTGCGTCCCTGACTTTTAGCCGCTTCAAGAAGAGGAAGAAGCTCCGGAACAAGTTGATCCTCAGCCGTCGCAGCAGGAGGAAGCCTAGGCCACATAGTTTATCTTTGTAATTGCCATCTCATTTTGCTGGAAAGACTTTAATCCGCTCAGGCCTGTTGTGCCTTGTAACACCATAGATTAAAATATTGCCCATTTTGATCCGGATGTCCCAACTTTGCTTTGGTATCTGCCAACTTGAATCTTGTCTGATATGGTTTATCTTGCATATTATCTGTTTCTGCATAGATAACACTTAAAAGATGTCCTAGCGGTTTACCGCTGGACCAATTAAATTGCTCACAAAATATATCAAACCAGTGTTTATTTATACCAGAAATAACTTCATACCTGTGATTAAGTATGCTTGATATTCTTAATCCGGCGAACTTTACAGTTTTCTGAGGGAGCCTTTGTGATAGATCCAATAATAATTCCGGTTTTATATAAGCTACCGGTTTAGATCATGCTGGAGCTCTGTCCAGATTTTTGAAGATACGTGGTCAACTCTAGAGTTGTCCCACTCTGGATCAAAGAACCATAAAACACAAATACAAGAAATACAAGTTTGCAAATAAAACCATGTAGTCGAGGCTTTTTGCGAGCTGCCAGGCTCCAAATCAAAACTTCTGATTAGAATACGATCAGTAAAACGGACCATAGGGGCTAAGCTAGGATTCGGATACGATCCTGCCCCCTACTGGCCTTGAAAATTTAGCCAGGCAATGGATTCGAATACGATCCATTGAGCTTATGGTTCAAATACGACCATACAAACCGGACCATAGGGGCTAAGCTAGGATTCGGATACGATCCTGCCCCCTACTGGCCTTAGAAATTTAGCCAAGCAATGGATTCGAATACGATCCATTGAGCTTATGGTTCGAATACGACCATACAAACCGGACCATAGGGGCTAAGCTAGGATTCGGATACGATCCTGCTTCCTACTGGCCTTAGAAATTTTAGCCAAGCAATGGATTCAAATACGATCCATTGAGCTTATGGTTCGAATACGACCATACAAACCGGACCATAGGGGCTAAGCTATGATTCGGATACGATCCTGCCCCCTACTGGCCTTTGCCATGTTCTCTTTGGTTCGAATACGACCTATGTTTGAACAGAATGGCTATGTTCTCTTTGGTTCGAATACGACCTATGTTTGAACAGGAAGCCCTTCGGTGATCACAGCTCCATAGTACATATACGGCAATTGTCCTGCACAACTAGAGAGACCGATCAAAGCATTTTTAAAAATATGACATATAATACGAAACATAAGCTGTAGATGGCTATCACTATAAGACACTTATATTGGAAAAAGGTTGATCCCCCGGTTTACCGAAGGTGCCGGTTTATTCATTAATCATAATATATACATAGGATACAGCAGAGCTCATGACTCAGGTATAGTAGGGCCGCAAGAGGGCGATGTTCCACGGCCTCTTTGACTCTTCTTCTGATGTCCGTGAGTCCTTGTGTTCTCGAATGTCCACCAGGTAATATGAACCGTTGTGCAGATTCTTGCTGACCACAAAGGGCCCTTCCCAAGGCGGGGATAGCTTGTGCATATCTGTTTGATCTTGGATGAGCCGGAGTACCAAATCTCCCTCCTGGAACGTCCTGGTCTTGATCCGGCGGCTGTGATATCTATGCAAGTCCTGCTGATAAATTGCAGACCGTGCTGCTGCTATGTCCCGTTCTTCATCCAGCCGGTCCAAACTGTCCTGTCTTGCCTGCTCATTGGCCGCTTCAACATAAGCCGTCACCCGTGGCGAATCATGACGGATATCACTTGGAAGGACCGCTTCAGCACCATACACCATAAAGAAAGGTGTATAACATCTGGACCGGTTTGGCGTAGTATTGATGCTCCAAAGGACAGAAGGTAACTCCTCAACCCAGCACCCTGGTGTTCTTTGCAGGGGAGTCATAAGTCGGGGCTTGATACCTCGCAAAATCTCATGATTTGCTCTTTCAGCTTGACCATTGGATTGAGGGTGAGCTACAGAAGATACATCTAGACGGATATGCTCGCGTTGACAAAACTCTTCCATCTCTCCCTTAGATAAATTGGTGCCATTGTCTGTGATGATGCTGTGTGGAAAGCCAAACCGGAAAATTACCTTTTTGATAAATTTAACCGCTGTTGCCGCATCACACTTGCTCACAGGCTCTGCCTCAATCCACTTTGTACATTTGTCCACAGCAACCAGCAGATGAGTTTTTTGATCCTGGGATCGTTTGAAAGGCCCAACAATATCAAGCCCCCAAGTTGCAAATGGCCAAGTAATCGGTATCATCCGGAGCTCCTGTGCCGGAACAAGAGCACGTCATGAAAATTTATGGCAAGCATCGCACTTCCGGACTAGATCCGCTGCATCAGCATGGGCTGTCAGCCAATAGAATCCATGTCGAAAAGCTTTAGCCACCAAAGATTTTGAACCGGCATGATGACCACAATCTCCTTCATGGATCTCACGAAGAATATCACAACCTTCCTCAGATGACACACACCGCTGAAACGCTCTATAAACGCTGCGATGGTGAAGTTCTCCATTTGCAATTGTCATGGACTTACAGCGCCGGATTATCTGTCTTGCTTCGATCTTGTCGTGCGGCAGTTCTCCCCGGTTTAAATACGCCAAATATGGCAGCGTCCAATCCGGAGTAACATGAAGTGCTGCAACTAGCTGTGCTTCCGGATCAGGAACAGCCAGGTCTTCCTCCGATGGTACTTGAACTGATGGACTGTGCAGCTCATCCAAAAAAGTATTCGGTGGTACCGGTTTACGTTGAGAACCCAGCCGGCTTAGAGCATCGGCCGCTTCATTCCTTAGCCGGTCTATGTGATCCACCTGATACCCTTTGAAATATCCTACGACTGCTTCAACTTCTCGTCTATAAGCTGCCATGAGAGGGTCTCTTGAATCCCACTTGCCGGATACTTGATGTGCCACTAAATCTGAATCGCCAAAACACTTGACCCGGCTCAGGTTCATTTCCTTAGCCATCCGTAAGCCATGAAGCAATGCCTCATACTCCGTTGCATTGTTAGTACAAGGAAACAGTAAACGGAGGACATAACAAAACTTGTCTCCTCGCGGGGAAGTTAAAACAACTCCAGCCCACGAGCCTTCTAATTGCCTTGAACCATCAAAGTGAATTGTCCAGTATGTAAGATCCGGCTTCTCCTCTGGTGTTTGTAGTTCTGTCCAATCATTGATGAAATCCACCAATGCTTGAGATTTGATAGCGGTGTGTGGCACATACTTCAATCCGTGTGGGCTAAGCTCAATGGCCCACTTCGCTACTCTGCCAGTAGCTTCCCTGTTCTGGATTATATCCCCCAATGGTGCTGAACTAACAACAGTTATTGGGTGGCCTTGGAAATAATGTTTCAACTTCCGGTTTGCCATGAACACACATATACCAGCTTCTGCCAATGCGGGTACCTTGGCTTAGATTCAATGAGAACTTCACTGACATAATAGACTGGACGCTGAACCGGGTATTCCTTTCCTGCCTCCTTGCGCTCAACCACGATTGCCACGCTGACTGCTGATACGTCCAAAACGTATCTATAATTTATGCTTGCTCCATGCCTCTTTTGGGTGATATTGCTATGATATTTATACACTTCCATACACTTTTGATCATATTTGGACTAACCTATTAACTCAGTGCACCCTAGTGCCAGTTTCTGTTTTCTGCTGTTTTTGTATTTCAGGTTTTCACGTTACGAGAACTGCCCGAAAAATTCCAGAAAAATTATATAAAAAATCAGCGTTCCAAAAGCTTCCTGGCAGCCAAAGTACAGCCGGGGGGCACCAGGGCTCCAGGCGCCCTGGTGGCGCGGCCCCCCCCTGGCCGCGCCGGGGGGGCGCCTGGGCCCCCCGAGCCTCCGCTGATGCCCCCCTTTGGCATATATTTAAGACGTCTCCCAAAACCCTCGAGACGGGAACCCTTTTTTCGCGATCTCATCTCTGTTCCGCCGCCGCCGCGCTTCCAAGATCGGGAGCACCAGGAGAACTCTTCCCGGCACCCTGCCGGAGGGGAGGATCACCATCGGGAGCCTCTCCACCACCATGGACGCCTCCCGGATGAGTTGTGAGTAGTCTCCCTTGGACCATGGGTCCATGACCAGTAGCTATGTGATGTTCTCCTCCCCTTCTTGTGCTTCACTAATTAGACCTCGTGAGCTGCCCTACATGATCGAGGCACATATGTAATCCTTATGCTGTTGCTATGTTGAGTTTGCTGGGATCCGATGGATTGTGAGATTATGTTCAGATTGTGTTTGAGTAATATATTTGATCTGCCTCTTTTATATTTATGTTCGTAAGTAATTCTTGCATGTTCCCCGTTGTTATTTATTGCTTTGGCCAAGTAGTAGGTAGTGACTCCAAGAGGGAACGTTATGCTTGATTGTGGGTTCATGCCCCTCGATGACTAGCTTGAGTGACAGAAACATGAGTCTAGGGGATGTGTTGTTGCCACAAGGGGGAAAACAACGGTGCTTGTGCCCGCGGGTGCAAGGATTGTTTACTTTACGCAAAGTTCTTTTAATGCAGTTGTCTGTTGCTTTGATTTTACACTATGGATGGGACTCGTAACTTAATACCAGCGAGATGTTCTGGATAGATATCTCAAGGTGGATGATTAGTAGTAGATATTGATGGATTTCGGTCTACTTACCTTGGCGTACCGCCCATGCTTTGAACCTCTACCTTTCTTGCAATATAATTAGCATTGGTTTGCGCACATAATTATGTCAATTGCCCAGCTATAATTCGTTTACCTCACATAGCTGTTTTATCGTCTTTTGGGAGAGAGACATCACTAGTGAACATCATGAGACCCCGGTCCATATTACCATCACTGATCACATTCGGTATTTACTTTCTGTTTTACTTACTATTGCAACAATACCTATTACTATTATCACTTGCGTTTGATCCTTTGTAAACTACAAGGCCGGAGGGATTGACAACCTCTCTGTACTCGTTGGGAGCAAAGTTATTTGTATCTGTGTGCAGGTCCACGTTGATTGCTAATATCTGGCACCGTTAGCAGTTGACACCTTCTTGTTGAAACTGGGAGTCTCAGGGAAATCGATCCTTGGTATCTTTGCCAAGGGAAAACTTCCGCTACACTGCATCTCAAACCTTCCACTTGGGGTAACCAATGAGGGGCGAGAAGCCATCAAGCAAAGTTTTCTGGCGCCGTTACCGGGGACTCCACTCTTCAGGATAGGGGAGTTGCACGCTATCTTTTACCTTTGCTTTTTAGTCTTGTTAGTTTACCTTTCAGTTTTTGCTTTAGTATCTTTTATCGAAAATCACAAAAATAGTTATCTTGCTTGCTTGCTACTATGGGTTCCACCGAGAACACCAAGTTGTGTGACTTCACTAGTCACAACAACGATGACTTTATCTGCACGCCTATCACTACACCTGCCACTTCAGCACATTCGTATGAAATTAAACCTGCTTTGCTGAACTTAGTTATGAAAGATCAATTCTCCGGTACTGGAGATGATGCTGCTTTACACTTGAACAATTTTGTTGAACTTTGTGATATGCAAAAGTACTGAGAAGTAGATAGTGATATTGTTAAGCTTAAGCTTTTTCCTTTCTCCTTGAGAGGAGGAGCTAAAATTTGGTTTCAATCTTTGCCTAGAAATAGCATAGATTCATGGGACAAGTGCAAAGATGCTTTTATTGGAAAATACTATCCACCTGCTAAAATTATCCAACTAAGAAGTAACATAATGAATTTTAAACAAATGGATAATGAACACGTTGCCCAAGCTTGGGAACGTATGAAATCTCTTGTCAAGAACTGCCCTACTCATGGTTTGACTACTTGGATGGTTATCCAAACTTTTTATGCAGGCTTGAACTTTACCTCGCGGAACTTGTTAGATTCGGCCGCGGGAGGAACCTTTATGTCAACTACACTTGGTGCTGCCACTAAACTTCTCGATGAGATGATGACTAACTACTCCCAATGGCACACCGAACGCGCTCCAACAGGTAGGAAGGTAAACTCTGTCGAGGAGATTTCCTCCCTAAATGAAAAAGTTGACTTAATCATGTCTCTATTTTCGAAGCAATCTTCTGTTGATCCTCGTGATGTTCCTTTAAATTCTTTGATTGCTCAAGAACAAGTAGATGTGAACTTTATCTCTAGAAACAATTTTAACAACAATGCTTATAGGAGTAATTTTGGTAGCAATCCTAGACCGTTCCCCTCTAATCCTTATGGGAACAACAATGCTTATCCTAGCACCAAGAACTCCACTACTGAACTAGAGATCATGCTTAAAGATTTCATCACTACCCAAAAATCCTTTAATAAGAGTGTAGAAGAAAAACTAAACAAACTAGATGATCTCTCTTCGAAAGTAGACAATTTAGCCCATGAGGTAGAATTGCTTAAAATTAGAACTTCTCCTCTTGAGGAGAGGAAGGTCACTCCTATGAATGCTATTCAAGTGCAAATTAATGAAAACATTAGGATGATGGCTAAATTTAAAGAGAGATGGGCTAGAGAAAGGGAGGAAGAAGATAGAATTAAGAACCTTCCTACCCACCACACTGTTGCTACTATCCAAGTTGTTGAGGATATCCAAACTCTTAGCACCCAATGCGCTCCTGGTCCCAATGGACCTATTAATGGTGATGCTATGACCATAGAAACTACCAAACAAGTGAACCTAAAGGACACCACTATCACCTTACTTGATAGTAGTGACCTTGATTTTGATAATTGCACTCTTACCGAAGTTATTGATTTCCTTCACAAGATGTCTAGAGATCCCCGCACTAGCACGCTTAACCTTGCCTTCACGGAGCATATCACTAATGCTCTCATCAAAGCTAGGGAGGAGAAACTTAGAGTAGAAGCCTCCATACCTAGAAAGCTAGAAGATGGTTGGGATCCTATGATTAAAATTAAGTTGAATAACTTCTCTTGCTATGCTTTATGTGATGTTGGAGCTAGTACCTCTGTTATGCCCAAAAGAATATATGATATGCATAAATTGAAACCTTTTGATTCTTGTTCTTTTGGTGTTCGTCTCGTTGATTCTTCCATAAAGAAACCTTTGGGGAGGATCGACGATGTTCTTATCATTGTCAATGACAATTATGTTCCCATTGATTTTACTATTATGGACATTGAGTGTGAACCTTCTTGTCCAATTATTTTGGGACGTCCTTTTCTACGCACCGTTGGTGCTATCATTGACATGAAAGAGGGGAATATAAAATTCCAATTTCCTCTCAAGAAAGGGATGGAACACTTCCCTCGAAAGAAGATTAAGTTACCTTTTGAGTCCGTTATACGGGCTAGCTATTCTTTTACTCTTGATAAAACTTGATCTCTTTGCATTATGCCTAGCTTAAAGGCATAAAAGAAAGCGCTTTTGGGAGGCAGCCCACATGAATAAAATTTTGCTTTTGTTGTGTCTTGATGTTGTTACTACAGTAGCATCATCATTGTATCTTTACTTTTCAATTTTGTGCCAAGTGTAGCCTCTGATTGCAAGAAAGTTCAAAAGTTGTGACGTGCTGTCCAGGAAACAGATTCTGTCCTTGTATAGAAAAATTCGTATAAAATCACCAGATCATCTTTTTGGTCTGAATTTTTTCGACAGCGTGCTCTATACAATTATCTTTCGCGCGTCTGTTCTGAGTTTTTTTATTAGAGTAGCAGAAGTGCCCCAAAAAAATCATTTACTACCTGCTGTTCTGTTTTTCACAGATTCTGTCCTGTTTTGCCTTTCCTTCATTTTGCAAACCTTGAGCTTGCTTTTTCTTTGCAAAAACCTTTTGGCAATCTTGAGAAACAGTAGACCTTCAAGAATATCCTTATTTCCAGCAAGGAACAATTATTTTATTATGGGTACTAACCTCGCTAATCAGTTTATGATGAGTTATGTATGAAGGGAGTTTTCAAGTGTGCGAGGGAAGATGATAAAAAGATTCAGGAGTGTCAAACGCTCAAGCTTGGGGATGCCCCCATGAACCCCCAAGAAATATTCAAGGAGACTCAAGCGTCTAAGCTTGGGGATGCCCCCGTGCATCCCCTTCTCCATCAACATTATCAGTTCGTCTTTCGTTCCACTATATTTTTAACACTTCATGTGTTATGTGCTATGCTTGGAGCGTCTTGCTTTTAGTTTCCTTTTTAGTTTTCTTTAGCTTTTCATAACGAGTCGTAACTCAGCATTTCTTTGTGTGGGAGAGAAACACGCTCCACTTCTACCTAGAACATAACATAGAATTTTCATGACTATCTTTGCTGTGTGTGTTCTTTGTCTTTTAATAGCTACTATCATGTTTCGCTCTTAGTTTTCATGCTTATCTTTGTAAAGAGCTTTTGTTTAGTTGGTTGCTTGAACTCTCTTTAGTTATCATGCTTATTTTATTAAGAGAGTTTGCTTCTGTTGCATCGGTTGAAATGTCTATGATAAAAATGCTACGTGCATAATGGCGCTTAGTAGTTCATGTTTTCTTATGGTTAGTCTCAAATAGCTGGGGGGTTCCCAATGTGTTATTGGAGTACCAACATGATTTGTTTGCCTATGATATGGTATGGTTTAGTAATATCTTCCTTCAAGAATTTATTTTGATTGACTTGGCGTATGCTCACGCATATTTAAGACTGTAAAGAAAGTCTGTCAAGCCTTGATGATCTTTTATTTCTGAGTAGCGATATAACTTCCATGCCTGATTCAATGTTGCTTTGTCGCTCTGCATGATTATGACCGTCATTGCTCTCTTAGTTGGTCGCTCCCAGTCTTTTGCTAACCTTCGCCTGTACTAAGCGGACTGACTGCTTGTGCATCCAAAATCTTTTAAACCAGTTGTGCCATATGAGTCCACCATACCTTCCTATACATGGTATTTACCTGCCATTCCTAACGAAGACTTTCATGTGCCATCTCAAAATTATTCAAAAAAAATGCATTACTATTTTGTGCCCCTGTTTTAGCTCATGAGGAAGTAGTGGTTAATTCATGATCCTTTTAAGTTGGACAAGCTTCACCCCGGGATTGCATGTATAATGTGCAAACCCATAATACGAGAAGGAACTGGCAATGAGTGCGCCCGGCTCAAAATTAATATAACAAACAAACCCTCCTTCACGCTTTGTTCATGAGAAATCAGAAAACTTTGGCAGTGATAAACAAAGGAGATTAAGAGGATGTGATCGTCCTCATTCGGGAGCCGTTCCTCGAAACTTGTCCATCTCAAAAAGTAATTGAGTTATCTGCTAGCATTCGTTGACGAAACATGCATATTCAAAAAAATAATTATTACCTCTGTTTTTAAAACCAAGAGCTCTGGTACATGATTTGTCTTTGCTTCCGACCACGGGTTTTCAACCTTTCCAACAAAAGCCACGGTTCGAGAGTCTCCACCTTCTTTTAAAAAGCACCAACTACTGAGAGCATGATTGTCATTTTGAGTGTAATGTGCATTGTCCCAAAGTAGCATTGTCTTTTGCATGATTATGATATCGTTTATTTTGAAATCATTGTATCTAGTCATCACTTAAACCTTGGAGGTGCCCCTACATTTATGTTTTGCTTCACTAAAGGGGGCAAGCGAGATATCACTTTATCATATTTGCACACCATGCTCATTACAAATCTATTTGATGTTTCAGTATCATATTGTAAAACTTTCTGTTCTTTGTGATTTTCTCATGAGGCAACTTAATTACTACAGATTCATTATCTCAATAAGCTTTTGTCATATGACTATGAAAAAGTCCTATATGGTTAATAGCATGTCACCACAGAAATTATTCTTGTTATCATTTACCTACTCGAGGACGAGCAGGAATTAAGCTTGGGGATGTTGATACGTCCAAAACGTATCTATAATTTCTGCTTGCTCCATGCCTCTTTTGGGTGATATTGCTATGATATTTATACACTTCCATACACTTTTGATCATATTTGGACTAACCTATTAACTCAGTGCACCCCAGTGCCAGTTTCTGTTTTCTGCTGTTTTTGTATTTCAGGTTTTCACGTTACGAGAACTGCCCGAAAAATTCCAGAAAAATTATATAAAAAATCAGCGTTCCAGAAGCTTCCTAGCAGCCAAAGTACAGCCGGGGGGGGGCCACCAGGGCTCCAGGCGCCCTGGTGGCGCCCCCCCCCCCCTGGCCGCGCCGGGGGGGGCGCCTGGGCCCCCCGAGCCTCCGCTGATGCCCCCCTTTGGCATATATTTAAGACGTCTCCCGAAACCCTCGAGACGGGAACCCTTTTTTCGCGATCTCATCTCTGTTCCGCCGTCGCCGCGCTTCCAAGATCGGGAGCACCAGGAGAACTCTTCCCGGCACCCTGCCGGAGGGGAGGATCACCACCGGGAGCCTCTCCACCACCATGGACGCCTCCCGGATGAGTTGTGAGTAGTCTCCCTTGGACCATGGGTCCATGACCAGTAGCTATGTGATGTTCTCCTCCCCTTCTTGTGCTTCACTAATTAGACCTCGTGAGCTGCCCTACATGATCGAGGCACATATGTAATCCTTATGCTGTTGCTATGTTGAGTTTGCTGGGATCCGATGGATTGTGAGATTATGTTCAGATTGTGTTTGAGTAATATATTTGATCTACCTCTTTTATATTTATGTTCGTAAGTAATTCTTGCATGTTCCCCGTTGTTATTTATTGCTTTGGCCAAGTAGTAGGTAGTGACTCCAAGAGGGAACGTTATGCTTGATTGTGGGTTCATGCCCCTCGATGACTAGCTTGAGTGACAGGAACATGAGTCTAGGGGATGTGCTGTTGCCACAAGGGGGAAAACAACGGTGCTTGTGCCCGCGGGTGCAAGGATTGTTTACTTTACGCAAAGTTCTTTTAATGCAGTTGTCTGTTGCTTTGAGTTTACACTATGGGCGGGACTCGCAACTTAATACCAGCGAGATGTTCTGGATAGATATCTCAAGGTGGATGATTAGTAGTAGATATTGATGGATTTCGGTCTACTTACCTTGGCGTACCGCCCATGCTTTGAACCTCTACATTTCTTGCAATATAATTAGCATTGGTTTGCGCACATAATTCTGTCAATTGCCCAGCTGTAATTCGTTTACCTCACATAGCTGTTTTATCGTCTTTTGGGGGAGAGAGACATCACTAGTGAACATCATGAGACCCCGGTCCATATTACCATCACTGATCACATCCGGTATTTACTTTATGTTTTACTTACTATTGCAACAATACCTATTACTATTATCACTTGCGTTTGATCCTTTGTAAACTACAAGGCCGGAGGGATTGACAACCTCTCTGTACTCGTTGGGAGCAAAGTTATTTGTATCTGTGTGCAGGTCCACGTTGATTGCTAATATCTGGCGCCGTTAGCAGTTGACACCTTCTTGTTGAAACTGGGAGTCTCAGGGAAATCGATCCTTGGTATCTTTGCCAAGGGAAAACTTCCGCTACACTGCATCTCAAACCTTCCACTTGGGGTAACCAACGAGGGGCGAGAAGCCATCAACTGCCCGTGCATTGGCGGCGACGTATAACAATAATGGTTCATTATCAACAGGGGCAGCAAGGACCGGTGGTTCGGCCAACTGCCGCTTCAAATCCTCAAACGCAGCGTTTGCCTCATTACTCTATATAAATCGGTCAGTTTTTTTCAACATCTGATAGAGCGGGATTGCCTTCTCTCCCAGACGGCTGATGAACCGGCTCAATGCTGTGATCCGGCCAACGATCCGCTGAACATCATTTATGCAAGCCGGTTTAGTCAAAGATGTGATTGCCTTGATCTTCTCCGGATTGGCTTCTATTCCTCTGTTTGACACCAAAAATCCAAGGAGCTTACCTGCCGGAACACCGAAAGCACACTTCTCCGGGTTATGCATCATTTTATAGGCCCGAAGGTTATTAAAGGTCTCCTTGAGGTCCTCTATCAGCGTCTCCTCCTTCCTTGACTTCACCACAATATCATCCACATAAGCATGAACATTCCTCCCTATCTGCCCCTTAAGACAATTCTGTACACAACGCTGGTAGGTTGCTTGGGCACTCTTGAGCCCAAAGGGCATAGACACATAGCAAAAAGCACCAAAAGGGGTTATGAAGGACGTCTTCTCCTGATCTTTAACTGCCATCTTGATCTGGTGATATCCAGAGTATGCATCCAAAAAACTTAGCCGCTCACATCCTGCTGTAGCATCAATGATCTGATCAATACGAGGAAGAGAAAAAGGATCGGTTGGACAAGCTTTGTTTAAATCTGTGTAATCTACACACATTCTCCACTTTCCATTTTTCTTTAACACCAGCACCGGATTAGCCAACCACTCCGGGTGAAAAACTTCAACTATGAACCCTGCGGCCAAAAGCCTGGCCACTTCTTCTCCTACAGCCTTGCGCCTTTCTTCGTTAAAGCGACGCAGATACTGCTTGACCGGTTTAAACTTCGGATCAATATTAAGACTGTGCTCAGCGAGTTCCCTCGGAATACCTGGCATGTCAGAAGGTTTCCATGCAAAAATATCCCGGTTCTCAAGGATGAACTCGATGAGCGCGCTTTCCTATTTAGGATCAAGGTTAGCGCTGATAGTGAACTGCTTGGATGAATCGCCTGGCACAAAGTCAACTTGCTTGGTCTCCTCTGCCGATTTGAACCTCAACGCCGGATCATGCTCTGTAGTTGGCTTCTTCAACGGGGACATATCTGCCGGATCAACATTGTCCTTGTAAAACTTCAACTCCTCCGTAGCGCATACTGCTTCCGCGTAAGCAGCGTCTCCTTCTTCACACTCCAATGCAATCTTGCGACTTCCGTGAACCGTGATGGTTCCTTTGTGACCCGGCATCTTGAGCTGTAGATAAACATAACACGGCCTGGCCATGAACTTAGCATAAACCGTCCTTCCAAACAGAGCATGATAAGGGCTCCGGATCTTGACAACTTCAAAGGTTATCATCTCTGACCTAGAATCATGTTCATCTCCAAAGGTAACTTCTAGGTCAATTTTCCCAACTGGGTAAGCTGATTTACCTGGCACTACCCCATGAAACACCGTGTTTGACTGTCTTTTCTTCTTATCCGTCAGCCCCATGCGACGGAAAGTCTCATAATATAAGATATTGATGCTGTTGCCGCCGTCCATGAGAACTTTAGTGAATTTGTAGCCACCCACCTGTGGTGCCACTACTAAAGCCAAATGGCCCGGATTATCCACTCGCTGCGGATGATCCTCTCGACTCCACACGATAGGTTGCTCTGACCAGCGCAGGAACTGTGGTGTTGCCGGTTCAACCGCATGGACTGCCCGTTTAAGATTTTCTGATCTCGTTTGCACAAACTCGTAGTGAACACATGATACTGTCCGCTACTCAGCTCCTTCGGATTACTCTGATATCCGGACTGCTGCTGCTGCTGCTGACGCTGCTGATTGCCTTGGTTATTGTGATTACCCTGGCCCTGCTGTTGGTTGTTTTGGTTGTTGTAACCACCCTGACCATACTGATTAGGGCCTTGATTGTTATAACTACTGTTGTTGCCACGATATCCTGATCCGGAGCCGTTCCCCTGGTGACCCGGACCGTAAAACCTGGGGCCTGATCCGCCGCCCGGTGGCCCTTTGTTAGATCTGAACCGGCTCATGGCTTCCATCATGGCCTTACATTCTCCTATTGTGTGTTTAGCTGGATGTTCCCTTGATCCGTGTTTCGGGCAAGGCTCATTCAACTCTTGCTCCCAGCTAACGGGCCCTCCGCCGGTTTGTCGAGGCGGTTTATCCTTGTTGCGCTAAAAGCCCCCTTGAACTTGGGTATTGGCCACGAAATCAGAGCCACCCTCTACTTTTCGTTTGCCTAAGAAGCTTGTACCGACCGGATTAGCCTGCGCCAGTTTACCAGACTTATTTCCCTTTCCAGATTTGTCTCCATCCGCTTCTGGATACTTAGTGTTGTCGGAGTCCCCGTACTTTACCAGAGCACTCATGAGAGTTCCCATGTCATTACATTCCCGTTTGAGCCGTCCCAGCTTTAACTTCAGAGAGTCAAACCGGCAATTATTTTCCAGTGTTACTATCGCCGTACTGGGGCTGATACCGTTCGAAGAGTGTAAGATTTCTGATACTCGCCGTACCCATGCCCCTGTAGGCTCATGCTCCCCTTGTATACATGCCGCTAAGTCCACCACTGACATCGGCTGCTTGCACGTGTCCTTGAAATTTTTGATAAACTGGCGGCGTAATTCACCCCATGATCCGATGGAGTTAGGCGGTAGGCCCTTTAACCAGGTCCGGGCTGTACCCTCAAGCATCATGGTAAAGTACTTCGCGCAAGCTGCCTCATCCACATCCAGCATCTCCATAGCCATCTCATAACTCTCAATCCAAGCTTCTGGAGCCAAATCTGCTGTGTAATTAGGTACTTTACGCGGGCCTTTGAAATCCTTGGGCAACTTCACGCTCCGTAAAGCGGGAATAAGACACTGCACCCCAAAGGAACTCGTCGTGCCCCCTGTTTCTGCTGTTGTTGTGTGAACCGGCGTCGTTTGGCGGACCTCCTCGCGAGCCGAAGATCTAACCCGGTCTTGTGCCCCCTGAGCTTGTGCCTCTGCGCTTGCCGGATTATCTTGTTTGTGACGGTGTCGCCTCCGTTCACTACTAGACACCTCTGGTTCCTCCCAATGCCTAGTGTAACTTCGGCTATGGCGGGGTGTTGAATGAAGCCTCTCCCTGCTATGAGAATATGCTTGCTGTTGTGTTAATGCCGTGTTAAGCAGATCCTTAACCCTGCGTGCTTCCATTGCCACGGGGGATGTCCCCTCAATGGGTAAAGCGGCCAGGCATGAAGCGGCAGCAACAATGTTATCCAAAGGATTTGAGTAATGACCCGGAGGAGTGGGGATGTGAGGCGTGGACGTAATCCGGCGATCTTGCTCTGCTGTGGGTTGTCGGACCGGTTCCCCCCTCACCGGAGCCGCCCTCCGGTTTACCTCCGGATCATTGCTAGCTCCTGCTCCTGGCGTCCCGAAGAGATTCATCGCCTCATAAACCGGCGGTAAACGAGACTGGTGCCTTCTATCCCTCACCGCCTGTACAGAGGCCTGATCCATCCTTAACTGAAAAGCCTGGGAGTCCAGCTCTGCCTGTCTTGTTGCTATCATAGCTTTCTCTGCCTTCAGATCCTCTCTTGCTTGCTCGATCCAGCCCTTCAGCTGCTGGATTTCTGCATCATGCTGCGCCTTGTCTGCGGGAGCCACCACTGCTACTGCTCGTGTTGTCAATTCCTCTACCAAGGTTGATAGAGCGTCAGCGGCCGAGGGAGCTTGCCCGCTCCCCCCTGCTCCGGCTTTGAACGCTCCGGTCACCGTGGGCTGCGGCGTATACTGTGATCCGGCCATAAACACAGCCACCCGGTTTGGCAGATCAAAGGGGTCTGGAATACTGTCTCCGTCGGACACACCCTCAGACCGGCCGTCCCGCAACAGATACAGGGATTCAGTCTCTCCGGATGAGGATCCATCATCGGAATAGACAACTGTCTCGCCACCTGAATCCGATCCGTCCTCGGCTTGGACTCCGTGTATTGCTCCAACGAAAACGCGCTTCATGGCAGGTTGAATCCGGGCCGATCTCGCACGCTGAGCCGGCTCGACGATGTCGGAGAAGACGTCCGGCTCTGGTCCCGGTTCACCAATCTTGCCGATGAAGACGTGAATGCCGCCGAAGGGAACCCGGTACCCTTATTCGATTGAATCGGCCTCCGGTCCCCAGCCTGCGTCGTCGATGTAGATCCGGCCACGGCGACTCTTGGTCATCCGGCCGACCGCGTAGCCCTTGAGCCCTTCAAAGCTGCCCTTCAAGAACTCGAAACCATCGTGCGGAGGCCCCACGGTGTGCGCCAACTGTCGTGGAATTAACACGGCAGTTGTCCGGTTTAACGGACTTAGTTGAGGAACCATCGCACGGGTTAGCTTGAAGGGGTTAAAAGCACACAAAGGACACAGAGGTTTTATACTAGTTCGGCCCCTTCGAGGAAGGTAAAAGCCTACGTCTAGTTTGGTTTGGTATTTCTTGGGCGTCGATGAACAGGGAGCGGATCGCTTTCCTGTCTCTCGACGGGTTGTTTCTTGTCCTTGAACCGTCGCCGGGTCGCCCCTTTATATAGAGGTGACGCCCGGTCCGGTTTACAGAGTCCCGAGGCCGGCTCATATTTGTGTCCGCCTCGGTCTCTGCTCTTTCTTCCTTGTCTATCAAGTTACACGATCAGGCGGTTTACAAACTGTAACTCTATACATGGGCCCTAAGCCTTCATGGGCCGTAACCTCTACTGGGTTTTATAATTACACAACTATATTATCATAATCCGGTTTACACTAGCCGGTTTATACCTGCTAGTAATATCCCTGACAGTAAGTAAGAACCATGTAGCCTTCTTTTTACTGCCCCTAATGAGTTGTGTTAGATGACAATATCTGAATCTTTAAGTAAGAACCTTGTAGCCTTCTTTTTATTGCCGGTAATGTGTTGTGTTAGATGAAAATATCTGAATCTTTTTTCATTTGCAGTGTATCCTGAAGCAGTTTACTCAAGATTACCTCTCAAACTACATGATTGGCGGCCGGCCATCACAAGGGGTTGGACTAGAGTCATGCATGCCTTCTGCATCCAGGAGAGCACAATAGGGCCATTCCACTTCACCTTGTTCAGCAACTGGAATGTATGTCGCCTCTTTCTTAACCATCTGTAATACTACAAGTATAGAACCTTGATTCATGATTCTTTATTTGGTGCTTATGTAATTCTTAAACATATGTACCTGTGAATCGAATAATGCATTGGCTCTTTGAACCTGATGGCTGATGGATATGAATAAAGCTATAGCCTACTTTCAAGTTTAAATTAGGTACAATTTTAAATAGTAGCAATTAAATTAGGGCGAAATTATGTTGTGCAGGTCATTACGGCACACACGGTTGGTAAAACACAAACGTTTGCGATATACACCATAATCTGAGACGGTTCACAGAGAGGAAATATGTGCAAGCATGCACACAGTTTCCGTTTGCAAAGCGTGTGTGATGTCAGACACTATCACATACGGTGCGGGAAAACTAAATGTGTGTGATTGTCTACCCATCATACACAGTTTATAATCATGAACTGTTTGTGATGTGCGAGGCATCATAAAACTCCCGTGCCTGGAATCTGCCTGGAAAACTGCCCTGTCTGGAATCTGCCTAGATTTAGGTAAAACCACAAAACTCTGACTGCGATGACAATGTGAGCACAAACGAGTAGCAATGATGAAGCGTTTGGGATATTCGAGATATCAGAAACAGTTATATAGGGACAACTGTATGCATCGAGGCTCCCTATCCCCGACGGTTTCTGGGTCGTGTCGGAAGTACCCCCCTATCGCCCACACCCACTTGGCGACGGTTCCAAATGCCGCCACGGAAAGGTGTTAAAACCGTTTGTATAGCACCGACGCGTACCAGTGTAATTGGAGACCCCGACGCTTGCCCGGAGCTTTACACCACAATGATTGAGCTCCAAACACCACAAAGGTTGGGGCTATCTCCACAACTTTATTGGAGGCCCCCAACAATACCACGAAGCTTCACCACAATGGAATATGGCTCCGAGGTGACCTCAACCGTCTAGGGCGCCCAAGCACCCAAGAGGAACAAGCTCAAGGATACCAAGCACCCAAGAGTAATAAGCTTCTCAACTTGTAACTTCCACGTCTCACCGTGGAGAACTCAAACCGATGCACCAAATGCAATGGCAAGGGCACACGGAGTGCCCAAGTCCTTCTCTCCCAAATCCCACCAAAGCAACTAATGCTAGGGAGGAAAATGAGAGGAAGAACGAATAAGAGAATGCGAAGAACTCCAAGATCTAGATCCAAAGGGTTCCCCTCACATAGAAAAGAAAGTGATTGGTGGAAATGTAGATCTATATCTCCTCTCTATTTTCCTGCCAAAACTAGCAAGAATCCATGGAGGGAATGAGAGATAGCAAGCTCGAAGAAGGTCAACAATGGGGGAAGAACACAAGCTCAAAGGACGAGGTTCAATGGGGAAGAAGACCCTCTTTTATAGGAGGGGGAAAATCCAACGGTTATCCCCTCTCTCAGCCCGCACGACGTGGTACTACCGCACAACGCCGCGGTACTACCGCAGAGGGTTGTGGTACTACTGCTGCAGGTTGTGGTACTACCGCTCGCGCGGTGGAGGCCAGATGAGGGCATGTTGCACAGGGCAACGAGCGGTAGAATCGTCGAAGCGGTACTACCACGCGCCCCTACGGTACTATCGTAAAGCACGCGTCAACTGGCCCAGAAACACACACGGAAGTAATAAATTACTTCTGTGACAACTTCCGTTGAGGTTGGAGCTGGCAAAAGTCCGGCGGGGTAGTACCGGACAGGAGTCGCGGTACTACCGCATTAGGGCGGATGTAAAAAAAATACATCTGCGCCTACTTCCGCATGCGTTTGCGTCAGGGCTGGGGGCAGCGGTACTACCGCTCACTAGGAGCGGTACTACCGCTGGCTCCTGCGGTACTACCGCTCCCTTGAGCAGTACTACCGCACACCACTGAGGCTTTAGCACTTGGCTGCCTTTATATCGCAGCTAAAGACAACAGAAGGATGCAATAAAACCATAACTGCCATAACTTCTGCAAATGAGCTCCGAATTGAGCAAAGTCAAGCTTGTTGGGTAGAGGAAGATGTGTAGCATCAAAATAGCGAGTGGTTATAGTAAGAAGCGGCAGGGGAGGTATGCCTAGTATATAGAGGAGTGAATCCTCCATCAGAGAAGAACCGGCATAACCTCCAGCATCGAAAACATCATAGAAGATGCATGTGAACTCTGTTTTCGATGAAATCGAGCTTGTCATGAAAATGACCATAAGCTCCAAATCTCACAAGGAAAAGAACCAAACAAGAACCAACAAAGATGATGCAAGTATGCAATGGTTTGAGCTCTCTATGAACGTTACGATCAAGCTACTCGTCGAGAGCCCCCTTGATAGTACGGCAATCGATCCTATAACCCGGTCTCCAAACTACCACCATGAGACCGGCAAAATAGAAAACCTATCAAGGGCAAACCTTTGCCTTGCATAAAGTCCACTTGACCTAGATGTAGACGATCTTGACTTCCTCAAGTTGGACCACCTTTCTTGATTGTGTTGGCTCGGTGAAGACTAGTAGATGCTCCCCCATACTCCACTATGGGTGAGCCACTCTTCGGCATATCTTCACTACTCCATTGTTACCACAATGGACGGTAAGCTTCAAGCACTTGATCTCTTCATGATGCATCACTTGAACTTGCACACCGCAACCTAACCCTACAAAGAACTCTCACGAAGACCATGGGTTAGTACATAAAGCGTAATTGACAATGTTTACCATACCATGGGATCGCTTCATCCCTCTCGGTACATCTTCTATGCTTTGTGTGTCGATCAACTTGATTCACTCTTTGACTTAGTCTTGATCAACCTCTCACATGACCAATCTTTAGGTAATTCCTTGAATAGCACCTTGGTCATCACAAACCCTCCTTGAAACCAACAGATGGACTCCAAGAAAAACATATGGACAAATCCTTCAAATACAACTCAAGGCAACCATTAGTCCATAGAGATTGTTATCAATTACCAAAACCAAACATGGGAGCACCGCGTGTTCTTTCAAGGGTCTCCACTTGCAACCCTCGTTTTACCTCATTGCGAAGCTAATACAACTGTCCGGTCTCTTTGCAGGAGTGTATGCTTTGTAATTTCCATTTGAGAAAGTCCCAGAGTAAGAGCATCTACGTCCAGGCTCCCCAAACACCACCCATCCCCCCTATATTCTGGGGCAGACGGCTTGATCATTGACCAGTAAAATAACCCGACCAAGACAGCCTCTTCATGCCGGCCCTAAATGTTCTAGCTGATTGGCACCATTTATATGCAGTGGAGAGGCCGGGAACGCCCAAGCTCGTCTGTCATGTCGGACCCGACAGACAGGACCAGCCATTTGCATGTCCTCTCTTCTCCTTAATTCATTCCTTCCCTCCCTAGCTCCGCCGCCACCGTTCCTCCACGGCCATACCAAGCCCTCGGTGCCGCCAGCACCGGCACAACACATCTCTCCTCCACTCTCGCCTCCATGAAAACTCATCGGCTCGGACACTGCCGCGGTACGTCTGGCTCCTCTCAGACTGCATCTTGCCCTCGATGAGTTTGACACATTGTCTAATCAGTTTTTTGTGATTGTTTTGTAGGTAATACAATGGATTCAATTGGTTCGTCGGATGAGGAGTATGAACCCATAGGGGTTGATGAATTAATTCAAAAGGACTTCTTCCAATCATAGGATTCTTATGAAAAAATAGATGAAAGTTTGTGGATGTCGCCTAGAGGGGGGTGAATAGGCTTTAAAATAATTAAGGTTTAGGCTTAAACAAATGCAGAATAAGACTAGGGTTTAATTTGTCAAGCATAAAAACTAAATCGACTAGGCTCACCTATGTGCACCAAAAACATATTCTAAGCAAGATAAACAACTAAGTGATAGCAACATATATAACATGAGACACTATGGCTATCACAAAGTAAAGTGCATAAGTAAAAAAGCCTGGGTAAGAGATAACCGAGGCATGCGGAGACGACGATGTATCCCGAAATTCACACCCTTGGGGATGCTAATCTCCGTTCAGAGCGGTGTGGATCCACTAAGGGACCCAATGCATAATGGTCCCCAAAATGTCATAAAGGCCGCCGTAATCTCCTCATGACCTCGCACAATGCAAGATATCATGAATCCACTAAGGGACCCTTGAGGGCGGTCATCAAACACGTACAAATGTCGACCCTTGGGGGAGGTCACCGAACCCGTACAATTGGAAACCCTTGGGGGCGGTCAGCGGAACCCATACAAATTTCTCGGGGTAATCCCCACAACTTAATTGGTGACCCCGACGCTTGCCCGGAGCTTTACACCACAATGATTGAGTTTTGAGACACCACCAACCGTGTAGGGTGCCCAAGCACCCAAGAGGAACAAGCTCTAGGGTACCAAGCACCCAAGAGTAATAAGCTACTCAAACTTCACTTCCACGTAACACTGTGAAGAACTCAAACCTATGCAGCAAATGCAATGGGAAGGGCAGACGAAGTGCCCAAGTCCTTCTCTCCCGAATCCCACCACAACAACTAATTCTATGGAGGAAAATGAGAGGAAGAACAAAGATAAGAACGCAAAGAACTCCAAGTCTAGATCCAAAGGGGTTCCCCTTAATTAGAGGGGAAAGTGATTGGTGAAAATGTGGATCTATATCTCTACTCTCTTTTCCCTCGAAAACTAGCAAGAATCATTGGAGGGGTTGAGAGATAGCAAGCTCGTAGAAGTCAACAATGGGGGCAAACCGAGATCAAAATATCGAAACCATTAAGGAAGAAGACCCCCTTAAATAGCCACTCCCCCC
>LR738709.1:631019649-631041285 GCA_902687465.1 Secale cereale | reverse complement strand
ATTTTTGACCTTCTTTGAGCTTGCTATCTCTCAACCCCTCCAATGATTCTTGCTAGTTTTCGAGGGAAAAGAGAGAGGAGATCTAGATCCACATCTAGATCGGCAAACTCAAGCTTGTTGGATAGATGACGACAAGTACTACCCAACAATGATTGGATATATTAAGAACTAGCAATGCAGAAGAAATGCTAATAGGATAAGGAAGATGACCTTCCCCAGGAATGAACCAACAAACTCTCCAACATCGAAAACTCAAAGATGATGCATGCGAACTCTATTTTCGTTGAGCCTGATGAATTTGATAGGAAGACGAACATAAATTATAAAACCTACCAAAGATAAGAGTAGAATAAGAACCAAGAAAGATGATGTCAAGGATGCAATGGTTGAGCTCTCTACGAACGATAAAATCAAGCTACTCACTCGAGAGCCCCCCTTAATAGTACGGCAATCGATCATATAACCTGGTCTCCCAACTAACACCATGAGACCGGTAAAATAAAAAAATCTATCAAGGACAAACTTTTGCCTTGTGCATAATCCACTTGATCTAGATGATGACGATCTTGAGCTCCTCGAATAGGACCACCATTCTTGATTGCGTTGGCTCGATAAAGACTAGTAGATTTCCCCCCTTAGTCCACTCTAGGAGAGCCTCTCTTCGGCACATCTTCACATGTCCATTATCACGAGAATGGGGGACAAGCTTCAAGCATGATCACTTTGTGATGCTCTACTTGAACTTGCACACAATAATCTTGATGACAATCACCACTTGATGTTATCCTCCATGGATTATATGATATGTTCCTTTTGATGCACGCCCATGGAAACATACCTAACCCCACAGAGAAACCTCACATAGATCATGGGTTAGTACACAAAGTGTAATGGACAATGCTTACCATACCATAGGATCACTTGATACCTCTCGGTACATCTTCTACACTTTGTGTGTTGATCAACTTGATTCACTCTTTGTCTTAGTATTGATCAACCTTGTATCGTATCTTCTCCTTATAACCTTGAAACCGACAAATGGTCTTCAATCAAAGCCTATGGACAAGCCCTTCAAATATAACTCAAGGCAACCATTACTCCAAATGGATTGTCGTCAATTACCAAAACCAAACATGGAGGCACCATGATATTTTAGCGGAGATGATGATGATCATGAGCATCCAACGCAAAATGGACCAGGAGGGAGCACATTCTAAGAAGGCTTCAGCCAAAGGGAAAAGAGTTCTGAACTGGGATCGGGTCTCCGGCCACGGCTGCTCTACAAGGATTACTTTGTTCGTACCAACATTCCATGATGAATGGTCTCGTCGATGCTTTCGTATGTGCATCCCTTGTTATTGCACGTGGTGGAGGGAGTGGATGCACACGATCCCTACTTCAAGCTCACCAGGGATTGTGATGGACAATTGTCATTATCTGCTAAGCAGAAATGCACGTCTGCTATGATGATGCTTGCACTTGGTATCGCCGCCGATGTTGTTCGTGACATGGTCCGGATAGTGGAGAGCACATACCTAAAGACAATTGTGAAGTTTGCCCGTGCCATGGTGGAAGTATCTGGAGTGGAGTATATGAGAGAACCAAATGTGTAGGATATAGAAAAGATGATGGCTATTGGAGAGGCAAGATATTTTCTAGGTATTCTCGGTTCAATTGATTGCATGCATTATCAATGAAGGAACTAGCCCAAAGGTTTGCGCGGGTGTAGCAAGGTCACACCAAAGAGGCAAGCATCATACTAGAAGCAGTGGGATCACACGACTTGTGCACTTGGCATGCTTTCCTTGGAGTGCCTGCTTCTCACAATGACATCTTCAGTGATCTCCTGTTCATGAGACTTTGCAATGGGAAAGTGTCGCCATGCAACTTCATTGTCAACGGACGCTAATACAACATGAGGTACTACCTTGCCGAGTGTATCTATCATCGGTGGGCGGTGTCTGTGAAGACCATATCTGATCCCCACGGCAAGAAACAAAGTCACTTTGCAACAATACAAGAAGCAGCTAGGGAGGATGTGGATAGGGCATTTTGGGTGCTCCAAGCTTGTTATGGAATTGTTCATGGAGCTTCAATGGTGTGGAAATCAGAGACTTTGTGGCAGCTGATGACATATTATGTCATTTTGCATAATGTCATTGTCGAGGATAAGGTTGGAGGGGCAGCCCGAACCCATGACTTAAACAAGTCTGGAGAACAAGTCCACATCCTGAAACAACAAGATGCAAATTAGTTTATCAATTTTCTGCAGATGCATCAGAATCTTTGAAATAATCAAGTGCACACGCAACCACTCAGTGATCTTGTGGAGCATATGTGGACCCACAATGAAAACCAATAAATTGTGCATTTGAAATAAATTTTATGTTCAAAATATGTATTTTCGCTACCAACATTTTTTTATTTACGTGTGATATTCACGTGTATGATGGATGTGCATAAATTTGCATGAACTTAAGGTGTGTGGCTGCTCGACAGCCAATATGAGGGGCCATCCGACGTTGTTCGTAGTCACGACCGGACGCCTCCGTGGACGTTTAGGTGTGCGAATTTGCCGAGTTCAGTTGTAGATGCCCTAAGAAAATGGATCTATCCGCAGAAGATGAGTGCACCGCCGCCATATCTTGCAGCGAAGAGGCGAAAATTTCGGTTGGAACAGACATAGGTAGGTGATGGAAAAAAATATATCACCACGTGAAAAGCAGTAGCCTGAAATGCACTTTGCCATCGATCGAAATGAGTCAAATGACAGCCAAACCAGTCCCCAGCGGGGTAAATGTGTGGGGATCCAACATAAATCGACGACGATCAGTCGCGCAACTTGAAGCTCTCTGTGCAGTGTGACCAGATAAGATCCACTGCATCTCCATTGATCTGGCATTGATTGATTCCCCGCGGCCACAACTTGCGCTGACGCTCTGTGGCTACTCGCACTGTGACGAATCAATGGAGCGAAAGGTGTCTACGTAAGCAGCCAGTAGACAGTCCGACCGGTCGACCAATTGGCAACCAATGAATGTACAGATGTGGATCCAGCAGCAGGGAGAAATCAAGTGACAGATGAGCTACAACATATTTTACTCAGCACGAGTATAGTGAGGCGTTTAGTTTATCCGCTTTAGTTTGGGGTAGCTGGCTAATTAACTTCTACTTGTAGAAAGAGCGACATGCATTGACGCATATGGGTGTATCTAATTACTTTTTGACTTGTCGGACAGTGTACCAAGCCTATATTAAGAAAGGAGCATGCTTATCTCGAGTAGCTAGAGAACCATAACCTAGCTATCTTTCCGGCAAAAGAGAGTAGAGAAAAGAAAGAGGGGAGCAGAAAGGCACTTTCGAAAGAAAAACAGCTATCTTGAGGAAGCTATCGGAGCATAAGAGGGGTGGTATTGCCTGTCACTAGTAAGTTGGCTTGTATTGATGGGAGAATATTGTTAGAGTAGTCTTTATCGTATACGACTCCTAGTCCAAGTCATCTTTGTAACCTTACCCCAAGTCGGTTTGTACCCTCTTATATACACTTGTATGCCGCACCAAATCAATCAATAAGAATCAGTTTTATTCATCTATCATGGTATCAGATACCGGTCCTAGGGTTTAGGTTATGGCTCCGCCAAGGCCGCCGCCGCTGCCGCCGCCTGGCTACTTCGAGCGCCGGGCCGCGCTCATCGCCAAGGCTGCCAACGCCGCAGCCGCCTCTCTCTCGGCCCTCTCCCTAGCTCCACAAAACTCCCCTACACCCATCCTCGCCGCACCAATGTCTCTTGCTAACACAATCTCCGACGTCAGCCCATACATCCCCATAGTTCTTGATCTCGCCGCCCATAACTACTACCATTGGAGACATCTCTTCGATCTCCACCTCGGCCGCTGCAACCTGCGCTCGCATGTCGCCGCCAACTGTCTTCCCCGCCCCGACGATCCGCAATGGTTGAAAGACGATCTCGCAATCGTCCAGTGGTTCTACACCCGCATCACCACCGAGATCTTCAACATGCTTGATCACGATGGCGCCACCGCTGCCAACATCTGGCACTCCCTCCGTCAGCTCTTCCAAAGCAACACCGACGCTCGGAAAAACGCTCTCCACACCGAGCTTCGCAATATGGTGCAAGGAGACGCCCCGGTGAACCTGTTCTGCCAGCGCGTCAAGACCATTGGTGATGAGCTCCGCGAACTCGGCGATACCGTCAGCGACTCACAGCTCATCAACATCGTCGTCGTCGGCCTCAGCGAGGATTTTGACAAGCAAGCCTCATTCATACCAATGATACGGCCTCCTCCCACCTTCACTGAAGTTCGTTCTCTGCTCCAACTCGCGGCGGAAACACAAGCTCGCAAGGACTCTCGCCCCAAGGTCTTTCATGCTGCGGCTCGCCCTCCTCCGCCGCCTACAGCAGCACCGCCTCCCATGCCGGCTCCTGTCGCCGGGCCATCCGCGTCGTCATCCGCTCAACCGCCCCCAGGCTGGCGTCCTAGTCCGAACTACCGCGGCAAAAATCCTATCTACAGGCCGCCGTCGACTCGTTCATTTCCGCCTACGACAGCACCGGGTCCTGCACCACCCACCAGTGCTCCATCGGCTGCATGGCGGCCTCCTCATGATCCTTGGACGGGGCTCGTTCAGGCGTGGCCCATGCCCTGATCCGCTCCGTCCCCGCTCGGTGCTCCGCCGGCATACTCAGGTGCCTGGCAACCCGGCCTTCGGCCGCCTACTGGTGCTCCCGGGGTTCTCAACCCCCGACAGCCGGCCAATGCCTATCACGCCGCCCCGACGTATGCTCCTTATGGTCATTACTCCACCGACGGCGGCGCCTACTACACACCTCAGTCGGCACTGCTCCCGACGCCACAGCCGGCCAATGCCTCTCACGCCGCCCCGACGTATGCTCCCTATGGTCACTACTCCACCGATGGCGGCGCCTACTACACACCCCAGCCGGCCTTGCTGCCTTCACCATCATATCCACCGGCACTGCTCACGACGCCACCCTCACCTGCGACGCCGAGCTGGGATCAAGCTGCTTTTCTCCAAGCAATGAATAACTTTGCTGCGCAAGGAAACTCAGGTACGGATTGGATCTTTGATTCAGGGGCCTCTAGTCATATGTCTGCATCTAGTAATTGGTTATCATCTTGCACTACATCTCCTTTCCCTTCCATTACCCTCGGAGATGGATCATCTATTCCTATATATTGTGTTGGTCAGGCTCAACTTCCCTCTTCCACTAAACCTCTTCTACTTCGTGATGTTCTAGTTGCACCCGCCCTCATTAAAAAACTTATTTCTGTTCGCCAGTTTACTTGCGACAATCTAGTTTCGGCTGAATTTGACCCTTTTGGTTTATCTGTGAAAGATTACCTGACCAAAGCCGAGATCGCTCGCTTCAATAGCTCCGGTGATCTTTACTCTCTTAATGGAGTTCCTGCCGCCGCCCCTCCAACATCCATGCTGGCCTCCGTCGATCTCTGGCATCGTCGCTTGGGCCATCCCAACCCTGCTGTCTTAGCTTCTATGCTTAGTGAATTTACCATACCATGTAATAGGGATTCTCATAATTCTGCATTTTGCGAGTCGTGTCAATTAGGCAAACATGTGCGTCTTCCCTTTAGTTCCTCTAGCTCTTGTAGCACTTATCCCTTTGAATTAATACATTGTGATCTATGGACCTCTCCCATTGCAAGTGTTTCGGGTTTTAAATATTACCTTGTTATACTAGATGATTTCACACACTTTGTCTGGACTTTTCCTCTACGCAACAAATCTGAGGTCCATTCTCTCTTTCTTAATTTTCAACGCTATGTGTCTGTCCACTTCTTTCTCCCAATTCGATTTATCCAATGTGACAATGGTCGCGAGTTTGATAACATTAAAAATCGTACTTTCTTCTTACAACATGGCATCCTTCTTAGATTCTCATGTCCCTACACCTCCCCGCAAAATGGTAAAGCCGAACGTTCTCTTCGCACCCTCAATGATATAGTTCGCACTCTTCTCGTTCAATCATCTATGCCTCCCAAGTTTTGGGCTGAAGCCCTACACATGGCCACCTTCCTTCTAAATATTCGACCTTCTAAAACTAAACCCAACACTACTCCCTATTATTCCATCTTTCTTTCCCACCCCGACTACTCTGCGGTTCGTGTTTTCGGCTGTCTCTGTTTTCCAAATGCCTATGCCACTTCTACAAATAAATTGTCACCACGATCTATCCCATGTGCTTTTCTCGGCTTCTCTGTCGAGCACAAAGGCTATCGTTGTCTCGACCTTCAGACAGGACACGTTCATGTCTCTCGTCATGTCACCTTTGCTGAGCATATTTTTCCTTTCTCACAACGCACTACTACATCATCCAACACCCCTAGCTCGGCAAACACCCCCTCTCCCCGTCCTTTCCAATTATATACTCCCCTTCCTGCACCCCCTCACGATGAACACAACATACCACCAACAACTTTAACACCAGCCACAACCAATACCAACCCTCCCCCCACCCCACCCGAGACGTCCCCAACACCCTCGACCCCTGCTCCCTCCCCAACACCCCCGGTCCCTGCTCCCTCTCCACCACCCAACCATGCTCCTTCGTCCGACTCTTCCGCTGCGCCGGACTCACCCGTACCCACGTTACCCCCTCGTGCTATTCCTACAGCAGTCCCGATTAATGATCATCCCATGCGTACTAGGGCCAAATCAGGATTTCAACAACCCCAAGACCGCCTAAACCTTCATACCACCGTATCTCTCACTTCCCTTCCAAAGAATTACAAAACTGCTCTACTTGATCCCAATTGGGCCACTGCCATGCAAGAAGAATATAATGCTTTACTTCAAAACAACACATGGCAACTTGTTCCTCGTCCTCCGAACACAAATATTGTTTCTGGCAAATGGATTTTTCGCCAAAAGTTTCACTCCGATGGGAGCCTCTCACGATATAAAGCCAGGTGGGTTTGTCGTGGCTTTTCTCAACAACAAGGAATTGATTACGATGAAACATTTTCTCCTGTTGTTAAACCTAGCACCATTCGTACCGTTCTTAGTGTTGTTGTCTCCTCTTCCTGGCCTATTCACCAACTTGATGTTAAAAATGCTTTCCTCCATGGTTCCCTTCAAGAAACTGTCTACTGTCAGCAACCTCTGGGTTTTGAAAATCCATCCTTTCCAACTCATGTCTGTCTTCTTCAGAAATCTCTCTACGGTCTTAAACAGGCCCCAAGAGCTTGGTTTCAACGCTTCTCCTCCTTCATCCAAACAATAGGCTTCACTCCATCTCTCTCGGACACCTCTCTTTTTGTGTATCATCAAAATTCCGACACTGCCTATTTACTTCTCTATGTAGATGATATCATTCTCACCGCATCCTCTCAACATTTCTTAGATCGTATTGTCTCTCTTCTTAGATCTGAATTTTCTATGACTGACCTAGGACTCCTTCATCATTTCTTAGGCATTACTGTTGTTCGAGATTCCTCCAGCCTTTTTCTTTCCCAACGCCAGTATATTCTTGATCTTCTTAATCGTGCCGGTATGCTTGACTGTCAATCATCTCGCACTCCTGTCGATACTAGTTTTAAACTTTCGGCTGCCGGTGAACCCTTTTCAGATCCTACTCTCTATCGTAGCCTAACAGGTGCTCTCCAATATCTCACCATTACTCGTCCTGAAATCTCTTTTGGTGTTCAACAAGCATGTCTCTATATGCATGATCCACGGGTTCCTCACTATAATCATGTTAAACGCATTCTTCGGTATTTAAAAGGAACTCTCAATCATGGTCTCCACCTAAATAATTCTTCTCCAAACTCTCTTACCGCATACTCTGATGCAGACTGGGCTGGTTGTCATGACACTCGAAGGTCCACTTCCGGTTTTTGTGTTTTTCTTGGTAACAATTTAATTTCTTGGTCCTCGAAAAGACAGGTTACGGTCTCACGTTCGTCGGCCGAGGCTGAGTATCGCGCCGTGGCACATGCCGTTGCAGATACAATCTTGATTTGACAGTTACTATCCGAGCTACACAGGCCTATTGAGCAGGCCACTATTGTCTATTGTGACAACATATCAGCAGTCTACATGACCGGCAATCCAGTTCAACACCGACGCACAAAGCATATTGAGATTGATATTCATTTTGTTCGTGAGAAGGTCGCTCTTGGTCAGGTTCGGGTGCTTCATGTTCCCTCTACGGCTCAATTTGCTGACATTTTCACCAAGGCACTGCCTACTAAGCCGTTTCAAGATATCTGTTTCAGTCTCAACGTCGTCGAGCCTGCCGTTGATACTGCGGGGGGATGTTAGAGTAGTCTTTATCGTATACGACTCCTAGTCCAAGTCATCTTTGTAACCTTACCCCAAGTCGGTTTGTACCCTCTTATATACACTTGTATGCCGCACCAAATCAATCAATAAGAATCAGTTTTATTCATCTATCAAATATCACATGAAAACCAACGTTTAAAGAAAAACTTTGTGAAAACCACGTTTTTTTTAACACAGTTTGAAAACCACGTTTCAAAGTTTTGAAAATGTCTGAAAAAATTAGCGATGTTAAGAGGGTGATGTCCTATTGCCACCCGCAATTTCAAGTTGGAACAGATTACAGCATGTGATCTATGAAAAAACAAAATCATCTCGTAATGTGTTTGAACTTGAATTTTGCACGGCAATGGAACATCACCCTTCTAACATTCTGTTTTTTTTACTTTAAACATCATTTTCACGTGGTTTTTACCTGTTTCCATCGAATAGGAGAATAGCACAGGGAAACCAACATTTAGTTGAAATCGGTGAAAGTCACGCGGAAACGATGTTTCGAATATGGTTTCCACGAAGTTTTCTTTGAACATGGGTTTCATGTGATATTCCCCTGGGCAAAATATCACATGGAAAAAGACATTCCGTGGAAACCGTGCGGAAACGATGTTCTGAAGTTTCTAAAAAATCTCAAAAAATACGGGATGTTAGGAAGGTAATGTTATATTACCATGCAAAAATTGAAGTTCAAAAATATTCCAGGATGGGAGCTATGAAAAACAAACCAGCATTGAATAGTCCCCTAATGTGTTTGAATTTGGAATTTTACATGGCAATCGAACATCACCCTTATACCTGGTGATGATTATATTTTGTGTTGTTAACTTATTGAAGGCATTGCTCAAACTTGATTTTCCGGACGAATCGTAGGATCTGACCTTCAGTGGTTGGATCTCGCGACAACGGCACTTGCGTATTGTTCCCTTACAGGAGGCATTGCTGCGGGAGAATATTTCTCGTTGTCCTTGTGATAAGATATGGTTGGTGCGGATAGTTGTTGTTGTAGTTTGTTCTCGTTTTTTGATCTTACCTAGGCATAGCTTCGGTCTTAGGGCATCTCCAATGCCGACACTCAAAGAGCCTGCAATCGTCCGGCCCACGTGTTCCGGACGTGTTTTTTCATCCAGCGTGGTTCTGTATCAGTCCGCTCGGCGGTTCGGATGTCATTTTTCCCGCAAATTGGGGGAGGAGGGCTTCGTAGGCGTTCGGACCACTGCGACGCCCGCTTCTGACAACCATGGCCCACCAAAACAACATCCAGCCTCTCTCGCTCTTTCCATTCAACGCACGTGCCACTTCTCGTGCCGCATTCATGCTGGTCCCGAGCACGTACCAGCCGACATTGATGCCGAGCGACGTGACCGGACAGGAGGGTGGCGCTGACGGATGCGACCTCTCGGGCGTCGCTGCATCCCGGGGAACTAACTCCGGCCGCTGTACCGCTTTGAAGTGGGTTGACTGCTCGTTCGCATGGCCTCGGGCGCCTATATATAAGCCATGCTATGGTGATCCGCATCCACACATCCTCCTCTCCGACCCTATCCTCCTCTAAGCCGCGCGTGGCCCTTATATGAGTTTGCTCTTTATCGGCATGATTCTTTTTGTGTGCGTGGTGCTATTTGTGTGCATCCTAGTCATGCACATATCGGTTTGTACTTATTTTGTTTGTATTCTTGATACTTCTTTTTTAGTCAATAAAATTCACTTTTTATCGGAAAAAACTGCATCGCCTCATCCCAAAAAATTAGGATGATTTTTTTTTTTGTGCGGGACAAAATTTAGAATGTAATTGACTACATCAGCTTGGGCGTGAAACATCAAATTCCAAATAAATTGACACCGCTACCTAATCTTGCTCTCCTGGAAGAATGTTTCTTAGTTCGAACTTTGAGGTAGCTTCTCTTGCATGTTGCAAGTATCATATTTGGCAACAAGGGATTATTAACAGGAGAAATGTAGTCGTGTACCCACTCTCATCGGCACGCATCTTCCTAGCTCAGATGCTGCGTCAGTTCTTACAAACGTCGCACCGCTCATTTTGTATCTTTGTGTAGCACGAGCGGCACCTCGATCGATCTCTATATAACGTAACGAGGCAACGTTTAGCTTCCCGGCCCGTGTAGATCCAGCAACCCAAACGTAGGAAAGCGCGAGCACACTGCACCATGGCGCTCACCGTCAAGAGCACCGATGACCATGCCTTGCTCGACGCCGAGCACGAGCTCTGGGCGACCACATTCTCCTACATCAAGTCCATGGCGCTCAAGTCCGCCCTTGACCTCCGCCTCGCCGACGCCATCCACCACCACGGCGGCGCCGCCACCCTCCCGCAGATAGTCGCCAGGGTGGCGGTGCACCCGTCCAAGATCCCCTGCCTGCGCCGCCTCATGCGCACGCTCACCGTCTCGGGCGTCTTCAGCGTCGACCAGCAGCAGGACGTCGTCGACCCGGCTGCCCCCGTGAGCAACGGCACCAGCAACGGCGCCGCCGCCGCCGAGCCCTCGTACGCCCTCACGCCGGTGTCCCGCCTCCTCGTCGGCTCGCGGAACCTGGCCTCCATGATCACCATGCTCCTCAGCCCCAACTTCGTCACCTCATTCCTGGGGATCGGCGCGTGGTTCGAGCACGCGCTGCCGGACCCGTGCCTCTTCACGCAGGCGCACGGCGAGGCCCTGTGGACGATGGCCGACCGCGACGCCACCTTCGACGCGCTCATCAACGACGCGATGGTCTCCGACAGCAGCTTCATCATGGACATCGCCATCAGGGAGTGCGGCGAGGTCTTCCAGGGGATAGGCTCCCTGATGGACGTCGGGGGCGGCCACGGCGCGGCGGCCCAGGCCATCTCCAGGGCGTTCCCAAGTCTGGAATGCACCGTGATGGACCTCGACCACGTCGTCGCCAAGGCTCCGGCTGGCACCGACGTGAAGTACGTCGTCGGCGACATGTTCCAGAGCGTTCCGCCGGCAGACGCTGTGTTCCTCAAGGTACGTACGTTTTTCTATCACAAGGCTCAACGTACGTTGTACGTACGCAGAACGAACCGTCGTAGTCGATCGTACCAGCGTGGGGCCTAAAGCTACTGGCAGGAGGTCGATGGATCCAGCTCGAAGCTAAAAATACACACCTGAATTCGCCACTGAAAAATGACACACGACCCTGAAAGCTGTAAGGATGACACGGACGTACGTAAGTGAATACAAGAGATAGCGATATAGCATGTCTTCTTGTTAAATAAACTCTACCTACTCAGTACTCCCTCCGTTCCACTTTACGTGTCACACCTACTTTTGCTCAAAAAACTTACGATATATTCATCTTCGACCATGATAGGACAACAAGCACCAGAAATAATAAAAATAATATTCAGATGTGTAGACCACCTACCGACGACAACAATCACTGAAGCGAGCCGAAGACGAGCCGCTGTCATTGCTCCTCCCTCACGGGAGCCGGTCAAAACTTGTTATAATAGATAATCGAAAAGTCGTCATACTAAAACTCCATAGGACAAACGCACCAAAACAACAATCGCCGCCAATGAAGAGTAGCGTACATCGGAATGATCCAGCCTGAAAACACACAAACGTAGACGAACAATGGCCAGATCCAAGCAAATCTTTCAAAAATAAATTTGCCGGAGACACACCTCCACACACCCACCGACGATACTAGACGGGTCACCGAGACATGGGCTAGGCGAGGAGAACCTAATTTAATCTTCAGGGAGCCGTCGCCGTCTCGACTTCCTGAGCAGGATACAAATCCTAACAAAACTCGAAGGAATATCTAAAAACGGAGCCCTCCCATCAGCAATGGCCAAGACCATCGCGCCTCCATGGCCCTAAGGCCACCGAGGCGAGGCGGACCGGCGGCACCGCCGACGGGAGGCAAAGGAACCCTAATTTACTTAGGGAGGAGACGGCTGTATAGCGTAGGTGCACGGGCGTATGGAGTTCAGGCCCATTTGTTCGACACACACGTATTTCGAGCATGTGTAAGCTCTAACTATCGAAATACTACATTACATAGATTCGAAACGTTGAGCTTAAATTGTCAAATAAACATAGTATCATTAGAGCTTTTAATGAAAGATAATTCATAATCATGTACTCCCTCCGTCCGGAAATACTTGTCATCAAAATGAAGAAAAGGGAATGTATCTAGATGTATTTTAGTTCTAGATACATCTTTTTTGTCCATTTTGATGACAAGTATTTTCGGACGGAGGGAGTAGAAAATTACCAACATGTTTAGAATGCAATGAATCATATAGAAGTCATCGAGCGAGCCATGTAAACATTTTGTAAACGGGCCATATACCCACAAGTATTAGTCTTCTAGTACTCCCTCCGTCCAGAAATACTTGTCGGAAGAACGGATGTATCTAGATGTATTTTAGTTCTAGTTACATTCATTTTTATCCATTTTTCCGACAAGTATTTCCGGACGGAGGGAGTAGCTCTTAATGCATGTCCTTTTTACAGTGGGTACTACATGACTGGGGACACGAGGACTGTGTCAAGATACTAAAGAACTGCAAGAAATCTATTTCTCCAAGAGGGAAAGGAGGAAAGGTAATAATCATCGACATAGTGATCGGAGCCGGACCATCACACTTAAAGCACCGGCAGCTACACTCCATGTTCGATCTCTACATGACGATTGTCGATGGCATTGAGCGAGATGAGCAAGAGTGGAAAAAGATCTTCCTCGAAGCTGGGTTTAGTGGCTACAAGATTATACCAGTTCTAGGGTTCAGGTCGATCATTGAGGTCTACCCGTAAATGTGGTTTTCTGAGTATGTGTCCGGACATGCATGCTCATGAAATCCAAATAAGGGTTCGGTTGGTTAGGTACGAGTTTTGGGTAAAAGTACAGTTGTATCTTCCATATAGCTGTTAATGCCATGTATGAAGGCCCTAAAATACTCCCTCTCCCTGGTTTATAGGGCGTGCGTGTGTACTTATGCCCTCTATGGCTCTATTAGATCAAAAAATTGTGTTGTATTTCATGAAAAGCATATAACTGAATTCATGTTCAAATGAGTTTCAAAATGCATGTTTTCGTGGCATAAAACTCGTACTTGTTGGTCAAGTACACGTGCTATAGACCCGGATGGAGATAGTACTTCCTCCGTAAATTAATATAAGAGCGTTTAGAAAAAGATTTAATCAGCGCTGCAAAATGTACTCTGCACTGTTACTGCACGAGGAAAAAATAAGGCATGGAGGAGAACACAGCAAGCAGCAGCAGGTTCCGCCCTCACGAAGACGTTCAGAAGGTTAATGATCCACGCAGGTGAATGTCAAGTAGAATCTAAGTACTGAGTACTCCCTCCGTAAACTAATATAAGAGCATTTAGATCACTACTTTAGTTATCTAAACGCTCTTATATTAGTTTACAGAGGGAGTAGAATTTAAGGGTGGCCTACTTGAGAGATTACAGATGGCGTCTGCCTTCAACCACGGAAAGCGAATTGTCCGATACCACAACGCACGCAGCTGAGCAGCACCATCACATCCCCAGGGGAGCAGCGACGATGGCATGCAGCGCAGCAGGAGCATGGTGGCCGCGCCCAAACAGGTCGAGCACCCGCGGGTCCGCGCAATCCGTGGCCTCATCATCATCAGCGCCCTCTTCCTTGGCACCACCACCTTCACCTGCTCCTCCCAGCACCTTCTGATCAGTCAGGGAGAAACCGAACAGCCGGCAACTGCTCCGCCCGACGACGACGTCTCCGGCAGCCGCCGACCTGGACCTGCCGCCGTCAGCGCCCGCAGGAGTCGAGGCCTTTATCCATTCTTCGAACCGGCGGCACCCCGTCCCCGTCACGCTTGGCGTCTGCCGCTGCGCGCACGGCCAGGCCTCCTCCGTCTCCCTCTCCCTCGCCATCCCCATGGGAGGGCACTGGCCGCCGTACGCGCCTCTGTAGCCGCCGGTTCTGCCTTCCAAGTCGAACTGCGGGACCGTCGCCTGGTTGAACATCAGGACGGAGGAGGGAGACGACACTTTCGCCGCGGCCGCAGCCGCCGGCGTGAACTGCCCGAGAGCATATCCTTGAGCAGCAGGAGACGGTCCGCCCGGCGCAGCTGACCGTTGCGCGTAGCCGAACGGGCCGACGATCCCGCCGTGCTGCGCGCGGGCGTCAAAAGCACTTCCTCGGTAGAAGCGAAGTGCTTGAGACATTTCTTGACCTTGCAAGACCTCTGGGAACCTGAGGGGTTCGCCGAAGCCTGAGGAATGGTAGGGAAACTCCGCCGGGCTCTGCTGCGGCATGTAGCTCCGCGCATTGCCGGAGAACCGATTGTGATCCGGTGCGCGAAACTTTGCGACGTCGGGTGACTGGGAGCGCGCGGCGCCCTGAGCCCTAGAGCCCATCAACAATTCTTGACCTTGCAAGACCCTGTGGAAGCTTCCAGCTTCCACCGAGCCCGGAAAACCATTTCCATCTGCAAGTTTGATCACCGGGTTAATTGGCAGATGGCACAATGAAGCTGAACACATATGGATAGATGTTGCCTCAAGTTGCAGGACCTACCGGTAACTGGAGCATCCGAATTGCCTTGAGGAAAGTACAGTTTGGCTCGTTTCGAACTTGATGCCGACAGACAATCAGTAACTGAAATCGAACCGCCAAAGCTCTCGATCTCCCACGGAGAAACTCGGCGTTGGTGGTTGCAATGAGCATTGTCGTCCCATCGTACCTGTAAGCACATGAAAACAAAGCGACGCTTCACATTAGCAGAAATTTGAGGACCATAACTTGTTAAATAACTGTAGAGAACACAATCTTTACTATGTATCTGCAGTTATACTTTACAAAAATGAACTTCCTAAAAGTGATGGATATTTTCCATTTTCAGCTCAATGATATGTTATGACTCAGATATGGATCTGGTTATTGCAGCAGCAACCAATCGCCTAAGTTGAGTTCCAACAAGGATTTTACTTTGATAGTACAAAATTCAGAAGTCTTAGACCAAAAGTTTACGAAATTGCCGTGGTTCATTATAAATACAACATTCGACTTTTGCCAGTTGATAGGGTTAATATTTGCTCTAATATTTAAGTCAACTTAGCTTCTAGTACCAGCCTATCATAACGGTTTGCATGTTTGTGTGCCTGTATACCCAATTATTTGTTCACTATTAAATACCTACCTGGTCCAAGTACTATTAGAACTCAGAGAGTGCACTGAGTAAAGTTGCAATTTAACAAAAAAAAACTACCGGTTCTCTGAATACTGAAAAATAGTGAGAGGAGCTCATTTCAGAAAGAGCTGGAATTCCGCAGTCTTTATTTCAGGAGAAACAGTGGCAAAATTAATAGATGACAGTCAATGAATGTACAATCAAAGAGCCTACAAGCAGAGTTGAAAGCTCTAACAAGTATCTCAGTCAAATGCATACCATTAGGCATCTCCATTTTGATCCAGGCCATCTTATTGGGTCTACTTCACTAATGCCTGAAATCAATCCAGTAGACCTGCAGAACAAAACAGAAAATTCAAACCACTGATGTACAAGAAGCAACTTTCAGTTGATCGAAAAGGACATACCTCTCATTTGCATCATCACTCTCATTGGAAACTTTAAATCTCATTCCAATGGAAAACGAGTGGTTCAAGCTCTTAGAGAATCTCCAATATGGCACAATAAATTCTGATGCACCACTCCTGCGGAAGGATGAGAAACTGGAATTATTTAGCTCAGTAGATATTTTAATAATACTTAAAAGACATGGTAAAGCACAAGAATAAAGGAGCGTGAACTTGCCCAAGCATGTGCAAAATAAAGACAAAATGACTACCAAACTGCAAAGCCAGAATATATGCATGCATAGGACTTCAAATGATTAATTAGGTCCCGAACTTAATGTGCATTGATCGACAAACCTTGGGTCGAAACAAACATGGAAAATACTTCTATTCTCCAAGGAAGTGGCGACAGCAGATAGTGTGTGCAGCTTTGAGTCATTGCTGTTGACCGCTTTAAAAAGTGCTTCATTTCTAAGCTGAACTGCTCTCCTTACACCCAGTCTCAGTTCACCATCATCACCTCTGTGCATAAAAATAATCTCTGCCACTGAGAAGAATGCAAAAAAATATGCAAGGCATTTATTCATAAAATTTCCAGATGCTTACCGAAGAAATAAGACTGCATCCCCGGAGACTAGTTTTTTCTTGTTGACAAACGAACTCCATCCTGTTGTTAGAAGATGCCTACGAGGTTGACCTGGAATTCCAGAAAGTATACTCCCCAAGCATTAACAGAAAGATCCTAACATCACCCAATCTATAACTCGCTGTAACACACACAAGAGCAATGACAAGAAAGATCCTAAGCAATCTCTGAAGGGAACTTATTCTCACTTTCATTTTCACGGTACCAAAGTATACTCCCCAAGCATTAACAGAAACTTGTTGATACCCCTTTTACAAAATTGAATTGTCCACTTTACGCATCTAATGACTGAATTCCAAATACAAACAAAATAATCAAACTAACCATTTTTTTAACCAAAATTTGATCCAATAGAGTTGGCCTTTGCAAAGCACATGCAGCAAGCGTAACAGTTTTCTTTTGTTCACTTTCCAAAGTTAGCATGAAGGTAAATGAAAATCCCAACAGGTACAACCAAACTCTCAAGTTAACATGACGAGCTACACACCTCTATAAATGTGGCGAAACCTCCATTGTGTGCCGTGCAAGTCCTTGGCAACGAGCTCTTGAGAAGGCCTGACCTGCTTGTAGTCCTACATATAATTGAATAACTGGTAGTGATCAGATCAGCAAGTACAGATTGGCATAGGAAAAGAGGGGACACCCCCTTCGGCCTCTGCATCGAGTGATGCACACAGCCAACGATTCTGCAGGTCATACTGAAATTACATTACAAGAGTCTCACCAGAGGTGCGAAACAGTCCTCGGCGGCCCGTCGAGGGACAGAGAAACCTCCATGGGTGCTCGTATCAGAGGCAGTGAGCGTCTTGCAGAACATGTGTGGCATGCGGGGCTTCTTTTCTCCGTCACCGCCGGCCATCTCGTCCTCCGCCTCCTCGGACCCATGCTCACGGACGCTTTGCCTGAACATCTGAAACCCCAAAAGAGGAGCCGTTACACAGAGCAATGAATGGCATTTTATCTTATTTGCAACGATACAAGTAGTAGTACTCTGGGCCATCTGTAATTAAGCTTACGGTTATGGCTGGACCGGCGTATTCATGCTCTCATGTTCTACCATACTAGTATCGCCTAATAAACAAAGTGTACTGCCATGGTTTATTTTAGAGGAAAACCAGTGTACCTTGTCCAGTCTTAATTAAAGACTCTCATCCAGAAGCAAAAGATGAAGAGGTAGTAGTAATCTACCAACGATTTAGTACTAGCAACTGATACAAAACTGAAGTGTTGCGCAGCTATAGAGCACACTTGATCAGAAAAACAATGATGCATTGGAGTTGGAGATGGTGTTGATGTTTCAGGCTCCAGCATTTCACTGTCGAAAAGCATTTTAGGCTCCGACGAAGACGAACCAAATGCAGATGGAAGAGAAACAAGCGAGCTGATGGTAGATAGAGCAGTCCTCGTCGCCGGTCAGCCCAGATCCCCAAATGGGAAATGGAAGCGGCCCAGAGCACGCAGAATACGACGCCGAGCAACTGACGGTAAGAGATTCAAGCCGAGCAGGAGCGCTCACCTCGGCGTCCGCCACCAGCGCGAGCCGCGCGTACACCTCGTCGGTCGCCGCATCCGCCTGCAAGCACACCATCAGAGACTCCGTTCTGAGGAGGAGGTGCGAGAGGAAGAAGAAGCGGAATGGGCACTCACGCAGAGCTCGACGCCGACGACGCGGCAGGCGACGTGGGCCGGCACGGGCGGCGCCCCGGCCGGCGGCAGGGCCTCGCCGCCGCCCGCGGCGAGGTGCGCCTGCGGCAGGTAGACGACGGCGCTCCCGCGCCTGGGCAGCGCCACCCCGGGCCCCGCGCAGGCGTGCCACAGCTCCCCGCACACGCCCGCAGCCGCCGCCGCGTCCCCGTCCTCCTCCACGGTGTTGAGGTCGATCCCCATCGGTCGGTCGGTCGCTCTCCCCCCAAAGCTAGGTAGACCTCCGCCACGTTAATGCTCTCGCAGCGTGGTGGATGGCGGCGCAGAGGGGCGAGTTATGGTGCTAGCGGCGGCAGCGGCAGCGGCAGAAGCAAACAATGAATGCCCGGCACCCCGCGTCGCGCTCTAGCCATGCCGCTCCGCCCGTCCCATCCGCTAGTAGCCAAGCCAGGTACGCCAACTGGCCCCCGCCCCCACCGTGGTCTCCCCCCGACGCGGCTGGGCTGGGCTGGCTGCGGCGGTCGCTGTTCCGCTGCTCGCCCGCTCGCCCGCTCACTGTAGCGCTGCTGCGGCTGCCCCCCGCCAGTGCCGCGGCGCCTTTATGGTGATGACTGATGGGGGCCTCGAAAGGCTCACGGGCTCGGCTGGCCTTTTCCGGTGGTCTTTGTTTGCTTGCTCTGCTCGGCCGGGTCCGGTCGGGTGGCCACTGCTCCCGCACAGCAATAGAGATAGAGAGAGAGTGTGTGTGTGGCCTCGGGCCGGGCGTCGGGGCAAAAGAAAGAAAGCAAGGCTAGCAGGAAATGAAGAAATGCGGCAAAGGTTGCTTTCGCGCGTGGCTTGTCTGTGGGAGGAGAGGCCCGGCAGTGTCGCTCTCACGTGCTGCCGCAAATGTGCATGGGCGCGCTGCTTTGAGCGTGGGACGTAGTACTAGTACTACCTTATCGTTATAATATGTGCCATATTTTGACTATAATATAAATTGAACTAATAAAATATTCATGAATGTCATTAAAAATTACTCCCTCCGTTCCTAAATACTCCCTCCGTTTCGAAATATTTATCTTTCTAGACATTTCAAATGGCTACAACATACAGATGTATGTAAACATATTTTAGAGCGTAGATTCACTCATTTTGCTTCGTATGAAGTCGCTGGTTGAAATGTCTAGAAAGACAAGTATTTAGGAATGGAGGGAGTATAAGTCTTTATAGATATATCACTATAGACCACATACGAATGTATGCAGATGCACTTTAGTGTGTAGATTCACTCATTTTGCTACGTATGTGGTCCATAGTGAAATATGTCCAAAGACCTATATTTAGGAAGGGAGGGAGTATATGATTAGAAACTATGTTCAAATACGAATCCAACGATACTCCCTCCGTTCCACAATGTAGTGCATATACATTTTTTTGAAAGTCAAACTTTGCTAACTTTGACCAAGTGTATAGAGAAAACTGTCTACATCTATAATACTAAACATGTACATTATGAAAATATAACGCACGATGTATCCAATGATGTGCAGTTGGTATTCTAGATGTACATATTTTTCTCTATAAACATGGTCAAAGTCTGTAATGTTTGACTTTTCTAAAAATCTATAGGCACTACATTATGAAACGGAGGAGGTATAATTTTTGTTGACATGCATTAACATTTTGATAGTTAAAAATTTTGTCAAAATTTAACAGAAACTACAAAGATGACCTATAAAACCAAAGGACGGATGTAGTAATTTAAAGGGCCGGTCGTCGCAACTCGATTCGAACTGAGCAAAGGGCGAAAGGGGTTTCTGCAGCTGATAAAGGAATGCATTCTCTTTACTCGGAAAAGTAACCAGTTCAGTTCAAAAAAAAGTACTCTAGGCAGTGATTACGTGGGTTAAACAAGCGCGAAAACATATTCGCAAAAAAATGGGTGTGAAAACCAGGAACCCAAGACGGCCAAAGTCGTATTTTACGTGGAAAAACTCTGTCAGTCATGCGGAAGGGAAGGACACGGTTTTTTCACGTGGCCAAAGAAACGGTGAACCGCCACGCGCACAGCGAGTCGGCAACGCAACAGCAAGCAAACGGGTCGGTCCATCCGTCGACGGCCAGTCTTGATGGATGGCAACGGGGCCCGCCACTGGTCCCCGGCGGCAGGCAGGCCGTGGTCGTGTGGGGCGGGGCCGGAGCGGCGCGACAAGAGAGCCCGGGAATACAGCCGAGCCCGACCTCCCCTCCCCGAGATTCCCCCGCCCACTTTTTCCTCGCTCCCCACCCACTCCTCTCTCTGTCTACAGCGGTCCTGGCAGACAGTGCAAAAAGATCGCGCGAAGCAGGGGAAATCAATCAATCAACCACGAGGCGACGTGCACAGCAGTCGGGGAGGGCGTCAGCAGCACGGAGACGGAGGAGGGCCCGTGGCGTCCCCTCCTCGGCCTTCAAGGCGCACGACCCCAAACAAACGCCGGTTTTGTCCGAATTTTATCCGTTTGTGTAGAGTAATGAGGTTGTGTTCGGATAGTTTCTGGAGTGTGGTGGCCGTGCGTGCAACGCGCGGACACATTCCGACTGCATCCTGTCCGCGTACATCTTCTTTGCAAGTTCATAACTTTTTTATCATTGATTTTTTATACATGGGAATACATCATCAAATTTTGACGAGAAAAGTAAGACCAAAAAACAAGAACCACAAGAATACATTTTTGAAGATATCCAACTTCCATAACTGTTCCTAAGGCTTCCAGCGCACGACCCCATCATGTCTGGGTGCGTCCGTTTGGGCAAAACGGACAAACCAGATGGCCCAACGCGCGGGCGCAAAAAGACTTTTGTTCGTTTTTTTTTTCGCTTTTGACCCATCCTCGGACCAAGTTTGCGCCGCTTTTGGTTGAAACAGACAGCGCGCGGACGGGCGGGACGCCCGCGCTTGTCCTACCCCGGCCCGCCCGTCGGTGGAACAAAGCCACTCCCTCCCCATTTGGCGACATTTCCTCCCCAAACCCCTCCCCCTCCCGCCCCCACCCTCCCCGTCCATGGCCAACGCCCAGCCGAATTCCGGCGGCCTAGCCGTCGACCCGCCCGGAAAGGTGAAGAAGAAGTCAGCCAAGGATGCAAGGAAACCGATGTCGGAATGCACGCCGGAGGAGCTTGCCAAGTTGGACGCGAAATCGACGAAGAGGAGAACCGGAGGGCGGCCGTCAAGGGCAAGACCGCCGCGGCCAACAAGGGCAAGACCGCCGCGGCCAAATTCGCCGCCGAGCGCGATGTGATGGAGGCCGCACGGCGCAAGCGAGGTTGAGGAGAAGGAAGCCATCGTCAACAAAGCGCACACCCTCCTCATGCTTGGCATTTGCCGTCCGACGGGTTTCTCTGCAGTGGCCATCGACCCGGCGAGCACAGGCTCATCGGTCGCCAGTCCTTCGCACTTCCAGTCGCCGACGTAGCGGACCACGCCTATGTCGCCCGACTCC
>LR738709.1:630989281-631019403 GCA_902687465.1 Secale cereale | reverse complement strand
CAACGGTCAGACCCGTTTTTCGGGGTCGCCGGACATTGGCATCATCGCGCCGTCCACCCCGCGTCCCTCGGCCGTCATCGACCTCAACGTCACGCCGGGGTCCAGCAGTAGCGGCCGGTCGGCCGTCGAGATGCAAAGAAAGCAAGCAGGGCTGACTTCTACGGCCAACATGTCGTCGTCCCGCGTCCTGTTTGATGAAATGCCAACACGAACGCCAATGGTCGATGACCCCTTATACAGCCAGTACATGCAGAATGTGATCTGCGAGGGTGGGCATGGCGGTGCCTACGATCCTGAGGAGACCCAGAGTCAGGATGACCGCGCCCATCACGTTGCCGATGAAGATCCCCACGACCGTGCTGACTACGACCATGCTGACTCGTGGCATGAAGATGATGACATCTACGTCGAAGGTGATGGTGATGAAGAAGAAGTCGTTGATATTGATATTTCAGGCGAGCCATTGTTAATCGACGAGCTCACCCAAAGATCGGAAGCGCAAAAGAGGAGGAAGAGTATTCGCACGGGTTTATATACACAGGACGAGGACAAGTTGATTTGCCAATGTTGAATGATGATTAGCCAAGATCCGAGGACCTGTGCATAACAAAAGGGCCTTGTTTTTTGGACGAGAGTCCACGGAACATTCCATGAAAGGAAGATGTTTGAACCCTACCAAATTACGAGCGACCGTGGCATCACCTCGATCCAAAAGAGATGGTTGTTCATCCGACAAGAGTGCGACAAGTATTGTGCCGCACTTGAGAGCGTTGAAGCACGGCCCGTGAGTGGTCTCGGCATTGGGCACATGGTATGCTCTCCTCATCCTTCTTCTTTCGTTGCTATGGCCATCACACTTGGGCCATGCACATGTTTGCATGTTCAATTGTTGTTTATCATGTGGCGTAGGCATTTCAATCTTTGGAAGCATTCAAGGCCCGGCACAATGACGAGCCATTCACTCTTACGCATTGTTGGATGATCATCAACAACTGCCCTAAGTTCAAGGATCAATACCATGAACTTCAAAGGAAGAGAAGCAAGAAGCCGATCGCGTTGGCCGGAGGTGGAGATGGTGAGGCATTGAAGAGGCCGAGGGGCAAGACCAACTCCAAGGTGGACGACATACGTGATGCGTCATCCATGACCTTGCATGAGACTTTGCATGGCATGATGTCTCAAAAGGATGTGAGGGACGAGAAGAAACGACAAAGCAAGGGCGAGCAAATGAAGCAATACCTAGAGCTTCAAAGGAAGAAGTTTGAGGTGGAGGAGGCGGCCAAGAAGAGAAAGATCGACATGGAGGAGACGTCCCGGCAAAGGCAGCTCGACATCGAGGCCGTCAATGTCACGGCCAGGCAGAGGCCGCTCGACATCGAGGCCATCAATGCCGCAACTGAAGCAAAGGAGGTGGCCTTGCGATCATGAGTGTGGACTTGACCAAGATGAGCGAGAAGACGAGGAGCTGATTCGAGGCCGGGCAGAAGGAGATGTTCGACGTCGACGGCCTGAACTAGGTCGTCTGATCGGCCGTGGCCGTTCTTTTTTTAGGCTGGCATGGGTGCCGCCCGCTGGACCGCGGGCTGTGTGCTGGCAAGAAACACATTCATTTTGAAGGCTGACTGTGTTGCCGGCGACAAATTATTTATTTTGGAGGCTGGCTGTGTTGCCGGCGAGGACGTATAAGCCGTTGACTCTGTTGTCGGCGTGAACTAGGGCCGCTATCCTGAATTAAGGCGTAGTATGTCCGAAAGTTGGTGTTTCAAATACAAGACGGGCAAAATGGGTCGCATGCTGGAGTTGGCCTAACTCGAAAGCACGGCGCGGCCAGCGGCTCAGCCGGGCGCCCCGAGCAGTCGTCCGCCCGCCGATCTCCACCCCGCCCGCTTTTCCCTTCCCCTCGTGGCTCCCGAGCTCGCCGAAAGCCCCTGCACACCGTGCGGCCAAGCGGCGGGTTTGCTACCGCGTGCCGTCTGCCATGTGTGCCCATGCGGCGCTTGCTTTCTCGTGCTGGCGCGTCGGGTGACAGGACGCGGAGGGGAGCAGAGCGGGGAGAGAGAGGGAGGGCACGGCTTTCCCGGGGGGCGTGTCCACCGCGTACTCGCGCGCCGTGCTCTGGCGCCTCTGACTCGGTGGCGCTCTGGCGGGTTCACGTGCCCTGCCCGCCCGGAAAGACGAGGGGCGACTGCCCAGGCCCCAGGCTTTGCTGCCACTGGACGGGCTCATCGGATGCTGCCGCTGTTCACCGGTCAAATGCGACAGTGGAGTGTGCAAACAGTGCTTGGATACTGGTTACAGTCGCGGCTGGCCTGGCCGGTGACGCGACGCTGGTCATGAAGAGTGGTGGGGTCCGGCGTCTCCGTGGCGGTGAGTGGCCCTCGTGGTCTCGGCCAAGTTTGGATAAGCGAGGCAACCGGGGCATCTACGGCCACCAGCGTGTGCCACGAACCGGGCCCTCTCTTGCAAGTTAGAGCAACTCCAACGAGCCCACCCAAATGGATGGCGCATTTGTTCGTTTTTTGTTCGTTTGGGTCGGCCGTCCGTCCGGCGTCCGTCCAGTTTGTAATTTGGGTCGGCAGCGTGCCTAACGCGTCGATCGGGGCATCTACGGCCACCAGCGTGTGCCACGAACCGGGCCCTCTCTTGCAAGTTAGAGCAACTCCAACGAGCCCACCCAAACGGATGGCGCATTTGTTCGCTTTTTGTTCGTTTGGGTCGGCCGTCCGCCCGGCGTCCGTCCAGTTTGTAATTTGGGTCGGCAGCGTGCCTAACGCATCGACCATTTCATGATCGCGCGCGCTCCAGCACGCGGGAAAGGATCGCGCGCGGCGCGCTGGTTTTGGTGCGCCATCACGCGGGAAAGGTTCGCGCGCTTGTTTTGGCCCACCGCCGCGGCCGGCGCTCGCTATAAGAAGGCGCGCTCGTCTCGCCACCTCTCACTCTGTCCGCCGCGCACTCGTCTCGCCCGCTCTCACTAGCCTCGCCGCCTCTGCGCCACCATGTCGATGCGACTCCTGGGAGCTTCGGATTTTCGCGGAGTCCGCGAGCGCCGCTCCGGCGGCTTCTCCTCCGAGATCATGTTTGGCGCAAAACGCCTCCTCCTCGGCACCTTCGACACCGCAGAGGAGGCGGACCGTAGCGTCGGAGGAGGACATTACTGAGTCGGAGTCAGATAGCGAGGAGTAGTTGATCTTTTTTTTATCTGTGTACGTTTACAAATCTATGTATCTTTTTTTGTATCGAAAAATTGGCCGGCGGCGTCGGCGACGAAGCAGGCAGGCGAGGGCGTGCTGTTGGATGTGAAGAGGCCAATGTGCCACCGACCAGCGGGCCCGGGGAGAAGAGAGGGCGAGCGCGCGCGTCCGTCGTGTGTCTGCGCCGACGCAAATCCGGTTCAAAAATGGACCGGGAATGGGTCGCCAGGCGAACGAAAGCGAACGCGCGTCCGTTTGGGTCGGCGTGTTGGGCCGATTTTTCTGTCCGTGCCGACCCAAACGAACGCGGGCGGACGAAATGGGTCGCCCCATTGGAGTTGCTCTTAGGGTATCCCCAATGCAAACCTTAAGACGGACATTATATTTGATACACAAGCCGACCACTCAATCGTACCCGCATACATTTCAAACCAAATTTAAACAAAACATACAAATTTCATGTAAACCTGATGATTTCTCATTTAAACCGGATCAAATTCATTACATATTTTAACAAAACAAAAGCCGCGACGGAGTCCGTGTCCCACATCTTGTTTTTCCCGTGTCCGGCAAACTAACCGTCTGTCATCACCGGAAGTGCAGCAACAACGGGAGAGGAAAAACATGAGTGGCCTTCCTAGGACCCAAGTCGCGGCGGCTTTACATGTGCTACTCTTCCTCGTTCGAATCTGGCATGTCAACGGCGCCAGACGTGGACGGCCGGCCTCGTGGTCGAGGCGGTAGGGCACAAACTGCGGTGGCGGCGCGGAGTTAGCATCGTCTGCGGTCGCTTGGGCTCCTCTTCGGCCACATCCGTGTCGATCTCCGTGAACATGGCGTTCCTCTCTGCCCTTAGGACATGCAACTGACACGCTTGCGGCGGATCTCGCGGGCGATACGCATGGACTGGTACAACGCTCGCAGCTCATCTAGGAAGCTCTGATACTCTGCGACCATGCCGCGACGGCATTGTCATTCGTCTACGCGCCAACGATTTTCCTCTCCATGAGCTGATGCTCGTCGAGGAGCCGGAGGTTGTAGCTTTAGTCCTCCCCCGCCAACAGGAACACCAACACCAGAAGCATCGGCTGCTCTACCGCCATTACATCGTCGATGTGTGCCCGTGCCTTCTCTAAGGTGATGCCGACATGGACCGATGAGGGCGGTGGCGCCAGCTTGTTGACATCGCTACCCTCTGGCTAGCTTGTCGGTAACACGGTAGTGCCGACCAGCTCCTATTTCTATTTGGTGGAGAGACTATCCTACAGCGATTTGGAGCTAGAGGTCATGGCAAACATAGTGCACAAAGGAGATCGGGAGCGGAGGTGTGGTGCAGTGCCGATTGTGCCGGCCTGGCCACGTATAAATAGCGGGGGGAGGGGGGGCAGGCCAAGCAACGGGTCATGTGAATGTGAGCGTACGAGTGGGTTTCAGAGCAATCACACTTGTTTGATGTCGGCAAGCAGACGAACATGCATCATGTTTGAATGCGGAGAGAATAGTCAGGTCACGTCGCTCCGACATTGGATAACATAGACCATGACGTGCCGTGGGTGGCACTCTTGGCTGGCGCACCACTCGAATGTCAGTCTAGTCAGAAGTCATGTCTCCTCTGGGCTAGGAGGAATGCGATGTTGATGCTTTGGAGCAGTGCCGATCAGCATGAATTCGCGGCAATCACTTTCTACTGGAGAGATTTTCGATGGGTTCGATGTGTACGTGGGAGCGGTTTAGATGCCCGTATATCACCCTGATTTGCCTCCGATTTACAGGAAGGCAAACATCCAGATCGGTCCACAGATGTGGTATCATGTTAGTTGGCAAAATGCGCCCGAACTACTTGGTATGGACTAAATTTGGTGTAGGATTGAAAGTATGTCTAGAGGGGATGATTAGATTAGTTGGCCAAATAAAAATGAATCATTTTTCAATTTTAGTTGTAGGCAAGTTTTAACAATTCTATCAAGTCAAGAACACCCTACACATGCAAGTCTAAGAGTTGAGCAGCGGAAAGTAAAGACTTTGCATATGAATGTAAATGATGGGTCAAAGAAATCAAAAGCAATGAAGACACAGTGATTTTGGGTGTGATTTTGATAGGTGATGCTATTGTACGTCCACATTCATGAAGACTTCAATACACAGAGGGTAACGTCTGCGCGAGTCCACAGAGGGCTCCACTCATGATGGGTTCATGAAGAAGCAACCTTGTCTATTCCATCATGTATTACGTCCACGAAGAACTAGCCCCACTCGGGTAGATCTTCACGAAGTAGGTGATCTCCTTGCCCTTACAAACTCCTTGGTTCAAATCCGTAAGATCTTGGATGCTCTCAAGGGACACCTAACCAATCTAGGAGACACCCTCTCCAAAAATTAATATATGTGTAGTTCATGATGTACTCCTTCCTCTTGTGCTTTAAAAGATAGTCTCCCCAACATTCAATCACTCTCTCACAGATTTGGCTATGGTAGGACAAAGATTTGGGTGAAAAACAACTTGAGAAGGGCTAGTAATCAAGGTTTAAATGATTGAAATGAAGTGGCTTGATCTCAACACATGAGTAGGTAGTTCTCTCTCAAAAAATCAATGGTGAAAGTTGTATTTCATTCTGATGGCTCTCTTAGATAGTAAGTGGGGGTGGAAGGGTATACATAGGCTTCATCCAAAGATCCAACCGTTACAACCTTTTGAACTAACTCGGTGACACTCAAACAAATTCTTGGTGAGACCGACCAGTGTAAAAGATTCGAACGTTCGATATCTCAGTGAGACCGATCAGAACAATTCGGACCGACCAAAGTGCAATGGCTAGGGCAAAACCTCATCTCCGTAATTACGATTGTTTCAACTCGGTGATTCCGAAGTGAAGTAATTTTATCACACAAACGAGGTCATGCCATCTCGATGAGACCGAGATCCATATCGGTAGCGAAAAGTTAGGTTTTGGCTCTAGAAGTGTATATGATCAACTCGGTGAGTCCGAGATAGAATTTTTTCAGTGGGACCAAGATGACACTTTAGAGTTTGGACAGATGTGACATGAAGAATGTGGTTGAGGGTTTTGGAGCAATATCTCTAAGCAGTTGAGAAACAAACTCATCATCAGTACCTCATCCCTTTTTAATAATATTGGATTTCCTATAAAACTCAATTATCAATGAGGGGTTCAAAATCTGTCCAAAATTAGTACCGAAAAAATGTAGAGTCTTGGAGCTTTGCCAATTTCACGTCCTTAGCATTTTGAGGGTTCAAAATCACTAGTCCTTGTCATGGCAATCATTGATCTTCTCTAAAATCTATTATCAATGAGCATTAGATCAACGACTTATATGTTGTTATTAATTATCAAAACCACCCAGGAATTAGTTACAATTTCACCTGGGCATGGGTGACCCAACCCGACAGGCCCGGCCCAAACCCGACATCTCGGCCGAGCTCAGGCCTCACTAACTTTCCAGCCCGAAGCCCGGAAAAGTCGGACAAAACATGATTTTCAAGTTTTTCAATAAATATAGGCATAGCGTTATATTATCAATACCTGAAAATAGTTATATATTTTTTAAACACAGAAATTTGGCATTTTGCCAGGCCAGGCTAGGCCCGAGCTTGGGTTTTGGAGTCACGCATTTTGAAACCCGACCCAGCCCGACTCGAATATGCACATGTCTAGATTAGACGGATGCGAGCAGTTTAAAGGTCTGTATTGGAGATGCATTTATCCAACAAGGCAACAACCAACATCATAGGCTTTACCGTTGGATTCGTTAAAGCAATGAAACGAGTTGTTTTTTCACCAATGGAACGACTAGATTTTTTTTGGAGAATCTAGTTGTTTCATTGCTGAAAAAACAACTCGACTTATTGGTTTAGCGAAACCGATGTTCAATCCTATAATTGTGTACAGGAAATAACCATGGCCCATGTCACCTTCTTGCAAAATTGTTTTGGGATTGAGACTAGGAGCTTAGAGCATCTCCGGCTGTTGGCCCCCCAGGAGGCTTAAAAATCGCGGCCTGGGGGGCGAGCCGGCGCTAAAATCGGCATTGGGGGTGATTGGGTTCCCTGCCGCCGCCCCCAGGCGCCGATATTGACCCATTTTTTGCGCAAATGTGACTGCTTTTCGGCCTAGTTTTGGCGAAAAATCGGCCCGGTATCGGCTCAAATCGGCCCATATTCGCCGTGGTTCGGCGCAAATTCAACTAAAGTATTTTTATCACATAGTTCATCACAGAAATCAATAGAAATCAAATAGTTCAACAAATAGTTCAATACAAATTATATAGTTCAACAAATAAAAACTCATTTCATCACATGTCGAGCTAGGCGTTGTCCTTGAGCCTCCATATGTGCTCCACCAGATCCTGTTGCAGTTGTTGATGCATCTGTGGGTGTCGGATCTCCCGACGCATATTGAGTAAGGCAGTCCAGGTTGCCGGTAGCTGGTGATCAACTTGCGCAAGAGGACCCTGCCTGTAATATGGTTCAGGGCAAAACACTCGCTCTTCCTGCTCGCTCTTAATGATCATGTTGTGCAAGATGACATAACAAGTCATGATCTCCCACATTTGATCGTTCGACCAGGTCTGAGCGGGGTACCGGACAACAGCAAATCGAGATTGGAGCACACCAAATGCGCGCTCGACATCCTTCCCGCAAGCCTTCTGAACCTTTGCAATGTGGGAGTTCTTGCCTCCTCGCACAATGGTTGAGATAGTCTTCACAAACGTAGACCATCTCGGATAGATCACTAGTACGCGTCGGTGCTATACAAACGGTTTTTAAATCCCTTTCCGCGACGACATTTGGAACCGTCGTCTAGTGAGTGACGGCGATAGAGGGTCCTTCCCACACGACCCAAAAACCGTCGGGGATATGCCCTCCTGGCACACACGCTTGGAAAAATGAGTCATGTGCGACCTGCGAGCGCTTAAATACGGAAATACGTACAGTAAAGCTAAAAAATACAATTATACATGCGAAATTGTTTCTGGTCGCAAGTACATCCCATAGAATCAGTCCCCGCTAAACATTTCCGTTCGTATGTACATCCCACACAGCTGCACCAAGAAAAACGTTTCCGTTCACATGTACATCACACACAATTTTTTCCGTTAAATCATTTGTGATAGCGTTGCCATTGCGCACGATATTAACAATTTTATCATTAGCATGATTGAATGCTTCACACACGGCGCATAGAAGAAACTGTGTGGCAAAGGTTGTCCATCACACATAATTTTTACGTGGTAAACGTTTGCGCAGGGTGGCCTAACGCAACAGTTTTCAAGAGGATGTCATGTGTGCAGTGGAGATTGATCGCACACGTAGTGAATCCTAGAAATGTTTCTGATCTCCACGTCTATCTCAGAAGTTTCGCTTTCGCAAACCGTGTGCAGTGTAATCCCTAATTAATCCCTAAATTAAAAATCACATGTTTTTAATTTGAAAGTAGGCAATCACTTATTTCATATCCAACCATGTTTATTACAAATATAGGTTCAACCACGAATGCATAATTCGATGCGCAGGTGATACGTCTCCAACGTATCTATAATTATTGATTGTTCCATGCTATTATTTATGATGTTTTGGATGTTTAATGGGCTTTGTTATACACTTTTATATTATTTTTGGGACTAACCTATTAACCCAAAGGCCCGGTCCAGATTGCTATTTTTTTTGCCTATTTTAGGGTTTTATAGGAAAGGAATATCAAACGGAGCCCAAACGGAATGAAACCTTCGGGAGAGATATTTTTGGAGCGATATCTTCACGGGAGACTTGAAAACCACGGAATAGGGCACACGTGGCGTCCACGAGGGTGGGAGCCGCCGGGCCGCCCCCTGCCTCATGGGCCCCACGTTGGTCCCCCGATCCCCTCCTTCCTCCTATATATACCCATGTACCCCGAAAACATCAGAAGAGGAGAGAAAACACTAATTCCATCACCACAACCTTCCCTTCCCGTGAGATCCCATCTTGGGGCCTATTCCGGAGCTCCGCCGGAGGGGGGGATCTACCACGGAGTGCTTCTACATCAACACCATCGCCTCACCATGAGTTGTGAGTAGTTTACCATAGACCTTCGGGTCCATAGTTAGTACCTAGATGGCTTCTCCTCTCTCTTTGGATCTCAATACCAAGTTCTCCTCGGTCTTCGAGGCGATCTATTCGATGCAATCTCTTTTTGCGGTGTGTTTGTCGAGATCCGATGAATTGTGGGTTTATGATCAAGATTATCTATGAGAAATATTTGGTTCTTTTCTGAATTCTTTTATGTATGATTATAATAACCTTGCACGTCTCCTCGAATTATTGGTTTGGTTTGGCCTACTAGATCTATAGTTCTTGCAATGGGAGAAGTGCTTGGCTTTGGGTTCAATCTTGCGGTGTCCTTTCCCAGTGACAGTAGGGGCAGCAACGCACGTATTGTATTGTTGCCATCGAGGATAAAAAGATGGGGTTTATATCATATTGCTTGAGTTTATCCCTCTACATCATGTCATCTTGCTTAAGGCGTCCCTCTGTTCTTATGAACTTAATACTCTAGATGCATGCTGGATAGCGGTCGATGTGCGGAGTAATATTAGTAGATGCAGAATCGTTTCGGTCTACTTGTTACGGACGTGATGCCTATATATAATGATAATGCCTAGATATTATCATAATTATTCGCTTTTCTATCAATTGCTCGATAGTAATTCGTTCACCCACCGTAGAATTCTGCTATCATGAGAGAAGCCACTAGTGAAACGTATGGCCCCCGGGTCTATTCTCAACATATCAATCTACAATCTACTTTACTTTTTCGTTTTTACTTTCTGTTCTTATATCCAAAAATACCAAAAATATCAAACTATCATATCTATCAGATCTCACTTTCGTAAGTGACCGTAAAGGGATTGACAACCCCTTATCGCGTTGGCTGCGAAGTTCTTATTTGTTTATGCAGGTGCGAGGGACTCACGCGTGGTCTCCTACTGGATTGATACCTTGGTTCTCAAAAACTGAGGGAAATACTTACGCTACTATGCTGCATCACCCTTTCCTTTTCGAGTGAATACAACACAAGCTCGAGAAGTAGCAAGAAGAATTTCTGGCGCCATTGCCAGGGAGGCTTACGCAAAAGTCATATACCAAGTACCTATCACAAACCCTTATCCTCCGCATTACATTTATTTGCCTCTCGTTTTCCTCTCCCCCACTTCACCCTTGTCGTTTTATTTGCCCTTCTTTTTGCCATGTGTTTACCATTCGCTTGCTTCTTGTTTGCTTGTGTGTTGGATTGCTTTCTTGTCATTATGGCTCTCCCTATCAGTGTTGACCCTCACCTCAAGAGGCTGGAGGAGATCAAAAACAATGTTAGACATTTTATGTCTGTGTAATTTGAACATAATGATTTCTTTAGGAACGAGCTTAAGGAACAGAAAAACTGTATGGAGTACATGAATAAAGACCTTGATGACGTGTCTAAGGAATTTTATGGTTTGAAATCTCAGTTTGCTCATCTTGGGAACTCAATAGCCCAGATTTCGGATAAACAGTCCACCTTAGTTAATAAGATGGCTGCTAAACCGGAAGAGCATGAAAATAAAGATGAAGATCTGAAAGTTATTGACGTGTCTCCTATTAGATCCTTGTTTTCTAGTATGAATCTTGAGAAAGATGGGATTGGAGATGAGTCTACTTTAATTAAAAGGTGTCCCAATGATTCGGAGTTTTTGGATCTTGACGCTAAAATTGTTAAAAGTGGGATTGAAGAGATTAAAACTTTGCATAGTGATGAACCCACTACTTTGGATTTCAAGGGATTCAATTATGTTAATTGCTCTTTGATTGATTGTATTTCCTTGTTGCAATCCGTACTAAACTCTCTGCATGCTTATAGTCAAAATAAAGCTTTTACCAAACACATAGTTGATGCTTTGATGCAATCTTATGAAGAAAAACTTGAATTAGAAGTTTCTATCCCTAGAAAGCTTTATGATGAGTGGAACCTACTATTAAAATTAAAATTTGCATAAGATCCTCAAGATGAGCTTTGCTTTGTGTGATTTGGGTGCAAGTGTTTCCACTATCCCAAAAACTTTGTGTGATTTGTTAGGTTTCCATGAGCTTGATGATTGTTCTTTAAATTTGCATCTTGCGGATTCTACTATTAGGAAACCTATGGGAAGGATTAATGATGTTCTTATTGTTTCCAATAGGAATTATCTGCCCGTAGATTTCATTGTTCTTGATATAGATTGCAATCCTTCATGTCCTATTATTCTTGGTTGACCTTTCCTTAGAACGATTGGTGCGATTATTGATATGAAGGAAGGAAATATCAGATTCCAATTTCCGTTAAGGAAAGGCATGGAACACTTCCATAGAAAGAAAATTAAATTACCTTATGAATCTATTATGAGAGCCACTTATGGATTGCCTTCCAAAGATGGCAATACCTAGATCTATCCTTGTATCGTGCCTAGCTAGGGGCGTAAAACGATAGCGCTTGTTGGGAGGCAACCCAATTTTATATTTTTTGTTTTTGCTTATGTTTAGGAATAAATATTGCATCTAGCTTCTGTTTAGATGTGGTTTTGTGTTTTAATTAGGGTTTGTGTCAAGTAGAACCTTTGGGAAAACTTGTGTGAAGTTTATATGATCTTGGTGTAAAAAACAGAATCGTTAGCGCTCACTAGAATAGTCACCCAATTTTACTGGAGTGTGCTATTTAGTTGATTCTTTTTACAGATGATTAATAGACAAATTACCCATGTTTACCAATTTATTTCAATTTTGGGAGTTACAGAAGTATGCGAAAGTTACAGATTAGTACAGATTGTTCTGTTTTTGACATATTCTGTTTTTCGTGTGTTGTTTGCTTGTTTTGATGAATCTATGAGTAGTATTGGAGGATATGAATCATAGAGAAGTTGGAATACAGTAGATTTAACACTAATATAAACAAATAATGCGTTCATTACAGTACCTTTGGGTGGTGGTTTGTTTTCTTATACTAACGGAGCTCACGAGATTTTTGGCTAAGTTTTGTGTTGTGAAGTTTTCAAGTTTTGAGTATTGCTTTGATGGACTACGGAAAAAAGAGTGGCAAGAGCCTAAGCTTGGGGATGCCCAAGGCACCTCAAGGTAAAATTCAAGGACAACCAAAAGCCTAAGCTTGGGGATGCCCCGGGAAGGCATCCCCTCTTTCGTCTTCACCTATCGGTAACTATACTTGGGACTATATTTTTATTCACCACATGATATGTGTTTTACTTGGAGCGTCATGTATGATTTGAGTATTTGCTTGTTAGTTTTCCACAATTATCCTTGCTGGACATACCTTTTTGAGAGAGATAAATATGGCCTAGGAATTGTTAGAACACTCTATGTGCTTCACTTATATCTTTTGAGCTAAATAGTTTGCTCTAGTGCTTCACTTATATCTTTTTGAGCACGATGGTAATTTTATTTTGTAGAAATTGTTGATCTCTCCTCTTCGGCGTCCACCTGCACGACGAGCCCTCTCCGGCCGCAGAACCAGTTGCCTCAGAGAGCTGCCTCGTCGAGCTCCTAGACCAGCTCCACATCGTCGATGAGCGTGCCTCTAACGTGGAGTCCGTGGGTTCCTCTGATCCACCAGTCGACATGATCGTCGACCTCGACGTGGCGTCCGCCGATTCCTTCCCCGAGCACGTGGTGATCATCGCTGACCACCTCCCCACTGCAGCCTACGGCAGTGGCGTCAGCACCGTCACGGAGGTGCTGACCGCCAGCCTCGACGAGCCTTCCGGCGAGTCAGGCCAAGACCCGCTGCAGGTGGCCATGCAGAGCCTCTCCACCCCATCACCGCGGGAACGGACGGCGCGGCGCTGGAGGCACTCCGCGTCTCGCTCCTCGACAACGCCAACAAGCTAGCCCCCTCCCGGCGCCTGATGGCTTCACGCCCCTCGTTGGTTACCCCAAGTGGAAGGTTTGAGATGCAGTGTAGCGGTAGTTTTCCCTTGGCAAAGATACCAATGATCGAATTCCCCTGAGACTCCAAGGTTCAACAAGAAGGTGTCAACTGCTAACGGCGCCAGATATTTAGCGGCTGACAGGACCTGCACACAGATACAAATAACTTTGCTCCCAACGAGTACAGAGAGGTTGTCAATCCCTCCGGCCTTGTCGTTTACAAAGGATCAAACGCAAGAGATAATAGTGATAGGTATAACTGCAACTAGTAAGTAAGAACTAAAAGTAAATAGCGGATGTGATCAGTGATGGTAATATGGACCGGGGTCCCATGATGTTCACTAGTGATGTCTCTCTCCCAAAAGACGATAAAATAGCTAAGCGAGGTAAACAAATTACAGCTGGGCAATTGACAGGATTATGTGCTCAAACCAATGCTAACTATGCTGCAAGAAAGGTAGAGGCTCAAAAGCATGGGCGGTACGCCAAGGCAAGTAGACCGAAATCCATATGCATCTACTACTAATCATCCACCTTGAGATATCTATCCAGAACATCTCGCTGGTATTAAGTTGCGAGTCCCACCCATAGTGTAAACTCAAAGCAACAGACAACTGCATTAAAAGAACTTTGCGTAAAGTAAACAATCCTTGCACCCGCAAGCACAAGCACCGTTGTTTTCCCCCTTGTGGCAACAGCACATCCCCTAGACTCATGTTTCTGTCACTCAAGCTAGTCATCGAGGGGCATGAACCCACAATCAAGCATAACGTTCCCTCTTGGAGTTACTACCTACTACTTGGCCAAAGCAATAAACAGCAACGAAGAACATGCAAGAATTACTCAAGAACATAAATATAAAAGAGGTAAATCAAATATATTACTCACACACAATCTGAACATAATCTCATAATCCATCGGATCCCTGCAAACTCATCATAGCAACAGCATAAGGATTACATATGTGCCTCCATCATGTAGGGCAGCTCACGAGGTCTAATCGGTGAAGGACAAAGAGGGGAGGAGAACATCACATAGCTACTGGTCATGGACCCATGGTCCAAGGGAGACTACTCACAACTCATCCGGGAGGCGTCCATGGTGGTGGAGAGGCTCCCGGTGGTGATCCTCCCCTTCGGCAGGGTGCCGGGAAGAGTTCTCCTGGTGCTCCAGATCTTGGAAGCGCGGCGGCGGCGGAACAGAGATGAGATCGCGAAAAAGGGTTCCGTCCTCGAGGGTTTCGGGACGCGGTGTAAATATATGCCAAAGGGGGGCATCAGCGGAGGCCTGGGGGGCCCAGGCGCCCCTCCCCGGCGCGGCCAGGAGGGGGGCCGCGCCCCCAGGGCGCCTGGAGCCCTGGTGGCCCCCCTCCGGCCCTACTTTGGCCGCATGGAAGCTTCCGGAACGCTGATTTTTTATATATTTTTCCCGGAATTTTTCTGGCAGTTTACGTAATGGGAAAACCTGAAATACAAAAACAACAGAAAACAGAAACTGGCACTGGGGTGCACTGAGTTAATAGGTTAGTCCAAATATGATCAAAAGTGTATGGAAGTGCATAAATATCATAGCAATATCACACAAAAGAGGCATGGAGCAAGCAGAAATTATAGATACGTTTTGGACGTATCAACATCCCCAAGCTTAATTCCCGCTCGTCCTCGAGTAGGTAAATGATAACAAGCATAATTTCTGTGGTGACATGCTATTAACCATATAAAAACTTTTCACAGTCACATGACAAGTGCTTACTGAGACAATGAGTCTGTAGTAATTAAGTTGCCTCATGAGAAAATCAGAAAGAACTGAAAGTTTTACAATATGATACTGAAACACTCAATAGATTTGTAACGAGCATGGTGTGCAAATATGATAAAGTGGTACCTCGCTTGCCCCCTTTAGTGAAGCAAAACATAAATGCAGGGGCACCTCCAAGGTTTAAGTGACGACTAGATACAATGATTTCAGAATAAACGATATCATAATCATGCAAAAGACAATGGTACTTTGGGACAATGCACATTACACTCAGAATGACAATCATGCTCTCAATAGTTGGTGCTTTAAAGAAGGTGGAGACTCTCGAACCGTGGCTTTTGATGGCAAGGTTGAAAACCCGTGGTCGGAAACAAAAACTAAACATGTACCAGAGCTCTTGGTTTTAAAAACAGAAGTAATATTATTTTATTAGATATGCATGTTTCGTCAACGAATGGTAGCAGATAACTCAATTACTTCTTGAGCTGGACAAGTTTCGAGGAACGGCTCCCGAATGAGGACGATCACATCCTCTTAATCTCCTTTGTTTATCACTGCCAAAGTTTTCTGATTTCTCATGAACAAAGCGTGAAGGAGGGTTTGTTTGTTGTATATTTTTTTAATGAGCCGGGCGCACTCTATGCCAGTTCCTTCTCTTATTATGGGTTTGCACATTAGACATGCAATCCCGGGGTGAAGCTTGTCCAACTTAAAAAGATCATGAATTAACTACTACTTCCTCGTGAGCTAAAACAGAGGCACAAAAGAGAAATGCTTTTTTGATTAATTTCGAGATGGTACACGAAAGTCTTCGTTAGGAATGGCAGGTAAATACCATGTATAGGAAGGTATGGTGGACTCATATGGCATAACTGGTTTAAAGGATTTTGGATGCACAAGCAGTCAGTCCACTTAGTACAGGCGAAGGTTAGCAAAAGACTGGGAGCGACCAACTAAAAGAGCAATGACGGTCATAATCATGCACAGTGACAAATCAACATTGAATCGGGCATGGAAGTTATATCGCTACTCAGAAATTAAAGATCATCAAGGCTTGATAGACTTTCTTTACAGTCTTAAATATGCGTGAGCATACGCCAAGTCAATCAAAATAAATTCTTGGGGGAAGATATCACTAAACCATACCACATCATAGGCAAACAAATCATGTCGGTACTCCAATAACACATTGAGAACCCCCCAGCTATTTGAGACTAACCATAAGAAAACATGAACTACTAAGCACCATTATGCACATAGCATTTTTATCATAGACATATCAACCAGTGCAACAAAAGCCAACTCTCTTAACAAGATAAGCATTATAACTGAAGAGAGTTCCAGCGACCAACTAAACAAAAGCTCTTCAAAAAGTAAAGCATGAAAACTAAGAGCTGAACATGATAGTAGCTATTGAAAGACAAAGAACACACACAGCAAGGATAGACATGAAAATTCTATGTTATGTTCTAGGTTGAAGTGGAGCGTGTTTCTCTCCCACACAAAGAAAGCTGAGTTCCAACTCGTTATGAACAGCAAGCAAAGCTAAAGAAAACTAAAAACAAGACGCTCCAAGCATAGCACATAACACATGAAGTGATAAAAATATAGTGGAACGAAAGACGAACTGATAATTGTTGATGGAGAAGGGGATGCACGGGGGCATCCCCAAGCTTAGCCGCTTGAGTCTTCTTGAATATTTCTTGGGGGTGCACGGGGGCATCCCCAAGCTTGAGCGTTTGACACTCCTGAATCTTTTTATCATCTTCCCTCGCACACTTGAAAACTCCCTTCATACATAACTCATCATAATCTGATTAGCGAGGTTAGTACCCTTAATAAAATAATTTTTCTTTGCTGGAAATAAGGATATTCTTGATGGTCTACTGTTTGTCAAGATTGCCAAAAGGTTTTTTGCAAAGAAAAAGCAAGCTCAAGGTTTGCAAAATGAAGGAAAGGCAAAACAGGACAGAATCTGTGAAAAACAGACCAGCAGGTAGTAAATAATTTTTTCGGGGCACTTATGCAACTCAAATCAAAAAACTCAGAACAGACGCCCGAAAGCCAATTGTATAGAGCACGCTGTCGAAAAGTTCAGACCAAAACGATGATCTGGTGATTTTATACGAATTTTTCTGTCCAAGGACAGAATCTGTTTCCTAGACAACACGTCACAACTTTTGAACTTTCTTGCAATCAGAGGCTAAACTTGGCACAAAGCTGAAAAATAAAGATACAATGATGTTGCTACAGTAGTAACAAACATCAAGACCACTAAAACTGAAAGAACAAACTGAAAGCAAAGATAACAAGGGTTGTCTCCCTAGAGCTCTTTCTTTATAACCATAAAGATAGGCTTAAGACTTTAATGATGCTCTCGTAGGAATAAGAGTTGAAGAACAAAAGAGAGCATCAAGAAGCAAATACCAAACACATTTAAGCCTAGCATGCTTCCTATGCATAGGAATATTGCAATACAATAATTCATTGAAGCACAAAGCAATAAGCATAGGAAGACAAAACAAGTGCAGCTTCAAAACCTTCAACATAAAGAGAGGGAACTTGATATTATTGAAATATCTATAAGCATATGTTCCCTTCTCATAATAATTTTCAGTGGGATCACGAATAAACTCAACAATATAAGCATCACATAAAGCATTGTTACCATGATCCACATGCAAAAAGGTACTCTTACTCTCCACATAAGCAAAATCTTTCTTATTAGGAATATTGAGAGTAAAGCAATCATAACCATCATGGTAATCATTGTATTTAGGAGGCATATCATAATCATAATAAATTTTATCCTCAATAGTAGGTGGACTGAAAACATCATATTCATCATTGTAATCATATATAGGAAGCAAAGTATCATCAAAGTAAATTTTCTCTTCAAAAGTTGGGGGACTAAAAATATCCTGTTCATCAAACGTGTCATCCCCAAGCTTAGAGCTTTCCATGTCATTAGCAATATTGATATTCAAAGAAAGCATACTAATAACATCACCACCATCATGATTGTTATGCAAATAATAAAGTTCCATAGGTTTTTTAATTTTCTCTTCAAACACATCATGTCCCAAAGCAAGGTAGAGCTTATAAAGCTCTCTCATATTTTTGTTGTTTTCCATTAAGCAAAACTAGTGAAAAGACATAAAGAAAACTGAAAGGTAAACTAACAAGACTAAAAAGCAAAGATAAAAGATAGCGTGCAACTCCCCTATCTTGAAGAGTGGAGTCCCCGGCAACGGCGCCAGAAAACTTTGCTTGATGGCTTCTCGCCCCTCGTTGGTTACCCCAAGTGGAAGGTTTGAGATGCAGTGTAGCGGTAGTTTTCCCTTGGCAAAGATACCAAGGATCGAATTCCCCTGAGACTCCAAGGTTCAACAAGAAGGTGTCAACTGCTAACGGCGCCAGATATTTAGCGGCTGACAGGACCTGCACACAGATACAAATAACTTTGCTCCCAACGAGTACAGAGAGGTTGTCAATCCCTCCGGCCTTGTCGTTTACAAAGGATCAAACACAAGAGATAATAGTGAAAGGTATAACTGCAACTAGTAAGTAAGAACTGAAAGTAAATAGCGGATGTGATCAGTGATGGTAATATGGACCGGGGTCCCATGATGTTCACTAGTGATGTATCTCTCGCAAAAGACGATAAAACAGCTAAGCGAGGTAAACAAATTACAGCTGGGCAATTGACAGGATTATGTGCGCAAACCAATGCTAACTATGCTTCAAGAAAGGTAGAGGCTCAAAAGCATGGGCGGTACGCCAAGGCAAGTAGACCGAAATCCATCTGCATCTACTACTAATCATCCACCTTGAGATATCTATCCAGAACATCTCGCTGGTATTAAGTTGCGAGTCCCACCCATAGTGTAAACTCAAAGCAACAGACAACTGCATTAAAAGAACTTTGCGTAAAGTAAACAATCCTTGCACCCGCAAGCACAAGCACCGTTGTTTTCCCCCTTGTGGCAACATCACATCCCCTAGACTCATGTTTCTGTCACTCAAGCTAGTCATCGAGGGGCATGAACCCACAATCAAGCATAACGTTCCCTCTTGGAGTTACTACCTACTACTTGGCCAAAGCAATAAACAGCAACGGAGAACATGCAAGAATTACTCAAGAACATAAATATAAAAGAGGTAAATCAAATATATTACTCACACACAATCTGAACATAATTTCATAATCCATCGGATCCCAGCAAACTCATCATAGCAACAGCATAAGGATTACGAGGTCTAATCGGTGAAGGACAAAGAAAGGAGGAGAACATCACATAGCTACTGGTCATGGACCCATGGTCCAAGGGAGACTACTCACAACTCATCCGGGAGGCGTCCATGGTGGTGGAGAGGCTCCCGGTGGTGATCCTCCCCTCCGGCAGGGTGCCGGGAAGAGTTCTCCTGGTGCTCCCGATCTTGGAAGCGCGGCGGCGGCGGAACAGAGATGAGATCACGAAAAAGGGTTCCGTCCTCGAGGGTTTCGGGACGCGGTGTAAATATATGCCAAAGGGGGGCATCAGCGGAGGCCTGGGGGGCCCAGGCGCCCCCCCGGCGTGGCCAGGAGGGGGGCCGCGCCCCCAGGGCGCCTGGAGCCCTGGTGGCCCCCCTCCGGCCCTACTTTGGCCGCATGGAAGCTTCCGGAACGCTGATTTTTTATATATTTTTCCCGGAATTTTTCTGGCAGTTTACGTAATGGGAAAACCTGAAATACAAAAACAGCAGAAAACAGAAACTGGCACTGGGGTGCACTGAGTTAATAGGTTCGTCCAAATATGATCAAAAGTGTATGGAAGTGCATAAATATCATAGCAATATCACACAAAAGAGGCATGGAGCAAGCATAAATTATAGATACGTTTTGGACGTATCAGCGCCTCACCGAAGGATACAGTCGTGAAATGGACCTTGCCATAGGCAGCACACCGGCTGCTGGCGAGCCCAGCCGAGCGAGTGCCATTCGCGATCGTGGCGGGGTGCTGGCCGACATGCTGGGGGCCCCACGGCGAGTATACCCCACCCCGTCGGAGAACCTAAGGGCTGCCCAGGCGACAGCTGATGAACTATGCCACTTAGAGGGAGACGAACTTTGCTGCATGACTCAGCGCGTCCGACAGCTCCTCGACGCGGCTACCGCGCAGCAGGAAGCCCGTCACCGGGCCTTGGAGGATGGCGCGCAAGAAGATAACTGCCCTCTTTGGCGGGAGCAAGGAGCCACGTCCCGCTCTCCAACAGTCGGCACTCGCAGCCGGCACAACTCAGAGCCGACTGCTAGCCGCAGCAGACAGACTCACATCACCATTGAGCGATATCAAGACGGCCGCCCAAGGGATGTAGAGTGGTGAGAGGAGTGTCCGCCTCCTCCTCGCCGGGAGAGGCGTGTGTCTCCGCCGCCTGTCGACCATCCTTCCCTCGCAGTCCGCTTGGGCCGCCGCGAGGGAGTTGGGGAGAATGACGCCCGCCACCGCGTTGACCGACTTGCCCGGTCCCAGGCAGTCAAAGAAGAAGATGCCCTTGGCCCAGCCTGCTTTGGCCCTCGCATCCGTGACAAGCCTTTTCCCAAGGGTTTCTCACTCCCCAGAGACACCCCCAAGTACAACGGATCGGTGAAGTCGGAGGACTGGCTAGTGGACTGCTCCACGGTTGTCAGCATAACAACCAGCAACAAGCGCGTTGCGGTGAAGTATGTGCCACTCATGCTCCAGGGCACGGCCCGGACGTGGTTGAACAGCCTCAAGCCCAACAGCATCAACAGTTGGCTGGACTTCAACGATGTCTTCATCCGCAAGTTCACCAACACCTATAAGCGGCCTCCCAAGCCGCGCCAGCTCTCCTAATGCGTCCAAAGTCTGAACGAGTCCGCTCGTGATTACCTGACGCGTTGGGCGGAGCTGCGCAACTCTTGCGAGGGAGTGCACGAGGTACAAGCCATCGAATACTTCACGACCGGGTGCAGAGTAGGCACCTTGCTCAAGCACAAGCTCCTCTGTGACGAGCCCACCACACTGGACGAGCTGCTAAGCATAGCAGGCAAGTATGCCACCGCTGATTTCTCCATGAAGTCCGAGCTGCATGTGGATGCCTCCGGAAAGATGGCCCCACCGGATCCTAGAACGTCGGCTGGAGAGTCCAGTCGACGCTAGCAGCAGACTGATCACAAGCGCAAGGCCCACCCGCCGACTTCTAGCAGCCGGCTGGTGGCGGCAGTTGATGGCCAGCTGCCAGAAGCTCAGGCAGGTCCCAAACGCTAGAGGGGTGGCAAGCCGGCCTGGCAGCCCGCCTTCTCCTTTGATCAAGCTCTGGATGCTCCCTGCAAGTTTCACAGCGGCGCAATGCCCTCCAACCACACCACACGAAAGTGTCACTGGCTCACGCGGATTGCCAGAGGGGAAGCACTGCCTCCGCCGCCTGTTGGGCAGGTGGATCTGCCTCGTAAACCGCTGGCTGCTCGCCCAGGCGGCCAGATCCAGGACGAGTTCCCAGAGGAGAACGGAGCCTACGTCGTCTTCACGAGCCAGGCGGACGATAGGCACATCCGGCGCCAGCAGCGCAGAGAAGTCAACACCATTGCCGCCGAAGCCCCAGAATTCATGCATTGGTCCGAAAGGCCCATCAGCTGGAGCCGTGAAGATCACCCGGTTGTCATGCTTTCACCAGGATCTTACGCATTGGTTCGGGATGCAACTCTCTCCATCGACAGGCGGGCCCGTCGTTTCTCTGGAGTGCTGGTAGATGGCGGCAGCAGCATCAACATCATGTACCGTGACACCATGGAGAAATTGGGCATCAAAGAGAAGCAGCTTCAGCCTACCAGGACCGTGTTCCACGGCATCGTTCCGGGCCTCTCTTGCTCACCAATCGGCAAGGCCAAGATGGATGTCCTGTTTGGTGACAAGAAGCATTTCCGGTGGGAGCCGGTCTGGTTTGAAGTGGTGAACCTGGAAAGCCCCTATCACGTGATATTGGGCCGGCCAGCTCTTGCGAAGTTCATGGCCGTACCCCATTACGCCTACCTCAAGATGAAGATGCCAGGTCCCAAAGGAATAATCACCATAGTCGGGGACTATGAGAAGTCCATCGCATGTGCAACTGCCAGCAGCCGGCTGGCCGAGTCCCTTGTCGTAGCTGAAGAGAAGCGCCGTCTGGAACGGTTGGTGGCAATGCCTGGCGACCAGCCAGCCGTACCATCCGATCCCAGGGAGGCGGAGCCACAGGGCTCGTTCCAGCTGGCCAAGGAGACGAAGAAGATTGCTTTGGACCCGTCTCACCCGGAGTGATTTGTTGTCATAGGGTCAAACCTAGACAGCAAATAGGAAAGCGAGCTCGTCGATTTCCTATGTGAGAATCGGGACATCTTCGCATGGTCCCCCAAAGGCATGCCAGGTGTCCCGACGGACTTTGCCGAGCACAAGCTACATTTGAGAGAAGATGCAAAGCCTGTCAGGCAGCCACTCCGCTGCTTGTCAGAAGAAAAAAAAAGAGTTGTTGGAGAAGAGGTCGCCCGCCTGCTACTAGACGGCTTCATTATGGAAGTATTCTACCCTGAGTGGCTCTCCAACCCTGTCCTAGTGCTGAAGAAGAACAACAAATGGCGCATGTGCATTGAGTACACCAGCCTCAACAAAGCTTGCCCTAAAGATCCATTTGCTCTGCCGCGAATAGACCAAGTGATTGACTCCAAAGCCGGATGCGAGCTGATGTCATTCCTTGATGCCTATTCCGGGTACCACCAGATCATACTTGATCCGGCCGACCGCCTGAAGACCGCCTTCCTCACGCCATTTGGGGCCTTCTGCTACCTGACTATGACGTTCGGCTTGAGGAATGTCGGCGCCACCTTTCAGTGTTGCATGCAGAAGTGTCTCCTCAAGCAACTTGGCAGAAACGCCCACGTTTACGTGGACGATATCGTGGTGAAGACGGAGAAGAGGGGAACTCTCTTGGAGGACCTCCAAGAGACCTTCGAAAACCTGTGCCGCTTTCAGATCAAGCTAAACCCGGAGAAATGCGTCTTTGGGGTACCATCAGGCCAGCTCCTTGGTTTCCCGGTATCTGAACGCGGCATCGAGTGCAACCCCGCAAAGATCAAGGCCATTGAGAGAATGGAGAGGCCAACTCGCATACGGGACGTCCAGAAGTTCGCCGGGTGCTTGGCATCGCTCAGCCGATTCATCAGCCGGCTGGGCGAAAAGGCACTCCCCTTGTACCAACTGATGAAGAAGACCACTTGCTTTGAGTGAAACGACAAGGCAGATGAAGCCTTCCAACAGCTCAAGTAAGTGCTGTCCACGCCGCCTGTCCTGGTGGCGCCAACAGACAAGGAACCCATGTTCCTTTACATAGCCGCCACCAGCCGGGTGGTCAGTACTGTCATTATGGTCGAGCGCCCAGAAGACGGCAGGGCCTCGCATGTCCAAAGGCCGGTCTACTATTTGAGCGAGGTGTTGTCAGTCTCCAACCAGAACTACCCCCATTACCAGAAGATGTGCTATGGCGTGTACTTTGCCGCCAAGAAACTCAAGCAGTACCTCCAAGAGCATCCAATCACGATCGTATGCACGGCCCCGCTTGCTGAGATCATGGGTAACCGAGATGCTTCAGGCCGGGTGGCAAAGTGGGGTATTCAGCTGGCCCCCTTTTCCATCTTCTACCAGCCCCGCACCACCATCAAATCACAAGCGCTGGCCGACTTCCTCGTCGAATGGGCCGAGACCCAGTACTTGCCGCCTGCTCCAGATTCAACCCATTGGCGGATGCACTTTGATGGATCAAAGATGCGCACTGGCTTGGGAGCCGGCATCGTCCTCACCTCTCCCAAGGGCGACAAGCTCAAGTACACCCTGCAAATCCACTTTGCCGCCTCCAACAATGTGGCCGAGTATGAGGCACTCATTCACGGGCTCCGGATGGCCAAAGAGATTGGCATCCGCCGGGTGCTGTGCTATGGTGACTCAGATTTGGTTGTCCAGCAGTCCTGTGGGGACTGGGATGCCAAGGACGCAAACATGGCAAGTTACCATTTCCTTGTCCAGCAGATCAATGGGCACTTTGACGGCTGCGAGTTCCTCGACGTTCCACGAGACGACAACGAGGAAGCCGACGCCTTAACACGAATTGGATCCACCCGCCAAGCAATACCAGCCGGCGTGTCCCTCCAATGCTTGCGCAAGCCGTCTATCAAGCCGTCACGAGAGTCAGAGTCAATCTTCATGCCAGCCGATCCTGAGGCAGATGACCAAACAACCACAACAGCTAGCCCGGGGACTGCCCCAGCAGGCGGCCAAGAAACTTCAACTCCGGCAGATGGCCCAGGGACGGTTGCACCGGCACCTAGCCCGGGGACTGCTACGACTGGCCCGGGGACTGCTCCAGCAGGCTGCCAAGAAGCATCAGCCCCAGCAGATGGCCCGGGGACTACTGCAGTCGGCCTGGGGACTTCAGAAGCACAGCAGTCGGCTCACCCCAGCCCTCCACCTCCCGGCCCAACCACCCTAGTTTCAGTGGCAGAAATAACAGGGGTCTCAGCACCATCTTGGGCACAGCCAATCCTCAGTTTCCTGCTCAGAAGAGAGTTGCCAGCAGATGAAACCTTGGCACAGCAGGTTCAACGCCGAGCTTCAGCATATACAATAATTAACAGAGAGCTTGTCAGAAGAAGTGCAACCGGCGTCTTCCAGCGCTGCGTCGAAGCAGAAAAGGGTCTGGCCATTTTGAGAGATATTCATCAGGGGGAGTGCAGCCACCATGCGGCCTCAAGATCCCTCGTTGCCAAAGCCTTCCGCCACGGATTCTTCTGGCCGACTGCTTTGGACGACGCTAAAGATTTAGTCAAGAAGTGCAATGGCTGCTAGTGCTTCAGCTCCAAGCAACACTTGCCAGCTTCTGCACTCAAGACCATTCCGATCACTTGGCCGTTTGTAGTTTGGGGACTGGACATGGTGGGTCCTTTCAAGACAGCCCGCGACGGTTTGACCCATTTTCTTGTGGCCGTGGAGAAGTTCACCAAGTGGATCAAGGCGAAGCCAATCAAGAAACTCAACGGCCCAACTGCTGTGACCTTCATCGCAGACATCATAGTCCGGTATGGCATACCACACATCATCATCACCGACAACGACACAAACTTTGCCAAAGGCGCATTGGCCTGTTTCTGTGCAACACAGGGCATCCGACTGGACTTAGCGTCCGTTGCCCACCCGCAGTCAAATGGCCAAGTTGAGCATGCAAACGGCCTTATCTTGTCCGGCCTCAAGCCCCGGCTGGTCGAGCCTTTGGAACGATCGGCCGGTTGCTGGATCGAAGAGTTGCCGTCTGTCCTCTGGAGCCTCAGGAAAACTCCGAACAAGTCAACCGGCTTCACTCCCTTCTTCCTCGTGTATGGGGCCGAGGCCGTCATCCCAACAGATGTTGAGTTTGACTCGCCTTGTGTCACCATGTACACAGAACCCGAAGCAAGAGATGCACGAGAAGACGGCGTGGACCTGCTGGAGGAGGCCCGGCTAGTAGCACTCCGCCGATCCGCTATCTACTAGCAGGGCCTCCGTCGCTACCACAACCGGCGAGTCAGGCCACGCTCCTTCCGCGAGGGGGATCTTGTGCTCCGGCTGATCTAGCGAACAACCGGCGAGCACAAGCTCTCAGCCCCTTGGGAAGGACCATTCATCATCAGCAAGGTACTAGGCAATGATGCCTACTACCTCATCGATGCGCAGAAGCCAAGAGCACGCAAAAGAGACGATTCAGGCAGGGAGTCGGAGCGCCCGTGGAACGCAAACCTACTTCGACGCTTTTATAGCTAAAGACAATATGTGTCGTGCTATCTACTATATTTTGAGAAACAATGGGACCCCCGAGGAGTTCTCGGGGACTGTCCAACCATTTATCTATATGATAAGATTTATGCCTGTGAATGAGTATTTCCATTCCTTCGCCCGGCACCGGGACCAAGCAGACGGCCTGGGGGCTTTCCTCCTGGCCCTATGTTTAAAGCTTTTTCTTCAACAGTCGGACAAGTAATGTGCCAGCATCCAAGCCCTCTCCCACCTATAGTCACAGACTCGCAGAACGCGGCTGTCTGACTGGCGGGAGTCAAAGGCAGGAAGTGGTGCCCACATGAAAAACGGCTAATGAAAAATAAACATAGGGCAAGATGGCCCTTCATACAAGTTGGCCGGATGCCGAGTAGCCGGCCAGCCGGCTTCTGGCTTAGCCAAACCGTGTTTCAGAGGGCGGATACTTGCCTATCCAGAAAACAGCAAAGTACCCGACCTAGTCACAGACCACAGAGTGGCTGTCAAGCTGGCGGGACGGCAGTTAAAGGAAACAACAAAAGAAAAACGCCCGAAGGAACAAAGGATGGTGCTAACTCTAGAACCCGGCAAACAGCATAGACATATGCAGAATTAAGAGAATATTTATAACAAAAGGCCTCGAAGGCCGCCTTCCAGCAATATCTTACGAGTACACCCAGTGGGTGGAATTGTTCGGACTAATCCTACCAAGTCTTAAGAAAAACAGGAAATGAAAGATACACAACGCCACCTAAGATAGAGGTGCAGCACGCGGAGCAAGTGGCATGATGGGATCAACGGGGCCGACTGCTGGGGGGCCGCCTGATGGGTTTCGGCCTGGTCGCTTCCCATGGCACACGGCGACGTCTTGCTGGGCCCACTCGTGGAGGCCTGATTGGGCTGGTAGCGAGCAGATGGCTCCGCCTCCTGGGAGCTCGCTTCCTCATCGCCGTCTTCCTCGTCCTCGCCATCGTCACTTGAGGCGATCTCCTCATCTAGCTCCTCCGGTGCCGCCAGGTCCAGCCCAAAGTTATCGGGTGGCACCACATGCCCGTTTTCATCCAACTCTGGGATGAAAACGGCAGTGTCGGCGTAGTCGACGAGGGAGGCGGCGTGCTTGACGAGATCTCCTCGCACCGCTGCCAGCTCAGGCTCGGCTTCCTGGAGGAAGGTCGCTAGGTGGGCAAGGTCCAGGTCCGGATACCAACCCTTGGCGAATTCCAGGGCGGTCCGTGCTCCGGCCCTCGCCGCGGCGCCCTTCCAGGCCTCGAAGCGGCAGCCAGCCGCCTCCAGCCAGTCGGCGGTCCGGCTGGGAGTGCGGAGTACTGGGACGTCTGGCCAGAGGGCGGCCAAGACCTGGGCCCCAGCACGTTGCAGGTGGCGGAGCAGGCGGTTGTCCGGCTGGAGGCGCGCCTTGACGGCGAGAAGCTGTTCGTTGGGAGTCCGGGGCGCGTTGGGTGTGATCACCCGGCCCGCCTAGCGCCTCTAGTCGTGCTGGGCCTCAATAGCCTGGTTGGCGGCTGTGACACCCCCGATTTGACCGTACACTAATCATGCACGCAAGTGTGTACGACCAAGATCAAGGACTCACTGGAAGATATCACAACACAACTCTAGACACAAATTAAAATAATACAAGCTTTATATTACAAGCCAGGGGCCTCAAGGGCTCGAATACATAAGCTCGAAAACACAAGAGTCAGCGGAAACAATAATATCTGAGTACAGACATAAGTTAAACAAGTTTGCCTTAAGAAGGCTAGCACAAATATAGCAACGATCGAAAAGGCAAGGCCTCCTGCCTGGGACCTCCTAACTACTCCTCGAAGCCGAACTCCACGTAGAAACATCTTTGGGATCCTCTGGGTCCTGGACTCCACCATCTGGTTGCACCAACCGAGAAGAAGGAACAAAAGAGGAAAAGGGGGAGAAAAGCAACCGTGAGTACTCATCCAAAGTACTCGCAAGCAAGGATCTAAAAAGGGGGAGAAAAGCAACCGTGAGTACTCATCCAAAGTACTCGCAAGCAAGGATCTACACTACATATGCAATGGTATCTGTATAAAGGGGGTAATATCTGTGGACTGAACTGCAGAATGCCAGAATAAGAGGGGGATAGCTAATCCAAACGAAGACTACGCTTCTCGTAACCTCCATCTTGCAGCAGAAGGTGAGGGTAGCTGGAAAGCAACAAGTATCCTCGCTTCTCACAGCCTCCGTCTTGCAGCAGTAGAAGGGAGTAGATGGTAAGTTCACCAAGTAACATCGTATAGCATAATCCTACTCGGCGATCCTCCCGCACATCACCCGGTGAGAGAGCAACCACCGAGTTGTATCTGGCACTGGTAAGGGTGTGTTTTATTAAGTATCCGGTTCTAGTTGTCATGAGGTCGGAATACAACTCCGGGTCGTCCTTTTACCGAGGGACACGGCTATTCGAATAGATTAACTTCCCTGCAGGGGTGCACCACATAACCCAGCATGCTTGATCCCATTTGGCCGGACACACTTTCCAGGGTCATGCCCGGCCTCGGAACATCAACACGTCGCAGCCCTACCTAAGCACAGCAGAGAGGTCAGCACGTCGGTCTAAGTCCTAGGCACGCAGGGGTCCGGGCCCATCGCCCAACGCACACCTGCACGTTGCGTACGCGGCCGGTGAGCAGACCTAGCAACCTCCATTACTAAGGAAGTTGCGTTACAGGGTCCAACCCGGCACGCGCCGCTCAGTCGCTGACGTCAACAAGTCTTCGGCTGATACCACGACGTCGAGTACCCATAACTATTCCCACGTAGCTGGTTAGTGCATATAGGCGAACGGCCAGACTCAGATCAAATATCCAAACTCGTTAAGCGTGTTATTATGAAATAACCGCGGACAACGACCGGGGCCAGGCCACCTCTCCACTGGGTGTCTCAACCTGCCCTGTCGCTCCGCCATAAAGATCCACTCGGGGGCCGTCAGGAACTCAGGCCCACCACTACCTGGATGGGGCCACCTGTCCTTTCAGCCCCCACATCAAATCACTTGCAGGTACTCAATGAGCCGACCCGACATTAGTCACATCATGTGTCATGTAAAGTGTATGTAGTATATACCCGTGATCACACCCAAGTGATCACGACCCGATAGAATAGCGGGTCAAACGGACAAGGGTGTAGGGCCACTGATGGAATACTAGCATCCTATACTAAGCATTTAGGATTGCAGGTAAGTATAAATAGTGGTAGCAACAATGACAGGCTATGCAACAGAATAGGAGTAATCGAACAGTAACATGCTACACTACTCTAATGCAAGCAGTAGAGAGAAGAATAGGTGATATCTGGTGATCAAAGGGGGGGCTTGCCTGGAAGCTCTGGCAAGAAGGAGGGTTCGTCGTCGACGTAGTCGATCATAGTGGCACCGTCAGTGGTCTCAGTCCCGATGTCTATCGGAGAGAAGAGGGGGAAGAAACAATAAATATAAAGCAAACAATTGTAGCACAAAGCATAACATGGCAAACCGCGGTGCTACGTGTGACCTAACGCGGTGCTCGGTGATACAGACGAAGAGGAATAACATCCGGGAAAGTATTCCCGTTGTTAGGCTTTTTCGGGCAGATGAAACGGAGGGGAATGTTGCATGTTCGGTATGATAGAGATGTGTGGCGGACGAACGGACCGCGTATTTGGATTCTTCACGTCGTTCTGAGCAACTTTCATGTACAATTTTTTTTTCATCCGAGGTATGGTTTATTTTATATTAAATTTTAAAAGATTTAATCATTTTTAGAATTTATTTAATTATTTTAATTCAACATTATCCAGAATAGTGTATGCCGATGTCATCATGATGTCAGCAGTCAACATGGCGTTGACTGGGTCAAACTGACATGCGGGGCCTACTGTCATACACTAAGACTAATTAAACAGGTTAATTAGTCTGACAGTAATTAGGTTAATCTAATGAAGTTTAATTAAGTTAATTATTTCTTTAATTAATTAATATATTAATATTTTAATTTATTATTTTAAGTATATATATATATTTTTTATTTTATTATTTTTTTATTATTATTTTTGTTCTGGGGCCTGGGGCCCCTTGTCATTAGGCCAGGGGCCTTAGCGGGCATACGGGCGCGGGCGACGCCGTAGCCCGTTTGGGTGCAGCGGCCGCTGGAACCCTAGCGAGCGGGGATGCCGCTCGAGGGGAGGCGAGCAGGGCCGGCGTGCCGAGCGGGGGTCAGCGGGGCGAGGAGGGAGTGGTGCAGCCGGTTGGTTCGAACTGGGGGGCGATGGCAAGCGCTGGCGAGCGGCACAGCAAGCACGCGCCAAGGGTGCGGCAGGGTGGCATGGCGGCTGCGGGTGAGGTGAGCCTCCGGCAGCGGCGCGTCAGCAGAAGGGGCAGTAGGGCCGGCTAGCAGTGGT
>LR738709.1:630947451-630982446 GCA_902687465.1 Secale cereale | reverse complement strand
GTGCGAGGGTGGCCGGAGATGCTTGGGGCGGCCGGTGGTGCAGATTGTCCGAGGGGGGGGGGGGCGACGGTAGCCGTGGCAGTTTTCACCGATGAGGGCGACGATCCAAGGGAGGGGGCATCCGTGGCTCTGGAGGCGTCGAGGCACGCGTTGACGCACGACGTCAGGGAGGTCGGGTGTCACACCCTGCATTTTATAACATGTTATTTGTAACTTTGAAACATGAAAATTTGGACCAGCAAATTTTTTTAGCATCATTTGGCTCTTATTTGGAATTGAGTTTTCTTCATTTGCTTTTCATGTGATCATAAAAGTCAACTATGATCTCTTGTAGAATTCATCTCCTTATCCAAAACTTCTGCCCAATGATCATGCCAAGTGATATATAGCAGTATAGTATTTTCTTACAAAATTAATTTGGCCAAAAAGCATTTTATAAATTTAGTTTTCCAAAAACCCCTGAATTGAGATTTGCACTGCAAGTACTTGATTAAGGGTGTGAAAACTTTTTCAAAAGGTTTATTTGAGACCTAGTAGTCATAGGACCCCCATAAACCACAAAGGTATAATTTTAAAAGTTATTTTCCTATTTTATTTAAAAGCTTTTTCTTAAGGCCAGAAATGGTCTTTAATAGGGGAAAATTATTTAAATATTTCAAAAATATTTGCCAAAATTCAGAGAGACTCAGAGGACATATATTGTCCATATATAAGAGTTTCAACACTTGGTCATGTTCAAAATAATGGGCTAAACCCTCTAAAACCCTTTCTGGATATTTCAAGCTTTTGAAATATTTACAAAGGAATTTTTCTCCAAAAATTCCAGGGAAATTCTATCATGTCATATATGACATATTTGATGATCTTGCAAAGCCTCATGCATTGGAGAGCAAGAAAACCTCCTCAAACCCCTTCATAACCATTCTGTCCATATTTGAAGTTTGAGCAACTCTACATTGCCAAACTTGTCCAAATGCTCTCAAACTTGGTGCACATGCTAGAATGGCCAAATAAGGCACCTAGACCAAATGGCACAAGATTTGGAATAGAGCAACTTGATCAGATCACCTCAAAACCCTTTCTGTTCAAATGCAAATTTGAACAACTTTACATTACCAACTTTTTATCTGGAGCCTCAAACTTTGTGAGCATGATCAGTACCCCAAATGAGGATGCTACACTAAGTGGTGCATCAAGGGGAGATGATTAGCTTAACTCAATCAAGATGAAACTGTTTCTGTTGATTTCTAGGGTTCACCAGAGTTACATTGGCTAGTTTCTTCAAATGAGCCCAAATTTGGTGAAGCACCCTATTTTCTCATGCCTTTCAACCCTGTCAAGTGCCATGTCAATTGGACCTCATTTACTTGATCAAACCATGATCAAACACCTTCTGCAGAAATCTTAAAACCTCCATTTTGACCACTTTCACTTTTCTCCATAGCCTCAACTTCTTACCACAGGCTCATAGGGTTACTAGCAAACCCCAGTAACTCCCCCAGCACCTCATCTCCATGATTGGGGGGTGAAACCCCAGCTTTACCTTGCTGTGCGCCCATCTTTCACCATTTTTACCAGCACTCTCCCTCTCTCTCTACACCCCAGAGCATCCCATGCCTTAGGGCAATTCTTTACTACTCCCTCTACTCACCAGACACTGTTGGGCACGCTGGAACGGACCAAGCCGGCGAGAGCATGCTGATGCTAGCCATACGCGCGCTCCAGAGCGCGTGAACAGTGCAGCTCACACGCTGGCTCGGGCCAATCGTTGATCCCCGACAACTTCGAGCCTCCCCCTCGCGCCTCCCAACGTGCCTCGACGTCCGCAGCCCCCACCGGTGCTGTCCCCCTCCTCCTGCGCCCTCCAGTGGCCGTCGCCGCACGCGCACCGGCCGCCCGCTTCGGCCAGTCCTCTGCTCCACACGCGCGCGCCTCCCTGTTGCTCCCCCGCTCCTCCTCTTGCCTCAGTTGGGCGTAGGACTCGTCCAGCAACTCCCCAAACTCAACCCCGTCGCCTCCCGTGCGCTGTAGCGACGAGCCGGAGCTCGCCGGCGCACTGGACCACGGGTCCTCGTCGGGGCCCTATAAATAGGCCTCCCCGAGCTCTTCCAACACCACCACCAGCCTCACAACTCTCCCCTAGTCCCTCCTGCACCCTCAGTTCAACCCCGGAGCGCCCCAGTGCTCGGGATCGACCGGAGCTCCGCCGCGTCGGGCCGCCGGCGATCTCGAGGTACAGGCCTCCCCGGCCGCTCCTTCCGCCCGTTTTGGAACCACAGCACACTACTGACCCTTTCCCCTCTCTTTCCCCCTCTGTTTGCAGTCGGAAACGGCCGCTGCAACTGATCTCCGACGAGCCTCCGCCGTCGCACCTCGTCGCCGGTGAACCAGGGCTCCCCGCCGTGCCGCACTACCACCGTTGCAACCGCGACACGACGCTGAGCTCGACCCTGCCCTCCGTTGCCATCGCCGTGGCCGGAGTCGTCGCCGGTGAGCTCGCCGCCGCCGTGACCACGGGGTTAGAGATGACAGGCGGGCCCCGCCTGTCATCCCCCCACCTCTCTCCCCTCCTCTGTGCCACTGACCCACGGGCCCCGCCCGTCAGGTTTGAAACCTGACGTGCGCGCGCGCTGGCTCCGTGCGGCCAGGCCGAGCCGTCTGGGCCGTGCACTGTGGCCACTTCTGGCCCAGTGCACATGAACCCTTTTTCTTTTTCTTTTCTGTTAATGTTTCAAACATTTATGCAGAAAAGAATATTGATCCAAATTAAATAATTCCAACTCCTAAAATCTTGTAATATTCCAACCTATTTAATGGTACCACTTTCATTCAAATCGATGAAACTTTTCTGTACTGTTCAAATTTAAATTCAAATTTGAGCAGTATAACTCCTGTTCAAAAATCAATATATCCTATTCTGTAACTCCAAAACTCCAACTAAGATTTTTCCCCATCTTAGAAAACCCTCTAGTATTTTACAAAAATGAGTTGACATTTTTCTGAGCACTTTGGTTTTTCTGTTTTATTTGTATTCTTATTTCTCCGTTATTATTATGCGACGTATAGATCCCGTATTTGACGAAGTTGCTGTGGAAGAAGAAGGAGAAGGACTAGAAGACTTTGAAGACCAAGCCAATCCAGGCAAGCAGCCCTTTGACCATGATACACTTGTTCTTCGAAACCCGTTGGTTTCCGATGCATGATGATTAGGGTTACGATGGTAACCTAGATGAACCCCCACATGATGCATGCTTTATTGTTGATCTTGCTATATGCTAGATGACATGCAATAGTTGATCTTGATGCTTATGTGATGCATGTGTGATATGAACCCCCGTAGTTGAAACTTTGCATGAACCCATCGGGTGCCCCTAATGCCCGAGGGTGATGAAGTGTTAGGTCATCACTTGAGAAAGAAGTGATGTGCCGGTAATATCATGTGCATGGTGGAATGATGGATTAGATTTATGTGTGACTACCGTCCCAACCAAACATGTGCAACCACACTACCCCTTATGGGACGGGGCTTTATTGAGTACTTAGGTCGATACTAGCATGGTGCCCGCATTACTAGTGACGGGAAGACTTGAGGTCTTTCCCGGGACGGGGTCGTGCTTGGATAGGTGACCATGACTGTTTTCACAGGGCACCGGACACACCGTTGGTCCCTGCGGGTACGCGTAACATTGAATTAGGGCAAGTCCCGTGATCTATTGTTGTACCCAAAGGCCGTGTGCCAATGAGTGGACTCTATGTTAGTGTCGTCTAAGGAAAGGTAATGACCGGGTGCTTGCCCCGGGTACTTGAGGTACCGCGGGTCGTGGATGACACGGAAGTTCCCCGGATCTTGTGGGTAAAGTGCGCAACCTCTGCAGAGTGTAAAACTATTCGAATAGCCGTGTCCACGGTCATGGACAGTTGGGTGGTGCTACTTAAACTATGTCCAGAATTTTACTTCTTTGGTGATACTTTGTGTGTGATGAGTCAAGATGGTGACTGGACTCGGTGAGATGAATTATATTCATGTTGATGTCGGTAACCTGTCTTCGAGGTTACGCGAGGTTATTGATGCATAAGCTTGATGATATCATATTGTTCTAGCCTCCTGCTAGATCGTTCATTATTATTCAATTGCATTGTTACTTGAACCACATCATGGGTTGCTTGCGAGTACATTCAAAGTACTCATTGGCTTGCCACTGGTTATTTAATTGGCCAGGCATGGAAGAGCAGGATTATGAGGAAGAGTTCTTTGGAGACGACCATGCGAACTAGGACGCTATCCCAGTCAGAATGCCTGTAGGGTTAAGGCAGATGGCATGGGTTCTACCCGTTTATCGAAGACTTCCGCTACTTGAGTTGTTTGCTATTCAGCCTGTGAGGCTCTATCTATGTAAGACTTGGCCATAATGGCCTTAATTCGTGTAAGACTATTTGTATGGATGTAAGACTCTTGTTATTTCAGCTTCTGTGTGTTCAGTGAGCATTGATCTCTGGGATCACTGTACACGTGCATTCGGTGATCTCGACTTCTAAGTCGGGGTCCCCACAGAGCTGGTATCAGAGCCATCCTGACTGTAGGAAGCCTTAGTTAGCACGGACGTTAGTTAGTTGAGACCCCTTTTTCAAAACCTTCTGAACCTCTCTTCTTTTCTAAACCTGAGATTTCCTCAGCTTATTAACCCTCCTATTCCACCTTTGTAGATGGCCGCTGTTCCCGAAGAGCACCTGACCACTGGGTTTCCCCTACTTCTCGAGGATAGCCTCCAGGAGTGTCAGTTCCACCGAGCACCCATCCTCACCTACCACGAGCATTGGGTGAGCGATACTGAGGTGGAGTACCATGTGGAAGTGATCGTGAAGGCAAACGATCCTCCCACAAGTTGGTTCTTCGAGGGACCCCAGATGACAACACTACCACTTGCTGCCGAGGTTGCTGCACTCAAGGCACTAACCCGTCTCCGCGAGCTTCTTCCGGAGATGGCAGCCAAGATGGCAACTCGCTTCTTACCTTACCGAAAGGAAGGTGACGAAGAAAGCAGCGCACTAGCCCCTCCACTGAAGGATGGACTCTCGCTTCGGTTCCAGACCTACTTCAGTCTATGTGCCGACAGCTTGGCACAAGACTTGGCCTCGGAATCGATGAAGCTTCGAGAAGAACTTTACAAGACCAAGGCACTTCTTCGTCGAGCTCAAGAGAAGGCAAACAGGATTAAGAAGGAAGGAGCACCTTTTGGACAATCCGCTATCGCATATCGAGGTGGAAGGCCCTCCGAGGATGTGTCTTCCAAGGGTGAAGAACCACCTCGGCGACGCCGGATGACAGCAAGGGAATACCGCAAGCTTTTCCCTGCACCACCGTCGAAGCACCGTCGTATCCAACTCCTCCACTCCCCCACTCCCTCAAGTGACAAGGGAGCCCAGTCAGATGAAGACAAGGAGGAAGACCCAGAGGAGCCGGAATACGCGACCGAGCATTCCACCGCTTAGGCATTATTCGCTACTCGGATATGCCCGTTGTAACCCCTACGGTAGGATAGGTCGTGTAACCCCTATGCGCAGTCGAGTCCTTGTATGGTTCATATGAAACCATCTAGCGTTTGCTTTTGTTGTGTCTGGATGTATGTCGTGTTCTTCCTTCGGGAAGGTGTAAACGACTACATCACCCATTTGGATTTTAATGGATGTGTTTTGGCCTTACGGCCCTTGCATGATTTGATTTAGTGTCACACCCATCCCCTTACTAGGCACCTATCTATCTGCTTTTCCTCTTCCGAGTCATGAGACCTTTTACCGCTCCAACAGGATGCCTGTTGTAACTCGTACTGGTACCTCTACCCAGCAGCCCGAAGCCGGAGCATCCTCTCAGCCAGAGGCAGACCGCGACCAAACCAACGACCAAGCTCCACCACCACCTCCTCCAAGCATGGACATGGCTCAGCTTCTCCAAGCTTTCCGAGAGGAACGCCAAGCCAACACTGCAGCTCTTCAGCTGATTGCTCAAGCTGTTGCCAACAACCGCCAACCGGCGGGGAATGGCAATGGACGTTCCATGTTGGCAGAGTTCAAGAAGCATGCACCGCCAACCTTCATCGAGACTGCTGAACCCCTGGATGCTGATGACTGGGTCCGTTCCATTGAGGAGATTCTGGAACTAGTCGGATGCACCGAAGATCGCGAGAAGGTGGCTTATGCAGCCCACTGCCTCGGGGGAACCGCAAGAGCTTGGTGGGATGGATTCAAGGTCATGCATGCTGAACAAGACATCACTTGGGTTAACTTCAAGGCAGAATTCCGCAAGGCCCACATTCCTTCTGGAGTCATGGCTATCAAAAAGCGCGAGTTCCGAGCCCTGAAGCAAGGAAGTGGCACTGTCAAGGAGTACATGCAGAAGTTCAGTATTCTGTCAAGGTATGCCCCTGAGGATGTCAGCACTGATGCTGCCAAAAGGGAGCGCTTCATGGAAGGCCTTAATCAGACTCTGCAATATTCGCTTGTCGTGTGCGACTGCCTGTCTTTCCCTGACCTGGTGAACAAGGCACTTATGCTTGAAGACAAGCGGCGTGCTTTGGAAGACACTCGTAAGCGCAAGTTGATCAGTAAGGGAAGTTCCAGCAACCAGAAGCCTCGTCCGTGGCAGTCAGCCCCGGCCAAGCCAACCTATCAGCAGCCAAGAGCTCCTGCACCTCGTGCCAATCCTCAGCCACAGCAGTATGCCAACCCCAGGCCAGCTTTCAACCCCAATACCAGTGGTGGCAACAAGATCAACACTCCAAATCAAGTCACTTGTTTTGGGTGTGGTCAGCCCGGACACATCTCCAGGGTGTGCCCCAACAAGAAGCCTGATGCCCCGCGCCCCAATGCGCAGAACCAGGGACAAGGCCGTGGAATGCCACCGAGGAACCCAGCTCCTCGCAATCCACCGAACTATGGGAAGGGGCGTGTGAATCACGTCACTGCTGAAGAAGCCCAGGAAGACCCGGACGTCGTGCTGGGTACGTTCCTTGTCAACTCAACACCTGCAACTGTCTTGTTTGATTCTGGAGCAACGCATTCATTTGTCACTCAAAGATTTGCATTAAAAAGTGGCATGACCCCTACACCCCTGAATAACCCTATGGTGGTACAAACCCTCGGAGCCGAGATGAGAGCCAAGATAGGCTGTAAAGGAGTCGGTATTACCATTAACGGTGTAGACTTCCTAGCAGACCTTATCATCCTGAGATCGCAAGGCTTGGATGTGATCTTAGGGATGGATTGGCTCAGCAAGCACCAAGGCTTGTTAGACTGTGCCAATCGGACAGTCACTGTGACCAATGACCAAGGTGTAGAAGTCAAGTTTGCCCCCAACTCCTCTTCCGCTCAAGCCGCTAAAGTCAACTGTCTGTCTGAAGTTGGGCTAGACCAAGTACCGGTGGTATGTGAGTATCCTGATGTCTTTCCGGACGAACTACCGGGAATGCCCCCTGACCGTGACATTGAGTTCATCATCGAGCTCATGCCCGGAGCAGGACCATCTATAAGAAGCCTTATAGAATGGGGACGGAAGAACTAGCCGAGTTGAAGAAGCAGCTAGAAGAGCAGCTAAGGAAAGGATTTATCCGCCCGAGTGCCTCCCCTTGGGGATCTCCTGTTCTGTTTGTGGCAAAGAGGCACGGTACCATTCGCTTATGCATTGACTATCGTTCCCTCAATGAAGTTACAATCAAGAACAAGTACCCTCTTCCCAAGATCGAAGATCTGTTTGATCAGCTCAGCGGAGCCAAGGTATTCTCCAAGATCGACCTTAGATCTGGGTATTACCAGCTGAAGATCAGACCCCAAGATATTCCGAAGACGGCATTCGTAACCAGATATGGCCTGTACAAGTGCACGGTCATGTCTTTTGGGTTAACCAATTCCCCAGCTTACTTCATGTATCTCATGAATAAAGTCTTCATGGAATATTTGGACAAGTTCGTTGTTGTCTTCATTGATGACATCCTTGTGTTCTCGAACTCAGAGGAAGAACATGAGCAGCATCTGAGGATGGTCCTAGACAAGCTTCGTGAGCACCAACTGTATGCCAAATTCAGCAAGTGTGAGTTCTGGCTACACAAAGTTGGATTCTTAGGTCATGTCTTGACCGAAGAAGGATTATCTGTTGATCCTGCAAAAATCGAAGTTGTGACCCAATGGCAATCTCCAACGACCGTCAAGGAAGTCAGAAGCTTCCTCGGATTAGCGGGCTATTACCGCAAGTTCGTGGAAGGATTCTCTAGCATTGCACGACCAATGACTCAACTCCTCAAGAAGGACAAGAAGTTCGAGTGGACGCCAAAATGCGAAGAGAGCTTCCAAGAGCTCAAGAAGAGATTGACCACCGCCCCAGTCCTGGCAACACCTGATATTCACAAGGAGTTCGTGATATATTGTGATGCCTCTCGGACCGGATTGGGAAGCGTCCTGATGCAAGAAGGCCGCGTCATAGCATACCTCTCCAGGCAGCTACGACCTCATGAGGAGAACTACGCTACTCACGATCTTGAGCTAGCGGCAGTAGTTCATGCCTTGAAGACATGGCGGCATTACCTCCTAGGGAAACGGTGTGAGATTTACACAGACCACAAAAGTCTGAAGTATATTTTCACCCAAAAAGAGTTGAACATGAGGCAGCGGAGATGGTTGGAACTCATCAAGGATTATGACCTCAGTGTTCAGTATCACCCTGGGAAGGCCAACGTGGTGGCCGATGCCTTAAGCAGGAAGGCTTGCTCTGTGAATGTCATTATTCAAGAAAGACAGCCAGCCTTGTTTAAGGAGATCGAACAATTCAGTTTGGAATTGGTCACCCCCGGATTTCTGGATCATTTGGAAGTCAGACCAACCCTGATGGACGACGTCAAGAAGGCTCAAGATGGACACGCAAGCATTGAAGGTATCAAGAGGAAGATGAAGATGGACAAGGCCCCAGGATTCTCCGAAGACGAGCACGGGATTGTTTGGTACAAAGGTCGTCTCTGCGTACCAAACCACCCCGAGTTGAAGACGCTGATTCTGCAAGAAGCCCACGACACCCCGTATTCCATCCACCCCGGAGGAACCAAGATGTACCAAGACTTGAAGGCACGATTCTGGTGGCACGGTATGAAGAGAGAAATTGCAACCTATGTTGCAAAATGTGATGTGTGCCAGAAGGTCAAAGCTGAATATCAGCGACCTGCTGGATTGCTTCAACCACTCAAGGTTCCTGAGTGGAAGTGGGACAAAGTCGGAATGGACTTCATCACTGGATTACCGAGGTCGAATAGAGGACATGACTCCATCTGGGTCATAGTCGATCATTTGACCAAGGTAGCTCATTTCATTCCTGTCAAGACCACTTATGATGGCAACCGGCTGGCAGCTCTCTACATCGACCGAATCGTAAGTCTTCACGGTGTTCCCAAGGAGATTGTGTCAGATCGAGGAACCCAGTTCACCTCAAGGTTCTGGAAGAAGTTCCAAGAAGCCTTGGGAACCAAGTTGTCTTTCAGCACAGCTTTCCACCCACAGACCGGAGGTCAGACTGAGCGAGTCAATCAGATTCTCAAAGACATGCTCCGAGCCTGTGTCCTGGCATATGGAACCAAGTGGGAAGACTATCTCCCTTTTGCCGAGTTCTCCTATAACAATAGTTACCAGTCAAGCCTTCAGATGGCACCATTTGAGATGTTGTACGGACGCAGATGCCGCACACCCCTCAACTGGTCAGAGACTGGAGAAGGACTAGTCTTTGGACCGGATATTCTCCGCACAGCAGAAGAGCAAGTCCAACTAGTCAGAGAGCGATTAAAGGCAGCCAAGTCAAGGCAGAAGAGTTATGCTGACACTCGACGCCGAGACATGAGTTTCCGTGTTGGGGACCATGTGTACCTGCGGGTAACTCCTCTGAAGGGAACCAAGCGATTCCATGTCAAGGGGAAGCTCGCACCAAGGTTCATTGGACCCTTTGAGATCACTGCACGACGAGGAGAAGTGGCTTATCAGTTGGAACTACCACCTGAGCTATCCGATGTGCACAATGTGTTCCATGTGTCACAACTCCGGAAATGTCTCCAGGTTCCAGACAAGCCCAGTCTCTACAAGGATGTGGATCACCAAGCCATTGATCTGCAGCCTGATTTGACCTACCGCGAGAAGCCCATTCGTATCCTGGACGAAGCAGAACGACGTACGCGGAGCCGTACCATCAAGTACTTCAAGGTCCAGTGGAGCAACCACACCGAAGCAGAAGCAACCTGGGAACGAGAAGACTATCTTAGAACCGAGTTTCCCGATCTCTTTTAAGCCCTAGTTTAGGAATCTCGGGGACGAGATTCTTGTAAGGGGGGTAGGTCTGTCACACCCTGCATTTTATAACATGTTATTTGTAACTTTGAAACATGAAAATTTGGACCAGCAAATTTTTTTAGCATCATTTGGCTCTTATTTGGAATTGAGTTTTCTTCATTTGCTTTTCATGTGCTCATAAAAGTCAACTATGATCTCTTGTAGAATTCATCTCCTTATCCAAAACTTATGCCCAATGATCATGCCAAGTGATATATAGCAGTATAGTATTTTCTTACAAAATTAATTTGGCCAAAAAGCATTTTATAAATTTAGTTTTCCAAAAACCCCTGAATTGAGATTTGCACTGCAAGTACTTGATTAAGGGTGTGAAAACTTTTTCAAAAGGTTTATTTGAGACCTAGTAGTCATAGGACCCCCATAAACCACAAAGGTATAATTTTAAAAGTTATTTTCCTATTTTATTTAAAAGCTTTTTCTTAAGGCCAGAAATGGTCTTTAATAGGGGAAAATTATTTAAATATTTCAAAAATATTTGCCAAAATTCAGAGAGACTCAGAGGACATATATTGTCCATATATAAGAGTTTCAACACTTGGTCATGTTCAAAATAATGGGCTAAACCCTCTAAAACCCTTTCTGGATATTTCAAGCTTTTGAAATATTTACAAAGGAATTTTTCTCCAAAAATTCCAGGGAAATTCTATCATGTCATATATGACATATTTGATGATCTTGCAAAGCCTCATGCATTGGAGAGCAAGAAAACCTCCTCAAACCCCTTCATAACCATTCTGTCCATATTTGAAGTTTGAGCAACTCTACATTGCCAAACTTGTCCAAATGCTCTCAAACTTGGTGCACATGCTAGAATGGCCAAATAAGGCACCTAGACCAAATGGCACAAGATTTGGAATAGAGCAACTTGATCAGATCACCTCAAAACCCTTTCTGTTCAAATGCAAATTTGAACAACTTTACATTACCAACTTTTTATCTGGAGCCTCAAACTTTGTGAGCATGATCAGTACCCCAAATGAGGATGCTACACTAAGTGGTGCATCAAGGGGAGATGATTAGCTTAACTCAATCAAGATGAAACTGTTTCTGTTGATTTCTAGGGTTCACCAGAGTTACATTGGCTAGTTTCTTCAAATGAGCCCAAATTTGGTGAAGCACCCTATTTTCTCATGCCTTTCAACCCTGTCAAGTGCCATGTCAATTGGACCTCATTTACTTGATCAAACCATGATCAAACACCTTCTGCAGAAATCTTTAAACCTCCATTTTGACCACTTTCACTTTTCTCCATAGCCTCAACTTCTTACCACAGGCTCATAGGGTTACTAGCAAACCCTGTCAACTCCCCCAGAACCTCATCTCCATGATTGGGGGGTGAAACCCCAGCTTTACCTTGCTGTGCACCCATCTTTCACCATTTTTACCAGCACTCTCCCTCTCTCTCTACACCCCAGAGCATCCAATGCCTTAGGGCAATTCTTTACTACTCCCTCTACTCACCAGACACTGTTGGGCACGCTGGAACGGACCAAGCCGGTGAGAGCATGCTGATGCCAGCCATACGCGCGCTCCAGAGCGCGTGAACAGTGCAGCTCACACGCTGGCTCGGGCCAATCGTTGATCCCCGACAACCTCGAGCCTCCCCCTCGCGCCTCCCAACGTGCCTCGACGTCCGCAGCCCCCACCGGTGCTGTCCCCCTCCTCCTGCGCCCTCCAGTGGCCGTCGCCGCACACGCACCGGCCGCCCGCTTCGGCCAGTCCTCTGCTCCACACGCGCGCCTCCCTGTTGCTCCCCCGCTCCTCCTCTTGTGTAATGCCCAGGATGGAACTATACCTCCTACGTGTCGAGGCACGACTTAAAGGCATAAGTCCATCCTAGAATGATATCAAGTTTGGTATCTTTGCACAACTCATGTAAAATAGGGATTAAAATGCAAAAGGAGATAGTTGGCTTACACTCGCCACTTCACACAATACATTACATAAACAATACATCATTCAAAACATCACAACCCGACTACGGGTGAAGATCCAAAAGAAAGATACCAAAACAACATAAAGCCACAGGTCAGGATCGAATCCTAGTAGAAACCACTACTGAACATCGAAACGTCACAAGCAAACAGTCAATCTGTTCATCGAGCTCCCGGTGAAGAACTGATCCAACTCCTGCAACCCACTCGGCTGAACCTGCATCTGGTGTGGTGAAGTAACTGTGAGCCACAGAGGACTCAGCAATCCCGTTCCCGGGTAACAAAACTATTTAAGCCTTGGGTGAGGATAAGGCTGAAGAAAGAATAAGAGGTGAAGGAACAACAAGAGTCTGCAGCAGCAACTAGCACTAACTTACGCAAAAGAGAGCGAGAAGAGAAGGCGCATCGGTCGAGAGATGATCACGAAGTGATCCTAACTAAAGCCGGTCAAACATAACCCCACCGTGTTCAACTCCCGAATCCCTATTCGGAAATTGACAGTCACGGTACACACGCAGGTAGTGTATTAGTAACATTGTGTCAAGTTTTCTACAACCGGAATTAACAAGCTCCCATCTGCCACATAACCGCGGGCACGGCTTTCGAAAGTTCAAACCCTGCAGGGGTGTTCCAACTTGGCCCATCACAAGCCCACGATCCGCGGAGTCGCAACTCCATAGGTGGGAAGACCCGAGTATTCTCGGAATCCCGTGCTCAAGTTAAACCGAACTAAGGTAAAGCTAATCCAGCAAATCCTCCCGGCGTGTCGACACCCTGATAGGTAGCCGCGCGTATCTAGTCTCAGGACACGACCGGATGGGTGATGCTACAGGTTTTTACCAGACCTTGAGTTTCCTCGAGGTGGCCCTGCAGGACCCCCGTTTCGGACCAACACTCATGTGGAGCACTGGCCCGGGGTTGTTGAATTAAGAATAAAAGGGATAGCTAGTCCACATGCAAGTTTTTTTATTAGTTTGTTATTAGGCAAATAGTACCAAAGGTTGGGACTTGCTGGAAAAGACTTAGCACTTAGCGGTTTATCAAGGGGGTCCCATACACCCCAACCGTGTTAGGAACGCATAATCAATGAACATAACACCGATCTATACGGTTCCTAGCGGCATGAGTGGAACAAAACACCAAGCAAAAGGCTTAGCCTTCCACCCTTGCCAGTATATAGATGATTTCATTTTTAAGCATTTATATAGTGTGATATAACCCAACCAAACTTCAACATGAAGCAATCATCTTCAATCTTCACCTGCAACTAACAATGCTATAAGAAGGGCTGAGCGAAGCGTACTTAGCCAAGCAACGGTTTGCATAGGTAGGGTGGTTAAACATGGTAGTGGTTACAAGTAGGAGGCTGACAAGAAGAACATGGGCATCGAGGCAAAACTAAAGAACGAGACTACTAGCAATAGGCAAAAATAGTAATGGTATCCGGGTTCGATCATCTTGCCTGGGATTCCACAAGGGAGAAGAACGGATCCATGAAGAAGACGGAGCAACAGAGACGAGAGAATCCTCACAACTCCGGAACGAAACCGAAGCTATCAAGAGAAGCAAACCGGAAAGAAACAAACAACACGGTAAACACACAAGCATAAACATGGCATACGATGCACATCCAAGTATGATGCATGTCCGGTTTAAATATGCATGGCATGGCAAAGTGCACAAACAAATCTACAAGTTAAGTGGAGCTCAATATGCAACGAGTTGCATATTGACGAAACACCACATTATAATTATTTAGTTGACTCTCGTTATTACAAGACAAGATTAAATGTTTTTAGCATGGCAAGAGGTAAAGCATAATAAAACTACACTATTTAGGCATTTTAAATGAGGCCGGAAATAACAACATATCCGGAAAATCCCCATGAGCATGTTTAATAATTATTAAAGCAACAACAATTCACACATATTAATGTTGTTAATATGATGCGGATGACATGATCAAGTTTATGCAATTTTATTAAAAGGTTAACAAGAGAGAGATATGAAGTATTGTCACCGTGGTGGAAGAAAAGGGTGCCACGGCAACGATCCGAAAATGATGCAACGGCATCATATCGGTACCGGTAACTCGTTGAGAGACCGATGCAAAAGATGAAGGGCGGCGTGAACGAGTCAAACGAGATGAAAGGTGGGGCGATCCCGTTGCCGGGTTCCCACGAGTCGGCGACGAGGCAACCGAGGAACACGACAAAGATGAAACGGACACGGGGCTCACAAGGGAAGCATTTCATACAACCACAACAAGCATCACACGGGTCACGTCTCGGGGTATACCTTCGAAGCATGCGTTTCGGGGCGGTTCGAGACGTAGAGGAAGAAGGCGTAGTTGTTCTCGTGGTCGGAAGTAGTAGTTCACGGTTCCGAAGAGGAAGTAGTTGTTCCGTTCGGAGAGGAAGTAGACGTTCTCATTTCTTCACCGAAGGTATCGTTCTCGTAGCGGTAGTTGTACTCGGGCGACGGTAGTGGTACTCGCGGTCTTCGAGCGTAGGGGTACTCGTTTCCGGCGACGGTTCCCTGACAAGCTCACAGTACAAGGCAACACAACAACAACCACAACCAGGAGCAAAACAGAGGCTGCACGGAGACGAGGCCACGGCAGCAGCAAGATCTCGGGCGCGGACGGAGGGAGACGAACGCGGAGGGAGCCGTGCTGGGGCGCTGAAGGCGCATGGAGGCGGGGCCTCGACCTCGGCGCTGAACGAGGGGCTCGGGCTCCCACCTGGAGACGGAGGCGCGGACGGAGCTGGACTCCCGCGGCGAGGCACGGAGGGAGCGGGGCGCTCCTGGCTTGCTGGACGGCGAGGCGCAGAGGAGGAGGATGGCCGCGGTGGTCGAAGTGCAAGGCGAAGAGGATGAAGGCCGCAGGGAGGAACGGCGACGGCGAGGCACGGAGGATGGGGCGCTCGGGCTCCCTGGCGCTGAGAAGCAGAGCGGGGCGAGGGAGGACGGAGCCTAGCCAGCCTGGAGGGAGGGCCGACGAGGGTGCTCTGGCCGCGGGCTTCGTGGCGCGGCTGGGTGCGCTCTGGCCGGCCTGGCTCCTGGCCGGCGCTAGGGGATGCGGAGGAGGGAGCCCTGCGAGTCGCTCGAGAGATTGGGCTCTCGGGGAAACGAGGGAGCTTCGGGTCGAGTGGGGAGATCGAGGCTGGGGCTCGGCAGAGGCGAGCGAGCGACGAGAGGAGGAACTCGGGGAGCGGGGGATCGGGGAAACGGGCCAGAGAGCGAGAGAGGGAGACAGAGGGCGAGGGAAACGGGAGAGTGGCGGCGGACAGGGAAGGGAGGAGCGAACCGGGTGCGCTAGGGAGCTAGGGTTTAGAGGGGGAAGCGGGCTGGAGTGGCCTTGGGCCGGCTGAGAAGAGGAGGAGGGAGGAAGGAGATGGGCCTAATGGCCTAGAGGGGAGGAGAAGGGAGTTGGGCCAGGAGGAGTCCAGCTGCGGCTGGCTTCTTCTTCTTTTTATTTCTTTAACAGAAATAAAAATAGAGAGAGTGCAAAAGAAATTAAGAAAAGAGGCCAGAACAGAAAATAAAATGTGGAACATTTTTATAAGGCTTTACGGGATATTACCAACCCCACAAAAATAGTTCCAACAAAAAGGAAGTGCAAACTAAAAATAAATAGCTTGCCTCAAGGAGTTTAAAAGGAGTCTAGATTTTAGAGGAGCCTCGAAAAACCGGAAAAGAATTTTAGACAAGGTTTTTGTAGGAGAACTCGAAGTAGGAAAGCATGGGGAAAATTGCAAGTGTGTTACGGTGATGCCAAACAATTGGAATATTTTTAATATAGCTCCCTAATAATATTGAGAGGCTTTTATATGTTATAAAGAGAAGACAACCTTCCCTCGATTTAAATGGACCGAAGGTCCACACGATTTATTTAGTTGAGATGCAAAAATAAAATATGACATGATGGCATGATGACATGATGCAATGCAAAAATAAATAACACAAGCTCAAAAGAAACACACGGGCAACCCGGAACATCTGGAATCTTCGGGAATCTTCTGGAATCTTCTGGGACGTCGGTCTCGGGCGTCACAACTCTCCCACACTAATAGAGGATCTCGACCCGAGATCCTAGAGATAGCACCGGGTAAAAACGGAAGAGGAAGAGGTAAAACAAAGTTGCTTCTTTGACAGACGAGTGAAACCACGAACCTTGAGAGGTTGAACAAGTTGAAAGAAAGAATGCAACGGAGATGAACGAAATGAAGAGCACTCCGGTAAAAAGGAGGAACAAGGAACATAATGAGAACCTTGTAGGTTGAAAGACATGAAACAAGAGCTCATGGACGGAAGGAATATGAAACCGCAATGGTATGGCCAAGGAATAAGAATGACAGAATTTGGACAGCACTCCGTCTGAAAATGGAAGGAATTAACAAGAACTTGCCAAGTTGGGAAGATACTTGATGAAAACAACAACATATTGCCTCCGAAACAATTAAAGAATGGCACAAGGGTAAGAAAGATTCAGACAGCACTCCGGTTAAAAGATAGGCAAAACTTGATAAGATGAGAGAACTAGAAGGAAGGACACAACGCTCCGGAATGGAAGAATAGAATATAGGTCAAAGAAAAGAAAAGAACGGAGAAGAAAATGACAACTTCTCCCACGAATGAATAAGAAAAACATCCTTACAAAGAAGGGTTGAACGGAGTTGTTGGAAAAAAATCAACAACGAAAAGAATAAGCTCGTTGTGGGCTTATGGAAAACATCTCAACATTAAGAGGTGACAACCAGCCACTAATGGAAAACAATTGATTGGATTGAGGTCAACAAGGAGATGATAAACTTAATTCACCGGAATGAAAAATGAAGAACTTGGGTCATTTATGAGCACCACAATAACAACAATCCTTAGGGAAAGCTTTTAGGTGTAATACAACCCAAGATAACTCCAATGAATAAATTGAAGGGTTGAAAAGATCTCCTAAAGAGAAAGGAATGATGGTTTTAATTATCTCATTCTTGATAACTCTTGAATCATGAAACATGAAGGAATTGCCAAAAAATGACATAACACCATCAGAAAAGATAATGTAGAAAGGATTGCAATTGGAAGCATGATGAAGAATGCTTGAGCTCGAACAAGAATCTTGATGAAGACTTCGAGGATGAATTAAATGATGATGAACCACCATGAGAACTCCGGTAATGAAGCATGAGAAGTGAAAGATGAAAAGAATATGAATCAAGGACTGCGATGAATAGATTGAGCTTTGAAATGATATAATAGAAATAACTTGAAGCTCCGGAAAACAAGATGAACAACTTAGGACCAAGGATATGATATGATGAACAAGCTCTAGACAAAAGAATTAAATCACCTTGAAGGAATAAGAATAAGAATTATGTCATGCATCTCCTTCACCAATTTAAATTGATGACAACCAAAGGATTTGGCATACTACTTATTCTCGTTGGAAAGAATTAAAGAGAGATCTAGCACAAGCTTGGATAAATCTTCGACAAACCACCGGTAGGATTATGAAAGAACAAATGAATTAAAATGATAACAACAGAAGAGTAATCTTGAAAGAACCACCGTAAGGAATGAAATTGAACGATGCAAGAGGACAAGCCACCGTAAGAAAATGAATCGAGTGAATACAAGAGAATGAATCTCCGGGAAGAATATGGAGACGAACGAAGAGACATCAAAGAAGAATATTTGGAGGATGAAGTTGAAAACTGAGAACGAAGAAATATTCTGAAATGATGGCCTTCGGAGGATCACAAAGAAAAGAATTCAAGAATGCTTCGGATGGGATAAAAGAATTCCTCACAAACGGAACACTAATGAGGATGGCATGAAGTTAGAACCACAACTCAACAAGATAACGGGTCAAGATTTAAGAGAAACTCTTCTCCGGTCTCCAACGTTGAGAGTGAAAACGAGAAATGCCATGAAGAGTTGTTGAGCACTCCGGAATGAAGAATTAAAAGGTTGAACCAATGATGAACAAGAATTTGAAAGCGATCTTGGAGAAGGCATGTGACTGATGGAATCATACTTACGTCACACTTTGAAAAGAATTTGAGTATAACTCCAGAAAATAATTAGAAGAGTCAGGTAAGATCTTGGGAAAAAGACCTGTGGGTTAGGGCCCACTCAAAGAAATCACCGTTGAAAATATTGCTGAAGAGATATTGCACCGGTTGAATTAAATGGCTTGAGTAAGTTAACAATCCTCAAAATAGTTGGACGGGATAAGAATGGAATTATGAATCTTTAGCACTCCGGATATGAATAGCAAGAGAAGAATGATTAATTGGTGCACCGGAATATGAAAGCATTGTGAAATGAGGAAAAGGATAAGATCAACACCGAAATCTTGAATTACATCCACCGGCAGAATATGAAAACAAAATAATGATGAACTTGAAGCTCTTGAGCCTCTTCACGATAAATCACCGGATAAGAACATTGAAGGAAAAAGAATGAAGAAATATCGCATGAATAAAATGGATACTTCATTAAGAATTCCAGCTCCATAAAGAAAAAGGGTGGGAGGGCGGGGAAAACAAAGACAACTTGGGATGAATGAAACAGACAAATCGTCAGATTTTTCAACGGCGTCTGTATGGAATAACCTGAAGAGAAGGCACACCGGTTGAAAAGGATTAACATGAATATCTCGATGGTTAAGAAGGACTAGAACTCCCATAGAAAATATGAGAACACCGAATAGAGAAGGTATGGAATCAACATTTGACATCAAAGCAACTCGAATACCAGAATCAAAACAAAACAAAGGATAGATACGCAACATGATCTTCACAATATCATCCGAACAGAGAATTGAACGAATGAGTTCCGCAGGTACATCAACTCGTCGAGAAGCCACTTGGAAGAACAAAAGTAAATAAAAAGGAACAAGGATCAGATAGAACACATACAAGATAGAAGTTTCGTTCGACATCTTTGTGCTGAAAGCTCATGGAACGTGTTACAAAAGGGTTTTGCAATCCCCGGATCAGCATAGCCAAGGACCCTTTAAGATGCAACTCCCGATCAGAACAAGTCCATAAAACCACTTCACTCAATGTAGAACCCCGAACTTCATATCATGCATCCGTTGGAAGAATGCCTAGAACTACTTGATGAACCCACCTATAGATTTCCGAAAGTTTCCAGTTATGCAATCAGGTGTTGGGGATACACGGGAAGCACCGCGCAATCAACTCTAAACCTACATCCAGGTGTATCCATCCTTCAACACATAACCAGTCTTTCTCGGAAACTGTTTACCTCGGACCTTCGAAAAGCATCCACTATACAAGCTATGGCAATACTCTCGAGCTACCTCCCCAGTACTGGGTGATGTCGGGGTTATCTTGCCACTGGCCGTATAGGAGAGATTTTCGATGTCGGCCGTCTTAAGTATTTAGTACTGCCGCGATATGCTTGTGACAACAATACCCCGAAGCTCAACTCCTCGGTAACAGGAGGCATCGAGAACAATATCCTTGTCACAAGAACATCGAAACAATCCCAGAATACTCGCGGGATCCTAAAAAAAAATTTGGTGCAATTTTTGAAAGTAGAAGAGGCAATAGTAATCGTCAAGAGTCCTCACCAGAATGAAAGAGAAGAGGAGCAAACAGAAATCCTACTCTCCGATATATATATAGGACTCAAAACATTTTTCAGTGTGTGCCTAGACTCAACCGTCAACGATTCGATCAAGCAGTGGGGGCTTCTAGGTCGGAGAAGGCTCTGATACCAACTTGTAATGCCCAGGATGGAACTATACCTCCTACGTGTCGAGGCACGACTTAAAGGCATAAGTCCATCCTAGAATGATCTCAAGTTTGGTATCTTTGCACAACTCATGTAAAAGTGGGATTAAAATGCAAAAGGAGATAGTTGGCTTACACTCGCCACTTCACACAATACATTACATAAACAATACATCATTCAAAACATCACAACCCGACTACGGGTGAAGATCCAAAAGAAAGATACCAAAACAACATAAAGCCACAGGTCAGGATCGAATCCTAGTAGAAACCACTACTGAACATCGAAACGTCACAAGCAAACAGTCAAACTGTTCATCGAGCTCCCGGTGAAGAACTGATCCAACTCCTGCAACCCACTCGGCTGAACCTGCATCTGGTGTGGTGAAGTAACTGTGAGCCACAGAGGACTCAGCAATCCCGTTCCCAGGTAACAAAACTATTTAAGCCTTGGGTGAGGATAAGGCTGAAGAAAGAATAAGAGGTGAAGGAACAACAAGAGTCTGCAGCAGCAACTAGCACTAACTTACGCAAAAGAGAGCGAGAAGAGAAGGCGCATCGGTCGAGAGATGATCACGAAGTGATCCTAACTAAAGCCGGTCAAACATAACCCCACCGTGTTCAACTCCCGAATCCCTATTCGGAAATTGACAGTCACGGTACACACGCAGGTAGTGTATTAGTAACATTGTGTCAAGTTTTCTACAACTGGAATTAACAAGCTCCCATCTGCCACATAACCGCGGGCACGGCTTTCGAAAGTTCAAACCCTGCAGGGGTGTTCCAACTTGGCCCATCACAAGCCCACGATCCGCGGAGTCGCAACTCCATAGGTGGGAAGACCCGAGTATTCTCGGAATCCCGTGCTCAAGTTAAACCGAACTAAGGTAAAGCTAATCCAGCAAATCCTCCCGGCGTGTCGACACCCTGATAGGTAGCCGCGTGTATCTAGTCTCAGGACACGACCGGATGGGTGATGCTACAGGTTTTTACCAGACCTTGAGTTTCCTCGAGGTGGCCCTGCAGGACCCCCGTTTCGGACCAACACTCATGTGGAGCACTGGCCCGGGGTTGTTGAATTAAGAATAAAAGGGATAGCTAGTCCACATGCAAGTTTTTTTATTAGTTTGTTATTAGGCAAATAGTACCAAAGGTTGGGACTTGCTGGAAAAGACTTAGCACTTAGCGGTTTATCAAGGGGGTCCCATACACCCCAACCGTGTTAGGAACGCATAATCAAGGAACATAACACCGGTTTATACGGTTCCTAGCGGCATGAGTGGAACAAAACACCAAGCAAAAGGCTTAGCCTTCCACCCTTGCCAGTATATAGATGATTTCATTTTTAAGCATTTATATAGTGTGATATAACCCAACCAAACTTCAACATGAAGCAAGCATCTTCAATCTTCACCTGCAACTAACAATGCTATAAGAAGGGCTGAGCGAAGCGTACTTAGCCAAGCAACGGTTTGCATAGGTAGGGTGGTTAAACATGGTAGTGGTTACAAGTAGGAGGCTGACAAGAAGAACATGGGCATCGAGGCAAAACTAGAAAACGAGACTACTAGCAATAGGCAAAAATAGTAATGGTATCCGGGTTCGATCATCTTGCCTGGGATTCCACAAGGGAGAAGAACGGATCCATGAAGAAGACAGAGCAACAGAGACGAGAGAATCCTCACAACTCCGGAACGAAACCGAAGCTATCAAGAGAAGCAAACCGGAAAGAAACAAACAACACGGTAAACACACAAGCATAAACATGGCATACGATGCACATCCAAGTATGATGCATGTCCGGTTTAAATATGCATGGCATGGCAAAGTGCACAAACAAATCTACAAGTTAAGTGGAGCTCAATATGCAACGAGTTGCATATTGACGAAACACCACATTATAATTATTTAGTTGACTCTCGTTATTACAAGACAAGATTAAATGTTTTTAGCATGGCAAGAGGTGAAGCATAATAAAACTACACTATTTAGGCATTTTAAATGAGGCCGGAAATAACAACATATCCGGAAAATCCCCATGAGCATGTTTAATAATTATTAAAGCAACAACAATTCACACATATTAATGTTGTTAATATGATGCGGATGACATGATCAAGTTTATGCAATTTTATTAAAAGGTTAACAAGAGAGAGATATGAAGTATTGTCACCGTGGTGGAAGAAAAGGGTGCCACGGCAACGATCCGAAAATGATGCAACGGCATCATATCGGTACCGGTAACTCGTTGAGAGACCGATGCAAAAGATGAAGGGCGGCGTGAACGAGTCAAACGAGATGAAAGGTGGGGCGATCCCGTTGCCGGGTTCCCACGAGTCGGCGACGAGGCAACCGAGGAACACGACAAAGATGAAACGGACACGGGGCTCACAAGGGAAGCATTTCATACAACCACAACAAGCATCACACGGGTCACGTCTCGGGGTATACCTTCGAAGCGTGCGTTTCGGGGCGGTTCGAGACGTAGAGGAAGAAGGCGTAGTTGTTCTCGTGGTCGGAAGTAGTAGTTCACGGTTCCGAAGAGGAAGTAGTTGTTCCGTTCGGAGAGGAAGTAGACGTTCTCATTTCTTCACCGAAGGTAGTCGTTCTCGTAGCGGTAGTTGTACTCGGGCGACGGTAGTGGTACTCGCGGTCTTCGAGCGTAGGGGTACTCGTTTCCGGCGACGGTTCCCTGACAAGCTCACAGTACAAGGCAACACAACAACAACCACAACCAGGAGCAAAACAAAGGCTGCACGGAGACGAGGCCACGACAACAGCAAGATCTCGGGCGCGGACGGAGGGAGACGAACGCGGAGGGAGCCGTGCTGGGGCGCTGAAGGCGCATGGAGGCGGGGCCTCGACCTCGGCGCTGAACGAGAGGCTCGGGCTCCCACCTGGAGACGGAGGCGCGGACGGAGCTGGACTCCCGCGGCGAGGCACGGATGGAGCGGGGCGCTCCTGGCTTGCTGGACGGCGAGGCGCAGAGGAGGAGGATGGCCGCGGTGGTCGAAGTTTAAGGCGAAGAGGATGAAGGCCGCAGGGAGGAACGGCGACGGCGAGGCACGGAGGATGGGGCGCTCGGGCTCCCTGGCGCTGAGAAGCAGAGCGGGGCGAGGGAGGACGGAGCCTGGCCAGCCTGGAGGGAGGGCCGACGAGGGTGCTCTGGCCGCGGGCTTCGCGGCGCGGCTGGGTGCGCTCTGGCCGGCCTGGCTCCTGGCCGGCGCTAGGGGATGCGGAGGAGGGAGCCCTGCGAGGCGCTCGAGAGATTGGGCTCTCGGGGAAACGAGGGAGCTTCGGGTCGAGCGGGGAGATCGAGGCTGGGGCTCGGCAGAGGCGAGCGAGCGACGAGAGGAGGAACTCGGGGAGCGGGGGATCGGGGAAACGGGCCAGAGAGCGAGAGAGGGAGACAGAGGGCGAGGGAAACGGGAGAGTGGCGGCGGACAGGGAAGGGAGGAGCGAACCGGGTGCGCTAGGGAGCTAGGGTTTAGAGGGGGAAGCGGGCTGGAGTGGCCTTGGGCCGGCTGAGAAGAGGAGGAGGGAGGAAGGAGATGGGCCTAATGGCCTAGAGGGGAGGAGAAGGGAGTTGGGCCAGGAGGAGTCCAGCTGCGGCTGGCTTCTTCTTCTTTTTATTTCTTTAACAGAAATAAAAATAGAGAGAGTGCAAAAGAAATTAAGAAAAGAGGCCAGAACAGAAAATAAAATATGGAACATTTTTATAAGGCTTTACGGGATATTACCAACCCCACAAAAATAGTTCCAACAAAAAGGAAGTGCAAACTAAAAATAAATAGCTTGCCTCAAGGAGTTTAAAAGGAGTCTAGATTTTAGAGGAGCCTCGAAAAACCGGAAAAGAATTTTAGACAAGGTTTTTGTAGGAGAACTCGAAGTAGGAAAGCATGGGGAAAATTGCAAGTGTGTTACGGTGATCCCAAACAATTGGAATATTTTTAATATAGCTCCCTAATAATATTGAGAGGCTTTTATATGTTATAAAGAGAAGACAACCTTCCCTCGATTTAAATGGACCGAAGGTCCACACGATTTATTTAGTTGAGATGCAAAAATAAAATATGACATGATGGCATGATGACATGATGCAATGCAAAAATAAATAACACAAGCTCAAAAGAAACACACGGGCAACCCGGAACATCTAGAATCTTCGGGAATCTTCTGGAATCTTCTGGGACGTCGGTCTCGGGCGTCACAACTCTCCCACACTAATAGAGGATCTCGACCCGAGATCCTAGAGATAGCACCGGGTAAAAACGGAAGAGGAAGAGGTAAAACAAAGTTGCTTCTTTGACAGACGAGTGAAACCACGAACCTTGAGAGGTTGAACAAGTTGAAAGAAAGAATGCAACGGAGATGAACGAAATGAAGAGCACTCCGGTAAAAAGGAGGAACAAGGAACATAATGAGAACCTTGTAGGTTGAAAGACATGAAACAAGAGCTCATGGACGGAAGGAATATGAAACCGCAATGGTATGGCCAAGGAATAAGAATGACAGAATTTGGACAACACTCCGTCTGAAAATGGAAGGAATTAACAAGAACTTGCCAAGTTGGGAAGATACTTGATGAAAACAACAACATATTGCCTCCGAAACAATTAAAGAATGGCACAAGGGTAAGAAAGATTCAGACAGCACTCCGGTTAAAAGATAGGCAAAACTTGATAAGATGAGAGAACTAGAAGGAAGGACACAACGCTCCGGTTAAATGGACAAGCAAAGGAAAGAACATGATCTCGATAAAACGAGATGATGGTTAAAGAGAGTAATATCACAATGCCTCCGGAATGGAAGAATAGAATATAGGTCAAAGAAAAGAAAAGAACGGAGAAGAAAATGACAACTTCTCCCACGAATGAATAAGAAAAACATCCTTACAAAGAAGGGTTGAACGGAGTTGTTGGAAAAAAATCAACAACGAAAAGAATAAGCTCGTTGTGGGCTTATGGAAAACATCTCAACATTAAGAGGTGACAACCAGCCACTAATGGAAAACAATTGATTGGATTGAGGTCAACAAGGAGACGATAAACTTAATTCACCGGAATGAAAAATGAAGAACTTGGGTCATTTATGAGCACCACAATAACAACAATCCTTAGGGAAAGCTTTTAGGTGTAATACAACCCAAGATAACTCCAGTGAATAAATTGAAGGGTTGAAAAGATCTCCTAAAGAGAAAGGAATGATGGTTTTAATTATCTCATTCTTGATAACTCTTGAATCATGAAACATGAAGGAATTGCCAAAAAATGACATAACACCATCAGAAAAGATAATGTAGAAAGGATTGCAATTGGAAGCATGATGAAGAATGCTTGAGCTCGAACAAGAATCTTGATGAAGACTTCGAGGATGAATTAAATGATGATGAACCACCATGAGAACTCCGGTAATGAAGCATGAGAAGTGAAAGATGAAAAGAATATGAATCAAGGACTGCGATGAATAGATTGAGCTTTGAAATGATATAATTGAAATAACTTGAAGCTCCGGAAAACAAGATGAACAACTTAGGACCAAGGATATGATATGATGAACAAGCTCTAGACAAAAGAATTAAATCACCTTGAAGGAATAAGAATAAGAATTATGTCATGCATCTCCTTCACCAATTTAAATTGATGACAACCAAAGGATTTGGCATACTACTTATTCTCGTTGGAAAGAATTAAAGAGAGATCTAGCATAAGCTTGGATAAATCTTCGACAAACCACCAGTAGGATTATGAAAGAACAAATGAATTAAAATGATAACAACAGAAGAGTAATCTTGAAAGAACCACCGTAAGGAATGAAATTGAACGATGCAAGAGGACAAGCCACCGTAAGAAAATGAATCGAGTGAATACAAGAGAATGAATCTCCGGGAAGAATATGGAGACGAACGAAGAGACATCAAAGAAGAATATTTGGAGGATGAAGTTGAAAACTGAGAACGAAGAAATATTCTGAAATGATGGCCTTCGGAGGATCACAAAGAAAAGAATTCAAGAATGCTTCGGATGGGATAAAAGAATTCCTCACAAACGGAACACTAATGAGGATGGCATGAAGTTAGAACCACAACTCAACAAGATAACGGGTCAAGATTTAAGAGAAACTCTTCTCCGGTCTCCAACGTTGAGAGTGAAAACGAGAAATGCCATGAAGAGTTGTTGAGCACTCCGGAATGAAGAATTAAAAGGTTGAACCAATGATGAACAAGAATTTGAAAGCGATCTTGGAGAAGGCATGTGACTGATGGAATCATACTTACGTCACACTTTGAAAAGAATTTGAGTATAACTCCAGAAAATAATTAGAAGAGTCAGGTAAGATCTTGGGAAAAAGACCTGTGGGTTAGGGCCCACTCAAAGAAATCACCGTTGAAAAGATTGCTGAAGAGATATTGCACCGGTTGAATTAAATGGCTTGAGTAAGATAACAATCCTCAAAATAGTTGGACGGGATAAGAATGGAATTATGAATCTTTAGCACTCCGGATATGAATAGCAAGAGAAGAATGATTAATTGGTGCAACGGAATATGAAAGCATTGTGAAATGAGGAAAAGGATAAGATCAACACCGAAATCTTAAATTACATCCACCGGCAGAATATGAAAACAAAATAATGATGAACTTGAAGCTCTTGAGCCTCTTCACGATAAATCACCGGATAAGAACATTGAAGGAAAAAGAATGAAGAAATATCGCATGAATAAAATGGATACTTCATTAAGAATTCCAGCTCCATAAAGAAAAAGGGTGGGAGGGCGGGGAAAACAAAGACAACTTGGGATGAATGAAACAGACAAATCGTCAGATTTTTCAACGGCGTCTGTATGGAATAACCTGAAGAGAAGGCACACCGGTTGAAAAGGATTAACATGAATATCTCGATGGTTAAGAAGGACTAGCACTCCCATAGAAAATATGAGAACACCGAATAGAGAAGGTATGGAATCAACATTTGACATCGAAGCAACTCGAATACCAGAATCAAAACGAAACAAAGGATAGATACGCAACATGATCTTCACAATATCATCCGAACAGAGAATTGAACGAATGAGTTCCGCAGGTACATCAACTCGTCGAGAAGCCACTTGGAAGAACAAAAGTAAATAAAAAGGAACAAGGATCAGATAGAACACATACAAGATAGAAGTTTCGTTCGACATCTTTGTGCTGAAAGCTCATGGAACGTGTTACAAAAGGGTTTTGCAATCCCCGGATCAGCATAGCCAAGGACCCTTTAAGATGCAACTCCCGATCAGAACAAGTCCATAAAACCACTTCACTCAATGTAGAACCCCGAACTTCATATCATGCATCCGTTGGAAGAATGCCTAGAACTACTTGATGAACCCACCTATAGATTTCCGAAAGTTTCCAGTTATGCAATCAGGTGTTGGGGATACACGGGAAGCACCGCGCAATCAACTCTAAACCTACATCCAGGTGTATCCATCCTTCAACACATAACCAGTCTTTCTCGGAAACTGTTTACCTCGGACCTTCGAAAAGCATCCACTATACAAGCTATGGCAATACTCTCGAGCTACCTCCCCAGTACTGGGTGATGTCGGGGTTATCTTGCCACTGGCCGTATAGGAGAGATTTTCGATGTCGGCCGTCTTAAGTATTTAGTACTGCCGCGATATGCTTGTGACAACAATACCCCGAAGCTCAACTCCTCGGTAACAGGAGGCATCGAGAACAATATCCTTGTCACAAGAACATCGAAACAATCCTAGAATACTCGCGGGATCCTAAAAAAAAATTTGGTGCAATTTTTGAAAGTAGAAGAGGCAATAGTAATCGTCAAGAGTCCTCACCAGAATGAAAGAGAAGAGGAGCAAACAGAAATCCTACTCTCCGATATATATATAGGACTCAAAACATTTTTCAGTGTGTGCCTAGACTCAACCGTCAACGATTCGATCAATCAGTGGGGGCTTCTAGGTCGGAGAAGGCTCTGATACCAACTTGTAATGCCCAGGATGGAACTATACCTCCTACGTGTCGAGGCACGACTTAAAGGCATAAGTCCATCCTAGAATGATCTCAAGTTTGGTATCTTTGCACAACTCATGTAAAAGAGGGATTAAAATGCAAAAGGAGATAGTTGGCTTACACTCGCCACTTCACACAATACATTACATAAACAATACATCATTCAAAACATCACAACCCGACTACGGGTGAAGATCCAAAAAAAGATACCAAAACAACATAAAGCCACAGGTCAGGATCGAATCCTAGTAGAAACCACTACTGAACATCGAAACGTCACAAGCAAACAGTCAAACTGTTCATCGAGCTCCCGGTGAAGAACTGATCCAACTCCTGCAACCCACTCGGCTGAACCTGCATCTGGTGTGGTGAAGTAACTGTGAGCCACAGAGGACTCAGCAATCCCGTTCCCGGGTAACAAAACTATTTAAGCCTTGGGTGAGGATAAGGCTGAAGAAAGAATAAGAGGTGAAGGAACAACAAGAGTCTGCAGCAGCAACTAGCACTAACTTACGCAAAAGAGAGCGAGAAGAGAAGGCGCATCGGTCGAGAGATGATCACGAAGTGATCCTAACTAAAGCCGGTCAAACATAACCCCACCGTGTTAAACTCCCGAATCCCTATTCGGAAATTGACAGTCACGGTACACACGCAGGTAGTGTATTAGTAACATTGTGTCAAGTTTTCTACAACCGGAATTAACAAGCTCCCATCTGCCACATAACCGCGGGCACGGCTTTCGAAAGTTCAAACCCTGCAGGGGTGTTCCAACTTGGCCCATCACAAGCCCACGATCCGCGGAGTCGCAACTCCATAGGTGGGAAGACCCGAGTATTCTCGGAATCCCGTGCTCAAGTTAAACCGAACTAAGGTAAAGCTAATCCAGCAAATCCTCCCGGCGTGTCGACACCCTGATAGGTAGCCGCGCGTATCTAGTCTCAGGACACGACCGGATGGGTGATGCTACAGGTTTTTACCAGACCTTGAGTTTCCTCGAGGTGGCCCTGCAGGACCCCCGTTTCGGACCAACACTCATGTGGAGCACTGGCCCGGGGTTGTTGAATTAAGAATAAAAGGGATAGCTAGGGCACATGCAAGTTTTTTTATTAGTTTGTTATTAGGCAAATAGTACCAAAGGTTGGGACTTGCTGGAAAAGACTTAGCACTTAGCGGTTTATCAAGGGGGTCCATACACCCCAACCGTGTTAGGAACGCATAATCAAGGAACATAACACCGGTTTATACGGTTCCTAGCGGCATGAGTGGAACAAAACACCAAGCAAAAGGCTTAGCCTTCCACCCTTGCCAGTATATAGATGATTTCATTTTTAAGCATTTATATAGTGTGATATAACCCAACCAAACTTCAACATGAAGCAAGCATCTTCAATCTTCACCTGCAACTAACAATGCTATAAGAAGGGCTGAGCGAAGCGTACTTTGCCAAGCAACGTAGGGTGGTTAAACATGGTAGTGGTTACAAGTAGGAGGCTGACAAGAAGAACATGGGCATCGAGGCAAAACTAAAGAACGAGACTACTAGCAATAGGCAAAAATAGTAATGGTATCCGGGTTCGATCATCTTGCCTGGGATTCCACAAGGGAGAAGAACGGATCCATGAAGAAGACGGAGCAACAGAGACGAGAGAATCCTCACAACTCCGGAACGAAACCGAAGCTATCAAGAGAAGCAAACCGGAAAGAAACAAACAACACGGTAAACACACAAGCATAAACATGGCATACGATGCACATCCAAGTATGATGCATGTCCGGTTTAAATATGCATGGCATGGCAAAGTGCACAAACAAATCTACAAGTTAAGTGGAGCTCAATATGCAACGAGTTGCATATTGACGAAACACCACATTATAATTATTTAGTTGACTCTCGTTATTACAAGACAAGATTAAATGTTTTTAGCATGGCAAGAGGTGAAGCATAATAAAACTACACTATTTAGGCATTTTAAATGAGGCCGGAAATAACAACATATCCGGAAAATCCCCATGAGCATGTTTAATAATTATTAAAGCAACAACAATTCACACATATTAATGTTGTTAATATGATGCGGATGACATGATCAAGTTTATGCAATTTTATTAAAAGGTTAACAAGAGAGAGATATGAAGTATTGTCACCATGGTGGAAGAAAAGGGTGCCACGACAACGATCCGAAAATGATGCAACGGCATCATATCGGTACCGGTAACTCGTTGAGAGACCGATGCAAAAGATGAAGGGCGCCGTGAACGAGTCAAACGAGATGAAAGGTGGGGTGATCCCGTTGCCGGGTTCCCACGAGTCGGCGACGAGGCAACCGAGGAACACGACAAAGATGAAACGGACACGGGGCTCACAAGGGAAGCATTTCATACAACCACAACAAGCATCACACGGGTCACGTCTCGGGGTATACCTTTGAAGCGTGCGTTTCGGGGTGGTTCGAGACGTAGAGGAAGAAGGCGTAGTTGTTCTCGTGGTCGGAAGTAGTAGTTCACGGTTCCGAAGAGGAAGTAGTTGTTCCGTTCGGAGAGGAAGTAGACGTTCTCATTTCTTCACCGAAGGTAGTCGTTCTCGTAGCGGTAGTTGTACTCGGGCGACGGTAGTGGTACTCGCGGTCTTCGAGCGTAGGGGTACTCGTTTCCGGCGACGGTTCCCTGACAAGCTCACAGTACAAGGCAACACAACAACAACCACAACCAGGAGCAAAACAGAGGCTGCACGGAGACGAGGCCACGACAACAGCAAGATCTCGGGCGCGGACGGAGGGAGACGAACGCGGAGGGAGCCGTGCTGGGGCGCTGAAGGCGCACGGAGGCGGGACCTCGACCTCGGCGCTGAACGAGGGGCTCGGGCTCCCACCTGGAGACGGAGGCGCAGACGGAGCTGGACTCCCGCGGCGAGGCACGGAGGGAGCGGGGCGCTCCTGGCTTGCTGGACGGCGAGGCGCAGAGGAGGAGGATGGTCACGGTGGTCGAAGTGCAAGGCGAAGAGGATGAAGGCCGCAGGGAGGAACGGCGACGGCGAGGCACGGAGGATGGGGCGCTCGGGCTCCCTGGCGCTGAGAAGCAGAGCGGGGCGAGGGAGGACGGAGCCTGGCCAGCCTGGAGGGAGGGCCGACGAGGGTGCTCTGGCCGCGGGCTTCGCGGCGCGGCTGGGTGCGCTCTGGCCGGCCTGGCTCCTGGCCGGCGCTAGGGGATGCGGAGGAGGGAGCCCTGCGAGGCGCTCGAGAGATTGGGCTCTCGGGGAAACGAGGGAGCTTCGGGTCGAGCGGGGAGATCGAGGCTGGGGCTCGGCAGAGGCGAGCGAGCGACGAGAGGAGGAACTCGGGGAGCGGGGGATCGGGGAAACGGGCCAGAGAGCGAGAGAGGGAGACCGAGGGCGAGGGAAACGGGAGAGTGGCGGCGGACAGGGAAGGGAGGAGCGAACCGGGTGCGCTAGGGAGCTAGGGTTTAGAGGGGGAAGCGGGCTGGAGTGGCCTTGGGCCGGCTGAGAAGAGGAGGAGGGAGGAAGGAGATGGGCCTAATGGCCTAGAGGGGAGGAGAAGGGAGTTGGGCCAGGAGGAGTCCAGCTGCGGCTGGCTTCTTCTTCTTTTTATTTCTTTAACAGAAATAAAAATAGAGAGAGTGCAAAAGAAATTAAGAAAAGAGGCCAGAACAGAAAATAAAATATGGAACATTTTTATAAGGCTTTACGGGATATTACCAACCCCACAAAAATAGTTCCAACAAAAAGGAAGTGCAAACTAAAAATAAATAGCTTGCCTCAAGGAGTTTAAAAGGAGTCTAGATTTTAGAGGAGCCTCGAAAAACCGGAAAAGAATTTTAGACAAGGTTTTTGTAGGAGAACTCGAAGTAGGAAAGCATGGGGAAAATTGCAAGTGTGTTACGGTGATCCCAAACAATTGGAATATTTTTAATATAGCTCCCTAATAATATTGAGAGGCTTTTATATGTTATAAAGAGAAGACAACCTTCCCTCGATTTAAATGGACCGAAGGTCCACACGATTTATTTAGTTGAGATGCAAAAATAAAATATGACATGATGGCATGATGACATGATGCAATGCAAAAAATAAATAACACAAGCTCAAAAGAAACACACGGGCAACCCGGAACATCTGGAATCTTCGGGAATCTTCTGGGACGTCGGTCTCGGGCGTCACATCTTGCCTCAGCTGGGCATAGGACTCGTCCAGCAACTCCCCAAACTCAACCCCGTCGCCTCCCGTGCGCTGTAGCGACGAGCCGGAGCTCGCCGGCACACTGGACCACGGGTCCTCGTCGGGGCCCTATAAATAGGCCTCCCCGAGCTCTTCCAACACCACCACTAGCCTCACAAATCTCCCCTAGTCCCTCCTGCACCCTCAGTTCAACCCCGGAGCGCCCCAGTGCTCGGGATCGACCGGAGCTCGCCGCGTCGGGCCGCCGGCGATCTCGAGGTACAGGCCTCCCCGGCCGCTCCTTCCCCCCGTTTTGGAACCGCAGCACACCACTGACCCTTTCCCCTCTCTTTCCCCCTCTGTTTGCAGTCGGAAACGGCCGCTGCAACTGATCTCCGACGAGCCTCCGCCGTCGCACCTCGTCGCCGGCGAACCAGGGCTCCCCGCCGTGCCGCACTACCACCGTTGCAACCGCGACACGACGCTGAGCTCGACCCTGCCCTCCGTTGCCGTCGCCGTGGCCGGAGTCGTCGCCGGTGAGCTCGCCGCCGCCGTGACCACGGGGTTAGAGATGACAGGCGGGCCCCGCCTATCATCCCCCCACCTCTCTCCCCTCCTCTGTGCCACTGACCCACGGGCCCCGCCCGTCAGGTTTGAAACCTGACGTGCGCACGCGCTGGCTCCGTGCGGCCAGGCCGAGCCGTCTGGGCCGTGCACTGTGGCCACTTCTGGCCCAGTGCACAGGAACCCTTTTTCTTTTTCTTTTCTGTTAATGTTTCAAACATTTATGCAGAAAAGAATATTGATCCAAATTAAATAATTCCAACTCCTAAAATCTTGTAATATTCCAACCTATTTAATGGTACCACTTTCATTCAAATCCATGAAACTTTTCTGTACTGTTCAAATTTAAATTCAAATTTGAGCAGTATAACTCCTGTTCAAAAATCAATATATCCTATTCTGTAACTCCAAAACTCCAACTAAGATTTTTCCCCATCTTAGAAAACCCTCTAGTATTTTACAAAAATGAGTTGACATTTTTCTGAGCACTTTGGTTTTTCTGTTTTATTTGTATTCTTATTTCTCCGTTATTATTATGCGACGTATAGATCCCGTATTTGACGAAGTTGCTGTGGAAGAAGAAGGAGAAGGACTAGAAGACTTTGAAGACCAAGCCAATCCAGGCAAGCAGCCCTTTGACCATGATACACTTGTTCTTCGAAACCCGTTGGTTTCCGATGCATGATGATTAGGGTTACGATGGTAACCTAGATGAACCCCCACATGATGCATGCTTTATTGTTGATCTTGCTATATGCTAGATGACATGCAATAGTTGATCTTGATGCTTATGTGATGCATGTGTGATATGAACCCCCGTAGTTGAAAACTTTGCATGAACCCATCGGGTGCCACTAATGCCCGAGGGTGATGAAGTGTTAGGTCATCACTTGAGAAAGAAGTGATGTGCCGGTAATATCATGTGCATGGTGGAATGATGGATTAGATTTATGTGTGACTACCGTCCCAACCAAACATGTGCAACCACACTACCCCTTATGGGACGGGGCTTTATTGATTACTTAGGTCGATACTAGCATGGTGCCCGCATTACTAGTGACGGGAAGACTTGAGGTCTTTCCCGGGACGGGGTCGTGCTTGGATAGGCGACCATGACTGTTTTCACAGGGCACCGGACACACCGTTGGTCCCTGCGGGTACGCGTAACATTGAATTAGGGCAAGTCCCGTGATCTATTGTTGTACCCAAAGGCCGCGTGCCAACGAGTGGACTCTATGTTAGTGTCGTCTAAGGAAAGGTAATGACCGGGTGCTTGCCCCGGGTACTTGAGGTACCGCGGGTCGTGGATGACACGGAAGTTCCCTGGATCTTATGGGTAAAGTGCGCAACCTCTGCAGAGTGTAAAACTATTCGAATAGCCGTGTCCACGGTCATGGACAGTTGGGTGGTGCTACTTAAACTATGTCCAGAATTTTACTTCTTTGGTGATACTTTGTGTGTGATGAGTCAAGATGGTGACTTGACTCGGTGAGATGAATTATATTCATGTTGATGTCGGTAACCTGTCTTCGAGGTTACGCGAGGTTATTGATGCATAAGCTTGATGATATCATATTGTTCTAGCCTCCTGCTAGATCGTTCATTATTATTCAATTGCATTGTTACTTGAACCACATCATGGGTTGCTTGCGAGTACATTCAAAGTACTCATTGGCTTGCCACTGGTTATTTAATTGGCCAGGCATGGAAGAGCAGGATTATGAGGAAGAGTTCTTTGGAGACGACCATGCGAACTAGGACGCTATCCCAGTCAGAATGCCTGTAGGGTTAAGGCAGATGGCATGGGTTCTACCCGTTTATCGAAGACTTCCGCTACTTGAGTTGTTTGCTATTCAGCCCGTGAGGCTCTATCTATGTAAGACTTGGCCATAATGGCCTTAATTCGTGTAAGACTATTTGTATGGATGTAAGACTCTTGTTATTTCAGCTTCTGTGTGTTCAATGAGCATTGATCTCTGGGATCACTGTACACGTGCATTCGGTGATCTCGACTTCTAAGTCGGGGTCCCCACATCGGGCAAGGGGGGCGGCGCTGGGCGCCGAGTCCATTCGATCTAGAACGGGATCTAGGGGTGGGGAAAGAGGTGCGGGAGAGTGGGGGCTCGCTGGGTAGGGTTTCGTCGGCGTGGGGATAAGCGGGGGTGTGTGTGT
>LR738709.1:630799235-630947441 GCA_902687465.1 Secale cereale | reverse complement strand
TTTGTTTTAATTCTTTTTAGTCTTTCCTTTTATTTATTTCTTCTCTATTTTAATTTTAGTTCCTTTCATTTTAGGTAATATAAAAATTACCACTAGCACCTAAATGAGTACTTATAAATATACTAATGCCACACTAATTCTTATCCCCAAATAAAATAGATTAATATTTTATAATTTATGTAATGAATTTAATTAATTGGTCAAGCCACTATTTTATTTATCTTAGTGCATTTAATTATTTTATAAAAAATGATTTCTCCACCAATATTATCTATGAATTATTTGCCATAGTTTGTACCTTTTAGTTTTTGAATTTTGAAAACTTTAAACTTTGACCTTGATTTGAATTTGAATTTGAACCGGCTTTGACTCGAGTGAGATTAGCAACAGTAATGATGGTGACATGGCATCATTAGCAGGGGATTACTGTAGCTTAATTATCCGGGTGTCACAGCGGCAACAGAATGGCCAGGGAAGAATTCTGCGCCAAGGACAAGACAAAGAATCCGAAAAAAGGAAGCCGACCGTAGCAGATGGCAAGCACGTGAAAGCAGGGGAGGCGGCTTAGCATCGACCATGTGCGCAATGGCCCCGTAGCCGTCCTGCAGGGCCACCTCATGCTCGGCCCAGTTCGAGCATTCAGTCTTGAACAAGGCCCGAAGGAGCTCCTTAGCATCCGCCAGCTTCCCGAGCTCCGCCTTGTGTGTCGCCGATTGGTCTGCCATCTCCTTGGCTAGGTGGTCACGGTCCTGGGCGGCGAGGCTGCGCTCCTGCTCCTTGGCGGTGAGTTCGGCCTGGACCCCGCCCAGCTGATTGCGGAGGTCGGTCGCGGTCGTTGGCAAGGAAGGACAAGGAGCATCAGCATCAGCAAGACGACAAGACAACCTTGGAGTTCCAAGCCGCCTGCTCAGCAGCCGGCTCGGAACTCGGGGACTACACCCAGCGGGTGCGCTGACGCGCCCCCGCAAGGAGGAAAAGAAGACACTTACCCTGGCTTTCGGCCAGAGCAGCCCTCAGTTGCGCCAGCTCCTGACGCTGGTAGTTGAAGGCCGCCACCCGAAGATTGTGGTAATCCTGCAGCAAGAAACAAGTCAGCCCACAAAGTAACGCCTTGGAGTTCTAAGCCACATGGTCAGCAGCCGGCTCGGAACTCGGGGACTACACCCAGTGGGTGCGCTGACGCGCCCCCACAGAAGAAGTTGAAGAAATAAAAACATATACAAGGAGTCAACATACCCGAACAGAGGTTCGTGTAGCGAGGAACTCCCGCAAGACCGTTTGCACGACCTCACCCAGAGAGTTGAAGCGGTCGAGGACGTCTCGTGATGCGACGATTAGCGCGCCGCCACCTCCGGGCGTCCAGCCTGGCGGCGCTGCCCTGGTGGCCTCGTTATCCGGTGATGACGAGCTGGCACCACCGGCCTCTACTCGCCGCGGCGGTGAGGCCGCCCTCGCAGGACGCAGACGGGCGGGGTCTCGGGGGGTCGGCAACGGGCTTGCCAGCAGCACGCCTTCTGCCGGCGGCACCTCCGCTCCCACGGGCTGGCTGTCCTGCGTCCCTGCTGGCGGTGCGGGAGGGGTCGCTTCCGTCTCCATGGCGGCGCGGCTGTCCTTCTCCTTGTCAAGAGCTGGCTGCTAGCCAGCAGCCGGCACTTGGACGGATGGCTCCAGAGGGCCCATGTCCTAAGGGTTGGCGTGGTCCGCCGGCTGCTGGAGTCCCGCCTCCTGTTCCTGGACTTGGGCGGTAGCATCCGCCTGGGCCTTGGTGGCTGCCTCGGCCTCCGCCTTGGCAGCGGCGTCGGCCTTCGCCTGCTCAAGGGCCGTGGCCTCCCGCTCTTCACGCGCCTCTCGGGCGTTCCTTTCCGTCGCCTCCCGCGGCACGGCGGCAGGATCCACGCGGTGCGGCGTAGGAGGGGCATCCGTGCCCCCAACTATAGAGCCCACAGTCGCCCAGGAGAGAGAAAACCGCGTGTTGTTCGGGCATTCCCAAGAAGACAGCAAAATCAGTCACGAAGGGGGCGAAAAACTAGAACAAATACAAAGGAAAGAGAACGCGGCACTTACGCGGACACGGCCGGCCTAGGCTTGGGAACCCTAGTAAGGGCTGCTTTGGCGGCCGCCTCCTGGTGTCTGTTGGCGGTGGCTGAGAGCTTGAGCTTCTTGAGATTGCCGCCAGACTGCCCGGCAGAGGACCGACATTTTACGCCGCCAGGTGCGGTTGAGGGCGCCACCAGGTAGCTGGCGCGTTCAGGCGGGTTCGCCTCTCGGACGTGAAGCGGTGCTTCCTCCTCCTCCTCCTTGTCATCATCCAGCCAGTTCTCGACGTCGCCTCCTGACGGGCCGTCTGCTGGCTGGCCCCCGCCGCCTGTCACCTCCTCTTCCTCCATGGCGGCAGCCCCCAAATCAGGGTCGCTCATGTCGCTCTGGGAGCGGTCTGGTAGCAGAGGGCGGCCGGCTGGTCAAAGCCTGGCTCTGGCTGGCCGGGGAAGATCTGTCGGAGATATTGACCATGGGTACCCTCGGCGCCTACCCTTGGTATTTTATGACAAATGACAGCCGCTTGGTCCGCTGCGGCCGTCTGCTCATCGAGCCGCCTCCTAGGGTAGCCTGCCCTAGGAGCCGGCTACCAGCAGGTGGCAGGGACCCAGCAGGCGGCGACATCAACACCACCAGCCAGCAGACAGCCTCGCACTCCTTCCCCAGGAAGCACGCTGGGGGGACCCCTGCGTGACGGAGGCGTGGCTACAGGAGAACATGTCCCCTATAAGGACGTGGCTACAGTGACCGTGTACCTTATGAATATCTCCTAAGCGGCGGGTCACTGTAGCCACGCAGCTCGTGACCAAGCACCGGTCAGAGGAGGCCACGATCCCACTACACGCAAGCGGCGGGGCCAGCAAGCGGCTGGCCCCATCGGTCAGCGGTTAGCTCATGAGCAAGCCGCCCCTGGCAGACGGCCATGGGAGATGGCCGCCTGGTAACAGACGGAAAACCTCACCCTAGAAGTCCGAGCCTCATCAAGATGACAGGACGGGGCGAGGCGACATCGTACGGCGGGAGGCGATGGTACTGTAGCCATTTCCTTCTCGACGAGGCTGTCCTCAGCAGGGGCATCCCCCTAGTGAAAGACAATCACGAGGGGCCCGCGGGCGGCGGGCCCCAGCAGACAGGCGGTAAAGCCGGCGCCAGAAGGCACTGACGGCCGGGGGCCACACCGTCGAGATTACCATTGTACCCCTGGGGGGGGGGGTAGGCCTATATAAACCCCCAGGGTCCTCCATGAGGAGGGGTTGGAAGATATCGAGATTAAACCCTAGATAGAGAGAGAGAGGAGGTGAGCTAGCCTGGTTCATCTTCTTCCCTCAAACCACACAGCTCCAGGAGCAATCTTGTAGCTACCTTAGTGCTATCAGTCATGACGCGGAGCCCCTGCAGAGCAGGACTAGGGGTGTTATCTCCTCGGAGAGCCCCGAACCTGGGTAAGATCCGTAGGCGTCCTAAGTTTCTCTTTATCCCGCCTCCCGATCCCGGCGACGTTCTTTCGACCCCATGCATGATAAGCCATCCGTTGGCATATGTCGTCACAAAACCCCGACATTTGGCGCCCACCATGGGGCTAGGTGCACCGTCGTCCGGAGACATGTTCTGGACGGGAACCTTGTTCCTTCCTGGTGAGAACAGCCAGCCCGACACGCCCGCTGGCGTAGAGACCGGGATGCTTCGCGGCGCTGAGGCTGCATGCGCCGTGAGCGGGCTCGCCGATCTGCTCGGCGCCGTCCGCATCCACGACGAACCCTCTCCGGTGGCCGAGCCAGTGGCGCCGGACAGCTTCCTCGTCGAGCTCCTCGACAAGCTCCACCTTGTCGACAGCGCGCCTCTTACGTGGAGTCAGTGGGCTCTTCTGACCCACCGGTAGACATGATCGTCGACCTCGATGCAGGGTCGTTCGACTCCTACCTCGAGCACGTGGAGATCGTCAACGACCCTCTTCCTGTTCTTCCGATCTGCGGCACCATCAGCACCGTCACGGAGGTGCTCGACACCGACTACGCCGAACCATCGTGCAGGATGGGCCCAGACCCGCTCAAGGCCGCTCTGCAGCACCTCACCGCCCCTGTCGCGGCGGGGGCAGAAGGCGCGACGTTGGAGGCGCTCCGCGTTTCGCTCCTCGACAGCGCCAACAAATTGGCTACCTCCCGACGCCTCACTGAAGCTTACCGCCGCGAAATGGACCGCGCCATTTGTGGCACGCCGGCTGCTGGCGAGCCTAGCCGAGCCGGCGCTGTCCGCGATCGCGGCGGGCTGCTAGAAGACATGCTGGGGGCCCCGCGGCCTGTGTACCTCACTCCGTCGGAGAACCTAAGGGCTGCCCAGGCGGCAGTCGATGAGATGGGCCACTTAGAGGGAGATTAGCTCCGTTGCATGACCCAGCGTGCCCGCCAGCTCCTCAATGCTGCTGCCACGCAGCAGGAGGCCCGTCGCCGGGCATCGGAGGCGGGCGCGCATGCCGACAACCACCCTTTTCGGCGGGAGCAAGGAGCCATGTCCTGCTCTCCAACAGTCGGCGCCACCAACCGGCGAGACTCAGAGCCCGCTGCCAGCCGCAGCCGGCAGACTCGTGTCGCCATCGAGCGCGACGAAGATGGCCGCCCGAGGGCCGTAGAATGACGAGGGGAGCATCCGCCTCTTCCCAGGTGGGAGAGGCGCGTGTCTCCTCCGCCTGTTGACCACCCCTCTCTGGCAGGCCGCCTGGGCCGCCGCGAGGGGGTTGGGGAGAACGACGCCTGCCATCGCCTGGACCGTCTGGCTCGTTCCCAGGCGGTTGAAGAAGAAGATGACCTCGGTCCGGCCTGCTTCGGCCCTCGCATCCGCAATGAGCCTTTTCCCAAGGGCTTCTCGCTCCCCAGAGACACCCCCAAATACAACGGATCAGTGAAACCAGAGGACTTGCTGGTGGATTACTCCACGGCTGTCAGCATAGCCACCGGCAATAGGCGTGTCGCGGTGAAGTACGTGCCCCTCATGCTCCAGGGCACGGCTCGGACGTGGCTGAACAACCTTAAGCCCAACAACATCAATGGCTGGCTAGACTTCACCGACGCCTTCACTCGCAACTTCACCAGCACCTACAAGCGTCCCCCCAAGCCGCGTCAGCTCTCCCTGTGTGTCCAAGGCCCAGACGAGTCGGCACGAGACTATCTGACGCGCTGGGCAGAGCTGCGAAACTCTTGTGAAGGAGTGCATGAGGTACAAGCCATTGAGTATTTCACGGCCGGGTGCAGAGAAGGCACCTTGCTCAAACACCGGCTCCTGTGCGACAAGCCGGCCACGTTGGATTGAACTGCTGAGCATAGCAAACAAGTACGCCACCGCTGACTCTTCCATGAAGACCGAGCTGCAAGTGGATTCTTCTGGCAAGATGACCCCTCCAACTTCCAAGACGCCGACAGGAGAATCCAGCCGGCGCCAGCAGACCAGCGACCAGAAACGCAAGGCCCACGCGTCGGCTGCCAACAGCCGGCTGGTGGCAGCGGTCGACGAAAAGCAGCCAGAAGCTCAAGCAGGGCCCCAGCGCCAGAAGGGCGGCAAACCGGTGTGGCAACTGGCCTTCTCCTTTGATCAAGCCTTGGACGCCCCTTGCAAGTTCCACAGCGGCGTGAAGCCTTCCAACCACACCACACGAAAGTGTCATTGGCTCACAAGAATTGCGAGGGGAGAAGCCCTGCCACCGCCGCCTGCTGGACAGCCGGCCCCACCTCCTAATCCACCGACTGCCCGTCCCAGCGGCCAGGTCCAGGACGAATTCCCAGAGGAAAACGGAGCCTATGTTATCTTCACCAGCCAGACGGACGATAGGCACAGCCGGTGCCAGCAGCGCAGTGAAGTCAACACTATTGACGTCAAGAACCCATAATTCATGCACTGGTCTGAAAGGCGTGTCAGCTGGAGCCGAGAGGATCACCCGGCTGTCATGCCATCGCCAGGGGCCTATGCCTTGGTCCTGGATGCCACTCTCTCCACTGACAGGCGGGCCTGTCGTTTCTCCTGAGCGCTGGTAGACGGCGGCAGCAGCATCAACATCATGTACCGTGACAACATGGAGAAGTTGGGCATCAAAGAGAAGCAGCTTCAACCTACCAGGACCGTGTTCCATGGCATTGTGCCGGGCCTCTCTTGCTCACCAATCGGCAAGGCCAGGGTCGATGTCCTGTTTGGTGACAAGACGCACTTCCGGAGAGAGCTAGTCTGGTTTGAAGTGGTGAACCTGGAAAGTCCCTATCACGTGATCTTGGGCCGGCCAGCTCTTGCAAAGTTTATGGCAGTCCCCCACTATGCCTACCTCAAGATGAAGATGCCTGGTCCCAAGGGAATAATCACCATAGCCGGGACTACGAGAAGTCCATTGCATGCGCAACGACCAGCAGTCGGCTGGCAGAAACCCTTGTCGTGGCTGAGGAAAATCGCCGTCTGGAGCGGCTGGTGGCAATGGCTGGCGAGCAGCCGTCCATACCAGCCGATCCCAGGGAGGCGGAGCCGTAAGGCTTGTTCCAGCCAACCAAGGACACAAGGAAGATTGCCTTGGACCCGTCTCACCCAGAGCGATTTGCTGTCATAGGGTCAAGCCTAGACAGCAAATAGGAAAGCGAGCTCATCGATTTCCTCCGTGACAATCGGGACATATTTGCATGGTCCCCCATGGACATGCCTGGTGTCCCGACGGATTTCGTTGAGCACAAGCTACACGTGAGAGAAGATGCAAAGCCTGTCAGACAGCCGCTGCACCGCCTGTCAGAAGAGAAGAGAAGAGTCGTTGGGGAGGAAGTCGCCCGCCTGCTAGCAGCCGGCTTCATCATGGAAGTCTTTTATCCCGAGTGGCTAGCAAATCCAGTCCTAGTGCTGAAGAAGAACAAAAAATGGCGCATGTGCATTGATTACACCAGCCTAAACAAAGCTTGCCCTAAAGACCCGTTTGCTCTGCCACGAATAGATCAAGTGATTGACTCCACAGCCGGATGCGAGCTGCTGTCTTTCCTTGATGCTTATTCGGGGTACCACCAAATCAAGCTTGATCTAGCTAACCGTCTGAAGACAGCCTTCCTCACGCCATTTGGGGCCTTCTGCTACCTGACCATGACGTTCGTCTTGAGAAATGCCGGCACCACCTTTCAGCATTGCATGCAGAAGTGTCTTCTCAAGCAGCTTGGCAGGAACGCCCACGTTTACGTGGACGATATTGTGGTGAAGACGGAAAAGAGAGGAACCCTTTTGGAGGATCTCCAGGAAACATTTGAGAATCTGCGCCGCTTTCAGATTAAGCTAAACCCGGAGAAATGCGTCTTCGGGGTACCGGCATGCCAGCTCCTTGACTTCCTGGTATCCGAACGCGGCATTGAGTGCAACCCCGCAAAGATAAAAGCCATTGAGAGGATGAAACGACCGACCCATGTGCGAGATGTCTAGAGATTCACGGGATGCCTGGCATCTCTCAGCCGTTTCATCAGCTGGATGGGAGAAAAGGCACTCCTCCTCTACCAGCTGATGAAGAAGACCACGTGCTTCGAGCGGAACGACCAGGCAGACAAAGCTTTCCAGCAGCTCAAGCGACTGCTGTCCACCCCACCTGTCCTGGCGGTGCGAGCAGACAAGGAACCCATGTTCCTGTACATAGCCGCCACCAGCCGGGTGGTCAGCACTGTCATTGTGGTCGAGGGCCAAGAGGACGGCAGAGCCTTGCCCGTCCAGAGGCCCGTCTACTACTTGAGCGAAGTGCTGTCAGCGTCCAAGCAGAACTACCCCCATTACCAGAAGATGTGCTACGGCGTGTACTTCACCGCCAAGAATCTCAAGCAGTACTTCCAAGAGCATTCTGCCACGGTCGTTTGCACGGCCCCTCTTGCTGAAATCATGGGGAACAGAGATGCCTCAAGAAGAGTGGCCAAGTGGGCTATCGAGCTGGCCCCCTTCACCATCTTCTACCAGCCGCGCACCACCATCAAGTCATAAGCATTGGCTGACTTCCTCGTCGATTGGGCCAAAACCCAGTACCTCCCGCCTGTGCCAGACTCAACCCATTGGCGGATGCACTTTGACGGGTCAAAGATGCGCACCGGCCTGGGAGCCGCCGTCGTCCTCACCTCCCCCAAGGGCGACAAGCTCAAGTACACCCTGCAGATCTACTTTGCCGCCTCCAACAACGTGGCCGAATATGAGGCACTTATCCACGGGCTCCGGATGGCCAAGGAGATTGGCATCCGCCGAGTGCTGTGCTACGGTGACTCAGATTTGGTTGTCCAGCAGTCGTCTGGGGACTGGGACGCGTAGGACGCAAACATGGCAAGCTATCGCTTCCTTGTCCAGCAGATCAGTGGACATTTTAATGGCTGCGAGTTCCTCCACGTGCCACGAGCTGATAACATGCAAGCGGACACCTTGGCACGAATCGGCTCCTCCCGCCAAGCAATACTAGCTGGCGTATCTCTCCAATGTCTGCGCCAACCGTCTATCAAGCCTTCACAGGAGTCGGAGTCAATCTTCATACCAGCTGACCCCGGGGCAGGCGGCCTCGCAGTTTCGGCTGCTGGCCCAAAGACTGCCCCAGCAGGCGGCCACGACACTCCAACTCCAGCAGACCAACCACCTACAGCCGCGCCAGCTCCCGGCCCGGGGACTGCTCCAGCAGACGGCCAGGAGGCGCCGGCTCCAGCGGACAGCTCGGGGACTTCGGATACACAGCAGGCGGCTCAGCCCAGCCCTCCACCTCCCAGCCCAACCACCCTGGTCTCTCTGGCCGAAGCAACTAGAGTCTCAGCACCGTCTTGGGCACATCCAATCCTCACATTCCCGCTCAAAGGAGAGCTGCCAGCAGAAGAAACTTCGGCACGAAAAGTTCAATGCCGAGCCTCAGCATACACCATTGTCAACAAACAGCTCGTCAGAAGGAGTGCGACGGGTGTCTTCCAACGCTGTGTAGAAGCAACGAAAGGGCTGGCCATCCTGAAGGACATTCACCAAGGGGAATGCGGCCACCACGCGGCCTCAAGGTCTCTCGTAGCCAAAGCTTTCCGCCACGGTTTCTTCTGGCCGACTGCTTTGGACGATGCCAAAGATTTGGTGAGAAAGTGCAACGGCTGCCAACGCTTCAGCTCCAAGCAACACTTGCCGGCTTCTGCACTCAAGACTATTCCGATCACTTGGCCATTTGCGGTCTGGGGTCTGGATATGGTAGGACCTTTCAAGACTGCCAAAGGAGGCCTGACACACTTGCTCGTGGAAATAGATAAATTCACCAAGTGGATCGAAGCCAAGCCAATCTAGAAACTCAATGGCCCAACTGCTGTGACATTCATTGTAGACATCACAGTCCGGTATGGTATACCGCACAACATCATCGCCGACAACGGCACAAATTTTGCCAAAGGCGCACTTGCCCGTTTCTGTGCAACTCAGGGCATCCGACTGGACCTAGCGTCCGTTTCCCACCCACAGTCTAACGGCCAAGTCGAGCGCACCAATGGCCTCATCCTGTCCGGTATCAAGCCTCGGCTGGTCGAACCCTTGGAGCGGTCGGCCGGTTGCTGGATCGAAGAACTGCCGTCTGTCCTATGGAGCCTCAGAACCACTCCGAACAAATCCACCGGCTTCACTCCTTTCTTCCTCGGCTACGGGGCCGAGGCCGTCATCCCAACGGACGTCGAGTTTGACTCGCCTCGCGTCATCATGTATACGGAAGCTGAAGCCAAAGAAGCACGCGAAGACGGCGTGGACTTGCTGGAGGAGGCCCGGCTGGTAGCACTCAGCCGCTCCACCATCTACCAGCAGGGTCTTCGCCGCTATCGCAGCCGGCGAGTCAAGCCACGCTCCTTCCGCGATGGAGACCTTGTGCTCCTGCTGATCCAGCAAACAGCCGGCCAGCACAAGCTCTCGACTCCTTGGGAAGGACCGTTCATCGTCAGCAAGGTACTGGGCAACGATGCCTACTACCTCATTGACGCCCAGAAGCCAAGAGCGCGCAAGAGACACGACTCACGCAAGGAGTCGGAGCGCCCATGGAACGCAAATCTTCTTCGTCGCTTTTATAGCTGAAAGATAGTATGTGTCGTGCTATCTAAAGTTATTTTGAGAATCAGTGGAAACCCCGAGGAGTTCTCGGGGACTGCCCAACCCTTTATCTATATGATAAGAATTATGCCTGTCAATGATTGTTGTTCACTCCTTTGTCCGGCACCGGAGCCTAGCAGACGGCCCGAGGACTGGCCGCCTAGCCCTATGTCTAGGGAATTCTCCTTAAAAAGTCAGACAAGTAATGTGATGGCATCCAAGCCCTCTCCTGCATCAAGTCACAGACTCGCAGAACGCGGCTGTCCAGCTGGCAGGAGCCAAAGACAAGAAATGGTGCCCACATGAAAAATGGCTAAGGAAAAAGGACATAGGGCCAGCCGGCCACTCACACGAACCGCCGGCTGCCAAGCAACCGGCCAGCCGGTTCTAGGCTTGGCCAGAACGCCTTCCAGAAGGCGAGATACTTGCCCACCCCAAAAACAACCAAGTCCCTGACCCAGCCACAGAACCACAGAGTGACTATCTGGCTGGCAGGGCGGTAGTTCAAGGAGTCGGCAAGAAGAAAATCGCCACAAGGAAACTAGGGCAAAGCTAATCCTAGGACTCGGCACAATTGCATAAAAACGATGCAGCATTAAAAAGAATATTTACATCCAAAAGGCCTCAAGAGCCGCCTTGCAGTAATAACTTACTAATACACCCAGCGGGTGGAATTGTTCGGATTAACCCCACAAGTCTTACAGGGAAGCAGAAGATGCAAACAAAAAACTTAAGGTGCAGCAGGCTGGGCAGGTGGCACGACGGAGCTGGCTTCCGGGGAGGCCGCCTAGTGGATCTCGGTCTGGCCGTCCCCTGCAGCAGGTGGGGCCATCACTCCTGGTCCGCTTGTTGTGGATTGGTCAGGCTGGCGACTGGCTGCTGGGTCCGCTTCCTGGGAGCTGGTCTCCTCGTCGCTGCCTTCCTCCTCTTCATCACCTTCGCTGGAGGCGATCTCCTCGTCCGGCTCCTCCGACGCCGCCAAGTCCAGCCCAAAGTTGCCAGGCGGCCACATGGCCCGTGTCATCCAACTCCGAGATGAAGATGGAGGTGTCGGCATATTCGGCAAGGGCGGCGGCATGCTGGACGAGCTCCTTCTGCTCCACGGCCAGCTCAGGCTGGGCCTTCGCGCGGAAGGTCTCCAGCTGCGCAAGGCTCAGGCCAGGATACCAGCTCTTGGCGAACTCCAGGGCGGTCCGCGCGCCAGCCCTTGCTGCGGAGACCTTCCAGGCCTCGAAGCGCTGGCCGGCCGCCTCCAGCCAGGCGGCCATCCGGCTGGGGGTGTGGAGCATTGGCACACGTGGCCAGAGGGCGGCCAGGACTTGGGCGCCGACACGCTGCAGCCGGCGAAGAAAACGGCGGACTGGCAAAAGACGCACCTGAATGGCAAGAAGCTCCCCGGCCGGGGTCCTGGGCACGTTGGGTGCGATCGCCCGGCCCGCCTGCCGCCTCGCAGCACGCTCGGCCTCGATGGCTTATGTGGCGGCCACAGAATAGCCCGGGAAGGACTCTGCCAAGACTAGAAGAAGGATCAGAAGAAAAGAAAGACGGCTAATGCAAACGGCGAAAACAAGATAAAAAGGGAGACGTCTCACCGTCAACCAAGTCTCCAATGGCTACATAGCCGTCTTGGAGAGCCGCCTCCTTCTCGGCCCAATTCGAGCGCTCAGTCTCGAATTCGGCCCACAGAAGTGACTCAGCATCAGAGATCTTGCCGAGCTCGGTCTTGTGAGCCGCCGCCTGGTCCGCCAGCTCCTTTCCAGGCGGTCGCGGTCTTGAGCGGTGAGACCATGCTCCCGCTCCTTAGTGGCCAGCTCCGTCTGGGCCTCGCCCAGCTGGTTGCAGAGGTCGGCTGCGACCACTGGCAAGGGAGAAAGAAAAGAACGAAGGTCAGCAGCAGAAAATATAACCTTGGAGTTCCAAGCCGCCTCCTGAGCAGCCGGCTCGGAACTCCGGGACTACACCCAGCGGGTGCGCTGACGCGCCCCCGCAAGGAGAAGAGGAGGCACTCACCTCGGCTGTCTGCCAAGGCAGCCTGCAGCTGCGCCAGCTCCTGGCGATGAGCGTTGTAGGAGGCCGCGCGGAAGTTGTGGTACTCCTGCAACAAGAAGCAAGATCAGACCAGGATGTATACTTTGGAGTTCCAAGCCGCCTGCTCAGCAGCCGGCTCGGAACTCGGGGACTACACCCAGTGGGTGCGCTGACGCGCCCCCACAGAAGAAATTGAAAGAATAAAAACAGAAGAAAACGAAGCACACATACCCGAACGGAGGACCGCGTGGCGACAAACTCCTGCATCGCCGTCTGCACGACGTTGCCCAAGGAGTTCATGCGGTCCAGGACGTCCCGTGATGCGACGATCCACGCGCCGCCTCCTCCGGACCTCCAGCTTGATGGCGCCGCGCTGGTCTCCTCGTTCTCCGGCGCGGACGAGCTGGCCCCGCCGACCTCCACCTGCTGGGGCATAGAGGCCTCTCTCGCAAGGCGCCGGCGGACTGGGCCTCGGGGGGGGGGGGGGGGGGGGGGGGGGGGGGGGGGGCGGTTGCGAGCCAGTCACCAGCACGCCCCCAAACCGGCGGCACCTCCGTCCCACTGGCCGACTGCCCTGCTCCCCAGCAGGCGGCGCGTGGGATGGTGGCGGCGTCTCCAAGATGACGCATTCGTCTCCCCCATCGCCTAGAACTGGCTGCTCATCAGCAGCCGGCGCCTGGGCCGATGGCTCCTGAGACCCTGACTCTGGGCAGACGACGTGGCCCGTTGGCTGCTGGGGGCCCTTCCCTCGCTCCCGGACGCGGGCGGCATCTGCCTCGGCCTTCTTGGCGGCTTCGGCCTCGATGCCGCCGCTCGCTCACGCTCCGCGGCCTCGCGCTCCGCGCGCGCCTCGCGGGCATTCCTCTCTGTCGCCTCCTGGAGCGCGGCGGCTGGATCCACGCGAGGGAGCGCAAGAGGGGCATCTGGGCCTCCCACGACAGAGCCCGCTAGCACCCGCGAGAGGGAAAGCGGTGCGCTGTGCGGGTGTCCCCAGGAAACAGAGGGTCAGCCAAGAATGGATCAGCTGTGAAAAAAAAGAATAACACGCAAAGACGGAACGAAGGATACTTACCCGGACACAACCGGCCTGGCCTTGGGCTTCTTCGGCACGTTTGCCCTGGCGGCCGCCTCCCGACGCCTCGTGGCGGCGGTTGACAGCCGGAGCTTCTTGGGTGGGGCACCAGTCGGCCCTGACGAGGACCGCCGCTTCCCACCACCGGCTGTGCCAGACGGCCCCGCCTGCTGGCTGGCGCGGACGGGTGCCTCCTCCATCTCCTTGTCATCGTCCGGCCAGCTCTCGAGGCCGCCTTCTGGCAGGGCGCCCGATGGGTGGTCCCCGCCACCCGTCACCTCTTCCTCCTCCATGGTGGCAGCGGCCCCAAGATCGGGGTCGCTCGTATCGCTCTGGGAGCGATCCGGCTCTAGGGGGCGGCCCAGTTGGTTGGAGCCCGGTGCCGGCTGGCCAAGGAAAATCTAAACAGAGTATTAGCACCAGACGGCTACAACAGCCGAATAAAGAAGAAAGAAAGCAGAAGGATGAAAAACTTACTGCGGGCGGCTGGTTGGTGCGGCTGTACGGCGCCTTGCCGAAGGCCCAGCCGGAGTCAGAGACCTTACAGCTGGAGATATGATTCACCAGACAGGCCACCTCCCCGTAGGGCAGGGGTTTGGTGCAAGTCCGGCTGGGGTCCCGGCCCCCGCTCATGTCGCAGATGAGGTGGGGACGGTGCTGCAGCAGCAGCACCCGGCGCTCAGCAAACGTCAGCAGCAGATCTGCGAAGTCCAGGCCCTCGTCATCTCTCAGCTCTCGGAGAGAGCGCAGGGCGACGGAGGCGTCTTCTGTAAGGGCGACGGGCCGGGTCCTCCAGGAGTCCCGAGGTTCAGCAGGCGGCCCCGGCACCCACTCCGGCAGGCACACGAAGTCTTGCTCGGGGTCGATGTTGGAGACATAGAAGTACGTCTTCTGCCATTGCTTCACCGATCCCACGAGCTTCGGCGCCGGGAAGAAGTTCTTCGCCCCGGTGCGCTTCACCGCGATGCACCCCCCACACTGAGCGACCACGCTCTGGACAGCAGTGCCGAGCTTCACGTAGAAGAGCTCTGTCGAGAGCTCAATGGTGGGGAGGATGCCGAGGTAGGCCTCGCAGAGAACGACGAAGGAAGAAAGAGTCATCACCGTGTTTGGCGTGAGGTGGTGAGGTTGGATGTGGAAGAAGTCAAGGAAGGAGCGGAAGAAGCCGCTCGCCGGCAGGCCGAATCCGCACGGAAAGTGCGAGCAGAAGAAGACCCGATCGCCTTGCCGCGGGGCCGACCTGATCTCCGCCACTGGCGCCAAGCGCACGGCGACCCTGTCGGCCGGGGGCAGCTTCCGCGACCGCCGGAGGACGTCCACGTGCTCCTGCAGGACCTCACTGCCGTCCCATTGGCCGTGGTGTCGGGGAGGTGCGGGACCAGACATGGCTCGGGCGGCGGTTCGCTGTGACGACGACGAGAAGCACAAGGAAGAAGATGAAGGATGGGGGAGAGTGCGCGCGAGAACGGCGCCAGCCCTCTCCCCCGGCCTATATATAGGCCCGGGCGTCGAAGGCGATGGGGCGGGCGTGGGCTTAACCGCTCCACGTCCCGCACGACCCCCGATTTTATAGCGCCTAATCCCCGCGCATTAAATGCGCGTGGAAGGGTAATCGATTACCCCTGCCACTGTGGATCCGCGCGGGGCCTGAGGCCCTTAGCGCCGGGCCCCGGCCCACTGTTACATCCTGTCACGCGCGTCGGCTGGCAGGCTGACGCGACAGGACGGTGACGCGTGGGCGTTGCCAACGGTCTGCGTGCCTGTTCGACTGTCCGCTGACCAGGCAGCGCCTTCTCGCCGAAGACTCTGAGACGACGTGGCGGCTGCTGGGAACCCACTTCAGCGGCACAGGGCCAGCTGTCAGCAGACGGACATCTTTAGCAGACAAGTGAAGGTCGATGGGCCTGCCTGAGGGGGGAAGCTGCTAGAACCCCTCGGCATCTCCAGCACCCGCCTCAGAGTTCTACCAGCTTCGGGGACTACTGTCGGAGATATTGACCATGGGTACCCTCGGCGTCTACCCTTGGTATTTTAATACAAATGACAGCCGCTTGGTCCGCTACGGCCGTCTGCTCATCGAGCCGCCTGCTAGGGTAGCCTGCCCTAGGAGCCGACTGCCAGTAGGCGGCAGGGACCCAGCAAGCGGCGACATCAACACCACCAGCCACCAGACGGCCCCGCACTCCTTCCCCAGGAAGCACGCTAGGGGCGACCCCTGCGTGACGGAGGCGTGGCTATAGGAGAACATGTCCTTAGAAGATCTATAAGGACGTGGCTACAATGACCGTGTACCTTATGAATATCTCCTAAGCGGCGGGTCACTGTAGCCATGCAGCTCGTGACCAAGCACCGGTCAGAGGAGGCCACGATCCCACTACCCGCAAGCGGCGGGGCCAGCAGGCGGCTGGGCCCATCGGTCAGCGGGTAGCTCATGAGCAAGCCGCCCCTGGCAGACGGCCAGGGGAGACGGCCGCCTGGTAACAGACGGAAAACCTCAACCTAGAAGTCTGAGCCTCATCAAGATGACAGGACGGGGCGAGGCGACAGCGTACGGCGGGAGGCGATGGTACTGTAGCCATTTCCTTCTCGACGAGGCTGTCGTCAGCAGGGGCATCCCCACAGTGAAAGACAATCACGAGGGGCCCGCGGGCGGCGGGCCCCAGCAGACAGGCGGGAAAGCCGACGCCAGAAGGCACTGACGGTCGGGGGCCACACCGTCAAGATTACCATTGTACCCCTGGGGGGTTAGGCCTATATAAACCCCTCAGGGTCCTCCATGAGGAGGGGTTGGAAGATATCGAGATTAAACCCTAGATAGAGAGAGAGAGGAGGTGAGCGAGGCTTGTTCATCTTCTTACCTCGAACCACACAGCTCAAGGAGCAATCTTGTAGCTACCTTAGTGCTATCAGTCATGACGCGGAGCCCCCGCAGAGAAGGACTAGGGGTGTTATCTCCTCGGAGAGCCCCGAACCTGGGTAAGATCCGTAGGCATCCTAAGTTTCGCTTTATCCCGCTTCCCGAGCCCGGCGACGTTCTTTTGACCCCATGCATGATAAGCCATCCGTTGGCATATGTCGTCCCAAAACCCCGACATTTGGCGCCCACCATGGGGCTAGGTGCACCTTCGTCCGGAGACATGTTCTGGACGGGAACCTCGTTCCTTCCTGGCGAGAACAGCCAGCCCGGCACGCCCGCTGGCGTAGAGACCGGGATGCTTTGCGGCGCTGAGGCTGCATGCGCCGTGAGCGGGCTCGCCGATCTGCTCGGCACCGTCCGCATCCACGACGAACCCTCTCCGGCGGCCGAGCCAGTGGCGCCGGAGAGCTTCCTCGTCGAGCTCCTCGACAAGCTCCACCTCGTCGACGAGCGTGCCTCTGACGTGCAGTCAGTGGGCTCTTCTGACCCACCGATAGACATGATCGTCGACCTCGACGCAGGGTCGGTCGACTCCTTCCCCGAGCACGTGTAGATCGTCAATGACCCTCTTCCCGTTCTTCCGATCTGCGGCACCATCAGCACCGTCACGGAGGTGCTCGTCACCGACCACGCCGAACCATCGTGCAGGACGGGCCCAGACCCGCTCGAGGCCGCTCTGCAGCACCTCGCCGCCCCTGTCGCGGCGGGGGCAGATGGCGCGACGTTGGAGGCGCTCCGCGTTTCGCTCCTCGACAGTGCCAACAAATTGGCTGCCTCCCGACGCCTCACTGAAGCTTACCACCGCGAAATGGACCGCGCCATTTGTGGCACGCCAGCTGCTGGCGAGCCTAGCCGAGCCGGCGCTGTCCGCGATCGCGCCGGGCTGCTAGAAGACATGCTGGGGGCCCCGCGGCTTGTGTACCTCACTCCGTCGGAGAACCTAAGGGCTGCGCAGTCGGCAGTCGATGAGATGGGCCACTTAGAGGGAGACGAGCTCCATTGCATGACCCAGCGTGCCCGCCAGCTGCTCGACGCTGCTGCCTCGTAGCAGGAGGCCCGTCTCCGGGCATCGGAGGCGGGCGCGCACGCCGACAACCGCCCTTTTTGGCGGGAGCAAGGAGACACGTCCCGCTCTCCAACAGTCGGCGCCACCAACCGGCGAGACTCAGAACGGGGGTGTGTGTGCGAGCGGCGCTGACCCCCCCTCCCCGGGCCTACTTATAGGCTCGGGGCCACGAAGCCGAGGGGGCGAGGGCGTGGGATTAACTGCTCCACGCCCCGCACGATCCCCACCTTTTTTGCGCCTAATCCGCTTGCATTAAATGCGCGTGGGGAGGGCAATCGATTGCTTATGCCGCATTAGATCCGCATGCGGATCAAGGCCCTGTAGTGGCGGGCCCCGGCCCACCGTCGCGTGGGTGGGCTGGCAGGCTGACGCGACGGGGCGATGACACGTGGAATACCGCCAACGGGCGGCAGGCCCACACCACAGCCCGCCATCCAGGCGGTATCTTCTTCCCGAAGATTAGAAGACAGGGGCCCGGCTGCCAGAAGCCGGCCGTTTCTAGAGGCCCGGCTGCCAGAAGCCAGTCCTTTCCAGAGGACGGACAAGAAACGCCAAACCTTACTTGGAGAGGGAAGCTGCTGGAACCCCGCAGCCCCGATCGCAACCACAGAGTTCCACCAGCTTCGGGGACTACTATCGGAGATATTGACCACAGGTGTCCTCATCGACCACCCATGGTGTAGGATCGAAAGTAGGTCTAGAGGGGGGGGGGGTGATTAGACTACTTGACAATATAAAAAAAATCTGCCTTTAGATCATGCAATGTTTTTGGCAGTTTCACAAACAAGATCAGTTCAAGTAACACCCTACACATGCAATTCTAGAGTTTATGCAGCGGAAAGTAAATTGCACATGTAAAAGAGAGGTGGAGAAGATCAAACGCAGTTTGGTGACACGGGGATTTTTGTCGTGGTTCCGATAGGTGGTGCTATCGTACATCCACGTTGATGGAGACTTCAACCCACGGAGGGTAACGGCTGCGCGAGTCCACGGAGGGCTCCACCCACGAAGGGTCCACGAAGAAGCAACCTTGTCTATTCCATCACGGCCTACGCCCACGGAGGACTAGCCTTACTCGGGGTAGATCTTCACGAAGTAGGCGATCTCCTTGCCCTTACAAACATCTTGGTTCAACTCCACATCATCAAGACGGAGGCTCCCAAGCGACACCTAACCAATCTAGGAGGCACCACCCCCCAAAAGGTAATAGACGGTGTTGATGATGATGAACTCCTTGCTCTTGTGCTTCAGATGATAAACTCCCCAACACTCAACTCTCCTCACTGATATGGCTGTGGTGGAAGAAAGATTTGAGTGGAAAGCAACTTGGGAAGGCTAGAGATCAAGTTTCATATGGTAGGAATGGAATGGCTTGATCTCAACACAAGGGTAGGTGGTTCACTTCTCAGAAAGTGTATGATAGAAGTGGTGGTACTTTCTGATGGCTCTCCTCACGAATGAGGAGGGGGTGGAGGGGTATATATAGCCTCCACACAAAATCCAACCGTTACACACACATTTGACCAATCTCGGTGAGACCGAAGTTAAAACTCGGTCAGACCGAAAGTTCAAATATAGTGAACGTTGGGATTTTCGGTGGGACCGAAAATACCATCTCGGTGAGACCGAAGTGAGTCAAAGGTTAGGGTTTGCCATTTCGGTGAGACCGAAAATATAAACTCGGATATTCCGAATCGATGTCAACTGATCACAGAAGGTTGGCAGCCCTTTTTCGGTGAGACCGAAACTCAGAATCAGTGTGACCGAGAAGCTAGGGTTTGGAGAAACAACTGAAGTGGTTCATCTCGGTGGGACTGAGTTGGAGAAATCGGTGTGACCGAGATTACTTATGGGTGTGTGTTAAGTAGTGAGTAGTGCTGATAGTTGAGGGAGTTAGATCACCAAGCACTTGAGCAACAAGAACATTAACACAACCTCATCCCCTTTTAATAGTATTGGCTTTCCTATGGACTCAATGTGATCTTTGATCACTAAACCAAAAAAGGAGTCTTGAGCTTTTGCCAATGCTTGTCTTAGCATTTTGAGGGGTCCACTTCTTCAGACATTTCCATACCCATATCATCGAACTTTTCTGAAATGATTCTCAAGAGAATATTAGTTCAATGATATATATGTTGTTGTTAATTACCAAAACCACCCGGGGATTAGTTGCACTTTCAATCTCCCCCTTTTTGGTAATTGATGACAACATATAGATCAAAGCTTCGACAAGAGATATAATCAAAGAATAATATCGTCGCTTTGAGAAGTATGTGATAAACAAGAGCTCCCCCTAAATTTGTGCATTATTTAAAATTTGCGTTTGAATGCAAATGCACAATCGATTAGGATAATGGGTTACTCTTCCATGTCACATACATCTTGGTGGAGCGCACAAAATGATAAGAATGAATAACATGCACTCAATCACCAAGACAAGAGTAAATAGCCATACAATAAGAAATAGCATATAATAAGCAATAAGCACTCATTAAGGCATAGTATGACTAAGCACTCATTAAGGTAGCATCAAACGTAGTAGCAAGCACATATAAAGTATCTGGAACCAAAAGAAACCAATGTATCACAGGGAAAACCGGCAAAAGAACGAAAAGACGAAAGAGCACTCTCTCTCTCGAAGCCCTATGATCTATAGCAATTTCTCCCCCTTTGGCAACAAGTTACCAAAAAGTTCGAAAAGGTATAGAGCTAAGCGTCACTGCGGGCTCGGCTGGCTGCTCCCGTCTGGGTCGATGTCGGTGTAGAGATAGCTGCGTCGGCGAAGACTTCTGCTGATGTCTGCGCTGGAGGAGTGGATGCTGGAGCTGGAGCTGTGGCTGGAGCTGAAGTAACTGGGATAGCTGCAGACCTGGATCCTCTGGGAACCGGAGCATTCTGGCGATGAGAGTCCTGGACTATATCATCCTGCATAAGCTCTGCTCTCTCCTGCCTAGTCTCCTCCATGTCTGCCTCAAGCTTGTTGACAGACACCTGAATCTCAGTCAGCTTCACGTCTAGAGCATGGATCTTGTCCTCGACAATCCTCTCAAGGCTCTCCTGAGATTGCTCAATGCTGGCCAGGCGTTGTTCAATTCTCTGGGTTGCTTCAAGGATTTGCTCTCCAAAGCTCTTTGGCTTAGCTGCTGCTGCTGCTGCCTCTCTGTCAGCTTTGGCTTTCTTTGCAGCTTCGATCTTGGCTTGCCCTTCAACTGAGGTGGGATCCTCTTCATCCATCACAACTACGTTGTCCTCATGCTCTGGCTGCAGTGGCAAGTGCTTCCTATCCAACATGAATTTGCCCGTGCCAAACTTGGCGTTGATGAGCATCTGTATCTGCGGAGCAAACCCACATGACCTCTTCTGGTCAGCTGCAGTCCTCTTAATGGTCTCAACCATCAAGTCCATCACCTTAAAAGGTGCCTTCTCATCGAGAATGTGCAGCATGTTGATAGAATAGCCTCGTATCATCCGGTGGTCACCTGACTTAGGCATCAAAGTATGCCTTAGAATAGTGTTGGTGGTGGTCAGACCTGCCTGGAGATAATACACTGAGCCGAGCTTCCATCCCTCTAAATCAGCAGCTGGGATCTCCTTGTACATATTCTTCATAGAATCATGACTCTTCTTAGGAATCCCATAGACATCAATGTCTTCCTCTCTCTGCTCTGGAGCGTTCAGAATTTCTGCCCATTTTGCAACAGTTGAAGAAAACCGTTGACCTTCAGTCATCCAGGTGATCTTGCCATCAGGATAGAAATGGGCTGTGGCATAGAACTGCATGATCATCTCGTCATTCCATGCTGTCAGTTCTTGACCCACGAAATCAGCAACTCCACATGCAGTGAAGCTCTCATGCACATGGGGAAAGAAGTCCCGATGCTCTCTGCTGTCAATGTACTTCCAGTCAACATACCTGGTGTCAGCAACAATGGGCTTCTTATCCATTAGCACGGTCTCATAGAAATCCTGCTGCTCTCTGGTGTGGAATCTGGGGTCCACAGCAGTCCTTCTTCTTACGGCATATGGATCAGACTGTCTCCATAGCCTGAGACCTTTGTCCTTTCTTGCCTTCATATCCTCAGCTTGAGGATGAGCATCATTGTGGAGTGGCAACTTGGGACGGAGCTTGAGCAACACATGCTCTTCATCAGATTCAGACGGTGGCATCTCACCTTTGTTCTTCTCAGAAGCTGGAATGCTTCTGGTTGTCCTCTTGGGCTTGGCTGGAGCTGCCTTAGCTTGAGCAGGCTTCTTGGGCTTGGAGGAGGCTTGAGCCCGAATAGCATCACCCATGAACTTAGCTTTCTGAGGAGGAGGCTGGGGTGCATCTTCTTCTTCTTCTTCTTCAGCAGCATCAACTTGAGGTTCAGCATAAACAACTCTCTTCCTTTTGGAAGTCTTCTTCACCTTACTTGGAGCAGGCTCTTCCAAGTTGAGCTTCTTGGCAACTGCAAACTGCTTCACTTTGCTCGTGCCTTTCCTTGGCTGCTGCCCTTGGAGCTCTTTGGCAACCACTTGCCTCTTTGGCTTGGAGGTAACTTCCTCAGCAACAAAGTCGGAATCCTCAGAATCAGACGTTCTCTTCTTCCTGGTTCTCGTAGCAGCAGGAGGCAGACCACTAGGGGTGCTCCTCTCACCATCATCACTGGAGCTGCTAGCCTCAGGACTTGTACCTGCCTCTGGAATATCAGCAAACGGTGACTCAGACCTGTTCTGGCTGTCACTGACATCTGACATGGCTAAAAAACCTATGAATAGATAAGGTATAGGCAGAGTAGAAGAGTTATCACAACTGCAGAAGTTTTTGCAAAAAAAAAAATGAGTTAAAAACTTAGTTTTGAGTTTTCACAGAATGTATTTCGGTCAAACCGATTTCAAGTTTCGGTGTAACCGAAGTGTTCAACAGAACCTACACACCACTTTCGGTCAGACCGAAATGGGTTTCGGTCCTACCGAAAACTTAGGGTTTCACAGAAACTTCAATTCGGACATTCCGATTTTCACAACTCGGTCAGACCGAGCTATGTAGTGCAATGGTCAGAGACCAAATCGGTCAGTCCGAGTTTTAGGAATCGGCTTCACCGAGATGCATTCCGTGGAAACCTAAACCTAAGAATTTTCCTCGAAACTAGAAGATCTGAACAATGTATTGGGATCATATCAAACGTGGATTGAATCAGGGCAGTCCTATCATGCAAGAATCAGAAGTGGAGCATGAATAGGGATCGGGACACACCCTAACTTGGTGGTGTCCCTCTACGGCGGCAACGGAGGAGAAGATTACCGTTGACGGCGGCGGAGACCTGCGGCAAGGGCACACAGGCGACGAAGGCGACGATCCTTAGATCAGGGCGGCGGCAGCAGGGGTCTTGGAGGGCGAATGGTTTGAAAGGAATAGATCGCGCGCAGCCCTCAGTATATATAACCCCGTACTGTCGGTGGGACCGAGTTGAAAAACTCGGTGTCACCGAGATGTATTTTTGCTGTGCAGTTACACATATCGGTCAGACCGAGATTTTGAACTCGGTTTCACCGAGATGAAACCTAGATCAATCTAAGTGTTTCGGTTGGACCGAGATTGAGAAGCCGGTCAGACCGAAATAGACTTAGAAGGTTTTGGAAGTCAGCCTTAGACGAATCGGTGGTTCCGAGTGCTCCTCACTCGGACTGTCCGAAAAAGACTTGTTCAAAGTTGTGATATAAGCATGAATAGAATTTTGAGACAAGATAGCATAGATAGCTAGGGAAAGTGCTTAGGCATTCTTGTCCATCCATTTGGCCAGAAAAAGAAACCAAAACAATCAAAACAACAAATGGATGTCCTTGAATGGATAAAATCATGCATCCAACATGCTCACACAATAAGATAGCAACTGAAATATGTGTCAAACATGCACAACCAAAACTCTAGCTACTAGCACACAAATTGTCGATGACTAGGTCATCTATATATGAGTATATTGACTTAGGAGTCAAATGAGAACATTTGATCATAGGTCATACTCATCGTTTAAGCACAAGTGGGGTTACCACTTTTACATAAAGCATTTATGTGTTCACATCATTTGGAGATGCTTTAGCTCAATTTTTAGAGCAAAGCTCCCCCTAGATGTGAGAACCCCTTTTAAAGGGTCAAACTAACCTTGGGTTGTCGTAGAAGACTTCATGTAGATGTTGAAGATGTGGATGCTCAATGTTGATGTAGATCATCATGAGTTAGGAGCAATCCTTTGGATTAGGGCACTTTCAATACCTACATGGGTTAGTCCCACAAGGAACAAACAAGAATATCCATAGACATAGAGTGAAGTTCACAAAAGATGATGTCCATGAAAGCAATGATTACCTTGTCCCTTGACTTACCAACAAGAGGGTTTGTGACTCCATGAACAAGTGCATGATGTGGAAGTTGATTGCACAAGTTCTTGCCAAAATGAATATGAGTGAAGTTTGTTGGCGGAGTCACCCTCAAGAACCTACTAGTTCTTCTTCTTTGGGATCCACATCATCTTGATGGGAATCCTTGGTGCTGTAGTTGAGCTTGACGAAGTAGAACTTGATGTGTCCTTGGGAACCCACTTGACCATGGCTTGAGGTGCTTCAATGAATGCATCAATCTCCTCTTGAAGCTTGTCCTTGGCCTTTAGCTTGTGGTCTTGTGGTGGAAGGTCATTAGGGTATTGACCTTCTTCCCACTCAACACCTTCGGCGTTGAACTTTCGCTCAAAACCAATCCCTTGATTCTTCCGGTGTCTTCCTTGTTTGCGAACAATCTCCTCAAAGTTCTTGCTTCCGGCAAGACTCTTGTAGACACCTTTCTCTATGATTTCCTTCAATAAGCTATTTTCTTGCTCAAGTGTAACTTGGCTTGAAACATTGTTAGTGGAATCAAGAGAACTACTAGAAGCAACAATATTGGATTTAACATTGTTATTGTTACTACTAGAGGAAGAATTTTTCTTATGCTTGTCATGCTTAGTCTTAATAGGTGGCAAGAAATTAGACAAGAGAAGTCGTTTGGCAAGATATGAAGAACTCTTCTTTCGAAGATCGTCATTGATCGCTTTTAGAAACTCATGTTCTTGCTCTAGAGTGAGCTTCTCGAAGCGTAGCTTCTCATGAGATCTTAGGAGCTCTCTATGATCATCTTGAGTTGTTTCATGAGCTAACTTAAGAGTGTTTAGTTCTTTAGTTAGACGCTCAATCTCCTTCATAGCATTGTCATTCGACTCTTCTCGACTATAAAGACTACTAGCATTTTCATCATTACTAAGCTCACTAGATTTATCATGCAAGAGCTCATCTTCACCAAGTAAGTCATCCTCATCACTATCAAAGTCAATGAATTCAGGGTGTGTTACCTTGGGGCCTTTAGCCATGAAGCATCTTCCAATTCCCTCATTTGGTGAATCAAATAAGTCGTAGGAGTTGGAGTTGGAGGATACGAGTGCAAGTCCGGCAACACCTTCATCTTGACTATAGTCGGAGTCGGAGTGATAGCTTCCATCGGATTGACTGTCAGAGTCGGAGCCGGAGACCCATTCACCAACATGAGCTTGATGTCTTCTTCTTGTATAGCTCCTTGATGACTTGTCTTTCCTCTCCGAGTCCTTGCTTCTCCGAGAAGGTCTTCGTTCATAACGATCATCTCTACTCCTTCTCTCTCTCCGAGGTGACTCATCTCTTGCTTTCCTTCTTGGAGACTCTTCTCTTTTCTTGTGGGGAGCCGTACACTCATTTGAGAAGTGTCCGGGTCTTCCACAATTGTAGCAGTTTCGATCACGACTAGAAGATCTCTTTCCATCATATGATCTAGACTTTGAGCTTCTTTCTTTGCCTCTATTCTTGTAGAACTTGTTGAAGTTCCTGACCATTAGGCTTATGTCTTCATTGGAAACTAACTTGTCACTTGAGGTAGTAGGAGCATCACTTGTAGCTTTGTAAGCACCACTTGACTTGTTGTGAAGCTCTTCCTTATCCTTAAGTGTCATCTCATGAGCAACAATCCTTCCAATGACTTCAGTTGGCTTGAGAGTCTTGTAGTTTGGCATCATTTGGATCAAAGTGCACACGGTGTCATACTTTCCATCCAAAGCTCTGAGAATCTTCTTAATGATGAATCGGTCGGTCATTTCTTCGCTTCCTAAGCCAGCAATCTCATTTGTGATGAGAGCAAGCCTAGAGTACATTTCAGCGACTCCTTCACCATCCTTCATCTTGAACTTGTCAAGCTGACCTTGAAGAATATCTAGCTTTGATTCCTTCACAGATTCAGTACCTTCGTGCATTTCAACCAAAGTATCCCAAATCTCTTTAGCATTCTCAAAACGGCTGATTTTGTTGAACTCTTCGGGACACAAAGCATTGAAGAGAATGTCACAAGCTTGAGCATTGTTTTGCAACATCCGCAACTCTTCGGGTGTAGCTTCGCGATCCGGAACTTTTCCTTCTTCAAAGAAATCACCTTGCATGCCAACACAAATAATGCCCCATGCGGCAGGGTTATGACCAAGAATATGCATTTTCATTTTATGCTTCCAACTAGCAAAATTTGTACCATCAAAGTAAGGACCTCTACGATAATTACCCTCACTAGACGCCATACTCTCCTAGGTTGTGAAACCAAGCTTATGGAGTCCAATGCTATGGAAACCAAGGCAATGGAGACCAAAGCTCTGATACCACTTGTAGGATCGAAAGTAGGTCTAGAGGGGGGGGGTGATTAGACTACTTGACAATATAAAAAATCTGCCTTTAGATCATGCAATGTTTTTGGCAGTTTCACAAACAAGATCAGTTCAAGTAACACCCTACACATGCAATTCTAGAGTTTATGCAGCGGAAAGTAAATTGCACATGTAAAAGAGAGGTGGAGAAGATCAAACGCAGTTTGGTGACACGGAGATTTTTGTCGTGGTTCCGATAGGTGGTGCTATCGTACATCCACGTTGATGGAGACTTCAACCCACGGAGGGTAACGGCTGCGCGAGTCCACGGAGGGCTCCACCCACGAAGGGTCCACGAAGAAGCAACCTTGTCTATTCCATCACGGCCTACGCCCACGTAGGACTAGCCTTACTCGGGGTAGATCTTCACGAAGTAGGCGATCTCCTTGCCCTTACAAACATCTTGGTTCAACTCCACATCATCAAGACGGAGGCTCCCAAGCGACACCTAACCAATCTAGGAGGCACCACCCCCCAAAAGGTAATAGACGGTGTTGATGATGATGAACTCCTTGCTCTTGTGCTTCAAGTGATAAACTCCCCAACACTCAACTCTCCTCACTGATATGGCTGTGGTGGAAGAAAGATTTGAGTGGAAAGCAACTTGGGAAGGCTAGAGATCAAGTTTCATATGGTAGGAATGGAATGGCTTGATCTCAACACAAGGGTAGGTGGTTCACTTCTCAGAAAGTGTATGATAGAAGTGGTGGTACTTTCTGATGGCTCTCCTCACGAATGAGGAGGGGGTGGAGGGGTATATATAGCCTCCACACAAAATCCAACCGTTACACACACATTTGACCAATCTCGGTGAGACAGAAGTTAAAACTCGGTCAGACCGAAAGTTCAAATATAGTGAACGTTGGGATTTTCGGTGGGACCGAAAATACCATCTCGGTGAGACCGAAGTGAGTCAAAGGTTAGGGTTTGCCATTTCGGTGAGACCGAAAATATAAACTCGGATATTCCGAATCGATGTCAACTGATCACAGAAGGTTGGCAGCCCTTTTTCGGTGAGACCGAAACTCAGAATCGGTGTGACCGAGAAGCTAGGGTTTGGAGAAACAACTGAAGTGGTTCATCTCGGTGGGACTGAGTTGGAGAAATCGGTGTGACCGAGATTACTTATGGGTGTGTGTTAAGTAGTGAGTAGTGCTGATAGTTGAGGGAGTTAGATCACCAAGCACTTGAGCAACAAGAACATTAACACAACCTCATCCCCTTTTAATAGTATTGGCTTTCCTATGGACTCAATGTGATCTTTGATCACTAAACCAAAAAAGGAGTCTTGAGCTTTTGCCAATGCTTGTCTTAGCATTTTGAGGGGTCCACTTCTTCAGACATTTCCATACCCATATCATCGAACTTTTCTGAAATGATTCTCAAGAGAATATTAGTTCAATGATATATATGTTGTTGTTAATTACCAAAACCACCCGGGGATTAGTTGCACTTTCACATGGTATTTCAAGACAATTGGGGGCCGCCTGTCACTTCCCGACCGCCTGCTCAACGACCCGCCTCCTGGGGCAGCAATGCCCAGGAGCTGACTGCCAGCAGGCGGCGGGGGCCTGGACACACAACAGCCTCATGGCCAGCATCCAGAAGACGGCCCCACGCCTCCCCCCTTGGGACGCATGCTGGGGAACCACGACAAGGCTAAGGCATGGCTAAAGTTGAGCATGTCCTTAGAGAATCTATAAGGGCCTGGATACAGTGAGGGCGTATCTTACGGACGCTCCTTAAGCGGCGTATCACTGTAGCCATGTTGCCAGTGACCTAGCCCCGGTCAGAGGAAGCGATGATCCCACTACCCATAGGCGGCAGAGCCAGCAGGCGGCCGGCCCCACCTGCCAGTGGGTGAACAAGAAGCAAGCGGCCCCTGGCAGGCGGCCTGGGGATGGGCCGCCAGGTAGCAGGCTGCTAACCGTGCCCTAGGAGTCTAAACCCCATCAAGATGACAAGACAGGACGTGGTGGCAGCGTACAGCAGGAGGCGGCGACACTGCAACCATTGCCCTCCTGACGATGCTGCCGTCAGCAGAAGAGTGCCCACAGTAAAAAGCAATCACGAGGGCCCGCGGATGGTGGACCCCAGCTAACAGGCGGGAAGGCCGGCACCCGAAGACGCTGACAGCTGGCGGCCATTCCGCCTAGATTACTATTGTACCCCTGGGGGTAGGCCTATATAAACCCCCCTGGGTCCTCCATATGGAGGGGTTTTACCCTAAGAAGAAGAAGAGAGACACAAAGAGAGATAGGAAGAAACCCTAGCGACAACCCGCATTCCCTAGAGAGAAGACAGAGAGCTAGCCTTGCCCTTCTTCTTCCTCTAGAAGACACATCTCAAGGAGCAACCTTGTAGCTACCATATTGACATCAGTCATGACGCGGAGTCCCCGCAGAGCAGGACTAGGGGTGTTATCTCCACGGAGAGCCCCGAATCTGGGTAAGATTCGTAGGCATCCTAAGTATCTCCTTATCCCGCTTCCAGGGCCCGGCGACGTTCTATTGTCCCCATACATGATAAGCCATCCTTTGGCATACGTCGCATCCAAACCCTGACATGTCTAGACCTGGATCTATATTCACTACATTATGGAACGGCGGGGGAGTACAAGCCAAGGGATGAAGCTAACCTCGGCAGAAAATGGTGTCCACTCCCATTGTTGTCCTGCATAAGTAGTGGAAAGGCATAATAAGTACAACAAACTTAACATCAAACAAATATAGCAAAGGTAAACAACATCATCTCCAAATGATAGCTTGAATGTGTTGGTTTCAGCATGCTCTTAAAGCAGATATAAAATGGAACGTGATGTTACCGACAGCAGGCTTAACAGCCATTAAATATTGCAATTCAAACGGGTATTGTTGAAAATGAATAGAACATAGATAATGCTTAAACATCACACTGGATAAATATTTAAACTGAAATAAAGGGCATGTGTTAACTACGCCAGGAATAACTGGAACCAAATACAGCCGTTCAAACTGGTATTGATGTAGTTGAGCGGCACAGTTCGGACTTGCACATAATGAACATCACATTGTGAATGACTGAAATAAACAAGGCATAAATGACCAATATAACAACCAAATATAGCCATTGAAAACTATACAGAGTCTCACTTCAACCAACCTAAGAAGCAAATAAAGATAAATAGGGCATATGCTTGAAAACTGGACAAATGCTCACTACAACCAACCTAACAACCAAATACAGATAAACAATGCATCTGCTTGATAACTGGACAAATGTTAAAAAAGCAACCTAATAACCAAATACAGATAAACAAGGCATCTGCTTGATAACTGGACAAATGCTCATTGCAACCAAACTAAGAACCAAATACATATAAACAAGGCATCTGCTCGAGAACTAAAAAAATGCTCACTCCAACCAACCTAACAACCAAATACAGATAAACAAGGCATCTACTCACTATAAACAACCAAATGTAGCCATTCTTGAAACTGAAGTGGACAATTCATACTTAAACATCACATAGCCCTATTGAACAATACATTTTTGCATAACTGAAATAATTAAACACGGCATAGTTAAAACACCGGACGGCAAATGCTACTAAAACAAAGGGTACGGGTTGGCAAGCTAGAAAAGGTAAGATTTGCTGATAGAATGTTGCCTCACATTTCATGGACGGTGTCGTGGATTTAGCACGGCAGATGTCCGGGTTAACGGACTTAGGTGTGAGGCCATCGCTCGGGTTAGCTTAAAAGGGTTAAAGCGGACGAAGGACACAGGGATTTTTATACTAGTTTGGCCACTTCGATGAAGGTAAAAGCCTACGTCTAGTTTGGTGTGGTATTGCTTGTGCTTCGATGACCAGGGAGCGAATCCGCTTTGCCTGTGTCTTGAGCTGTTGTTTCTTGTCCTTGAACCGTCGCCGGGTCGTCCCATTATATAGGAGGCGACGCCCGGTCCGGTTTACAGAGTCCCGAGGCCGGCTCATAAACGTGTCCGCCTCGGTCTCTACTCTTTCTATCTTACATCCCAAGTTACATGGTACGACGGTTTACAGACCGTGGGCCTTATACATGGGCCCTAAACCTCTATGGGATATGACCTCTTGTTATATATTCTACTGGGCTTGTAATAATACGACCTTGTCAGTGTAATCCGTACCCTCCTGGCCAGTTTATACCTGCTAGTAATATCCCTGACATTAGGCCCCAGATTGATTTGAACTTGTTCATGTCAGTCTTTGAAGTCTTCTACGAATTTTCCTTTCTGCAATTCTTGTATGCTCCATAAACCGGCCATGACGTCATCTCCTGAAACCGTTTCAAACCGTTGTGACATCATCTGCGCATTTAATGCCCGCATCTGTTTGTTACCTTTCTTTATTGCCGCACCAAAGATCGAGGCGACAGCTCAATCTTTATCCGATTTCTGGCCTCCTCGATTCCCGCGCTTACCGTTTTTATCTCTTCGGCCTATAAATACCGCCGAGGCCCATCTCTTTTCCCCTTCCGCTTCTTCTTCCTCCGTCTCCAGCGCCCGAGCTTCCGCCGCCGTCCTTCGAGCTCGCCGTCGCCAGCAAGTCCGGCCGCTGCATCGACCTGAACACATCCAGAGAACTTCGCCGCCGTCCTCTATTTCCTCGGGTACGCCATCTTCTTCCCCATAGATCTTTAATTCTAGGGTTTCTTCTATAGCTCGCCATGAACCCTCGTTCTTGTAGTTCATCGCTGTAGATTGATTCTAGCTGTAGATGCAAGTTTTGTTAGATCATCCCTCATTCGTGCGCCTCCGCTCCATCATCATATCGTTAGTTTCTCTAGCATTGCTAGTTTAAACTGAATCTGTAGAAAACTTTTACTGCCTTCACTGAACATGACCGTCATTGTTCTGTCTTCTTTTTTCCGTGCCATAGATCCATACCTTACCTCTGCTTATGCGAAAACTGTTTTTCACACTTTAGATCTGCAACTTATCTGCCTTATGTCACCGGTTTAGTCATAGTCCGCTTCTCATATGCTTGCCCTAACGGTTTAGATATGATCTTGTATTCCATAGTCGACGGTTTAACTTCTTCTTTTTGTTGCCATAAACCGGTGGCTGTCTCGTGCACGCATGAGCCGGATTAGGGGGTACTATTAGCCCCTTGCATAAACCGACGATTAGGTTAATATCTTCATAGAAACTGCTGGTTTGTTTCGCTAGTTGTAAACCGGGTCTTGCATCGTATTTTTCAGCTCTCCCTCATCAGAAACGAAGGCTAAACAATTTGTTGCTTGCAATTGGGTTCCCTCCCGGATCACTGAGGATGACTTAGTAAATGCTGCTTCAATCGGCCTTCTGGGTCCAAGAGAGGCTCTGCACTGGCGGGCCCCTGGAAAGGAATGTCCTCCTACACCCCAAGAAGGAGAGATCATTGTTTTCTTTGATCATCTGGCCCGGGGTTTCAGTCCTCCTGGTTCAAAGTTCTTCCGGGATGTGTTAGCCGCTTTTCAACTCCACCCGCAAGATGTAGGCCCGAATTCTGTATCGAACATCTGTAACTTCCAAGTTTTCTCGGAGGCATACCTTCAAGAAGAACCATCAGTGGATCTGTTCCGAGATTTCTTCCATCTGAACCGGCGTACTGAGTTTACTGATGGACCTCAGCAGGAGCTGGGTGGTGTTAGCATCCAGAAAAGAAAGGATGTAAGTTTTCCTCACACCGCTCTTCACAGCCACCCCAAAGAATGGAACCAGACTTGGTTCTATTGTAAGGATACTTCAACTGAAGGAGAGAATCAGCTGCCGGGTAACCGTGCTAATCGTCTGGCAACAACCCATCCTTTGCCACAGCGTCTAAGCGCCCAAGACCGGGCTCGATATGCCCCTCAACTTTCCAAGCTCAGGTCTTTCGCGGCAAATGGTTTAACCGGAGTGGATTTCGTCTGCGGCTGGCTCTCTTGGAGCATTCTTCCACTAAGCCGACACTCAAGCCTGATGTGCAAATATTCCAGCAAACCGGAAGACCCTCAACGCCACACAAAAATTGTGCTTCCTGACAATGAAGTGACTGAGTCCGCTAAGAAGATGCTGAACAGCCCTGTGGAGGATTGCACCCGGACCGGTTTAGCTCCGTTTTGTTTAACCAAAAACCGCCATCAGTAAAGTTCTTCCGACCCTTTCTTTTCATCTTAATCCGTTCATATCAGTTGTCTTTAACTTGTTATTATTCCTTTGCACAGGCCAACGATCCTTTCTGGAAGAGGAAATCTCAGGATAAACCGGCCAAGCAATCACACAAGAAAACCTTTGCTGTCAAGAAGAAAAAAGCTGCTGCCGCTACCGGTTCAAACCCTGAAGAGGATGATCCGGCTTCTGAGGTACTAATTAACCCTTATGTCTTTTGATCTTACTTTGTCTAATTTATATTAATAACGCCTTTTCGCAGGACCTGGCGGAGGGAAGTAAAGCGGAGAGAGTTGAGGTAATTTATGTCTCTTCTGATTCAGAACCGTTGCCACCCAAGATCCGTCGGGTGTCCCGGAAATATCCATTTTCTCGCCCTTATGCTCAATTGGATCCCGACTTTCTTTTGAAGAAACAACAGCATGAAGCTCGCCGGACCACGCGCCATAGCGGCCATGTGGTTGAATCGTTCGGAATACCCCTTACGCCGGCTCGCAGACGCCGCTCCGAGGTTTTGCTCACTCCAACCCTCCTTTATCCAAAAGCAGGCCTCATACATAAACCACTTAAACCGTCTGATCCCAACTATCAGGAGGCTCCTCTGTCTTCTTCCGGCGAGTCGACCGCTACGCAAGTCCCAGTGCTCAAAACCGTTCCTATGTAAGTCCTTCTTTCAAATGTCCGGTTTATCTTCCTGTTTTCAACTTTGTGATTCTCATTGTTCTTTCGACCTTTATCAGAATGCCAAAGCCTAGCAAAAAGGCGAAAGAAAATAAACCGGCTGCAGAGACCACTACTGCTGAACCAGCCGAGGACCCTGAAGCGGCCATCCCTCCAAAGGATAACTTTGAAGTTCAGCTCGATGATCCTACTCCTATGGATCATGAAGATGTTGCTGCTCCGGGAGGTGATGACATGGAGAACACGGCTGAACCGGCAAGCCCTGTCCGGGTTAGTCCTCCTCGGGCTAGCCCTGCTCCTGTTAGTCCGGTGCACACTGCTGATCCTCTCCAGCCAACTACTGCCTCGACAGCAGATGTTGAGATAACCGGGTTAGGCTTCACTGCTCCCACGGAGCCTGTCACCTTGGCTAGGCATACTGCCAAGGAAGAGAAACATCAACAAGATAAAGGCAAGTGGAGCACAGACCTATCAAGCTATGCTCAGCTGAGTGCCCAGGAACTTCATTCCGGTTATCTGAACCGGCTCTTCACCAGCCGCGACTATGAAGCCGGCTTAGTTACCATGATGAAGGACAAATATGAGGTGACTTTATTTCCTTTTGCTTTCTGTTTCCGCTTTGTACTTTGCAATCATACCTTTAGACCATAGTAGCCCCCAAGTACCGATTTAGCTTCACTGTAGGTGAACCGGGACTTCAATTATGTTTGAGAATGAATTTACATTAGCCCCCAAGTGCCAAGGTCATAACTTGTTTATGTGCTTGGGACTTGTCTGAATTTTTTTCTTTCTATACTTCAATTGCACATTAGCCCCCAAGTGTCGAGTGCATAACTTGTTATGTACTTGAGACTTTGAATAATCTGTCCTTCTCACACGTTTGCCTTTCTTGCAGGCTGACTTGAACCGGAGAGCTTCGGAGGCAACTGAGCTCCAGAATAGCTTGGCCTTCCATGAAACTGCTTCAACCAAAGCTAAGGAAGAACTTGTCCTTGCTTTGACTAACATGGAAAAATTGAAGAAAGATTTTGAAGCGGAGCGGTCCACATGGGAGGTGCAGAGAGACGCTCTATAAAAAAGAGCAAAGGATGCCGAAGCCGCTCTCAATCCGGTTACGCAGGAACTATCCGGGCTGAAATAGCAAATAGAGAACATGACTTCTGCTATCTTCGGTGAGTATCTGTCTTCGTATATTTGTATCCTTGCAATCTTTGTTCCGCTCCGGTTTAACTCACCAATTGCATACAGGGAGGCACATAACTCATCTTGGAGATGATGTCCGGAAGAAGCTCAAGGCAGCTTATACCCTGGTGGAGCAGCTCTACTCCGGCGCTCAAAGGGCTATCAGTGCCATGTCACACAATAAACCGGCGACGACCACCATCCAAGCCACTCTGGAAAAGTTGTCTATCCTACCTGTACGTCTCGTTGAGGTGAAGAAGTCTGCTGCGCGAGCTGGCTCTCTAATGGCGCTGACCCGGGCCAAAGCATGGGTCCCTGATTTTGATCCGGCTGAAGCCATAAACGACTATCCTAGCATGAAAGAGGACGGGTCAGCCTTCTTTGCTGAAGATCTCCGCTCTTTGACCAAGCATATGCGCCCTCTCGCCAGTGAACTTGCCGATGAAGCAGATTTGACAAGGTATTATCCGGCTTACGATCTAGAAAATTCGCGGGTGGAGCCGCCGGTTTACGACACTGAAAATCTGATCCCACCAGTTCGTAACCACATTTTCTCTCCAGATATTGACCCTTCTGATCTTATCAATGATGAAGTGTACTTCCGTGCCCTCTCCAAGATTGACTGGAGCGCTCCTGGTTTCCAACAATTTCCTGAAGTCGATGAAGACCCGGAACAAGTTGACCCTCAGCCTTCGCAGTTTGAAGAGGAGTCGTAAACCGTCCGGTTTAACTTGTAGTTGCTGAGTACTTTACCATAAACTTTTGATCCATTCGGGCCTGCAAGTGCCTTGTAATAGGATAATTGAAATACTGCCTTTGTCCCACAGTTTACGGTACTATTTTAATTGGCATCTCTCAATTTAATCTTCTGTTTGCAATGCGTAATCCGCTTATATGATCTGTGCCTGGATGAACGAAGCTAAAAGATGTCCTGGCGGTTTACCACCGGACGGATTATACTGCTCTGATATATATACCATACCTCTGATTAAGTGTGCTTTTCGACCTTAACCCGGTAGGAATAATTGAAGGCGCCAGCGCTGATGAGCCTCTTGGCTCTCTTGTTTGGCTTAGCCTGATGGCCGATCCGGGTTACGATGAACGCTGGTTTAACTCTCGCTGGTGTTCATGATCCAGACTTTAACTTTGCAGATATATGGCCAACTTTGTAGTTGTCCAGTCTCGCATCAATGGACTTGGTTAAAAACCAATGATCATGACGACCAAGATTTGTGATATCCTAAAAAAATAGAAATAAGGTTTTTTGGGCAAATAAGACCATGTAGCGAGGCTTTTTACGAGCTGCCAGGCTCCAAATTCGAGGCTTTTTATGAGCTGCCAGGCTACTGTCATTAACAATTTTAGCAAAGCCTGTCAAGATGCTCCGCAACCCTTAACCAAATCATCGATGACAAGCTACCCAATGTTTCAAAATCTCGTAAGGATTTTGTCTTTAGGTAATCAACTCGATGATCGTCAATTTAACGTGGCCAAGTTCAGGGTCCCGAAGGAGTAACTTGTGGCAGGTTCGACGGGTCATACCAGGTTTACCTGGACGGCGTGATTTACTTGAGGCAGGCAGGTTAATCCGGGGTTTTAGGTGCATGCACCGGGCTTCCAAGCCATGTTCACTACAAGGGTATTCATCTCTCTGCGAGCCCCCCGGTAGTGTGTGAGCCGTTTTTGCTCGTCGGGGCATATGTTTGAGCTGGGTTGGGCACCAACACTCTCTTTTACCCCTCATCATCATGTGGAAATTGCCGAAGCAACCAGAGCAGTGCTCTTATGATGGGCTTCATACTGCCGCCGGCTCAAGAGGCCATGGGAAACTACCTTGCCCGCGGAAGCCCCCATGTGATTCTTGTTTGATAAGATGGCTGATTCCCTGATGTATCAAGGGCGCCGGTTTAGGAGGCCATGGTAAGCTTCCGTAGAAAACTCCCATGTGATACTCCTTTGAAGAACACGGCTGATTCCTTGATTCTGTCGGGGGCGCCGGTTTAAGAGGCCATGGAAGGTTTCTTTCGAAGCCCCCATGTGATACTCTTGTGTATAAAAGACACGGCTGATTCCCTGATGCTATCAGGGGCACCGGTTTAAGAGGCCATGGAAATCTTCTTTCGAAGCCCCCATGTGATACTCTTTTTGCGAAGAAGATGGCTGATTCCCCGGTGTTCCGGGGGCGCCAGTTCATTTTATTAATTATAATATATACATTGTACATAAAGCGGAGCCAATGGCTCAAGTGTAGTAAGGTCGAAGAAGAGCGATGTTCCACGGCCGCTTCGTCTCCTCCTCCACCGTACGTGAGTCTTTATGTTCTCGAACATCGACAAGGTAGTATGATCCGTTGTGCAGATTTTTGCTGACCACAAAGGGTCCTTTCCAAGGTGGGGATAGCTTGTGTATATCTGTCTGGTCTTGGATGAGTCGGAGCACCAGATCTCCCTCCTGGAATGTCCTGGTCTTAACCCGGCGGCTGTTGTACCGGCGCAGATCTTGTTGATAAATCGCTGATCGCGCTGCTGCCGTGTCCCGTTCCTCGTCTAGCTGGTCCAAGCTATCTTGCCTTGCTTGTTCATTATCCGCTTCAACATAGGCTGCCACGCATGGTGAATCATGCCGGATATCACTAGGGAGGAACGCTTCAGCACCATATACCATAAAAGGGCGTGTATCTTGTAGATCTGTTAGGCGTAGTGTTGATGCTCCATAAGACAGAAGGCAACTCCTCTACCCAGCAACCCGGTGTTCTTTGCAAAGGAACCATAAGCCGGGGCTTGATGCCTCTCAAGATCTCTTGGTTGGCTCTCTCAGCTTGACCATTGGACTGAGGGTGAGCTACTGATGACACATCAAGGCGAATATGTTCTCTTTGACAGAACTCTTCCATCCCTCCTTTAGATAGGTTGGTGCCATTATCAGTTATAATGCTGTGTGGAAAGCCAAACCGGAAAATTACCTTTTTGATGAACTTAACCTCTGTTGCCGCATCACACTTACTGACAGGCTCTGCTTCAACCCACTTTGTAAATTTGTCCACTGCTACTAACAGGTGGGTTTTCTGATCTTGGGATCTTTTAAAGGGTCCAACCATATCAAGCCCCCAAGTCGCAAATGGCCAAGTGATTGGAATCATCCGTAGCTCCTGCGCCGGTACATGAGCACGCCGCGAAAATTTCTGGCAAGCGTCACATTTTCTGACCAAGTCCTCTGGGTCAGCGTGAGCCGTCAGCCAGTAGAACCCATGACGAAAAGCTTTAGCTACCAAGGACTTTGAACCGGCGTGATGACCACAATCCCCTTCATGAATCTCTCGAAGAATATCACAGCCTTCCTCTAATGATACGCACCGCTGAAACGCCCCAGAAAGGCTGCGGTGATGAAGTTCTCCATTGACGATAGTCATAGACTTAGACCGCCGGATTATCTGTCGGGCCTCAACTTCGTCCTCTGGCAACTCACCTCGGCTCATATACGCCAGATAAGGGAGTGTCCAATCCGGAATAACATGAAGTGATGCGACCATCTGTGCTTCCGGATCAGGAACAGCCAAATCCTCCTCTGAAGGTATCTGCACTGACGGACTATGCAATTCATCCAAGAAGGTATTAGGCAGAATCGGTTTACGCTGAGAGCCCAGCCGGCTCAATGCATCGGCCGCTTCAGTTTTTCGCCGGTCTATGTGGTCCACCTGATATCCCTTGAAGTATCCTGCGATTGCATCCACTTCTCGCCGATAAGCCGCCATGAGCGGGTCCTTAGAGTCCCACTTACCAGATACTTGTTGTGCCACCAGATCCGAGTCACCAAAACATTTAACCCAGCTCAAGTTCATCTCCTTGGCCATCCGTAAACCGTGGAGGAGAGCTTCATACTCAGCAGCATTGTTAGTACAAGGGAACATTAATCGGAGGACATAACAGAACTTATCACCTCGTGGGGAAGTTAATACGACTCCAGCCCCCGAGCCCTCCAATTGCCTTGAACCGTCAAAGTGAATAGTCCAGTATGTATGATCCGGCTTCTCCTCAGGCGCTTGCAACTCTGTCCAATCATTGATGAAATATACTAGTGCTTGCGATTTAATAGCAGTACGGGGCACATACTTTAACCCGTGCGGGCTAAGCTCAATTGCCCACTTCGCCACTCTGCCAGTGGCTTCTCTGTTCTGGATTATATCCCCCAACGGAGCTGAGCTGACGACAGTGATTGGGTGGCCCTGGAAGTAGTGCTTCAACTTCCGGTTTGCCATGAACATGCCGTATACCAACTTCTGCCAGTGTGGATATCTTTGCTTCGACTCAATGAGGACCTCACTGATGTAGTAAACCGGACGTTGAACCGGATATTCCTTGCCTGCTTCCTTGCGCTCCACCACAATGGCCACGCTAACTGCACGGGCATTGGCGGCCACGTATAACAACAGCGGCTCCTTGTCAACGGGGGCAGCAAGAACTGGTGGTTCTGCTAATTGCCGCTTCAAATCCTCGAACGTAGCGTTTGCAGCATCGCTCCATACAAACCGATCCGTCTTTTTCATCATCTGATAAAGCGGGATCGCCTTTTCTCCTAAACGGCTGATGAACCGGCTCAATGCTGCAATACGGCCCGCCGCGCGCTGGACATCATTGATACAAGCCGATTTAGCCAAGGATGTGATCGCCTTGATCTTCTCCGGATTAGCCTCAATCCCTCTGTTTGATACTAAGAATCCAAGGAGTTTGCCTGCTGGAACACAAAAAACACACTTCTCCGGATTGAGCATCATCTTGTAAACCCGAAGGTTGTCAAAGGTTTCTTTTAAGTCCTCTATCAGCGTCTGCTCCTTCCTGGATTTTACCACAATGTCATCCACATATGCATGGACATTTCTTCCAATCGGCCCTTGTAGGCAGTTCTGCACACAACGCTGATAAGTTGCTTGGGCACTCTTGATCCCAAAAGGCATGGATACATAGCAGAAGACTCCAATGGGAGTTATGAAAGTTGTCTTCTCCTGGTCCTTAACTGCCATCTTGATCTGATGATAACCTGAATATGCATCCAAAAAACATAGCCGCTCACATCCCGCCGTAGCATCGATAATCTGATCAATACGGGGGAGAGCAAAAGGATAAGTTGGACAAGCTTTGTTCAAGTGTGTGTAATCAACACTCATCCTCCAGGTTCCTTTTTTTCTTGAGCACCAGTACCAGATTAGCCAACCACTCTGGATGAAATACCTCCACTATGAAACCTGCGGCCAAGAGCCTTGCCACTTCTTTACCTATAGCCTTGCGCCTCTCCTCATTGAAGCGGCGCAGATACTGCTTGACCGGCTTAAATTTCGGATCAATATTAAGACTGTGCTCAGCGAGTTCCCTCGGTATACCTGGCATGTCAGAAGGTTTCCATGCAAAGATATCATGGTTCTCACGGATGAACTCGATGAGCGCTCTTTCGTATTTGGGGTCTAGGTTAGCGCTAATAGTGAACTGCTTAGACGAATCACCCGGAACAAAGTCAACCTGCTTGGTCTCCTCTGCTGATTTGAATTTCAATGCCGGATCATGCTCTGTAGTTGGCTTTTTCAATGGGGACACATCTGCCGGATCAACATTGTCCTTGTAGAACTTCAGCTCCTTCGTAGCACAAACTGCCTCAGCATATGCCGCGTCTCCTTCCTCGCATTCCAATGCGATCTTGCGGCTCCCGTGAACCGTGATGGTTCCCTTGTGACCAGGCATCTTGAGCTGCAGATAAACATAACACGGTCTAGCCATGAACTTGGCATAAACCGGCCTCCAAAACAGAGCGTGATATGGGCTCCTGATCTTTACAACCTCAAAGGTCACCGTCTCCGATCTAGAGTCCTGCTCATCCCCAAAGGTAACTTCCAGATCGATTTTTCCAACTGGGTAAGCCGATTAACCTGGCAACACTCCATGGAACACCGTGTTGGACTACCGGAGCTTCTTATCTAACAACCCCATACGTCGAAAAGTCTCATAGTATAGGATACTGATGTTGCTGCCTCCATCCATAAGCACCTTTGTGAACTTATAGCCACCCACCTGTGGAGCCACCACGAAGGCTAGCTGACCCAGATTATCAACCCGTGGTGGGTGATCCTCTCTGCTCCATACAATGGGTTGCTCAGACCAACGTAAAAAATGTGGTATCACCGGTTCAACTACGTGTACTGCTCGCTTCAGAACCTTTTGATCTCGTTTGCACAAACTTGTGGTGAAAACATGATATTGCCCACTGCTTAGTTCCTTCGGATTATTCTGGTATCCCGATTGCTGTTGCTGCTGACTCTGTTGATTGCCTTGGTTGTTGTATCCGCCCTGACCATGCTGCTGGTTATGTTGGTGCTGATTGTTGCCATTGTGGTTATTGTTACCGCCGTGATATCCTGATCCGGATCCACCACCCTGGTAACCTGGACCCTGAAAACCGGGACCTGACCCGCCGCCGGGGGGCCCGTGGTTATACTTGGCCTGTTTCATAAACTCCTGCATAATAAAACAGTCCTTCTAGAGATGTGTAGCTGGATTTTTCTCTGTACCGTGTTTTGGGCAAGGTACGCTCAACTGGCGATCTAGATTAATGGGTGGCCTCCCGTTGCGTGCGGGTGGTCTACCCTTGCGGCGCTGCCCGTTGTCTTGTACATTGGTATTGGCCACAAAGTCCGAGCTGCCTTCCGCTTTACGCTTGCCATTGTAACCTGTACCTGGCGGATTAGCCTGCGCCGGTTTACCGTTTTTGCTTGCTTTCCCGGACTTGTCTCCGTCCGCGTCTGGATACTTGGTGTTATCAGAGTCTCCATACTTTACCAAAGCGCCCATGAGCGTTCCCATGTCATTGCAATCACGCTTGAGTCGTCCCCGCTTCTGCCTCAAAGGCTCAAACCGGCAATTGCCTTCCAAGGTTACTATAGCCGTGCTTGGATTGATGCTATTGGAGGAGTGCAAAATTTCTGATACTCGCCGCACCCAACTGCTGGTGGTCTCTTGCTCTCCTTGAACACAGGCTGCCAAGTCAACCATAGACATTGGCCGCTTGCATGTGTCTTTGAAATTATTGATGAACCGGCGACGCAACTCGCCCCATGATCTGATGGAGTTAGGTGGTAAACCTTTTAGCCATGTCCGGGCCGTGCCTTCAAGCATCATCGTGAAGTATTTGGCACACGCAGCTTCGTCCACATCAAGCATCTCCATAGCCATCTCATAACTTTCAACCCATACCTCCGGAGCCAGATCCGCCGTGTAGTTGGGTACCTTGCGCGGGCCCTTGAAGTCTTTGGGTAATTTCACGTTCCGTAAAGCGGGGATGAGACACTGCACCCCTAAGGAACTCGACATGATTCCTGTTTCTGTGGTGGTGGGGTGAACCGGCGTTGCTTGACGGGTGTCGTCGCGGGCAGTATGTCTAGCCTAGTCCACCGCCTCTTGGGCGTGTGCTCCTGCTCCTGCTCCTGCCAGATTATCCTACCTTTGTCGGCGCCGTCTCCGCGCGCTGCTAGATACGACCGGTTCATCCAGGTGCCTCGTGTAACTCTGGCTCGGGCGGGGGGTTGAATGAATCCTCTCCCGGCTATAAGAATACGCCTGCTGTTGTGTTAACACTGTGTCCAGCAACTCCTTAGCCCGTCGTTCCTCCATTGCTATGGGGGACGTCCCCTCAATGGGAAGAGCGGCCAGCCGTGAAGCGGCGGCGACAATGTTGTCCAACGGGTTAGAATAGTGACCGGGAGGAGTGGGCACGTGCGGCGTCAGCACAACTTGGCGGTTCCGCTCTGTGGCTGGTGGCTGAACCGACGCGCCCGTCCCCGGAGCTCCTTCCCGGTTTACCTCTGTGCGGTTACTGGTTCCCGCTCCTTGTGTGCTGAAGAGATTCCTTGCCTCGTAAACCGGCGATAAACGAGATTGTTGCCTTCTGTACATTACCTCCTTTGAAGCGTTCTGATCCAGCCTGAGCCTAAAAGCTTGGGAGTCTAGCTCTGCCTGCCTTGTAGCCATTCTAGCCTTCTCCGCATCCAGATCCAACTTAGCTTGCTCAATCCTGCTCTTCAACTGAGCGATCTCCAAATCATGCTGCGCCTTGTCGGCCTGGGCTACTTCCGCTGTTGCGAGCGCTGTCAAGTTATCGACTAAGGTGGTTAGGACGTCAGAGGGCGATGGGGGAAGATCTCCAACTCTGGCTCCTGCTGCCTCTGAGGTTATCGCCCCGGTCGTCGAGGGCTGCTTCATAGGTTGTGATCCGGCCATGAAAACAGCAAACCTGTTCGGCGGATCAAAGGGAACCGGAATACTACCGCCATCGGACACACCCTCGGACCGGCCGTCTTGCAACAGATACAAAGATTTGGTCTCTCCGGATGAAGATTCATTGTCGGAATAGACAACTATCTCGCCCCCAGAATCCGATCCGTCCTCGGCTTGTACTCCATGCACTGCTCCAATGAAAACATGCTTCACGGCGGGCTGAATCCGGGCCGATCTCGCACGCTGAGCCGGCTCGACGATGTTGGGGAAGATGTCCGACTCAGGTCCCGGTTCGCCGATCTTGTCGATGAAGATGTGGATGCCGCCGAAGGGGAGCCGATACCCGTATTCGAATGAATCGGCCTCGGGGCCCCAGCCAGCGTCGTCGATGTAGATCCAGCCGTGACGACTCTTGGTCATCCAACCCACTGCGTAACCCTTGAGCCCTTCAAAGCTGCCCTTCAGGAACTCGAAACCATCGTGCCATAGGCCCACGATGGGCGCCAACTGTCGTGGATTTAGCACGGCAGATGTCCGGGTTAACGGACTTAGGTGTGAGGCCATCGCTCAGGTTAGCTTAAAGGGGTTAAAGCGGACGAAGGACACATGGATTTTTATACTAGTTCGGCCCCTTCAATGTAGGTAAAAGCCTACGTCTAGTTTGGTGTGGTATTGCTTGTGCTTCGATGACCAGGGAGCGAATCCGCTTTGCTTGTGTCTCGAGCTGTTGTTTCTTGTCCTTGAACCGTCGCCGGGTCGTCCCTTTATATAGGAGGCGACGCCCGGTCCGGTTTACAGAGTCCCGAGGCCGGCTCATAAACATGTCTGCCTTGGTCTCTACTCTTTCTATCTTACATCCCAAGTTACATGGTACGACGGTTTAGAGATCGTGGGCCTTATACATTGGCCCTAAACCTCTATGGGCTATGAACTCTTGTTATATATTCTACTGGGCTTGTAATAATACGACCTTGTTAGTGTAATCCGGACCCTCCTGGCCATTTTATACCTGCTAGTAATATCCCTGACAGACGGGATACTTCCAGTTGGAAGAGCACATACCCATGGTGCGCACTCTGGTGTCACAGATGGGTTGTTTCACCTTGGAAAAACCTTCGTGGGTGCCCTCCTTGTGCTCGTGGTCGTGGTCGATGAGATCTGACTTGGCAATTGAGGATCCCAAGCCGCCGCCGTAGAACGTGTCCTTCAGAAATGACAAAATGGGCTCGATGGCGTATAAAGCTCGCAAATCCTTAACCAATTGGTCGAGGAGATCAGCGGCAGGGTTGTCGAAGAGATCCACAACGGTTGAACCAAAGGGGTTGGGGATGGACCACTTAACCTATGACATGGCCCGTGTGAAGCCGTCGCTATGGACAAGCTTGATGTTGTAGCCAGCTTTCCCGAGATATAGTAATATGCTTGCCCGATGACATGAAGCCTTTGGCATGGCAAGGTAGTCAACGTCTTCGCCGACTTCCACGTCGACGTGTTGATCCGGGATCGAAAGGTCGGGGCGAACGGCGGCCACCTCGCCAACGTTCGCTGGAGAGGCCATGATAAACCTCTTCTTGGCCGAACACTCATCGGGCTCCTTGGGATACGTGGTCGAGCTTAGGCTGTGACATTCTGGAGTAGGGGATGTGGATCTGGCGGGGAGGAGGTGCTAATTCTCGAGCTTGCGTTGTATTCCCTCGAAGAGGAAAGGGTAATGCAGCATAGTAGCGTAAGTATTTCCCTTAGTTTTTGAGAACCAAGGTATCAATCTAGTAGGAGACCACTCGCGAGTCCCTCGCACCCGCACAAACAAATAAGAACTTCACAGCCAACGTGATAAGGGGTTGTCAGTCCCTTTACGGTCACTTACGAAAGTGAGATCTGATAGAGATGATAGTTTGATAGTTTTGGTATTTTTGATTATAAGAACAGAAAGTAAAAGTGGATAAGTAAAGTAGATTGTAGATTGATATGTTGAGAATAGGCCCGTGGGCCATAGTTTTCTCTAGTGGCTTCTCTCATGATAGAAATATTCTACGGCGGGTAAACAAATTACTGTCGAGCAATTGATAGAAAAGCGAATAATTATGAAACTATCTAGGCATGATCATTATATATAGGCATCACGACTGAGACAAGTAGACCGAAACAATTCTGCATCTACTACTATTACTCCACACATCGACCGCTATCCAGCATGCATCTAGTGTATTAAGCTCATAAGAACAGAGTAATGCCTTAAGCAAGATGACATGATGTAGAGGGATAAACTCAAACTTAGTGATATAAACCCCATCCTTTTATCCTCGATGGCAACAATACAATACGTGCCTTGCTGCCCCTACTGTCACTAGGAAAGGACACCGCAAGATTGAACCCAAAGCCAAGCACTTCTCCCATTGCAAGAACTATAGATCTAGTAGGCCTAACCAAACCAATAATTCAAAGAGACTTGCAAGGATATCATAATCATACATAAAGAGTTCAGAGAAGAACCAAATATTTCTCATAGATAATCTCGATCATAAACCCACAATTCATCGGATCTCGACAAACACACCGCAAAAAGAGATTACATCAAATAGATCTCCTCGAAGACTTAGAAGAACTTTGTATTGAGATCCAAAGAGAGAGAAGAAGCCATCTAGAAACTAGCTATTGACCCGAAGGTCTGTGGTAAACTGCTCACAACTCATGGTGAGGCGATGATGATGATGTAGAAGCACTCCGTGGAAGATCCCCCCTCCGGCGGAGCTCCGGAACAGGCCCCTAGATGGGATCTCACGGGAACAGAAGGTTGCAGCGGTGGAACTAGGGTTTTCTCTGTTGGTCTGATAGTTTCGGGGTACGTAGGTATATATAGGAGGAAGGAGGGCACCGGGGACAAAACGTGGGGCCACGAGGCAGGGGGGCGCGCCCTATAGGGGGGTGCCCCCACCCTCGTGGGCGCCACGTGTGCCCTACTCCGTGGTTCTCAAGTCTCCCGTGCGTGATTTTCTCCAAAAATATCTCTCCGAAGGTTTCATTCCGTTTGGACTCCGTTTGATATTCCTTTTCTGTAAAACCCTGAAATAGAAAAAAAACAACAATCTGGACTGGGCCTTTGGGTTAGTAGGTTAGTCCCAAAAATAATATAAAAGTGTATAACAAAGCCCATTAAACATCCAAAATATCATAAATAATAGCATGGAACAATAAAAAATTATAGATACATTGGAGACGTATCAAGCATCCCCAAGCTTAATTCCTGCTCGTCCTCGAGTAGGTAAATGATAAAAACAGAATTTTTGAGGTGGAATGCTAACCAACATAGTTTTCAATGTAATTCTCTTAATTGTGGCATGAATGTTCAAATCTCAAAGATTCAAGACAAAAGTCTATATTGACATAAGAAATAATAATACTTCAAGCATACTAACAAAGCAATCATGTCTTCTCAAAATACTATGGCTAAAGAAAGTTATCCCCACAAAATCATATAGTATGGCTATGCTCCCTCTTCATCACACAAAATATTCATATCGTGCACAACCCCGATTTCAGCCAAGCACTTGTTTTCATACTCTATTCTTTCAAATCTTTCAACTTTCACGCAATACATGAGCGTGAGCCATGGACATAGCGCTATGTGGAATAGAGAGGTGGTTGCGGAGAAGACAAAAGGAGGGAGATAGTCTCACATCAACTAGGCGTATCAACAGGCTATGGAGATGCCCATCAATAGATATCAATGCGAGTGAGTAGGGATTGCCATGCAACGGATGCACTAGAGCTAAAAATGTATGAAAGCTCAACAAAAGAAACTAGTGGGTGTGCATCCAACTTGCTTGCTCATGAGGACCTAGGGCATTTGAGCAAGCCCATCGTTGGAATATACAAGCCAAGTTCTATAATGAAAATTCCCACTAGTATATGAAAGTGACTAAACATGAGACTCTCTATCATCAAGAACATGGTGCTACTTTGAAGCACAACTGTGGAAAAAGATAGTAGAAATTGTCCCTTTTTCTTTTCTTTTTTTCTTTTTTTGGGCCTTTCTTTTACTTTTCTTTGGACTTTCTTTTTTTCTTTTTTTCTTTGGAGGGGCTTTCTTGATTTAGCCTTTCCTCACATGGGACAATGCTCTAATAATGATGATCATCACACTTTCATTGCAACTCAATATTACAACTCGATACTAGAACAAAGTATGACCTATATGAATGCCTCCGGCGGTGTACCAAGATGTGCAATGAATCAAGAGTGACATGTACAAAAAATTATGCATGGTGGCTTAGCCACAAGTACGATGTCAACTACATGATCATGCATGGCAATATGACAATATGAAGCGTGTCATATGAACGGAACGGTGGAAAGTTGCATGGCAATATATCTCGGAATGTCTATGGAAATGCCATGATAGGTAGGTATGGTGGCTGTTTTGAGGAATATATATGGTGGCTGTTTTGAGGAAGGATATATAGTGGGTGTATGGTACCGGCGAAAGTTGCACGGTACAAGAGAGGCTAGCAATGGTGGAAGGGTGAGAGTGCGTAATATGCATGGACTCAAGATTAGTTATAAGAACTCATATACTTATTGCAAAAATTTACGAGTCATCAAAACAAATCAATCACCGCATGCTCCTAGGGGAGAGGTTGGTAGGAGTTAACCATTGCGCGCCCCCGACCTCCACACAAAGGTTGACACTTTACAAATACCTCATGCTCTAACTTCGTCACATAGCGGTTCACCATATGTGCATGCTACGGGAATCACTAACCTTAACACAAGAATTTCTCAATTTCAAAATAACTCCATTAGCATGACACTAATATCACTATCCTCATATCTCACAACAATTATCAAGCATCCAACTTCTCATCATATTCAATGCACTCAGTGTGAAAGTTTTTACTACATTGATATTGGATGTCTATCATGTGAAGACTAGTTTTATAGCCTAAGCACATTACCATGCTGTTTTAATAGACTCTCAAATGGATATAAGTGAAGCATGAGAGTTCAACAATTTCTTTAAAATATTACCACCACCGTGCTCTAAAAGATATAAGTGAAGCACTAGAGCAAAACTATTCAACTCAAAAGATATAAGTGAAGCACATAGAGTGTTCTATCAATTCCTAGGCCATATTTAACTCTCTCAAATAGGTTTGTACAACAAGGATAATTGTGGCAAACTAAAAAGCAAAGACTCAAATTATAAAAGACGCTCCAAGTAAAACACATATCATGTGGTGAATAAAAATATAGCTCCGAGTATAGTTATCGATGGATGAAGACGAAAGAGGGGATGCCTTCCCGGGGCATCCCCAAGCTTAGGCTTTTGGTTGTCCTTGAATTTTACCTTGGGGTGCCATGGGCATCCCCAAGCTTAGGCTCTTGCCACTCTTTGTTCCATAGTCCATCAAAGCATTACTCAAAACTTGAAAACTTCACAACACAAAACTTAGACAAAAATCTCGTGAGCTCCGTTAGTATAAGAAAGCAAACCACTACTCAAAGGTACTGCAATGAATTCATTCTTTGTTTATATTGGTGTTAAACCTACTGTATTACAACTTCTGTATGGTTCATACTTCCCAATACTACTCATAGATGCATTGAAATAAGCAAACAACACACGAAAAACAGAATCTGTCAAAAACATGACAGTCTGTAGTAATCTACAGGTTTCGCATACTTTTGTAACTCCAAAAAATTCAAACTAAATTGTTAAACGTGAGGAATTTGTCTATTAATCATCTTAAAAAAGAATCAACTAAATATCATGCTCCAGTAAAATCTGATGACCATTCTAGCGAGCGCTAACGATTCAGTTTTTCACAGCAAGATCATATAAACTTCACACAAGTCTTCCCAAAGGTTCTACTTGGCACAAACACTAATTAAAACACAAAACTACAACTAAACAAAAGCTAGATGCAATATTTATTCCTAAACAAAAACAAAAACAAAAAAATATAAAATTGGGTTGCCTCCCAACAAGCTCTTTCTTTATAACCATTAAGATAGACTTGAGAATTCAATGATCCTCACATGAAAGACAAGGATTGAAGCACAAATAGAGCATCATAAAACATGTGACAAACACATCTAAGTTTAACATACTTCCTATGCATAGGCATCTTATAGGAAAATAAATTAGCAATACAAGCAAGATCTAACATATGCAAGGAAGAAGAAAGATACAATAGCAATCTCAACATAACGAGAGGTAATTTAGTAACATGAAAATTTCTACAACCATGTTTTTTTCTCTCATAATATTTGCATGTAGGATGATAAGCAAATTCAACTATATATCTATCACATAACATATTCTCAACATGATCCACATGCATAATAAGTTGGCACTCGTCCAAAATAGTGGGATCAACATTAACTAAAGTCGTGACCTCTCCAAGCCCACTTTTATAAAAAATTTCATAAGATTGATTATTCTCCAAATATGTGGGATCTAAAGTTGACACTCTTCCAAACCCACTTTCAATAATATAGCAAACATTATTATCGATCTCATATTCATCATGGGGTTTAAATACATTATCAAGATCATAAGAAGAATCACCCCAATCATGATTATTGCAACAAGTAGAAGTCATAGCAAAACTAGCATCCCCAAGCTTGTGGTTTTGCATCTCATTAACACATTTGACATTAAGAGAATTTATAATAACATCATTGCAATCATGATTTTCATCGAAGGAACTATCAAGTATGGGTGCAGTAGCAACGATCTCATGTTTAACATAAGGAACTATATCAAATTCATCTTCATAAATATTGGCATCATGGCCACAAGAATAGCAAGCGTCATGTTCATCAAGGGATATTTCAATCAAATCATCGGAATCATAATTATCTATGGATTCATGCATATCATTATTTCAATCAAAGCAGCGGTCATTCTTTCAATAAATTCTCTGACATAGACATTATGAGCATAGTTTTCAAAGCAATATTTAAGTATGTCAAAATTTTCAGATTCGTAGAGAGTAATATCATACTTTTCAATCAAAGAAGCAACTTCATAAGCACCATTAAAAGCAACAAATTCTTCAATTTGTTCGATATCGTAGTAACTATAAACACCCTTTGCATAAGAAGATAAGAATTCATTATCATTAAACTCAGATAGGTAGGGGAGGTGTTTTTATGGTTCTTAGAGCAACAAGTAAATTCACAAATTTCACAAAGATTCCAAGCTTAACACAGCAATCTATTTATTTGATCCCACAAGAGTCTCCCCTTTTCAGACAAACAGTGATGCACAAAATGAGCATGCTCATCTAAAGATTTCCCATCAACTAGGCTAGTTGGGGTTTCAGCACGAGTGCATAAGTATCGAAGATGATCCAAATAGAACACTTTAAGGTGATCCATAACAATAGACTTTTAGCAAGCAAAGATGCAAGCAAATTGAGGCACATAGCAACACAAGCAAACAAGAAGCAAGCGAACGATAAACACACGGCAGAAGAAGGGCAAATAAAATGGCAAGGATGAAGTGGGTGAGAGGAAAACGAGAGGCAAAAAATGAAATGCGAAGGATAAGGGTTTGTGATAGGTACTTGGTATAGGACTTTTGCGGGAGCCTCCCCGGCAATGGCACCAGAAATTCTTCTTGCTACTTCTCGAGCTTGCGTTGTATTCCTTCGAAGAGGAAAGGGTGATGCAACACATTAGCGTAAGTATTTCCCTCAGTTTTTGAGAACCAAGGAATCAATCCATTAGGAGACCACACGCGAGTCCCTCGCACCTGCACAAACAAATAAGAACTTCATAGCCAACGCGATAAGGGGTTGTCAGTCCCTTTACGGTCACTTACTAAAGTGAGATCTGATAGAGATGATAGTTTGATATTTTTGGTATTTTTGATTATAAGAACATAAAGTAAAAGCGGATAAGTAAAGTAGATTGTAGATTGATATGTTGAGAATAGACCCGGGGGCCATAGTTTTCTCTAGTGGCTTCTTGATACGTCTCTAACGTATCTATAATTTTTTATTGTTCCATGCTATTATTTATGAAGTCTTGGATTTTTAATGGGCTTTATCATTCAATTTTATATCATTTTTGGGACTAACCTACTAACCCAAAGGCCCAGTCCAGATTGCTGTTTTTCTGCCTATTTCAGGGTTTTGCGGAAAAGGAATATCAAATGGAGTCCAAACGGAATGAAACCTTCGCGAGAGATATTTTTGGAGGAAATCATGCTCGGGAAATGTCAGGACCAAGTCAGGGGACGAGGGGCCAACCCTCGAGGGTGGGGGGCGCGCCCCCCTGCCTCGAGGCTGGCCCACACGGCCCCCGGTGCCCTCCTTCTTCCTATATATACCCGAGAAACTCCATACGCAGAGAGAAAACCCTAATTCCACCGCTGTAGCTTCTGTTCCCATGGAGATCCCATCTTGGAGCCTGTTCCGGGAGGGGATCCATCACGGAGGCCTTCAGCAACATCATCATCACCCTCACCATGAGTTGTGAGTAGTTTACCACAGACCTTCGGGTCCATAGCTAGTATCTAGATGGCTTCTTCTCTCTCTGGATCTCAATACAAAGTTCTCCTCGGTCTTCGAGGAGATCTATTCAATGTAATCTCTTTTTGCGGTGTGTTTGTCGAGATCCGATGAATTGTGAGTTTATGATCAAGGTTATCTGTGAAAGATATTTGGTTCTTCTCTAGACTTTTTATGTGTGCTCCTAATATCCTTGCAAGTCTCTTCGAATTATTGGTTTGGTTTGGCCTACTAGATCTATAGTTCTTGCAATGGGAGAAGTGCTTGGCTTTGAGTGAAACGACAAGGCGGATGAAGCCTTCCAACAGCTCAAGTAAGTGCTGTCCACGCCGCCTGTCCTGGTGGCGCCAACAGACAAGAAACCCATGTTCCTTTACATAGCCGCCACCAGCCGGGTGGTCAGTACTGTCATTATGGTCGAGCGCCCAGAAGACGGCAGGGCCTCGCATGTTCAAAGGCCGGTCTACTATTTGAGCGAGGTGTTGTCAGTCTCCAACCAGAACTACCCCCATTACCAGAAGATGTGCTATGACGTGTACTTTGCCGCCAAGAAACTCAAGCAGTACTTCCAAGAGCATCCAATCACGGTCGTATGCGTGGCCCCGCTTGCTGAGATCATGGGCAACCGAGATGCTTCAGGCCGGGTGGCAAAGTGGGCTATTGAGCTGGCCCCGTTTTCCATCTTCTACCAGCCCCGCACCACCATCAAATCACAAGCTCTGGCCGACTTCCTCGTCTAATGGGCTGAGACCCAGTACTTGCCGCCTGCTCCAGATTCAACCCATTGGCGGATGCACTTTGATGGAACAAAGATGCGCACTAGCTTGGGAGCCGGCATCGTCCTCACCTCTCCCAAGGGCGACAAGCTCAAGTACACCCTGCAAATCCACTTTGCTGCCTCCAACAATGTGGCCGAGTATGAGGCACTCATTCACGGGCTCCGGATGGCCAAAGAGATTGGCATCCGCCGGGTGCTGTGCTATGGTCACTCAGGTTTGGTTGTCCAGCAGTCCTCTGGGGACTGGGACACCAAGGACGCAAACATGGCAAGTTACCATTTCCTTGTCCAGCAGATCAGTGGGCACTTTGACGGCTGCGAGTTCCTCAACGTTCCACGAGACGACAACGAGGAAGCCGACGCCTTAGCACGAATTGGCTCCACCCGCCAAGGAATACCAGCTGGCGTGTCCCTCCAATGCTTGCGCAAGCCGTCTATCAAGCTGTCATGAGAGTCAGAGTCAATCTTCATGCCAGCCGATCCTGGGGCAGATGACCCAACAACCACAACAGCTAGCCTGGGGACTGCCCCAGCAGGCGGCCAAGAAACTTCAACTCCGGTAGATGGCCCAGGGACTGTTGCACCAGCACCTAGCCCGGGGACTGCTGCGACTGGCCCGGGGACTGCTCCAGCAGGCTGCCAAGAAGCATCAGCCCCAGCAGACGGCCCGGGGACTACTGCAGCCGGCCTGGGGACTTCAGAAGCACAGAAGGCGGCTCACCCCAGCCCTCCACCTCCCGGCCCAACCACCCTGGTTTCAGTGGCAGAAATAACAGGGGTCTCAGCACCATCTTGGGCACAACCAATCCTTAGTTTCCTGCTCAGAAGAGAGTTGCCAGCAGATGAAACCTTGGCACAGCAGGTTCAACGTCGAGCTTCATCATATACAATAATTAACAGAGAGCTTGTCAGAAGAAGTGCAACTGGCGTCTTCCAGCGCTGCGTCGAAGCAGAAAAGGGTCTGCCATTTTGAGAGATATTCATCAGGGGAGTGCAGCCACCATGCGGCCTCAAGATCCCTTGTTGCCAAAGCCTTCCGCCAAGGATTCTTCTGGCCGACCGCTTTGGACGACGCTAAAGATTTAGTCAAGAAGTGCAATGGCTGCCAGTGCTTGAGCTCCGAGCAACACTTGCCAGCTTCTGCACTCAAGACCATTCCGATCACTTGGCCGTTTGTAGTTTGGGGACTGGACATGGTGGGTCCTTTCAAGACAGCCCGCGATGGTTTGACCCATTTGCTTGTGGCCGTGGACAAGTTCACGAAGTGGATCAAGGCGAAGCCAATCAAGAAACTAAACGGCCCAACTGCTGTGACCTTCATCGCATACATCACAGTCCGGTATGGCATACCACACGTCATTATCACCAACAACGACACAAACTTTGCCAAAGGCGCATTGGCCCGTTTCTGTGCAACACAGGGCATCCGACTTGACTTAGAGTCCGTTGCCCACCCGCAGTCAAATGGCCAAGTTGAGCGTGCAAACGGCCTTATCTTGTCCGGCCTCAAGCCCCGGCTGGTCGAGCCTTTGGAACGATCGGCCGGCTACTGGATCAAGGAGTTGCCGTCTATCCTCTGGAGCCTCAGGAAAACTCCGAACAAGTCAACCGGCTTCACTCCCTTCTTCCTCGTCTATGGGGCCGAGGCCGTCATCCCAACGGATGTTGAGTTTGACTCACCTTGTGTCACCATGGACACAGAAGCCAAAGCAAGAGATGCACGAGAAGACGGCGTGGACCTGCTGGAGGAGGCCCGGCTGGTAGCACTCCGCCGATCCGCTATCTACCAGCAGGGCCTCCGTCGCTACCACAGCCGGCGAGTCAGGCCACGCTCCTTCCGCGAGGGGGATCTTGTGCTCCGGCTGATCTAGTGAACAGCCGGCCAGCACAAGCTCTCAGCCCCTTGGGAAGGACCATTCATCATCAGCAAGGTACTAGGCAATGATGTCTACTACCTCATCGATGCGCAGAAGCCAAGAGCATGCAAAAGAGACGATTCAGGCAGGGAGACGGAGCGCCCGTGGAACGCAAACCTACTTCGACGCTTTTATAGCTAAAGACAGTATGTGTCGTGCTATCTACTATATTTTGAGAAACAATGGGACCCCCGAGGAGTTCTCGGGGACTGTCCAACCATTTATCTATATGATAAGATTTATGCATGTGAATGAGTATTTCCATTCCTTCGCCCAGCACCGGGACCAAGCAGACGGCCCGGGGGCTTGCCGCCTGGCCCTATGTTTAAAGCTTTTTCTTCAACAGTCGGACAAGTAATGTGCCATCATCCAAGCCCTCTCCCTCCTATAGTCACAGACTCGCAGAACGCGGCTGTCTGACAAGCGCGAGTCAAAGGCAGGAAGTGGTGCCCACATATGGCTAAAGAAAAATAAACATAGGGCAAGATGGCCCTTCATACAAGTTGGCCGGCTGCCGAGCAGCCGGCCAGCCGGCTTCTGGCTTAGCCAAACCGTGTTTCAGAGGGCGGATACGTGCCTAACCAGAAAACAGCAAAGTACCTGACCCAGTCACAGACCACAGAGTGGCTGTCAAGCTGGCGGGACGGCAGTTAAAGGAAACAGCAAAAGAAAAACGCCCGAAGGAACAAAGGACGGTGCTAACTCTAGAACCCGACAAACAGCATATACATATGCATAATTAAGAGAATATTTATAACAAAAGGCCTCGAAGGCCGCCTTCCAGCAATATCTTACGAGTACACCCAGTGGGTGGAATTGTTCGGACTAATCCTACCAAGTATTAAGAAAAATAGGAAATGAAAGATACACAACGCCCGCCTAAGCTAGAGGTGCAACACGCGGAGCAAGTGGCACGACGGGATCAATGGGGCCGACTGCTGGGGGGCCGCCTGATGGGTTTCGGCCTGGTCGCTTCCCACGGCAGACGGCGACGTCCTGCTGGGCCCACTCGTGGAGGCCTGATCGGGCTAGTAGCGAGCAGATGGCTCCGCCTCCTGGGAGCTCGCTTCCTCATCGCCGTCTTCCTCGTCCTCGCCATCGTCGCTTGAGGCGATCTCCTCATCTAGCTCCTCCGGCGCCGCCAGGTCCAGCCCAAAGTTATCGGGTGGCACCACATGCCCGTTTTCATCCAACTCTGGGATGAAAACGGCAGTGTCGGCGTAGTCGGCGAGGGAGGCGGCGCGCTTGACAAGATCTCCTCGCACCGCTCCCAGCTCAGGCTCGGCTTCCAGGCGGAAGGTCGCCAGCTGGGCAAGGTCCAGGTCCGGATACCAACCCTTGGCGAATTCCAGGGCGGTCCGTGCGCCGGCCCTCGCCGCGGCTGCCTTCAGGCCTCGAAGCGGCGGCCGGCCGCCTCTAGCCAGTCAGCGGTCCGGCTAGGAGTGCGGAGTACTGGGACGTCTGGCCAGAGGGGGGCCAGTACCTGGGCCCCAGCACGTTGCAGGTGGCGGAGCAGGCGGTTGTCCGGCTGGAGGCGCGCCTTGACGGCGAGAAGCTGTTCGTTGGGAGTCCGGGGCGCGTTGGGTGTGATCACCCGGCCCGCCTAGCGCCTCTCGTCGTGCTGGGCCTCAATAGCCTGGTTGGCGGCAACAGAATGGCCAGGGAAGAATTCTGCACCAAGGACAAGACAAAGAATCTGAAAAAAGGAAGCCGACCGTAGCAGACGGCAAGCACGTGAAAGCAGGGGAGGCGGCTTACCATCGACCATGTGCGCAATGGCCCCGTAGCCGTCGTGCAGGGCCGCCTCATTCTCGGCCTAGTTCGAGCATTCAATCTTGAACTCGGCCCGAAGGAGCTCCTCAGCATCCGCCAGCTTCCCGAGCTCCGCCTTGTGTGTCGCCGCTTGGTCTGCCATCTCCTTGGCCAGGCGGTCACGGTCCTGGGCGGTGAGGCTGCGCTCCTGCTCCTTGGCGGCAAGTTCGGCCTGGACCCCGCCCAGCTGATTGCAGAGGTCGGTCGTGGTCGTTGGCAAGGAAGGACAAGGAGCATCAGCATCAGCAAGAAGACAAGACAACCTTGGAGTTCCAAGACGCCTGCTCAGCAGCCGGCTCGGAACTCGGGGACTACACCCAGCGGGTGCGCTGACGCGCCCCCGCAAGGAGGAAAAGAAGGCACTTACCCTGGCTTTCGGCCAGAGTAGCCCTCAGTTGCGCCAGCTCCTGACGCTGGGAGTTGAAGGCCGCCACCCGAAGATTGTGGTAATCCTGCAGCGAGAAACAAGTCAACCCACAAAGTAACGCCTTGGAGTTCTAAGCCGCATGCTCAGCAGCCGGCTCGGAACTCGGGGACTACACCCAGTGGGTGCGCTGACGCGCCCCCACAGAAGAAGTTGAAGAAATAAAAACAGATACAAGGAGTCAACATACCCGGACAGAGGTTCGCGTAGCGAGGAACTCCCGCAAGACCGTTTGCACGACCTCGCCCAGAGAGTTGAAGCGGTCGAGGACGTCTCGTGACGCGACGATCAGCGCGCCGCCACCTCCGGGCGTCCAGCCTGGCGGTGCTGCGCTGGTGGCCTCGTTATCCGGTGATGACGAGCTGGCGCCACCGGCCTCTACTCGCCGCGGCGGTGAGGCCGCCCTCGCAGGACGCAGACGGGCGGGGGCTCGGGGGGTTGGCAACGGGCCTGCCACCAGTACGCCTTCTGCCGGCGGCACCTCCGCTCCCACGGGCTGGCTGTCCTGCGTCCCTGCAGGCGGTGCGGGAGGGGTCGCTTCCGTCTCCATGGCGGCGCGGCCGTCCCTCTCCTTGTCAAGAGCTGGCTGCTCGCCAGCAGCCGGCACTTGGACGGACGGCTCTAGAGGGCCCATGTCCCGAGGGTTGGCGTGGTCTGCCGGCTGCTGGAGGCCCGCCTCCTGTTCCTGGACTTGGGCGGCGGCATCCGCCTGGGCCTTGGTGGCTGCCTCGGCCTCCGCCTTAGCAGCGGCGTCGGCCTTCGCCTGCTCAAGGGCCGTGGCCTCCCGCTCTTCACGCGCCTCTCGGGCGTTCCTTTCCGTCGCCTCCCGCAGCGCGGCGGCATGATCCACTCGGCGTGGCGTAGGAGGGGCATCCGTGCCCCAACTATAGAGCCCACAGTCGCCCACGAGAGAGAAAGCCGCGTGCTGTTCGGGCATTCCCAAGAAGACAGCAAAATCAGTCACGATGGGGGCGAAAAACTAGAACAAATACAGAGGAAAGAGAACGCGGTACTTACGCGGACACGGCCGGCCTAGGCTTGGGAACCCTAGTAAGGGTTGCTTTGGCGGCCGCCTCCTGGCGTCTGGTGGCGGTGGCTGAGAGCTTGAGCTTCTTGAGATTGCCGCCAGACTGCCCGGCAGAGGACCGGCATTTTACGCCGCCAGCTGCAGTTGAGGGTGCCACCAGGTAGCTGCCGCGTGCAGGCGGGTTTGCCTCTCGGACGTGAAGTGGCGCTTCCACCTCCTCCTCCTTGTCTTCATCCAGCCAGTTCTCGACGTCGCCTCCTAACGGGCCGTCTGCTGGCTGGCCCCCGCCACCTGTCACCTCCTCTTCCTCCATGGAGGCAGCCCCCAGATCGGGGTCGCTCATGTCGCTCTGGGAGCGGTCTGGTAGCAGAGGGCGGCCCGGCTGGTCGGAGCCCGGCTCTGGCTGGCCGGGGAAGATCTGTCGGAGATATTGACCATGGGTACCCTCGGCGCCTACCCTTGTTATTTTAAGACAAATTACAGCCGCTTGGTCCGGTGCGGCCGTCTGCTCATCGAGCCGCCTCCTAGGGTAGCCAGCCCTAGGAGCCGGCTGCCAGCAGGCGGCAGGGACCCAGCAGGCGGCGACATCAACACCACCAGCCAGCAGGCAGCCTCGCACTCCTTCCCCAGGAAGCACACTGGGGGGACCCCTGCGTGACGGAGGCGTGGCTACAGGAGAACATGTCCTTAGAAGATCTATAAGGACGTGGCTACAGTGACCGTGTACCTTATGAATATCTCCTAAGAGTATGGTCACTGTAGCCACGCAGCTCGTGACCAAGCACCGGTCAGAGGAGGCCACGATCCCACTACCCGCAAGCGGCGGGGCCAGCAGGCGGCTAGCCCCATCGGTCAGCGGGTAGCTCATGAGCAAGCCGCCCCTGGCAGACGGCCAGGGGAGATGGCCGCCTGGTAACAGACGGGAAACCTCACCCTAGAAGGCCGAGCCTCATCAGGATGACAGGACGGGGCGAGGCGACATCGTACGGCGGGAGGCGATGGTACTGTAGCCATTTCCTTCTCGACGAGGCTGTCGTCAGCAGGGGCATCCCCACAGTGAAATACAATCACGAGGGGCCCGCGGGCGGCGTGCCCCAGCAGAAAGGTGGTAAAGCCGGCACCAGAAGGCATTGACGGCCAGGGGCCACACCGTCGAGATTACCATTGTACCCCTGGGGGGTAGGCCTATATAAACCCCTCAGGGTCCTCCATTAGGAGGGGTTGGAAGATATCGAGATTAAACCCTAGATAGATAGAGAGAGAGAGAGAGAGGAGGTGAGCTAGCCTTGTTCATCTTCTTCCCTCGAACCACACAGCTCAAGGAGCAATCTTGTAGCTACCTTAGTGTTATCAGTCATGACGCGGAGCCCCCGCAGAGCAGGACTAGGGGTGTTATCTCCTCGGAGAGCCCCGAACCTGGGTAAGATCCGTAGGCGTCCTAAGTTTCGCTTTATCCTGCTTCCCGAGCCCGGCGACGTTCTTTTGACCCCATGCATGATAAGCCATCCGTTGGCATATGTCATCCCAAAACCCCGACATTTGGCGCCCACCATGGGGCTAGGTGCACCGTCGTCCGGAGACATGTTCTGGACGGGAACCTTGTTCCTTACTGGCAAGAACAGCCTGCCTGACACGCCCGCTGGCGTAGAGACCGGGATGCTTCGCGGCGCTGAGGCTGCATGCGCCGTGAGCGGGCTCGCTGATCTGCTCGGCGCCGTCCGCATCCACGACGAACCCTCTCCGGCGGCCGAGCCAGTGGCGCCGGAGAGCTTCCTCGTCGAGCTCCTCGACAAGGTCCACCTCGTCGACGAGCGCGCCTCTGACGTGGAGTCAGTGGGCTCTTCTGACCCACCGATAGACATGATCGTCGACCTCGACGCAGGGTCGTTCGACTCCTTCCCCGAGCACATGGAGATCGTCAACGACCCTCTTCCTGTTCTTCTGATCTACGGCACCATCAGCACCGTCACGGAGGTGCTCGTCACCGACCACGCCGAACCATCGTCCAGGACGGGCCTAGACCCGCTCGAGGCCGCTCTGCAGCACCTCACCGCCCCTGTCGCGGCGGGGGCAGACGGTGCGGCGTTGGAGGCGCTCCGCGTTTCGCCCCTCGACAGCGCCAACAAATTGGCTGCCTCCCGACGCCTCACTGAAGCTTACCGGCGCGAAATGGACCGCGCCATTTGTGGCACGCCGGCTGCTGGCGAGCCTAGCCGAGCCAGCGCTGTCCGCGATCGCGACGGGCTGCTAGAAGACATGCTGGGGGCCCCGCGGCCTGTGTACCACACTCCGACGGAGAACCTAAGGGCTGCCCAGGTGGCAGTCGATGAGATGGGCCACTTAGAGGGAGATGGGCTCCGTTGCATGACCCAGCGTGCCGGCAGCTCCTCGATGCTGCTGCCACGCAGCAGGAGGCCCGTTGCCAGGCATCGGAGGCGGGCACGCACGCCGACAACCACCCTTTTCGGCGGGAGCAAGGAGCCACGTCTTGCTCTCCAACAGTCGGCGCCACCAACCGGCGAGACTCACAGCCCGCTGCCAGCCGCAGCCGGCAGACTCGCGTCGCCATCGAGCGCGACGAAGATGGCCGCCCGAGGGCCGTAGAATGACGAGGGGAGCATCCGCCTTTTCCCAGGCGGGAGAGGCGCGTGTCTCCTTGGCCTGTTGACCACCCCTCTCTGGCAGGCCGCCTGGGCCGCCGCGAGAGGGTTGGGGAGAATGACGCCCGCCACCACCTGGACCATCTGGCTCGTTCCCAGGCGGTTGAAGAAGAAGATGACCTCGGTCCGGCCTGCTTCGGCCCTCGCATCCGCAACGAGCCTTTTCCCAAGGGCTTCTCACTCCCCAGAGACACCCCAAGTACAACGGATCAGTGAAACGAGAGGACTGGCTGGTGGATTACTCCACGGCTGTCAGCATAGCCACTGGCAACAGGCGTGTCGCGGTGAAGTACGTGCCCCTCATGCTACAGGGCACGGCTCAGACGTGACTAAACAGCCTTAAGCCCAACAGCATCAACGGCTGGCTAGACTTCACCGACGCCTTCACTCGCAACTTCACCAGCACCTACAAGTGTCCTCCCAAGCCGCGTCAGCTCTCCCTGTGTGTCCAAGGCCCAGACGAGTCAGGACGAGACTATCTGACGCGCTGGGCAGAGCTGCGTAACTCTCGTGAAGGAGTGCATGAGGTACAAGCCATCGAGTATTTCACGGCCGGGTGCAGAGAAGGCACCTTGCTCAAACACCGGCTCCTGTGCGACGAGCCGGCCACGTTGGATGAACTGCTGAGCATAGCAGACAAGTATGCCACCGCTGACTCCTCCATGAAGACCGAGCTGCAAGTGGATGTTTCTGGCAAGATGACCCCTCCAACTTCCAAGACGCCGACAGGAGAATCCTGCCGGAGCCAGCAGACCAGCGACCAGAAATGCAAGGCCCACGCGTCGGCTGCCAATAGCCGGCTGGTGGCAGCGGTCGAAGGAAAGCAGCCAGAATTTCAAGCAGGGCCCCAGCGCCAGAAGGGCGGCAAACCGGTGTGGCAACCGGCCTTCTCCTTTGATAAAGCCTTGGACGCCCCGTGCAAGTTCCACAGCGGCGCGAAGCCATCCAACCACACCACACGAAAGTGTCATTGGCTCACAAGAATTGCGAGGGGAGAAGCCCTGCCACCGCTGCCTGCTAGACAGCCGGCCCCACCTCCTAATCCACCGACTGCCCGTCCCAGCGGCCAGGTCCAGGACGAATTCCCAGAGGAAAACGGAGCCTATGTTGTCTTCACCAGCCAGACGGACGATAGGCACAGCCGGCGCCAGCAGCGTAGAGAAGTCAACACTGTTGCCGTCAAGAACCCATAATTCATGCACTGGTCTGAAAGGCGTGTCAGCTGGAGCCGAGAGGATCACCCGGCTGTCATGCCCTAGCTAGGGGCCTATGCCTTGGTCCTGGATGCCACTCTCTCCACTGACAGGCAGGCCTGTCGTTTCTCCCGAGCGCTGGTAGATAGCGGCAGCAGGATCAACATCATGTACCATGACACCATGGAGAAGTTGGGCATCAAAGAGAAGCTGCTTCAACCTACCAGGACCGTGTTCCATGGCATTGTGCCGGGCCTCTCTTTCTCACCAATCGGCAAGGCCAGGGTCGATGTCCTGTTTGGTGACAAGACGCACTTCCGAAGAGAGCCAGTCTGGTTTGAAGTGGTGAACCAGGAATGTCCCTATCACGTGATCTTGGGCCGGCCAGCTCTTGCAAAGTTTATGGCAGTCCCCCACTATGCCTACCTCAAGATGAAGACGCATGGTCCCAAGGGAATAATCACCATAGCCGGGGACTACGAGAAGTCCATTGCATGCGCAATGGCCAGCAGCCGCCTGGCAGAAACCCTTGTCGTGGCTGAGGAAAAACGCCGTCTGGAGCGGCTGGTGGCAATGGCTAGCAAGCAGCCGTCCATACCAGCCGATCCCAGGGAGGCGGAGCCACAAGGCTTGTTCCAGCCAACCAAGGACACAAAGAAGATTGCCTTGGACCCGTCTCACCCGGAGTGATTTGCTGTCATAGGGTCAAGCCTAGACAACAAATAGGAAAGCGAGCTGGTCGATTTCCTCTGTGACAATCGGGACATCTTTGCATGGTCCCCCAACGACATGCCTGGTGTCCCGACGGATTTCGCTGAGCACAAGCTACACGTGAGAGAAGATGCAAAGCCTGTCAGACAGCAACTACGCCGCCTGTTAGAAGAGAAGAGAAGAGTCGTTGCGGAGGAAGTCGCCCGCCTGCTAGCAGCCGGCTTCATCATGGAAGTATTTTATCCCAAGTGGCTAGCGAATCCAGTCCTAGTGCTGAAGAAGAACAAAAAATGGCGCATGTGCATTGATTACACCAGCCTAAACAAAGCTTGCCCTAAAGAACCATTTGCTCTGCCACGAATAGATCAAGTGATCGACTCCACAGCCGGATGCGAGCTGCTGTCTTTCCTTGATGCTTATTTGGGGTACCACCAAATCAATCTTGATCCAGCTGACCGTCTGAAGACAGCCTTCCTCACGCCATTTGGGGCCTTCGGCTACCTGACCATGATGTTCGGCTTGAGAAATGCCGGCACCACCTTTCAGCATTGCATGCAGAAGTGTCTTCTCAAGCAGCTTGGCAGGAACGCCCACGTTTACGTGGACGATATTGTGGTGAAGACGGAAAATAGAGGAACCCTTTTGGAGGATCTCCAGGAAACATTTGAGAATCTGCGCCGCTTTCGGATTAAGCTAAACCCGGAGAAATGCGTCTTCGGGGTACCGGCAGGCCAGCTCCTTGGCTTCCTGGTATCCGAACGCGGCATTGAGTGCAACCCCGCAAAGATCAAAGCCATTGAGAGGATGAAACGACCGACCCGTGTGCGAGATGTCCGGAGATTCACGGGATGCCTGGCATCTCTCAGCCGTTTCATCAGCCGGCTAGGAGAAAAGGCACCCCCCCCCTGTACCAACTGATGAAGAAGACCACGTGCTTCGAGTGGAACAACCAGGCAGACGAAGCTTTCCAGCAGCTCAAGCGACTACTGTCCACCCCACCTGTCCTGGCGGCGCCAACACACAAGGAACCCATGTTCCTTTACATAGCCGCCACCAGCCGGGTGGTCAGCACTGTCATTGTGGTCGAGCGCCCAGAGGACGACAGAGCCTTGCCCGTCCAGAGGCCCGTCTACTACTTGAGCGAAGTGCTGTCAGCGTCCAAGCAGAACTACCCCCATTACCAGAAGATGTGCTACGGCGTGTACTTCACCGCCAAGAAAATCAAGCAGTACTTCCAAGAGCATTCTGCCACGGTCGTTTGCACGGCCCCTCTTGCTAAAATCATGGGGAACAGAGATGCCTCAGGAAGAGTGGCCAAGTGGGCTATCGAGCTGGCCCCCTTCACCATCTTCTACCAGCCGCGCACCACCATCAAGTCACAAGCATTGGCTGACTTCCTCGTCGATTGGGCCGAAACCCAGTACATCCCGCTTGTGCCAGACTCAACCCACTGGCGGATGCACTTTGACGGGTCAAAGATGCGCACCGGCCTGGGAGCCGGCGTCGTCCTCACCTCCCCCAAGGGCGACAAGCTCAAGTACACCCTGCAGATCCACTTTGCCCCCTCCAACAACGTGGCCGAATATGAGGCACTTATCCACGGGCTCCGGATGGCCAAGAAGATTGGCATCCGCCGAGTGCTGTGCTACGGTGACTCAGATTTGGTTGTCCAGCAGTCGTCTGGGGACTGGGACGCCAAGGACGCAAACATGGCAAGCTATCGCTTCCTTGTCCAGCAGATCAGTGGACATTTTGATGACTGCGAGTTCTTCCACGTGCCACAAGCTGATAACATGCAAGCGGACACCTTGGCACGAATCGGCTCCTCCCGCCAAGCAATACTAGCTGACGTATCTCTCCAATGCCTGTGCAAACCGTCTATCAAGCGTTCATAGGAGTCGGAGTCAATCTTCATACCAGCCGACCCCGGGACAGGCAGCCTCGCGGTTTCGGTTGCTGGCCCAGAGACTGCCCCAGCAGGCGGCCACGACACTCCAACTCCAGCAGACCGACCACCTACAGCCGCGCCAGCTCCCGGCCCGGGGACTGCTCCAGCAGACGGCCAGGAGGCGCCGGCTCCAGCGGACGGCTCGGGGACTTCGGATATACAGCAGGCGGCTCAGCCCAGCCCTCCACCTCCCAGCCCAACCACCCTGGTCTCTCTGGGCGAACCAACTGGAGTCTCAGCACCGTCTTGGGCACAGCCAATCCTCACATTCCTGCTCAAAGGAGAGCTGCCAGCAGAAGAAACTTCGGCAAGGCAAGTTCAACGCCGAGCCTCAGCATACACCATTGTCAACAAAGAGCTCGTCAGAAGGAGTGCGACGGGCGTCTCCCAACACTGTGTAGAAGCAACAAAAGGGCTGGCCATCCTGAAGGACATTCACCAAGGGGAATGCGGCCACCACGCGGCCTCAAGGTCTCTCGTAGCCAAAGCTTTCCGCCACGGTTTCTTCTGGCCGACTGCTTTGGACAATGCCAAAGATTTGGTGAGAAAGTGCAACGGCTGCCAACGCTTCAGCTCCAAGCAACACTTGCCGGCTTATGCACTCAAGACTATTTCGATCACTTGGCCATTTTCCGTTTGGGATCTGGATATGGTAGGACCTTTCAAGACTGCTAGAGGAGGCCTGACACACTTGCTCGTGGCAATGGATAAATTCACCAAGTGGATCGAAGCCAAGCCAATCTAGAAACTCAATGGCCCAACTGCTGTGACATTCATTGCAGACATCACAGTCCGGTATGGTATACCGCACAGCATCATCATCGACAACGGCACAAAGTTTGCCAAAGGCGCACTTCCCGTTTCTGTGCAACTCAGAGCATCCGACTGGACCTAGCGTCCGTTGCCCACCCACGGTCTAACGGCCAAGTCGAGCGCGCCAATGGCCTCATCCTGTCCGGCATCAAGCCTCGGCTGGTCGAACCCTTGGAGCGGTCGGCCGGTTGCTGGATCGAAGAACTGCCGTCTGTCCTATGGAGCCTCAGAACCACTCCGAACAAATCCACCGGCTTCACTCCTTTCTTCCTCATCTACGAGGCCGAGGCCGTCATCCCAATGGACGTCGAGTTTGACTCGCCTCGCGTCATCATGTATACGAAAGCTGAAGCCAAAGGAGCACGCGAAGACGGCGTGGACTTGCTGGAGGAGGCCCGGCTGGTAGCACTCAGCCGCTCCACCATCTACCAGCAGGGTCTCTGCCGCTATCACAGCCGGCGAGTCAAGCCATGCTCCTTCCGCGAGGGAGAGCTTGTGCTCCGGCTGATCCAGCGAACAGCCGGCCAGCATAAGCTCTCGGCTCCTTGGGAAGGACCGTTCATCGTCAGCAAGGTACTGGGCAACGATGCCTACTACCTCATTGACGCCCAGAAGCCAAGAGCGCGCAAGAGAGATGACTCAGGCAAGGAGTCGGAGCGCCCATGGAACGCAAATCTTCTTCGTCGCTTTTATAGCTGAAAGACAGTATGTGTCGTGCTATCTAAAGTTATTTTGAGAATCAGTGGGAACCCCGATGAGTTCTCGGGGACTGCCCAACCCTTTATCTATATGATAAGAATTATGCCTGTGACTGATTGTTGTTCACTCCTTTGTCCGGCACCGGAGCCTAGCAGACGGCCCGGGGACTGGCCGCCTAGCCCTATGGCTAGGGAATTCTCCTTAAAAAGTAAGACAAGTAATGTCATGGCATCCAAGCCCTCTCCTGCATCAAGTCACAGACTCTCAGAACGCGGATGTCCGGCTGGCAGGAGCCAAAGGCAAGAAATGGTGCCCACATGAAAAATGGCTAAGGAAAAAGGACATAGGGCCAGCCGGCCCCTCACACGAACCGCCGGCTGCCAAGCAGCCGGCCAGCCGGTTCTAGGCTTGGCCAGACCGCCTTCCAGAAGGCGAGATACTTGCCCACCCCAAAAACCGCCAAGTCCCTGACCCAGCCACAAAACCACAGAGTGGCTATCTGGCTGGCAGGGCGGCGGTTCAAGGAGTCAGCAAGAAGAAAATCGCCACAAGGAAACTAGGGCAAGGCTAATCCTAGGACTCAGCACAATTGCATAAAAACGATGCAGCATTAAAAATAATATTTACATCCAAAAGCCCTCAGGAGCCGCCTTGCAGTAATAACTTACTAATACACCCAGCGGGTGGAATTGTGCAGATTAACCCTACAAGTCTTACAGGGAAGCAGAAGATGCAAACAAAAACCTTAAGGTGCAGCAGGCTGGGCAGGTGGCACGACGGAGCCGGCTTCCGGGGAGGCCGCCTGGTAGGTCTCGGTCTGGCCGTCCCCTGCAGCACATGGGGCCATCACTCCTGGTCCGCTTGTTGTGGATTGGTCAGGCTGGCGACTGGCTGCTGGGTCCGCTTCCTCAGAGCTGGTCTCCTCGTCGCTGCCTTCCTCCTCTTCATCACCTTCGCTGGAGGCGATCTCCTCGTCCGGCTCCTCCGCCGCCGCCAAGTCCAGCCCGAAGTTGCCAGGCGACACCACATGGCCCCTGTCATCCAACTCCGGGATGAAGATGGAGGTGTCGGCGTATTCGGCGAGGGCGGCGGCATGCTGGACGAGCTTCTTCTGCTCCACGGCGAGCTCAGGCTGGGCCTCCGCGCGGAAGGTCTCCAGCTGTGCAAGGCTCAGGCCAAGATAACAACTCTTGGCGAAATCCAGGGCGGTCCGCACGCCAGCCCTTGCTGCGGAGCCCTTCCAGGCCTCGAAGCGCTGGCCGGCCGCCTCCAGCCAGGCGGCCGTCCGGCTGGGGGTGCGGAGCATTGGCACACGTGGCCAGAGGGCGGCCAGGACTTGGGCGCCGACACGCTGCAGCCGGCGAAGAAGACGGCGGACTGGCAGAAGACGCACCCGAATGGCAAGAGGCTCCTCGACCGGGGTCCTGGGCGCGTTGGGTGCGATCGCCTAGCCCGCCTGGTGCCTCGCAGCAGGCTCGGCCTCGATTTCCTGGGTGGCGGCCACAGAATAGCCCGGGAAGAACTCTACCAAGACTAGAAGAAGGACCAGAAGAAAAGAAATACGGCTGCTGCAAACGGCGAAAACAAGACAAAAAGGGAGACGTCTCACCGTCAACTATGTCTCCAATGGCTACATAGCCGTCTTGGAGAGCTGCCTCCTTCTCGGCCCAATTCGAGCGCTCAGTCTCGAATTCGGGCCGCAGAAGTGACTCAGCATCAGACATCTTGCCGAGCTCGGTCTTGTGAGCCGCCGCCTGGTCCGCCAGCTCCTTGGTCAGGCGGTCGCGGTCCTGAGCGGCGAGACCACGCTCCCGCTCCTTAGTGGCCAGCTCCGTCTGGGCCTCGCCCAGCTGGTTGCGGAGGTCGGCTGCGACCACTGGCAAGGGAGAAAGAAAAGAACGAAGGTCAGCAGCAGAAAATATAACCTTGGAGTTCCAAGCCACCTCCTCAGCAGCCGACTCGGAACTCCGGGACTACACCCAGTGGGTGCGCTGACGAGCCCCCGCAAGGAGAAGAGGAGGCACTCACCTCGGCTGTCTGCCAAGGTAGCCTGCAGCTGCGCCAGCTCCTGGCGATGAGCGTTGTAGGAGGCCATGTGGAAGTTGTGGTACTCCTGCAACAAGAAGCAAGATCAGATCAGGATGTATACTTTGGAGTTCCAAGCCGCCTACTCAGCAGCCGGCTCGGAACTCGGGGATTACACCCAGTGGGTGCGCTGACGCGCCCCCATAGAAGAAATTGAAGGAATAAAAACAGAAGAAAACGAAGCACACATACCCGAACGGAGGACCGCGTGGCGACAAACTCCTGCACCGCCGTCTGCACGACGTTGCCCAAGGAGTTCGTGCGGTCCAGGACGTCCCGCGATGCGACGATCCACACGCCGCCTCCTCCGGACCTCTAGCTTGATGGCGCCGCGCTGGTCGCCTCGTTCTCCGGCGCGGACGAGCTAGCCCCGCCGACCTCCAGCTGCTGGGGCATAGAGGCCGCTCTTGCAAGGCGCCGGCGGGCTGGGCCTCGGGAAGCTGGTTGCGGGCCAGTCACTAGCACGCCCCCAATCGGCGGCACCTCCGTCCCCACTGGTCGGCTGCCCTGCTCCCCAGCAGGCGGCGCGGGGGGTGGTGGCGGCATCTCCAAGATGACACATTCGTCTCCCCCATCGCCTGGAACCGGCTGCTCGTCAGCAGTCGGCGCCTGGGCCGATGGCTCCTGAGACCCTGACTCCGGGCGGACGACGTGGCCCGCTGGCTGCTGGGGGCCCTTCCCCCTCTCCCGGACGCGGGCGGCGTCTGCCTCGGCCTTCTTGGCAGCTTCGGCCTCGATGCCGCCGCTCGCTCATGCTCCACGGCCTCGCGCTTCGTGCGCGCCTCGCGGGCATTCCTCTCTATCGCCTCCCGGAGCGCGGCGGCTGGATCCACGCGAGGGAGCGCAGGAGGGGCATCTGGGTCTCCCATGACAGAGCCCGCTGGCACCCGCGAGAGGGAAAGCGGTGCGCTGTGCGGGTGTCCCCAGGAAACAGAGGTTCAGCAAAGAATGGATCAGCTGTGAAAAAAAGAATAACACGCAAAGGCGGAACGAAGGATACTTACCCGGACACTACCGGCCTGGCCTTGGGATTCTTCGGCACGTTTGCCCATGGCGGCCGCCTCCCGACGCCTCGTGGCGGCGGTTGACAGCCGGAGCTTCTTGGGTGGGGCACCAGTCGGCCCTGACGAGGACCGCCGCTTACCACCACCGGCTGTGCCAGACGGCCCCGCCTGCTGGCTGGCGCGGACGGGTGCCTCCTCCATCCCCTCGTCATCGTCCGGCCAGCTCTCGAGGCCGCCTTCTGGCAGGGCGCCCGATGGCTGGTCCCCGCCACCCGTCACCTCTTCCTCCTCCATGGCGGCAGCGGCCCCAAGATCGGGGTCGCTCGTATCGCTCTGGGAGCGATCCAGCTCTAGGGGGCGGCCCAGTTGGTTGGAGCCCGGTGCCGGCTGGCCTGGGAAAAATCTGAACAGAGTATTAGCACCAGACGGCTACAACAGCCGGATAAAGAAGAAAGAAAGCAGAAGGATGAAAAACTTACTGCGGGCGACTGGTTGGCGCGGCTGTACGGCGCCTTGCCGAAGGCCCAGCCGGAGTCGGAGACCTTACAGCTGGAGATATGATTCACCAGACGGGCCACCTCCCTGTAGGGCAGGGGTTTGGTGCAAGTCCGGCTGGGGTCCCGGCGCCCGCTCATGTCGCAGATGAGGTGGGGACGGTGCTGCAGCGGCAGCACCCGGGGCTCAGCAAACGTCAACGGCAGATCTGCGAAGTCCAGGCCCTCGTCGTCTCTCAGCTCCCGGAGACGGCGCAGTGCGACGGAGGCGCCTTCTGTAAGGGCGACGGGTCGGGTCCTCCAGGAGTCCCGAGGCTCAGCAGGCGGCCCCGGCACCCACTCCGGCAGGCAGACGAAGTCTTGCTCGGGGTCGACGTTGGAGACGTAGAAGTACGTCTTCTGCCATTGCTTCACCGATCCCACGAGCTTCTGCGCCGGGAAGAAGTTCTTCACCCCGGTGCACTTCACCGCGATGCACCCCCCACACTGAGCGGCCACGCTCTGGACGGCAGTGTCGAGCTTCACGTAGAAGAGCTCTGTCGAGATCTCAATGGTGGGGAGGATGCCGAGGTAGGCCTCGCAGAGAATGACGAAGGAAGAAAGAGTCATCACCGTGTTTGGCGTGAGGTGGTGAGGTTGGATGTGGAAGAAGTCAAGGAAGGAGCGGAAGAAGCCGCTCGCCGGCAGGCCGAATCCGCACGGAAAGTGCGAGCGAAAGATGACCCGCTCGCCTTGCCGCGGGGCCGGCCTGATCTCCGCCACCGGCGCCAAGCGCACGGCGACCCTGTCGGCCGGAGACAGCTTCCGCGACCGCCGAAGGACGTCCACGTGCTCCTGCAGGACCTCGCTGCCGTCCCATTGGCCGTGGTGTCGGGGAGGTGCGGGACCGGACATGGCTCGGGCGGCGGTTCGCTTTGACGACGACGAGAAGCACAAGGAAGAAGATGAAGGATGGGGGAGAGTGAGCGCGAGAACGGCGCCAGCCCTCTCCCCCGGCCTATATATAGGCCCGGGCGTCGAAGGCGAGGGGGTGGGCGTGGGCTTAACCGCTCCACGTCCCGCAGGACCCCCGATTTTATCGCGCCTAATCCGCGCGCATTAAATGCGCGTGGAAGGGTAATAGATTACCCCTGCCACTGTGGATCCGCGCGGGGCCCGAGGCCCTTAGTGGCGGGCCCCGACCCACTGTTACATCTTGTCACGCGCGTGGGCTGGCATGCTGACGCGACAGGACGGTGACGCGTGGGCGTTGCCAACGGTCTGCAGGCCTGTTCGACTGTCCGCTGACCAGGCGGCGCCTTCTCGCCGAAGACTCTGAGACGATGTGGCGGCTGCTGGGAACCGACTTCAGTGGCATAGGGCCGGTTGTCAGCAGACGGACATCTTTAGCAGAAAAGTGAAGGACATTGGGCCTGCCTGAGGGGGGAAGCTTCTAGAACCCCTCGGCATCTCCAGCACCCGCCTCGGAGTTCCACCAGCTTCGGGGACTATTGTTGGAGATATTGACCATGGGTACCCTCGGCGCCTACCCTTGGTATTTTAAGTCAAATGACAGCCGCTTGGTCCGCTGCAGCCGTCTGCTCATCGAGCCGCCTCCTAGGGTAGCCTGCCCTAGGAGCCGGCTGCCAGCAGGTGGCAGGGACCCAGCAGGTGGCAGGGACCCAGCAGGCGGCGACATCAACACCACCAGCCACCAGACGGCCCCGCACTCCTTCCCCAGGAAGCACGCTTGGGGGGACCCCTGCGTGACGGAGGCGTGGCTACAGGAGAACATGTCCTTAGAAGATCTATAAGGACGTGGCTACAGTGACCGTGTACCTTATGAATATCTCCTAAGCGGCGGGTCACTGTAGCCACGCAGCTCGAGACCAAGCACCGGTCAGAGGAGGCCACGATCCCACTACCCGCAAGCGGCGGGCCAGCAGGCTGCTGGCCCCATCGGTCAGCGGGTAGCTCATGAGCTAGCCGCCCCTGGCAAACGGCCAGGGGAGATGGCCGCCTGGTAACAAACGTCAAACCTGACCCTAGAAGTCCGAGCCTCATCAAGATGACAGGACGGGGCGAGGCGACAGCGTACGGCGGGAGGCGATGGTACTGTAGCCATTTCCTTCTCGACGAGGCTGTTGTCAGCAGGGGCATCCCCACAATGAAAGACAATCACGAGGGCCCCGCGGGCGGCGGGCCCCAGTAGACAGGCGGTAAAGCCGGCGCCAGAAGGTACTGACGGTCGGGGGCCACACCGTTAAGATTACCATTGTACCCCTGGGGGGTAGGCCTATATAAACCCCTCAGGGTCCTCCATGAGGAGGGGTTGGAAGATATCGAGATTAAACCCTATATATATAGAGAGAGAGAGGAGGTGAGCTAGCCATGTTCATCTTCTTCCCTCAAACCACACAGCTCAAGGAGCAATCTTGTAGCTACCTTAGTGCTATCAGTCATGACGCGGAGCCCCCGCAGAGCAGGACTAGGGGTGTAATCTCCTCGGAGAGCCCCAAACCTAGGTAAGATCCGTAGGCATCCTAAGTTTCACTTTATCCCGCTTCCCGAGCCCGGCGACGTTCTTTTGACCCCATGCATGATAAGCCATCCGTTGGCATATGTCGTCCCAAAACCTCGACGTTTGGCGCCCACCATGGGGCTAGGTGCACCGTCGTCCGGAGACATGTTCTGGACGGGAACCTTGTTCCTTCCTGGCGAGAACAGCCAGCCCGGCACGCCCGCTGGCGTAGAGACCGGGATGCTTCGCGGCGCTGAGGCTGCATGCGCCGTGAGCGGGCTCGCCGATCTGCTCGGCGCCGTCCGCATCCGCGACGAACCCTCTCTAGCGGCCGAGCCAGTGGCGCCGGAGAGCTTCCTCGTCGAGCTCCTCGATAAGCTCCACCTCGTCGACGAGCGCGCCTCTGACGTGGAGTCAGTGGGCTCTACTGACCCACCGGTAGACATGATCGTCGACCTCGACGCAGGGTCGGTCGACTCCTTCCCCGAGCACGTGGAGATCGTCAACGACCCTCTTCCCGTTCTTCCGATCTGCGGCACCATCAGCACCGTCACGGAGGTGCTCGTCACCGACCACGCCGAACGATCATGCAGGACGGGCCCAGACCCGCTCGAGGCCGCTCTGCAGCACCTCGCCGCCCCTGTCGCGGCGGGGGCAGATGGCGCGACGTTGGAGGCGCTCCGCGTTTCGCTCCTCGACAGCGCCAACAAATTGGCTGCCTCCCGACGCCTCACTGAAGCTTACCGCCGCGAAATGGACCGCGCCATTTGTGGCACGCCGGCTGCTGGCGAGCCTAGCTGAGCCGGTGCTGTCCGCGATCACGTCGGGCTGCTAGAAGACATGTTGGGGGCCCCGCGGCTTGTGTAGCTCACTCCGTCGGAGAACCTAAGGGCTGCCCAGGCGGCAGTCGATGAGATGGGCCACTTAGAGGGAGATGAGCTCCGTTGCATGACCCAGCGTGCCCGCCAGCTCCTCGACGCTGCTGCCTCGCAGCAGGAGGCCCGTCTCCGGGCATCGAAGGCGGGCGCGCACGCCGACAACCGCCCTTTTCGGCAGGAGCAGGGAGCCACGTCCCGCTCTCCAACAGTCGGCGCCACCAACCGGCGAGACTCAGAACGGGGGTGTGTGCGCGAGCGGCGCTGACCCCCCTCCCCGGGCCTACTTATAGGCTCGGGGCCACGAAGCCGAGGCGGCGAGGGCGTGGGATTAACTGCTCCACGCCCCGCACGATCCCCACATTTTTTGCACCTAATCCGCTTGCATTAAATGCGCGTGGGGAGGGCAATCGATTGCTTATGCCGCATTAGATCCGCGTGCGGATCAAGGCCATGTAGTGGCGGGCCCCGGCCCGTTGCTACGGGGCTGTTTGGTTTGTGACTAACTTTGCCAAAGATTGCCACACCTAAAGTTTGGCAAGTTTGACCAACTTAGGTGAGTGTTTGGTTCAAGCCACACTTTTGGCAAGCCACACTTAGGCCCCACAAGGCATACACATAAAAAGTGTGGCAAGATTCCCTTAGGCTTGCCAACTTGTGGCTCTCATTTTGATGAACTAACCTTAGGCAAGCTTGGAAAAAATGTATGGCAAAGTGTGGCAATGTTAGGCCTAGAACCAAACAGCCCCTACGTCCCGTCGCGTGGGTGGGCTGGCAGGCTGACGTGACGGGGCGATGACACGTGGAATACCGCCAACGGGCGGCAGGCCCACACCACAGCCCACCATCCAGGCGGTATCTTCTTCCCGAATATTAGAAGACAGGGGCCCGGCTGCCAGAAGCCGGCCGTTTCCAGAGGCCCGGCTGCCAGAAGCCAGTCCTTTCCAAAGGACGGACAAGAAACGCCAAACCTTACTTGGAGAGGGAAGCTGCTGGAACCCCGCAGCCCCGATCGCAACCACAGAGTTCCACCAGCTTCGGGGACTACTATCGGAGATATTGACCACATGTGTCCTCATCGACCACCCATGGTATTTCAAGACAATTGGGGGCCGCCTGTCACCCCCCGACTGCCTGCTCATCGGGCCGCCTCCTGGGGCAGCAATGCCCAAGAGCCGACTGCCAGCAGGCGGCGGGGGCCTGGACACGCGGCAGCCTCATGGCCAGCATCCAGAAGACGACCCCACGCCTCCCCCTCGAGACGCATGCTGGGGAACCACGACAAGGCTAAGGCATGGCGACAGTTGAGCATGTCCTTAGAGAATCTATAAGGGCGTGGCTACAGTGAGGGCGTTTCTTAGGGACGCTCCTTAAGCGGCGTATCACTGTAGCCATGTTGCCAGTGACCTAGCCCCGATCAGAGGAAGCCATGATCCCACTACCCATAGGTGGCAGAGCCAGCAGGCGGCCGGCCCCACCTGCGAGTGGGTGAACAAGAAGCTAGTGGCCCCTGGCAGGCGGCGTGGGGGACGGGCCGTCTGGTAGCAGGCTGCTAACCGTGCCCTAGGAGTCTAAACCCCATCAAGATGACAAGACAGGACGTGGTGGCAGCGTACGGCAGGAGGCGGCTACACTGTAGCCATTCCCCTCCTGACGATGCTGCCGTCAGCAGAAGAGTGCCCACAGTAAAAAGCAATCACGAGGGCCCGTAGACGGTGGGCCCCAGCTAACAGGCGGGAAGGCCGGCACCCGAAGACGCTGGCAGCTGGGGGCCATTCCGCCTAGATTACTATTGTACCCCTGGGGGGTAGGCCTATATAAACCCCCCAGGGTCCTCCATATGGAGGGGTTGGACCCTAAGAAGAAGAAGAGAGACACAAAGAGAGATAGGAAGAAACCCTAGCGACAACCCGCATTCCCTAGAGAGAAGATAGAGAACTAGCCTTGCCCTTCTTCTTCCTCTAGACGGCACATCTCAAAGAGCAACCTTGTAGCTACCATATTGACATCAGTCATGATGCGGAGTCCCCGCAGAGCAGGACTAGGGGTGTTATCTCCACGGAGAGCCCCGAATCTGGGTAAGATTCGTAGGCATCCTAAGTATCTCCTTATCCCGCTTCCAGGGCCCGGCGACGTTCTATTGTCCCCATCCATGATAAGCCATCCTTTGGCATACGTCGCATCCAAACCCTGACATGTCTAGACCTGGATCTATATGCACTACATTATGGAACGCCGGGGGAGTACAAGCCGAGGGATGAAGCTAACCTCGGCAGAAAATGGTGTCCACGCCCATTGTTGTCCTGCATAAGTAGTGGAAAGGCATAATAAGTACAACAAACTTAACATCAAACAAATATAGCAAAGGTAAACAACATCATCTCCAAATGATAGCTTGAATGTGTTGGTATCAGCATGCTCTTAAAGCAGATATAAAATGGAAGGAGATGTTACCGACAGCACGCTTAACAGCCATTAAATATTGCAATTCAAACGGGTATTGTTGAAAATGAATAGAACATAGATAATGCTTAAACATCACACTGGATAAATGTTTAAACTGAAATAAAGGGCATGTGTTAACTATGCCAGGAATAACTGGAACCAAATACAGCCGTTCAAACTGGTATTGATGTAGTTGAGCGGCACAGTTCGGACTTGCACATAATGAACACCACATTGTGAATGACTGAAATAAACAAGGCATAAATGACCAATATAACAACCAAATATAGCCATTGAAAACTATACAGAGTCTCACTTCAACCAACCTAAGAAGCAAATAAAGATAAATAGGGCATGTGCTTGAAAACTGGACAAATGCTCACTGCAACCAACCTAACAAGCAGATAAAGATAAACAAGGCATCTGCTTGATACTGGACAAATGTTAAAAAAAAGCAACCCAACAACCAAATACACATAAACAAGGCATCTTCTTGATAACTGGACAAATGTTAAAAAAACAACCTAATAACCAAATACAGATAAACAAGGCATCTGCTTGATAACTGGACAAATGCTCATTGCAACCAAACTAAGAACCAAATACATATAAACCAGGCATCTGCTCGATAACTTAAAAAATGCTCACTCCAACCAACCTAACAACCAAATACAGATAAACAAGGCATCTACTCACTATAAACAACCAAATATAGCCATTCTTCAAACTGAAGTGGACAATTCATACTTAAACATCAGATAGCCCTATTGAACAATACATTTTTGCATAACTGAAATAATTAAACACGGCATAGTTAAAACACCGGACGGCAAATGCTACTAAAACAAAGGGTACGGGTTGGCAAGCTAGAAAAGGTAAGATTTGCTGATAGAATGTTGCCTCCCATTTCATGGACGGTGTCGTGGATTTAGCACGGCAGATGTCTGCGTTAACGGACTTAGGTGTGAGGCCATCGCTTCGGTTAGGTTAAAAGGGTTATAGCGGAGGAAGGACACAGGGATTTTTATACTAGTTTGGCCCCTTCGATGAAGGTAAAAGCCTACGTCTAGTTTGGTGTGGTATTGCTTGTGCTTCGATGACCAGGGAGCGAATCCGCTTTGCCTGTGTCTTGAGCTGTTGTTTCTTGTCCTTGAACCGTCGCCGGGTCGTCCCTTTATATAGGAGGCGACGCCCGGTCCGGTTTACAGAGTCCTGAGGCCGGCTCATAAACGTGTCCGCCTCGGTCTCTACTCTTTCTATCTTACATCCAAGTTACATGGTACGACGGTTTACAGACCGTGGGCCTTATACATGGGCCCTAAACCTCTATGGGCTATGACCTCTTGTTATATATTCTACTGGGCTTGTAATAATACGACCTTGTCAGTGTAATCCGGACCCTCCTGGCTAGTTTATACCTGCTAGTAATATCCCTGACATTAGGCCCCCGATTGATTTGAACTTGTTCATGTCAGTCTTCGAAGTCTTGTACGAATTTTCCTTTCTGCAATTCTTGTATGCTCCATAAACCGGCCATGACGTCATTTCCTGAAACCGTTTCAAACCGTTGTGACATCATCTGCGCATTTAATGCCTGCATCTGTTTGTTACCTTTCTTTATTGCCGCACCGAAGATCGAGGCGATAACTCAATCTTTATCCCATTTCTGGCCTCCTCGATTCCCGTGCTTACCGTTTTTATCTCTTCGGCCTATAAATACCGCCGAGGACCATTTCTTTTCCCCTTCTGCTTCTTCTTCCTCCGTCTCCAGCGCCCGAGCTTCCGCCGCCGTCCTTCGAGCTCGCCGTCGCCAGCAAGTCTGGCCGCTGCATCGACCTGAACGCATCCAGAGAACTTCGCCGCCGTCCTCTATTTCCTCGGGTACACCATCTTCTTCCCCGTAGATCTTTAATTCTAGGGTTTCTTCTGTAGCTCGCCATGAACACTCATTCTTGTAGTTCATCGCTGTAGATTGATTCTAGCCGTAGGTGCAAGTTTTGTTAGATCATCCCTCGTTCGTGCGCCTCCGCTCCATCATCATACCGTTAGTTTCTCTAGCATTGCTAGTTTAAATTGAATGTGTAGAAAACTTTTACTGCCTTCACTAAACATGACCGTCATTGTTCTGTCTTCTTTTTTCCGCGCCGTAGATCCATACCTTACCTCTGCTTATGCGAAAATTGTTTTTCACACTTTAGATCTGCAGCTTATCTGCCTTATGTCACCGGTTTAATCATAGTCCGCTTCTCATATGCTTGCCCTGACGGTGTAGATATGATCTTGTATTCCATAGTCGACGGTTTAACTTCTTCTTTTTGTTGCCATAAACCGGTGGCTGTCTCATGCACGCATGAACCGGATTAGGGGGGTACCATTAGCCCCTTGCTTAAACCGTCGATTAGGTTAATATCTTCACAGAAACTGCTGGTTTGTTTCGCTAGTTGTAAACCGGGTCTTGCATCGTATTTTTCAGCTCTCCCTCATCAGAAACGAAGGCTAAACAATTTGTTGCTTGCAATTGGGTTCCCTCTCGGATCACTGAGGATGACTTAGTAAATGCTGCTTCAATCGGCCTTCTGGGTCCAAGAGAGGCTCTGCACTGGCGGGCCCCTGGAAAGGAATGTCCTCCTACACCCCAAGAAGGAGAGATCATTGTTTTCTTTGATCATCTGGCCCGGGGTTTCAGGCCTCCCGGTTCAAAGTTCTTCCGGGATGTGTTAGCCGCTTTTCAACCCCACCCACAAGATGTAGGCCCGAATTCTGTATCGAACATCTGTAACTTCCAAGTTTTCTCGGAGGCATACCTTCAAGAAGAACCATCAGTGGATCTGTTCCGGGATTTCTTCCATCTGAACCGGCGAACTCAGTTTACTGATGGACCTCATCAGGAGCTGGGTGGTGTTAGCATCCAGAAAAGAAAGGATGTAAGTTTTCCTCACGCCGCTCTTCACAGCCACCCTCAAGAATGGAACCATACTTGGTTCTATTGTAAGGACACTTCACCTGAAGGAGAGAATCCGCTGCCGGGTTACCGTGCTTATCGTCTGGCAACAACCCATCCTTTGCCACAGCGTCTAAGCGCCCAAGACCGGGCTCGATATGCCCCTCAACTTTCCAAGCTCAGGGCTTTCGTGGCAAATGGTTTAACCAGAGTGGATTTCGTCTGCGGCTGGCTCTCTTGGAGCATTCTTCCACTAAGCCGGCGCTCAAGCCTGATGTGCAAATATTCTGGCAAACTGGAAGACCCTCAACGCCACAGAAAAATTGTGCTTCCTGACAATGAAGTGACTGAGTCCGCTAAGAAGATGCTGAACATCCCTCTGGAGGATTGCAGCCGGACCGGTTTAGCTCCGTTTTGTTTAACCAACAAACCGCCATCAGTAAAGTTCTTCCGACCCTTTCTTTCCATCTTAATCCGTTCATATCAGTTGTCTTTAACTTGTTATTATTCCTTTGCACAGGCCAACGATCCTTTCTGGAAGAGGAAATCTCAGGATAAACCGGCCAAGCAATCACGCAAGAAAACCTTTGCTGTCAAGAAGAAAAAAGCTGCTGCCGCTTCCGGTTCAAACCGTGAAGAGGATGATCCGGCTTCTGAGGTACTAATTAACCCTTATGTCTTTTGATCTTACATTGTCTGAATTTATATTAATAACGCCTTTCGCAGGACCTGGCGGAGGGAAGTAAAGCGGAGAGAGTTGAGGTAATTTCTCTCTCTTCTGATTCAGAACCGTTGCCACCCAAGATCCGCCGGGTGTCCCGGAAATATCCATTTTCTCGCCCTTATGCTCAATTGGATCCCAACTTTCTTTTGAAGAAACAGCAGCACGAAGCTCGCCGGACCACGCGCCATAGCGGCCATGTGGTTGAATCGTCCGGAATACCCCTTACGCCAGCTCGCAGACGCCGCTCCGAGGTTTTGCTCACTCCAACCCTCCTTTATCCAAAAGCAGGCCTCATACGTAAACCACTTAAACCGTCTGATCCCAACTACCAGGAGGCTCCTCTGTCTTCTTCCGGCGAGTCGACCGCTACGCAAGTCCCAGTGCTCAAAATCGTTCCTGGGTAAGTCCTTCTTTCAAATGTCCGTTTTATCTTCCTGTTTTCAACTTTGTGATTCTCATTGTTCTTTTGACCTTTATCAGAATGCCAAAGCCTAGCAAAAAGGCGAAAGCAAATAAACCGGCTGCAGAGACCACTACTGCTGAACCAGCCGAGGACCCTGAAGCGGCCATCCCTCCAAAGGACAACTTTGAAGTTCAGCTCGATGATCCTACTCCTATGGATCATGAAGATGTTGCTGCTCCGGGAGGTGATGACATGGAGAACACGGCTGAACCGGCAAGCCCTGTCCGGGTTAGTCCTCCTCGGGCTAGCCCGGCTCCTGTTAGTCCGGTACACACTTCTGATCCTCTCCAGCCAACTGCTTCCTCGATAGCAGATGTTGAGATAACCGGGTTAGGCTTCACTGCTCCCACGGAGTCTGTCACCTTGGCTAGGCATACTGCCAAGGAAGAGAAACTTCAACAAGATAAAGGCAAGTGGAGCATAGACCTATCAAGCTATGCTCAGCTGAGTGCCCAGGAACTTCATTCCGGGTATCTGAACCGGCTCTTCACCAGCCGCGACTATGAGGCCGGCTTAGTTAGCATGATGAAGGACAAATATGAGGTGACTTTATTTACTTTTGCTTTCTGTTTCCGCTTTGTACTTTGCAATCATACCTTTAGACCATAGTAGCCCCCAAGTGTCGGTTTAGCTTCACTGTAGGTGAACCGGGACTTCAATTATGTCTCAGAATGAATTTACATTAGCCCCCAAGTGCCAAGGTCATAACTTGTTTATCTGCTTGGGACTTGCCTAAAGAAATTTTCTTTCTATACTTCAATTGCAAATTAGCCCCCAAGTGTCGAGTGCATAACTTGTTATGTACTTGAGACTTTGAATAATCTATCCTTCTCACACATTTGCCTTTCTTGCAGGCTGACTTGAACCGGAGAGCTTCGGAGGCAACTGAGCTCCGGAATAGCTTGGCCTTCCATGAAACTGCTTCAACCAAAGCTAAGGAAGAACTTGTCCTTGCTTTGACTAACATGGAAAAATTGAAGAAAGATTTTGAAGCGGAGCGGTCCACATGTGAGGTGCAGAGGGACGCTCTATAAAAAAGAGCAAAGGATGCCGAAGCCGCTCTCAATCCGGTTACGCAGGAACTATCCGGGCTGAAATAGAAAATAGAGAACATGACTTCTGCTATCTTTGGTGAGTATCTGTCTTCGTATATTTGTATCCTTGCAATCTTTGTTCCGCTCCGGTTTAACTCACCAATTGCATACAGGGAGGCACATAACTCATCTTGGAGATGATGTCCGGAAGAAGCTCAAGGCAGCTTATACCCTGGTGGAGCAGCTCTACTCCGGCGCTCAAAGGGCTATCAGTGCCATGTCACACAATAAACCGGCGACGACCACCATCCAAGCCACTCTGGAAAAGTTGTCTGTCCTACCTGTACGTCTTGTTGAGGTGAAGAAGTCTGCTGCGCGAGCTGGCTCTCTCATGGCGCTGACCCGGGCCAAAGCATGGGTCCCTGATTTTGACCCGGCTGAAGCCATAAACGGCTATCCTAGCATGAAAGAGGACGGGTCAGCCTTCTCTGCTGAAGATCTCCGTTCTTTGACCAAGCATATGCGCCCTCTCGCCAGTAAACTTGCCGATGAAGCAGATTTGACAAGGTATTATCCGGCTTACGATCTAGAAAATTCACGGGTGGATCGGCCGGTTTACGACACTAAAAATCTGATCCCACCAGTTCGTAACCACATTTTCGCTCCAGATATTGACCCTTCTGATCTTATCAATGATGAAGTGTACTTCCGTGCCCTCTCCAAGATTGACTGGAGCGCTCCAGGTTTCCAGCAATTGCCTGAAGTCGATGAAGACCCGGAACAAGTTGACCCTCAGCCTTCGCAGCGTGAAGAGGAGTCGTAAACCGTCCGGTTTAACTTGTAGTTGCTGAGTACTTTACCATAAACTTTTGATCCATTCGGGCCTGCAAGTGCCTTGTAATAGGATAATTGAAATACTGCCTTTGTCCCACTATTTATGGTACGATTTGAATTGGCATCTCTCAATTTAATCTTCTGTTTGCAATGCGTAATCCGCTTATATGATCTGTGCCTGGATTAACGAAGCTAAAAGATGTCCTGGCGGTTTACCACCGGACGGATTATACTGATCTGATATATATATATATATATATATATATATATCAAAGGAATAGCTGCTGATCACAAATATATACCATACCTCTGATTAAGTGTGCTTTTCGACCTTAACCCGGTAGGAATAATTGAAGGTGCCGGCGCTGATGAGGCTCTTGGCTCTCTTGTTTGGCTTAGCCTGATGGCCGATCCGGGTTACGATGAACGTCGGTTTAACTCTCGCTGGTGTTCATGACCCAGACTTTAACTTTGCAGATATATGGCCAACTTTGTAGTTGTCCAGTCTCGCATCAATGGACTTGGTTAAAAACCAACGATCATGACGACCAAGATTTGTGATATCATAAAAAATAGAAATAAGGTTTTTTGGGCAAATAAGACCATGTAGCTGCCAGGCTCCAAATTCGAGGCTTTTTATGAGCTGCCAGGCTACTGTCATTAACCATTTTAGCAAAGCTTGTCAAGATGCTCCGCAATCCTTAACCAAATCATTGATGACAAGCTACCCAATGTTTCAAAATCTCGTAAGGATTTTGTCTTTAGGTAATCAACTCGATGATCGTCAATTTAACGTGGCCAAGTTCAGGGTCCCGAAGGAGTAACTTGTGGCAGGTTCGACGGGTCATACCCGGTTTACCTGGACGGCGTGATTTACTTGAGGCAGGCATCCGGGGTTTTAGGTGCATGCACCGGGCTTCCAAGCTATGTTCACTACAAGGGTATTCAACTCTCTGCGAGCCCCCCGGTAGTGTGTGAGCCGTTTTTGCTCGTCGGGGCATATGTTTGAGCTGGGTTGGGCACCAACACTCTCTTTTACCCCTCATCATCATGTGGAAATTGCCGAAGCAACCAGAGCAGTGCTCTTATGATGGGCTTCATACCGTCACCGGCTCAAGACGCCATGGGAAACTCCCTTGCCCGCGGAAGCCCCCATGTGATTCTTGTTTGATAAGATGGCTGATTCCCTGATGTATCAAGGGCGCCGGTTTAGGAGGCCATGGTAAGCTTCCGTAGAAAACTCCCATGTGATACTCCTTTGAAGAACACAACAAATTCCTTGATTCTGTCGGGGGCGCCGGTTTAAGAGGCCATGGAAGGTTTCTTTCGAAGCCCCCATGTGATACTCTTGTGTATAAAAGACACGGTTGATTCCCTGATGCTATTAGGGGCGCCGGTTTAAGAGGGCATGGAAAGCTTCTTTCGAAGCCCCCATGTGATACTCTTTTTGCGAAGAAGATGCCTGATTCCCCGGTGTTCCGGGGGCGCCAGTTTATTTTATTAATTATAATATATACATTGTACATAAAGCGGAGCCAATGGCTCAAGTGTAGTAAGGTCGAAGAAGAGCGATGTTCCACGACCGCTTCGTCTCCTCCTCCGCCGTACGTGAGTCTTTATGTTCTCAAACATTGGCAAGGTAGTATGATCCGTTGTGCATATTTTTGCTGACCACAAAGGGTCCTTCCCAAGGTGGGGATAGCTTGTGCATATCTGTCTGGTCTTGGATGAGCCGGAGCACCAGATCTCCCTCCTGGAATGTTCTGGTCTTAACCCGGCGGCTGTGGTACCGGTGCAGATCTTGTTGATAAATCGTTGATCACGCTGCTGCCGTGTCCCGTTCCTCGTCTAGCCGGTCCAAGTTGTCTTGCCTTGCTTGTTCATTATCCGCTTCAACATAGGCCGCCACGCGTGGTGAATCATGCTGGATATCACTAGGGAGGACCGCTTCAGCACCATATACCATAAAAGGGCGTGTATCATGTTGATCTGTTAGGCGTAGTGTTGATGCTCCATAAGACAGAAGGCAACTCCTCTACCCAGCAACCCAGTGTTCTTTGCAAAGCAACCATAAGCCGGGGCTTGATGCCTCTCAAGATCTCTTGGTTGGCTCTCTCAGCTTGACCATTGGACTGAGGGTGAGCTACTGATGACACATCAAGGCGAATATGTTCTCTTTGACAGAACTCTTCCATCTCTCCTTTAGATAGGTTGGTGCCATTATCAGTTATAATGCTGTGTGGAAAGCCAAACTAGAAAATTACCTTTTTGATGAACTTAACCGCTGTTGCGGCATCACACTTACTGACAGGCTCTGCTTCAACCCACTTTGTAAATTTGTCCACTGCTACTAACATGTGGGTTTTCTGATCTTGGGATCTTTTAAAGGGTCCAACCATATCAAGCCCCCAAGTCGCAAATGGCCAAGTGATTGGAATCATCCGCAGCTCCTGCGCCAGTACATGAGCACGCCGCAAAAATTTCTGGCAAGCGTCACATTTTCTGACCAAGTCCTCTGCGTCGGCGTGAGCCGTCAGCCAGTAGAACCCATGACGAAAAGCTTTAGCTACCAAGGACTTTGAACCGGCGTGATGACCACAATCCCCTTCATGAATCTCTTGAAGAATATCACAGCCTTCCTCTAATGATACGCACCGCTAAAACGCCCCAGAAACGTTGCGGTGATGAAGTTCTCCATTGACGATAGTCATAGACTTAGACCGCCGGATTATCTGTCGGGCCTCAACTTCGTCCTCTGGCAACTCACCTCGGCTCATATACGCCAGATAAGGGAGTGTCCAATCCAGAATAACATGAAGTGATGCGACCAACTGTGCTTCCGGATCAGGAACAGCCAAATCCTCCTCTGAAGGTATCTGCACTGACGGACTATGCAATTCATCCAAGAAGGTATTAGGCAGAATCGGTTTACGCTGAGAGCCCAGCCGGCTCAATGCATCGGCCGCTTCAGTTTTTCGCCGGTCTATGTGGTCCACCTGATATCCCTAGAAGTATCCTGCGATTGCATCCACTTCTCGCCGATAAGCCGCCATGAGCGGATCCTTAGAGTCCCACTTACCAGATACTTGTTGTGCCACCAGATCCGAGTCACCAAAACATTTGACCCAGCTCAAGTTCATCTCCTTGGCCATCCGTAAACCGTGGAGGAGAGCTTCATACTCAACAGCATTGTTAGTACAAGGGAACATTAATCGGAGGACATAACATAACTTATCACCTCATGGGGAAGTTAATACGACTCCAGCCCCCGAGCCCTCCAATTGCCTTGAACCGTCATAGTGAATAGTCCAGTATGTATGATCCTGCTTCTCCTCAGGCGCTTGCAACTCTGTCCAATCCTTGATAAAATCTACTAGTGCTTGCGATATTATAGCAGTACGGGGCACATACTTTAACCCGCGCGGGCTAAGCTCAATGGCCCACTTCGCCACTCTGCCAGTGGCTTCTCTGTTCTGGATTATATCCCCCAACGGAGCTGAGCTGACGATAGTGATTGGGTGGCCCTGGAAGTAGTGCTTCAACTTCCGGTTTGCCATGAACATGCCGTATACCAACTTCTGCCAGTGTGGATATCTTTGCTTCGACTCAATGAGGACATCACTGATGTAGTAAACCGGACGTTGAACCGGATATTCCTTGCCTGCTTCCTTGCGCTCCACCACAATGGCCACGCTAACTGCACGGGCATTGGCGGCCACGTATAACAACATCGGCTCCTTGTCAACGTGGGCAGCAAGAACTGGTGGTTCTGCTAATTGCCGCTTCAAATCCTCGAATGTAGGGTTGGCAGCATCGCTCCATACAAACTGATCCGTCTTTTTCATCATCTAATAAAGCGGGATCGCCATTTCTCCTAAACGGCTGATGAACCGGCTCAATGCTGCAATACGGCCCGCCGCGCGCTGGACATCATTGATACAAGCCGATTTAGCCAAGGATGTGATCGCCTTGATCTTCTCCGGATTAGCCTCAATCCCTCTGTTTGATACTAAGAATCCAAGGAGTTTGCCTGTTGGAACACCAAAAACACACTTCTCCGGATTGAGCATCATCTTGTAAACCCGGAGGTTGTCAAAGGTTTCTTTTAAGTCCTCTATCAGCGTCTTCTCCTTCCTGGATTTTACCACAATGTCATCCACATATGCATGGACATTTCTTCCAATCTGCCCTTGTAGGCAGTTCTGCACACAACGCTGATAAGTTGCTTGGGCACTCTTGAGCCCAAAAGGCATGGATACATAGCAGAAGGCTCCAAAGGGAGTTATGAAAGCTGTCTTCTCCTGGTCCTTAACTGCCATCTTGATCTGATGATAACCTGAATATGCATCCAAAAAACTTAGCCGCTCACATCCCGCCGTAGCATCGATAATCTGATCAATACGGGGGAGAGCAAAAGGATAAGTTGGACAAGCTTTGTTCAAGTGTGTGTAATCAACACACATCTTCCAGGTTCCATTTTTCTTGAGCACCAGTACCGGATTAGCCAACCACTCTGGATGAAATACCTCCACTATGAAACCTGCGGCCAAGAGCCTAGCCACTTCTTCACCTATAGCCTTGCGCCTCTCCTCATTGAAGCGGCGCAGATACTGCTTGACCGGCTTAAATTTCGGATCAATATTAAGACTGCTCAGCGAGTTCCCTCGGTATACCTGGCATGTCAGAAGGTTTCCATGCAAAGATATCCCGGTTCTCACGGATGAACTCGATGAGCGCGCTTTCCTATTTGGGGTCTAGGTTAGCGCTGATAGTGAGCTGCTTAGACGAATCGCCCGGAATAAATTCAACCTACTTGGTCTCCTCTGCTGATTTGAATTTCAATGCCGGATCATGCTCTGTAGTTGGCTTTTTCAGCGGGGAAATATATGATAGATAAACATTGTCCTTGTAGAACTTCAGCTCCTCCGTAGCACAAACTGCCTCAGCATATGCCGCGTCTCCTACCTCGCATTCCAATGCGATCTTGCGGCTCCCGTGAACCGTGATGGTTCCCTTGTGACCAGGCATCTTGAGCTGCAGATAAACATAACACGGTCTAGCCATGAACTTGGCATAAACCGGCCTCCCAAACATAGCGTGATATGGGCTCCTGATCTTTACAACCTCAAAGGTCACCGTCTCCGATCTAGAGTCCTGCTCATCCCCAAAGGTAACTTCCAGATCGATTTTTCCAACTGGGTAAGCCGATTTACCTGGCACCACTCCATGGAACACCGTGTTGGACTGCCGGAGCTTCTTATCTAAAAACCCCATACGTCGAAAAGTCTCATAGTATAGGATATTGATGCTGCTGCCTCCATCCATAAGCACCTTTGTGAACTTATAGCCACCCACCTGTGGAGCCACCACCAAGGCTAGCTGACCCGGATTATCAACCCGTGGTGGGTGATCCTCTCTGCTCCATACAATGGGTTGCTCAGACCAACGTACAAAATGTGGTATCGCCGGTTCAACTACATGTACTGCTCGCTTCAGAACCTTTTGATCTCGTTTGCACAAACTTGTGGTGAAAACATGATATTGGCCACTGCTTAGTTCCTTCGGATTATTCTGGTATCCGGATTGCTGTTGCTGCTGACGCTGTTGATTGCCTTGGTTGTTGTATCCGCCCTGACCATGCTATTGGTTATGTTGGTGCTGATTGTTGCCATTGTGGTTATTGTTACCGCCGTGATATCCTGATCCGGATCCACCACCCTGGTAACCCGGACCCTGAAAACCGGGACCTGACCCGCCGCCGGGGGGCCGGTGGTTATACTTGGCCTGTTTCATAAACTCCTGCATAATAAAACAATCCTTCTAGAGATGTGTAGCTGGGTTTTCCTCTGTACCGTGTTTTGGGCAAGGCACGCTCAACTGGCGATCTAGATTGATGGGTGGCCTCCCGTTGCGTGGGGGTGGTCTACCCTTGCGGCGCTGCCCGTTGTCTTGTACATTGGTATTGGCCACGATGTCCGAGCTGCCTTCCGCTTTACGCTTGCCATTGTAACCTGTACCTGCCGGATTAGCGTGCGCCCGTTTACCGTTTTTGCTCACTTTCCCGGACTTGTCTCCGTCCGCGTCTGGATACTTGGTGTTATCAGAGTCTCCATACTTTACCAAAGCGCCCACGAGCGTTCCCATGTCATTGCATTCACGCTTGAGTCGTTCCCGCTTCTGCCTCAAAGGCTCAAACCGGCAATTGCCTTCCAAGGTTACTATAGCCGTGCTTGGATTGATGCTATTGGAGGAGTGCAAAATTTCTGATACTTGCCGCACCCAACTGGTGGTGGTCTCTTGCTCTCCTTGAACACAGGCTGCCAAGTCAACCACAGACATCGGTTGCTTGCATGTGTCTTTGAAATTATTGATGAACCGGCGACGCAACTCGCCCCATGATCCGATGGAGTTAGGTGGTAAACCTTTTAGCCATGTCCGGGCCGTGCCATCAAGCATCATCGTGAAGTATTTGGCACACGCAGCTTCGTCCACATCAAGCATCTCCATAGCCATCTCATAACTTTCAACCCATACCTCCGGAGCCAGATCCGCCGTGTAGTTGGGTACCTTGCGCGGGCCCTTGAAGTCTTTGGGTAATTTCACGTTCCGTAAAGCGGGGATGAGACACTGCACCCCTAAGGAACTGGACATGATTCCTGTTTCTGTGGTGGTGGGGTGAACCGGCGTTGCTTGACGGGTGTCGTCGCGGGCAGTATGTCTAGCCTGGTCCACCGCCTCTTGGGCGTGTGCTCCTGCTCCTGCCGGATTATCCTACCTTTGTCGGTGCCGTCTCCGTGCGCTGCTAGATACGACCGGTTCATCCAGGTGCCTCTTGAAACTCTGGCTTGGGAGGTGGGTTGAATGAATCCTCTCCCGGCTATAAGAATACGCCTGCTGTTGTGTTAACGCTGTGTCCAGCAACTCCTTAGCCCGTCGTGCCTCCATTGCTATGGGGGACGTCCCCTCAATGGGAAGAGTGGCCAGCCATGAAGCGGCGGCGATAATGTTGTGCAACAGGTTAGAATAGTGACCGGGAGGAGTGGGCACGTGCGGCGTCAGCACAACTTGGCGGTTCCGCTCTGTGGTTGGTGGCTGAACCGACGCGCCCGTCCCCGGAGCTCCTTCCCGGTTTACCTTTGTGCGGTTACTGGTTCCCGCTCCTAGTGTGCTGAAGAGATTCCTTGCCTCGTAAACCGGCGGTAAACGAGATTGTTGCCTTTTGTACATTACCTCCTTTGAAGCGTTCTGATCCAGCCTGAGCCGAAAAGCTTGGGAGTCTAGCTCTGGCTGCCTTGTAGCCATCCTGGCCTTCTCCGCATCTAGATCCAACTTAGCTTGCTCAATGCTGCTCTTCAACTGAGCGATCTCCGCATCATGCTGCGCCTTGTCGGGCTGGGCTACTTCAACTGTTGCGAGCACCGTCAAGTTATCGACTAAGGTGGTTAGGATGTCAGAGGGTGACGGGGGAAGATCTCCAACTCTGGCTCCTGCTGCCTCTGAGGTTATCGCCCCGGTCGTCGAGGGCTGCTTCATAGGTTGTGATCCGGCCATGAAAACAGCAACCCTGTTCGGTGGATCAAAGGGATCCGGAATACTACCGCCATCGGACACACCCTCGGACCGGCCGTCTTGCAACAGATACAAAGATTCGGTCTCTCCAGATGAAGATTCATTGTCGGAATAGACAACTGTCTCGCCCCCAGAATCTGATCCGTCCTCGGCTTGTACTCCATGCACTGCTCCAACGAAAACATGCTTCAGGGTGGGCTAAATCCGGGCCGATCTCGCACGCTGAGCCGGCTCGACGATGTTGGGGAAGATGTCCGACTCAGGTCCCGGTTCGCCGATCTTGCCGATGAAGACGTGGATGCCGCCGAAGGGGACCCGATACCCGTATTCGAATGAATCGGCCTCGGGGCCCCAGCCGGCATTGTCAATGTAGATCCGGCCACGACGACTCTTGGTCATCCAACCCACTGCGTAACCCTTGAGCCCTTCAAAGATGCCCTTCAAGAACTCGAAACCATCGTGCCATAGCCCCACGGTGGGCGCCAACTGTCGTGGATTTAGCACGGCAGATGTCCGGGTTAACGGACTTAGGTGTGAGGCCATCGCTCGGGTTAGCTTAAAGGGGTTAAAGCGGACGAAGGACACATGGATTTTTATACTAGTTCGGCCCCTTCGATCAAGGTAAAAGCCTACGTCTAGTTTGGTGTGGTATTGCTTGTGCTTCGATGACCAGGGAGCGAATCCGCTTTGCTTGTGTCTCGAGCTGTTGTTTCTTGTCCTTGAACCGTCGCCGGGTCGTCCCTTTATATAGGAGACGACGCCCGGTCCGGTTTACAGAGTCCTGAGGCCGGCTTATAACGTGGCCGCCTCGGTCTCTACTCTTTCTATCTTACATCCCAAGTTACATGGTACGACGGTTTACAGACCGTGGGCCTTATACATTGGCCCTAAACCTCTATGGGCTATGACCTCTTGTTATATATTCTACTGGGCTTGTAATAATACGACCTTGTCAGTGTAATCCGGACCCTCCTGGCCGGTTTATACCTGCTAGTAATATCCCTGACAGATGGGATACTTCCAGTTGGAAGAGCACATACCCATGGTGCGCCCTCTGGTGTCACAGATGGGTTGTTTCACATTGGAAGAACCTTCGTGGGTGCCCTCCTCGTGCTCGTGGTCGTGGTCGATGAGATCTGACTTGGCAATTGAGGATCCCAAGCCGCCGCCGTAGAACGTGTCCTTCAGAAATGACAAAATGGGCTCGATGGCATATAAAGCTCGCAAATCCTTAACCGATTTGTCGAGGAGATCAGCGGCAGGGTTGTCGAAGAGATCAACAACGGTTGAACCAAAGGGGTTGGGGATGGACCACTTAACCTATGACATGGCCAGTGTGAAACCGTCGCTATGGACGAGCTTGATGTTGTAGCCAGCTTTCCCGAGATATAGTAATACGCTTGCCCGATGATATGAAGCCTTTGGCATGGCAAGGTAGTCAACGTCTTCGCCGACTTCCACGTTGACGTGTTGCTCCGGGATCGACAGGTCGGGGCGAACGGCGGCCACCTCGCCAACGTTCGCCGGAGAGGCCATGATAAACCTCTTCTTGGCCGAACACTCGTCGGGCTCCTTGGGATACGTGGTCGAGCTTAGGCTGTGACATTCTGGAGTAGGGGATGTGGATCTGGCGGGGAGGGACTGCTAATTCTCGAGCTTGCATTGTATTCCCTCGAAGAGGAAAGGGTGATGCAGCATAGTAGCGTAAGTATTTCGCTTAGTTTTTGAGAACCAAGGTATCAATCTAGTAGGAGACCACGCGCGAGTCCCTCGCACCTGCACAATCAAATAAGAACTTCGCAGCCAACGTGATAAGGGGTTGTCAGTCCCTTTACGATCTGATAGAGATGATAGTTTGATATTTTTGGTATTTTTGATTATAAGAACAGAAAGTAAAAGTGGATAAGTAAAGTAGATTGTAGATTGATATGTTGAGAATAGGCCCGGGGGCCATAGTTTTCTCTAGTGGCTTCTCTCATGATAGAAATATTCTACAGCGGGTAAACAAATTACTATCGAGCAATTGATAGAAAAGCTAATAATTATGAGACTATCTAGGCATGATCATTATATATAGGCATCACGACTGAGACAAGTAGACCGAAACGATTCTGCATCTACTACTATTACTCCACACATCGACCGCTATCCAGCATGCATCTAGTGTATTAAGCTCATAAGAACAGAGTAACGCCTTAAGCAAGATGACATGATGTTGAGGGATAAACTCAAACTTAGTGATATAAACCCCATCTTTTTATCCTTGATGGCAACAATACAATACGTGCCTTGCTGCCCCTACTGTCACTGGGAAAGGACACCGCAAGATTGAACCCAAAGCCAAGCACTTCTCCCATTGCAAGAACTATAGATCTAGTAGGCCAAACCAAACCAATAATTCGAAGAGACTTGCAAGGATATTATAATCATACATAAAGAGTTCAGAGAAGAACCAAATATTTCTCATAGATAATCTCGATCATAAACCCACAATTCATCGGATCTCGACAAACACACCGCAAAAAGAGATTACATCGAATAGATCTCCTCGAAGACTGAGAAGAACTTTGTATTGAGATCCAAAGAGAGAGAAGAAGCCATCTAGAAACTAGCTATGGACCCGAAGGTCTGTGGTAAACTACTCACAACTCATGGTGAGGCGATGATGATGATGAAAAAGCACTCCGTGGAAGATCCCCCCTCCGGCGGAGCTCCGGAACAGGCCCCTAGATGGGATCTCATGGGAACAGAAGGTTGCAGCGGTGGAACTAGGGTTTTCTCCGTTGGTCTGATAGTTTCAGGGTACGTAGGTATATATAGGAGGAAGGAGGGCACCGGGGGCCAAACGTGGGGCCATGAGGCAGGGGGGCGCGCCCTATAGGGGGGGGGTGCCCCCCACCCACGTGGGCGCCACGTGTGCCCTACTCCGTAGTTCTCAAGTCTCCCGTGCGTGATTTTCTCCAAAAATATCTCTCCGAAGGTTTCATTCCGTTTGGACTCCGTTTGATATTCCTTTTCTGTAAAACCCTGAAATAGGCAAAAAACATCAATCTGGACTGGGCCTTTGGGTTAGTAGGTTAGTCCCAAAAATAATATAAAAGTGTATAACAAAGCCCATTAAACATCCAAAATATCATAAATAATAGCATGGAACAATAAAAAATTATAGATACATTGGAGACGTATCAAGCATCCCCAAGCTTAATTCCTGCTCGTCCTCGAGTAGGTAAATGATAAAAACAGAATTTTTGAGGTGGAATGCTAACCAACATAGTTTTTCAATGTAATTCTTTTAATTGTGGCATGAATGTTCAAATCTCAAAGATTCAAGACAAAAGTCTATATTGACATAAGAAATAATAATACTTCAAGCATACTAACAAAGCAATCATGTCTTCTCAAAATACTATAGCTATAGAAAGTTATCCCTACAAAATCATATAGTATGGCTATGCTCCCTCTTCATCACACAAAATATTCATATCGTGCACAACCCCGATTTCAGCCAAGCATTTGTTTTCATACTCTATTCTTTCAAATCATTCAACTTTCACGCAATACATGAGCGTGAGCCATGGACATAGCGCTATGTGGAATAGAGAGGTGGTTGTGGAGAAGACAAAAGAAGGGAGATAGTCTCACATAAACTAGGCGTATCAACGGGCTATGGAGATGCCCATCAATAGATATCAATGTGAGTGAGTAGGGATTGCCATGCAACGGATGCACTAGAGCTAAAAATGTATAAAAGCTCAACAAAAGAAACTAGTGGGTGTGCATCCAACTTGCTTGCTCATGAAGACCTAGGGCATTTGAGGAAGCCCATGATTGGAATATACAAGCCAAGTTCTATAATGAAAATTCCCACTAGTATATGAAAGTGACTAAACATGAGACTCTCTATCATCAAGAACATGGTGCTACTTTGAAGCACAACTGTGGAAAAAGATAGTAGAAATTGTCCCTTTTTCTTTTCTTATTTTCTTTTTTTGGGCCGTTTTTTTTTTCTTTGGCCTTTCTTTTTTTTTCTTTTTTTTCTTTGGAGGGGCTTTCTTGATTTAGCCTTTCCTCACATGGGACAATGCTCTAATAATGATGATCATCACACTTTCATTGCAACTAGATATTACAACTCGATACTAGAACAAAGTATGACCTATATGAATGCCTCCGGCGGTGTACCAGGATGTGCAATGAATCAAGAGTGACATGTACGAAAAATTATGCATGGTCGCTTAGCCACAAGTACGATGTCAACTACATGATCATGCATGGCAATATGACAATATGAAGCGTGTCATATGAACGAAACGGTGGAAAGTTGCATGGCAATATATCTCGGAATGGCTATGGAAATGCCATGATAGGTAGGTATGGTGGCTGTTTTGAGGAATATATATGGTGGCTGTTTTGAGGAAGGATATATAGTGGGTGTATGGTACCGGCGAAAGTTGCACGGTACAAGAGAGGCTAGCAATGGTGGAAGGGTGAGAGTGCGTAATATCCATGGACTCAAGATTAGTCATAAGAACTCATATACTTATTGCAAAAATTTACGAGTCATCAAAACAAAGCAATCACCGCATGCTCCTAGGGGAGAGGTTGGTAGGAGTTAACCATCGCGCACCCCGACCTCCACACAAAGGTTGACACTTTACAAATACCTCATGCTCTAACTTCGTCACATAGCGGTTCACCATATGTGCATGCTACGAGAATCACTAACCTTAACACAAGAATTTCTCAATTTCAAAATAACTCCATTAGCATGACTCTAATATCACTATCCTCATATCTCAAAACAATTATCAAGCATCCAATTTCTCATCATATTCAATGCACTCAGTGTGAAAGTTTTTACTACATTGATATTGGATGTCTATCATGTGAAGACTAGTTTTATAGCCTAAGCACATTACCATGCTGTTTTAATAGACTCTCAAATGGATATAAGTGAAGCATGAAAGTTCAACAATTTCTTTAAAATATTACCACCACCGTGCTCTAAAAGATATAAGTGAAGCACTAGAGCAAAACTATTCAACTCAAAAGATATAAGTGAAGCACATAGAGTGTTCTAACAATTCCTAGGCCATATTTAACTCTCTCAAATAGGCGTGTACAGCAAGGATAATTTTGGCAAACTAAAAAGCAAAGACTCAAATTATACAAGACGCTCCAAGTAAAACACATATCATGTGGTGAATAAAAATATAGCTCCGAGTATAGTTATCGATGGATGAAGACGAAAGAGGGGATGCCTTCCCAGGGCATCCCCAAGCTTAGGCTTTTGGTTGTCCTTGAATTTTACCTTGGGGTGCCATGGGCATCCCCAAGCTTAGGCTTTTGCCACTCTTTGTTCCATAGTCCATCAAAGCAATACTCAAAACTTGAAAACTTCACAACACAAAACTTAGACAAAAATCTCGTGAGCTCCGTTAGTATAAGAAAGCAAACCACTACTCAAAGGTACTGCAATGAATTCATTCTTTGTTTATATTGGTCTTAAACCTACTGTATTAAAACTTCTTTATGGTTCATACTTCCCAATAGTACTCATAGATGCATTGAAATAAGCAAACAACACACGAAAAACAGAATCTGTCAAAAACATGACAGTCTGTAGTAATCTATAGGTTTCGCATACTTCTGTAACTCCAAAAAATTCAAACTAAATTGTTAAACATGAGGAATTTGTGTATTAATCATATTCATAAAGAATCAACTAAATATCACGCTCCAGTAAAATCTGATGACCATTCTAGCGAGCGCTAACGATTCTGTTTTTCATAGCAAGATCATATAAACTTCACACAAGTCTTCCCAAAGGTTCTACTTGGCACAAACACTAATTAAAACACAAAACTACATCTAAACAAAATCTAGATGCAATATTTATTCCTAAAAAAAATAAAAACAAAAAAAAAATATAAAATTGGGTTACCTCCCAACAAGCTCTTTCTTTATAGCCTTTAAGATAGGCTTGAGAATTCAATGATGCTCACATGAAAGACAAGGATTGAAGCACAAACAGAGCATCATAAAACATGTGACAAACACATCTAAGTTTAACATACTTCCTATGCATAGGCATCTTATAGGAAAATAAATTAGCAATACAAGCAAGATCTAACATATGCAAGGAAGAAGAAAGAAACAATAGCAATCTCAACATAACGAGAGGTAATTTAGTAACATGAAAATTTCTACAACCATGTTTTCCTCTCTCATAATAATTGCATGTAGGATGATAAGCAATTTCAACTATATATCTATCACATAACATATTCTCAACACGATCCACATGCATAAGAAGTTGGCACTCGTCCAAAATAGTGGGATCAACATTAACTAAAGTCGTGACCTCTCCAAGCCCACATTTATCAAAAATTTCATAAGATTGAATATTCTCCAAATATGTGGGATCTAAAGTTGACACTCTTCCAAACCCACTTTCAATAATATAGCAAACATTATTATCGATCACATATTCATCATGGGGTTTAAATACATTATCAAGATCATAAGAAGAATCACCCCAATCATGATCATTGCAACAAGTAGAAGTCATAGCAAAACTAGCATCCCCAAGCTTGAGGTTTTGCATATCATTAACACATTTGACATTAAGAGAATTTATAATAACATCGTTGCAATCATGATTTTCATCGAAGGAACTATCAAGTATGGGTGCAATAGCAACGATCTCATGTTTAACATAAGGAACTATATCAAATTCATCTTCATAAATATTGGCATCATGGCCAAAAGAATAGCAAGCGTCATGTTCATCAAGGGATATTTCAATCAAATCATCGGAATCATAATTATCTATAGATTCATGCATATCATTATTTCAATCAAAGCAGCGGTCATTCTTTCAATAAATTCTCTGACATAGACATTATGAGCATAGTTTTCAAAGCAATATTTAAGTATGTCAAAATTTTCAGATTCGTAGAGAGTAATATCATACTTTTCAATCAAAGAAGCAACTTCATAAGCACCATTAAAAGCAACAAATTCTTCAATTTGTTCGATATCGTAGTAACTATAAACACCCTTTGCATAAGAAGATAAGAATTCATTATCATTAAACTCACATAGGTAGGGGAGGTGTTTTTATGGTTCTTAGAGCAACAAGTAAATTCACAAATTTCACAAAGATTCCAAGCTTAACACAGCAATCTGTTTATTTGATCCCACAAGAGTCTCCCCTTTTCAGACAAACAGTGACGCACAAAATAAGCATGCTCATCTAAAGATTTCCCATCAACTAGGCTAGTTGGGGTTTCAGCACGAGTGCATAAGTATTGAAGATGATCCAAATAGAACACTTTAAGGTGATCCATAACAATAGACTTTTAGCAAGCAAAGATGCAAGCAAATTGAGGCACATAGCAACACAAGCAAACAAGAAGCAAGCGAACGATAAACACACGGCAGAAGAAGGGCAAATAAAATGGCAAGGATGAAGTGGGGGAGAGGAAAACGAGAGGCAAAAAATGTAATGCGAAGGATAAGGGTTTGTGATAGGTACTTGGTATAGGACTTTTGCGGGAGCCTCCCCGGCAATGGCACCAGAAATTCTTCTTGCTACTTCTCGAGCTTGCGTTGTATTCCTTCGAAGAGGAAAGGGTGATGCAGCACATTAGCCTAAGTATTTCCCTCAGTTTTTGAGAACCAAGGTATCAATCCAGTACGAGACCACGCGCGAGTCCCTCACACCTACACAAACAAATAAGAACTTCATAGCCAACGCAATAAGGGGTTGACAGTCCCTTTACGGTCACTTACGAAAGTGAGATCTGATAGAGATGATAGTTTGATATTTTTGGTATTTTTGCTTATAAGAACATAAAGTAAAAGCGGATAATTAAAGTAGATTGTAGATTGATATGTGGAGAATAGACCTGGGGGCCATAGTTTTCTCTAGTGGCTTCTTGATACGTCTCTAACGTATCTATAATTTTTTATTGTTCCATGCTATTATTTATGAAGTCTTGGATTTTTAATGGGCTTTATCATTCACTTTTATATCATTTTTTGGACTAACCTACTAACCCAAAGGCCCAGTCCAGATTGCTGTTTTTTTGCCTATTTCAGGGTTTTGCAGAAAAGGAATATCAAATGGAGTCCAAATGGAATGAAACCTTCGCGAGAGATATTTTTGGAGGAAATCACGCTTGGGAAATGTCAGGACCAAGTCAGGGGACGAGGGGCCAGCCCTCAAGGGTCGGGGGCGCGCCCCTGCCTCGAGGCTGGCCCACACGGCCCCCGGTGCCCTCCTTCTTCCTATATATACCCCAGAAACTCCATACACAGAGAGAAAACCCTAATTCCACCGCCGTAGCTTCTGTTCCCATGGAGATCCCATCTTGGAGCCTGTTCCGGGAGGGGATCCATCACGGAGGCCTTCATCATCATCATCATCGCCCTCACCATGAGTTGTGAGTAGTTTACCACAGACCTTCGGGTCCATAGCTAGTATCTAGATGGCTTCTTCTCTCTCTCTCTCGATCTCAATACAAAGTTCTCCTCGGTCTTCGAGGAGATCTATTCAGTGTAATCTCTTTTTGCGGTGTGTTTGACGAGATCCGATGAATTGTGAGTTTATGATCAAGGTTATCTGTGAAAGATATTTGGTTCTTCTCTGGACTTTTTATGTGTGCTCATAATATCCTTGCAAGTCTCTTCGAATTATTGGTTTGGTTTGGCCTACTAGATCTATAGTTCTTGCAATGGGAGAAGTGCTTGGCTTTGGGTTCAATCTTGTGGTGTCCTTTCCCAGTGACAGTAGGGGCAGCAAGGCACGTATTGTATTGTTGCCATCGAGGATCAAAAGATGGGGTTTTCATCATATTTCTTGAGTTTATCCCTCTACATCATGTCATCTTGCTTAAAGTGTTACTCTGTTCGTATGAACTCAATACACTAGATGCATGCTGGATAGCGGTCGATGTGTGGAGTAATAGTAGTAGATGCAGGTAGGAGTAGGTCTACTTGTCTCGGACGTGATGCCTATATACAATGATCTTGCCTAGATAGTCTCATAATTATTCGCTTTTCTATCAGTTGCTCGACGGTAATTTGTTTACCCACCGTAGAATATCGCTATCATGAGAGAAGCCACTAGAGAAAACTATGGCCCCCGGGTCTATTCTCAACATATCAATCTACATCTACTTTACTTTTCTTGCTTTTATTTGCTTTTTTATTTAACTAAAAATACCAAAAATATAATTATCATCTCTATCAGATCTCACTCTCATAATTGACCGTAAAGGGATTTACAACCCCTTATCGCGTTGGCTGCGAAGTTCTTATTTGTTTGTGCAGGTGCGATGGACTGGCGCGTGGTCTCCTACTGGATTGATACCTTGGTTCTAAAAAAACTGAGGGAAATACTTACGCTAATGTGCTGCATCTCCCTTTCCTCTTCGAGGGAATACAACGCAAGCTCAAGAGGTAGCAAGAAGAATTTCTGGCGCGTTGCCGGAGAGGCTTATGCAAAATTCATATACCAAGTACCTATCACAAACCCTTATCCTTCGCATTACATTTATTTGCCTCTCGTTTTCCTCTCCCCCACTTCACCTTTGCCGTTTTATTCACCCTTCTTCCGTCGTGTGTTTTTCGTTCGCTTGCTTCTTGTTTGCTTGGGTGTGTTGGACTGCTTACTTGTCACTATCGCTCAGAGCAATACCAAATTGTGTGACTTCTCCAATACCAACAAAAATGATTTTATTAGCACTCCGATTGCTCCTATTACCGATTCTGAATCTTGTGAGATCAATGCTACTTTGTTGAATCTTTTCATGAAAGATCAATTCTCCGGCCTTCCTAGTGAAGATGCCGCTACCCATCTAAACAACTTTGTTGATTTGTGTGATATGCAAAAGAAAAGGGATACGGATAATGATATTGTTAAATTGAAGTTATTTCCGTTTTCACTTAGAAATAGTATTGGTTCTCCTCTTTATCTAGAAATAGTATTGGTTCTCCTCTTTATCTCTAAGTATTTCCCTCCTGCTAAGATCATCTCTCTTAGAAACGATATTATGAATTTTAAGCAACTAGATCATGAGCATGTTGCACAAGCTTGGGAGAGAATGAAATTAATGATATGTAATTTCCCCACACATGGTTTGAATCTATGGACGATTATTCAGAACTTTTATGCTGGCTTGAATTTTGCTTCTAGAAATCTTTTAGATTCGTCCGCCGGAGGCACTTTCATGGAAACTACCTTAGGAGAAGCTACCAAACTCCTAGATAATATTATGGTTAATTATTCTCAATGGCACACCGAAAGATCTACTAGTAAAAAAGTGCATGCTATCGAAGAAATTAGTGTTTTGAGTGGAAAGATGGATGAACTTATGAAATTGTTTGCTGCTAAGAGTTCTTCTTCTGATCCTAATGATATGCCTTTATCCACTTTGATTGAGAATAACAATGAATCATTGGACGTGAATTTTGTTGGTAGGAATAATTTTGGTAACAATGCTTATAGAGGTAATTTTAATCCTAGGCCTTTTCCTAGTAATTCCTCAAATAATTTTGGTAATTCCTACAACAACTCTTATGGAAAGTTGCCTTCTGAATTTGAAACTAGTGTTAAGGAGTTTATGATCTCGCAAAAGAATTTCAATGCTATGCTTGAAGAGAAATTGCTTAAAGTTGATGAATTGGCTAGAAGTGTGGATAGCATTAATCTTGATGTTGATTCTTTGAAACTTAGATCTATCCCACCTAAGCATGATATCAATGAGTCTCTCAAAGCCATGACAATTTCCATTGATGAATGCAAAGAAAGAACCGCTAGAATGCGTGCTAAAAGAGAAGATTATATTAAATCGTGTTCTTCTAGTTATCGTGAAAATAAAGATGAAGATCTGAAAGTTATTGATGTGTCTCCTATTAGATCCTTGTTTTCTAGTATTAATATTGATGAGAATAGGATTGAAGATGATTCTGCTTTAAGGTGTCCCAATAATTTGGAGTTTTAGATCTTCATGCTAAAATTGCTAAAAGTGGGATTGAGGAGATTAAAACTTTGCATAGTGATGAACCCACTACTTTGGATTTCAAGGGATTCAATTATGATGATTGATGTTTGATTGATTGTATTTCTTTGTTCCAATCCGTGCTAAATTCTCCGCATGCTTATAGTAAAAATAAAGCTTTCACTAAACATATAGTTGATGCTTTGATGCAATCTTATGAAGAAAAACTTGAGTTGGAACTTTCTGATGAATGGGAACCTACTAACAAAATAAAAATAAAAGATCATGAATGCTATGCTTTGTGTGATTTGGGTGCTAGTGTCTCCACTATCCCAAAAATTTTGTGTGATTTGCTAGGGTTCCATGAGCTTGATGATTGTTCCTTAAATTTGCATCTTGCGGATTCCACTATTAAGAAACCTATGGGAAGAATTAATGATGTTCTTATTGTTGCCAATAGGAATTATGTGCCCGTAGATTTCATTGTTCTTGATATAGATTGCAATCCTTCATGTCCTATTATTCTTGGTAGACCTTTCCTTAGAACGATTGGTGCAATTATTGATATGAAGGAAGCAAATATTAGATCCCAATTTCCGTTAGGGAAAGGCATGGAACACTTTCCTAGAAAGAAAATCAAATTACCATATGAATCTATCATGAGAGCCACTTATGGATTGCCTTCCAAAGATGGCAATACCTAGATCTATCTTGTATTGTGCCTAGCTACGGGCGTAAAACAATAGCGCTTGTTGGGAGGCAACCCAATTTTATGTTTTTTGCTTTTGTTGCTGGTAGGGAATAAATATTGCATCTAGCCTCTGATTAGATGTGTTTTAATGTTTTGTTTAGTGTTTGTGCCAAGTAGAACCTTTGGTAGGACTTGTGTGAAGTTTATACGATCTTGCTGTGAAAAACAGAATCGTTAGCGCTCGCTAAAGTAGTCTTCAGATTTTACTGGAGCATGCATTTTAGTTGATTCTTTTTTATTCTGATTGGTAGTCAAATTGCGCAAATTTACCAATTTGGTATGAATTTTTTGGAGTTCCATAAGTAGGCGAACCCAGCAGATTACTACAGACTGTTCTGTTTTTGACAGATTCTGTTTTTCATGTGTTGTTTGCTTATTCCGATGCATCTATGAGTAATATTGGATATGCTAGTGGAGTGATTATGAAATTGAGAAATATTTGTGTTAAGGTTAGTGATTCCCGTAGCATGCATGTATGGTGAACCGTTCTGTGACTAAGTTAAAGCATGAGGTATTTGTAGAGTGTCAACCTTTGTGTGGAGGTCGGGGGCGCGCGATGGTTAACTCCTACCAACCTCCCCCCTAGGGGCATGCGTTGATTGATTTGTTTTGATGACTCGTAAATTCTTGCAATAAATATATGAGTTCTTATGACTAAGGTTGAGTCCATGGATTATACGCACTCTCACCCTTCCACCATTGCTAACCTCTCTTGTACCGCGCAACTTTCGCCGGTGCCATAAACCCAGTATATGTCTTGCCTCAAAACAACCACCATATTGTTCCTCAAAACAGCCACCATACCTACCTATCATGTCATTTCCATAGCCATTCCGAGATATATTGCCATGCAACTTTCCACCGTTCCTTTTATATGACACGCATCATATTGTCATATTGCCATGCATGATCATGTAGTTGACATCGTATTAGTGGCAAAGCCACCATGCATAATCTTTTCATACATGTCACTCTTGTTTCATTGGACATACCGGTACACCGCCGGAGGCATTCACATAGAGTCATACTTTGTTGTTGTAGTATCGAGTTGTAATTTCGTGTTGTAATGAAAGTGTGATGATCATCATTATTAGAGCATTGTCCCATGGGAGGAAAGGCTGAATCTATAAAGCCCTCCGCAAAAAAAGGCCAAAAAAAAGAAAGGCCCAAAAAAAAGAAATAAAAAGAAAAAAAGAAAGAAAAAGAAAAAAAAGGGACAATTGCTACTATCTTTTTCCACACTTGTGCTTCAAAGTAGCACCATGTTCTTCATTGTAGAGAGTCTCATGCTTAGTCACTTTCATATACTAGTGGGAATTTTCGTTATAGAACTTGGCTTGTATATTCCAACGATGGGCTTCCTCAAATGCCCTAGGTCTTCGTGAGCAAGCAAGTTGGATGCAGACCCACTAGTTTCTTTTGTTGAGATTTCATTCATATTTAGCTCTAGTGCATCCGTTGCATGGAAATCCCTACTCACTCACATTGATATCTATTGATGGTCATCTCCATAGCCCGTTAATATGCCTAGTCGATGTGAGACTATCTCCCTCATTTTGTCTTCTCCACAACCACCTCTGTTCCACCCATAGTGCTATATCCATGCCTCACGCTCATGTATTGCGTGAAAGTTGAAAGGTTTGAAAAGATAGAGTATGAAAACAAGTGCTTGGCTGAAATCTGGGTTGTGCATGATATGAATATTTTCTGTGATAACAAGGGAGCATAGCCAACACTATATGATTTTGTAGGGATAACTTTCTTTAGCCATAGTATTTTGAGAAGACATGATTGCTTTGTTAGTATTGCTTGAAGTATTGTTATTTCTTATGTCAATATAGACTTTTATCTTGAATCTTTCATATATGAACATTCATTCCACAATAAAGAAAATTACATTGAATAACTATATTGGTTAGCATTCCACATCAAAAATTCTTTCTTTATCATTTACCTACTCGAGGACGAGCAGGAATTAAGCTTGGGGATGCTTGATACGTCTCTAACGTATCTATAATTTTTGATTGTTCCATGCTATTATTTATGAAGTCATGGATATTTAATGGGCTTTATCATTCACTTTTATATCATTTTTGGGACTAACCTACTAACCCAAAGGCCCAGTCCAGATTGCAAGTTTTTGCCTATTTCAGGGTTTTGCAAAAAAGGAATATCAAACGGAGTCCAAACAGAATGAAACCTTCGCGAGAGACATTTTTGGAGGAAATCACGCTCGGGAAACGTCAGGACCAAGTCAGGGGACGATAGATCTATAGTTCTTGCAATGGGAGAAGTGCTTGGCTTTAGGTTCAATCTTGCGGTGTCCTTTCAGAGTGACAGTAGGGGCAGCAAGGCATGTATTGTATTGTTGCCATCGAGGATAAAAAGATGGGTTTTTCATCATATTGCTTGAGTTTATCCCTCTACATCATGTCATCTTGCTTAAAGCGTTACTATGTTCGTATGAACTCAATACACTAGATGCGTGCTGGATAGCGGTCGATGTGTGGAGTAATAGTAGTAGATGCAGGCAGGAGTCGGTCTACTTGTCTCGGACGTGATGCCTATATACAATGATCATGCCTAGATAGTCTCATAATTATTCTCTTTTCTATCAATTGCTAGACAGTAATTTGTTTACCCGCCGTAGAATATCGCTATCATGAGAGAAGCCACTAGAGAAAACTATGGCCCCCGGGTCTATTCTCAACATATCAATCTACATCTACTTTACTTTTCTTGCTTTTATTTGCTGTTTTATTTAACTAAAAATACCAAAAATATAATCATCATCTCTATCAGATCTCACTTTCGTAAGTGACCGTAAAGGGATTGACATCCCCTTATCGCGTTGGCTGCGAAGTTCTTATTTGTTTGTGCAGGTGCGAGGGACTGGCGCGTGGTTTCCTATTGGATTGATACCTTGGTTCTCAAAAACTGAGGGAAATACTTACGCTACTATGCTGCATCTCCCTTTCCCCATCGAGGGAAAACAACGCAAGCTCAAGAGGTAGCACTTCTCTCTTGATAGCAATATTCTACGGCGGGTAAACAAATTACCGTCGAGCAATTGATAGAAAAGCGAATAATTATGAGACTATCTAGGCATGATCATTATATATAGGCATCACGACCGAGACAAGTAGACCGAAACGATTCTGCATCTACTACTATTAGTCCACACATCGACCGCTATCCAACATGCATCTAGTGTATTAAGCTCATAACAAGAGAGTAATGCCTTTAGCAAGATGACATGACGTAGAGGGATAAACTCAAACTTAGTGATATAAACCCCATATTTTTATCCTCGATGGCAACAATATAATACTTGCCTTGCTGCCCCTACTGTCACTGGGAAAGGACACCGCAAGATTGAACCCAAAGCCGAGCACTTCTCCTATTGCAAGAACTATAGATCTAGTAGGCCAAACCAAACCAATAATTCAAAGAGACTTGCAAGGATATTATAATCATACATAAAGAGTTCACAGAAGAACCAAATATTTCTCATAGATAATCTTGATCATAAACCCACAATTCATCGGATCTCGACAACACACCGCAAAAAGAGATTACATCGAATAGATCTCCTCGAAGACCGAGGAGAACTTTGTATTGAGATCCAAAGAGAGAGAAGAAGGCATCTAGATACTAGCTATGGACCCGAAGGTCTGTGGTAAACTACTCACAACTCATGGTGAGGCGATGCTTATGATGTAGAAGCACTCCCTGGAAGATCCCCCCTCCGGCGGAGCTCCAGAACAGGCCCCAAGATGGGATCTCACGGGAACAGAAGGTTGCAGCGGTGGAACTAGGGTTTTCTCTGTTGTTCTGATAGTTTTGGGGTACGTAGGTATATATAGGAGGAAGGAGGGCACCGGGGGCCAAAAGTGGGGCCCACGAGGCAGGGGCGCGCCCTATAGGGAGGGGCGCGCCCCCCACCCTCATGGGCGCCATGTGTGTCCTACTCCGTGTTTCTCAAGTCTCCTGTGCGTGATTTTCTCCAAAAATATCTCTCCCGAATGTTTCATTCCGTTTAGACTCCGTTTGATATTCCTATTCTGTAAAACCCTGAAATAGGCAAAAAACATCAATCTAGACTGGGCCTTTGGGTTAGCAGGTTAGTTCCAAAAATAATATAAAAGTGTATAACAAAACCCATTAAACATACAAAACATCATAAATAATAACATGGAACGATAAAAAATTATAGATACGTTGGAGACGTATCAGGGACACCACAAGCCTCATCTAAAAACTCAGTGGAGTGGGGCCACAGTATGGGAATCGTCGGGGCAGACCGGCAGGGGTTGGCGGCGGCGCCGGCAGCGGCCACGAGCTAAGGTTCAAGGGGGAGGGGCGGGTGGGGGACTGTGGAGGGGGGTTTGTGTTTGAGGATATGCCGCGGCTACTGAAAATTTTAGTAATGGTGGGTAGAGATGGTGCTGGACGAGGGAGGGCGACGGTTCAAATTCCTCGGCTACTGCAATTTTACTATAAGGTCGGTGCTGGAGGAGTGTGTGCGACGGTTGAAGTACGTCGGCTACTAAAATTTGGGTAAAAGAATTGATGTGGGGCGGGAGTGCCCAAGATCGCGCACGGTCCAATAACAATATGCGTATATGATTATAAGGATAAGTGGCGCGGAACCGCCGATTTTTGCAACGCTCAAGGCGGGTAGTTTGTTTTTATATTTCTGGTTAGCTGGTCTATCGCACATGATTCGTCCTAATTTTCAAATAAACTTACCCACCTTTAGCTTGCACAGGTGGTGTTTTTACAGCGCACTTGCATCGCACATGGTTAGGCCAGTACCTTCACCCTTTGCTCGCGCTTGCGCGGTTGTGGTGATTTTACAGCGCACTTCCATCGCACATGGTTGAGCCAGTACCTCCACCTTTGCTCGCGCTTGCGCAGGCGTGGTGATTCACAGCGCACTTGTATCGCATACGGTTAAGATATTATAACCGTGTCCGTTGAGCGTCATCAGAGTCTTTGCAGCAAAAAATAACATTAGAGAGGTTCAGAAGACAGCCACACCAGCATGTGGCCCAAATATATATGAGTGAAAAAGGTGGTCTGTGATGTTCAAAATTCCAATGCACAACTTTTACCGCGCAGGCCCATGGTTGGGCGCGTCGTCGAAGATCGTTGTGAGGGGCCAGAAGTCAAGAACCACCTGGAAGTGGCCAAATATATGTAGGAATATTGGGGATGTTTAAAACTTTAAATACACAATCCATAACTTTGGTGGCACCTGCCTCACAAACCCGAAAGCACCCTTGGATATATATTATATATACACACACACACACACACACACACATAATGACATAATGTCGTACCTAGCTAGGATGCTTGGCCCACCACCTCCCACAACGTGTCAGCAGGGCGGATGCACGTAATGATCATTACTTTGGTCATACATGCATGTCGCCATGACCTACCATAAGCCGGACCAATGAATCTTCGTTTGGTCAAACGACAGTTGTTGTTGTCGATAAACCGCTTGGGCCAATAGAATGAACCATCATAAAAATCGCACGAGAGGGACCACAAAACCAGCACCTCTTGCATGCGTCCCAAAATGATGTATGTTGGGAAGGGGTGATGTGAGTTTTCAATATAGAATAATGTACAATTTAGAGGTGGTGCCTACCTCTCGATACAGACAACAACCATGAATGCAATGTAGTTAAGGACAAGATACGCATGGTTTGATTTAGGTCGAACCTAGCAATCCGAGCATGTGGGAGAGAGTCTTGACAATGCATGAGCTCGAGCTTTGGTTGAGCGACATGTGACGGTGACCGGCCCTAACATGAACTAGGAGGAATCCATTCATGGCCAACACATACCCCTCATTATTGGTCAAAGGGATGATATATATACACTCGGGGAGCCCACAGATATGCGTGCCGTCACAAAAAACCGCACAAGGGAGACATGGTCGATCAAAAGACCCCGTATACACTGCATGCGGCCCGAAAATATGTATGGTTACGGTGGTGTGTGATGTGTTTAAATTTCAAATGCACAACTTCGATGGGCCACCAACTACATTACAAACCGAACACCATACCCGACTCCAAGCCTGGTTCAATACGTACGATGTCAGTTTCCCAACTTTGAGGCGGCTGCAGCGGTGGGGTGGGGGAGACATCCCACGCATGCGCTCAAACTTTATTTGGTCTAGCATGAGACACATATATAACTAGTGCAGAACCGAGATTTAGCACCGGTTCGTAAGGCCCTTTAGTGCTAGTTCTGCAACCGGCACTAAAGCGTGGGGACAAAGCCCCCCCATTTAGTATCGGTTCAACACGAACCGCCACTAAAGGGCCACCTCGTGGCATGAGCCCGCGCCGGGGGCGGGGAGACCTTTAGTACCGGTTGGTAACACCAACCGGTACTAAAGGATTTTTTTTTGAAATAAAGCAAAAACAGCCCATCTACTTGGCCAGCACGGCCTGCATACGACTAGAAACCCAACCTCTAGTTAGGCCAGGATGCAGGCCCGTACGACCTAGTAGGCCCCACAGGGCAGAAGACTTTCAATAGGCCCACAAAGGCATGCTTAGAGAGGAGCTCAACACGGTAGCCGCAACGGGGCTGATAAATCGGTGCGAACTCCTCTCAACTAGCGAGGTGGGACTAAACATTGTGCACTGCGGGTTGCAGCGCACCCCTTTAGTACCGGTTTGGGCTCCAACCGGTACTAAAGGGGGGGTCTTTAGTATTGGTTGGAGCCACCAAACCGTACTAAAGGCCACGACCTGTTTAGTACCGGTTTGTGGCACGAACCGGTACTAAAGGTTCGCCACGAACCGGTACTAATGAGCGCCGCCCGGCTAGCGGTTGGAACCGGCACTAATGGTCACATTAGTGTCGGTTCAATTACAAACCGGGACTAATGAGCTTCACATTAGGCCCTTTTTCGACTAGTGTATATATACATCTCTGAAGGAAATATGCCATAGAGGCAATAATAAAGTTGTTATTTGTATTTCCTTGCATCATGATAAATGTTTATTATTCATGCTAGAATTGTATTAACCGGAAACTTAGTACATGTGTGAATACATAGACAAAAATAGAGTGTCCCTAGTATGCCTCTACTAGACTAGCTCATTGATCAAAGATGGTTATGTTTCCTAGCCATAGACATGAGTTGTCATTTGATCAACGAGATCACATCATTAGGAGAATTATGTGATGGACAAGACCCATCCGTTAGCTTAGCAACTTGATCGTTTAGTTTTACTGCTATTGCTTTCTTCATGACTTAAACATGTTCCTACGACTATGAGATTATGCAACTCCCAAATACCGGAGGAACACCTTGTGTGCTATCAAACGTCACAACGTAACTGGGTGATTATAAAGATGCTCTACAGGTGTCTCTGAAGGTGTTTGTGGTGCTGGCATAGATCGAGAATAGGATTTGTCACTCAGAGTGTCGGAGAGGTATCTCTGGGCCCTCTCGGTAATACACATCATAATAAGCCTTGCAAGCAAATGACTAATGAGTTAGTGATGAGATGATGTACTCCCTCCGTCCCAAAATAAGTGACTCAAAAGTGACTCAATTTTGTACTAAAGTTAGTACAATGTTGAGTCATTTTTGAGTCACTTATTTTGGTTACGGAGGGAGTAAAGAGACTTGCCGGTAACGAGATTGAACTAGGTATGATGATACCGACGATCGAATCTCGGGCAAGTAACATACCGATGACAAAGGGAACAACGTATGTTGTTATGCGGTTTGACCGATAAAGATCTTCGTAGAATATGTAGGAACCAATATGATAATCCAGGTTCCACTATTGGTTATTGATCGGAGATGAGTCTCGGTCATGTATACATAGTTCTCGAACCCGTAGGGTCCGCACGCTTAACGTTCGATGACGATCGGTATTATGAGTTTATGTGTTTTTCTATACCGAAGGTAGTTCGGAGTCTTGGATGTGATCACGGACATGAAGAGGAGTCTCGGAATGTCCGAGACATAAATATTCATATATTGGAAGTTTATATTCGGACACCGGATGAGTTCCGGGGGTTATCGAATAAATACCGGAGTACCGGGGTGTAATGCCCAGTATGAGATTATACCTCCTACGTGTCGAGGCACGACTTAAAGGTATAAGCTCATACTAGAATGATCTCAAGTATGGTATCTTTGCACGAGTCATGTAAAAGAGGGATGAAATTGCAAAAGAGTAGTTGGCTTACACTCGCCACGTCACACAATACATTACATAAGCAATCATCATCCAAATAACATCACAGTCCGACTACGGACGAAGATCCAAATGAAAGATACCAAATAAATAAAGCCACAAGGTCCGAATCGCCCCTAGTAGAAGCCACTACTGATCATCGGGATAGTACACATAGTATCATCCACGTTCTTCGTCGAACTCCCAGTACAGCTCTATGCCGTCACCTGTGTAGTTCACCATAGTACCTGCATCTGGTGTTGTGTAGAATCTGTGAGCCACAGAGGACTCGGCAATCCCGTTCCCGGGTAGCAAAACTATCTAAGCCTTGGGTGTGGAACAAGGCTGAAGAATTAAAGGTTGCAGCTGCACTAGCACTAGCTTACGTATTTAGTGCGAGAAGATAAGTGCCACGAGCGTCAAAGTGATCACGAAGTGATCCTATCTAAGCATGTCAATCATAACCCCACCGTGTTCACTTCCCGAACCCCTTCGGAAAATGACCGTCATGGTTACTCACGCTGGTAGTGTGTTCTTGTCATGGTGTCAAGTTTTCTACAACCGGATATTAACAAATTCCCATCTGCCACATAACCGCGGGCACGGCTTTCGAAAGATCAGAGCCTGCAGGGGTGTCCCAACTTAGCCCATCACAAGCTCACGATCTGCGGAGTCGCAACTCCAAGGTGGGAAGACCCGAGTATTCTCGGAATCCCGTGCTCAAGATATTCCGACTAAGGTAAAACTAATCCAGCAAATCCTCCCAGCGTGCCGACACCCTGATAGTAGCCGCGCGTATCTCGTCTCAGGCCACGACCGGATGGGCGATGCTACAGGTTTTTACCAGCCCTCGTGTTTCCCCAAGGTGGCCCTGCAGGACCCCCAGTTTGAACCAACACTCAAGTGGAGCACTGGCCCGGGTTGTTGATTAAGAAGAGGGTTTATAACTCCCTATGCAAGTTTTAGTTGTTAGGCAAAAGTAGAACCAAAGTTGGGACTTGCTGGAAAAGCTTTAGCGCTAAGCGGGTTATCGAGGGGGTCCCATAACCCCAACCGTGTGAGCAACGCAAAATCAAGGAACATAACACCGGTTTATACGGTTCCTAGGGTGGCATGAGTGGAACAAAACACCAAGCAAGAGGCTTAGCCTTCCACCCATTGCCAAGTATATGGATGATTTAGTTTAAGAGTTTATATAGTGTGATATCCCAACAATAACTTCAACATGAAGCAAGAATCTTCAAATCTTCTCCTGCAACTAGCAATGCTATAAGAGGGGCTAAGTGAAGCTTACGTAGCCAATCAAAGGTTTGCTAGGTTGGGTGGTTAGAGAGATTCATGGCTACAATAGGAGGCTGACAAGCAAACATGGGCATCGCGGCAATAAGCTAAAGAGCGAGACATCTAGCAATAGGCAAAGATAGTAATGATATCTGGGTAAGGTCATCTTGCCTGTCGAGTCGTCGATGGGATCGTAAGACGGCTCCTTGTACTCAACCTCGGTAGGACCCTCGTTCTCGTTCTCGGCTCCCGGCTCTACTCATCACAAGAACACGACATGGCACATCATCAAACAAGGTGCAATGCACAATCAACATGATGCAAATTTGATGCATTTCATGGCAATGGAAGAAGCACACAAGAACAACACAAAACAACAAGTTTAAATGAGGCCGGAATCAACATATAGCAAATCCGGTAAGTCCTCATATGCATGTTTTTAAATTGGTCCAGATCTGAACAAACCTTAAGTTAAAGTTGTTAAACAGCAAGTTAACATGCACCATGATGATCTACACGAAATTCTAGTCAAGTTTCATATAAAGTTTGTTTAATTCGGAGCTGCGGTCTAGAAGATATGAGCAAAACAAGACAAACATGGCAACGGTGCAAGATGCACCCAAACATCAAACAAATACACTCCAAACATGTAAACAACATGATATTATGATTCTACATGCAAAATCACACAAGTTTCATATAAGGCACGCTCGAAACGGAGCAACGGTTCAACACATACACACTAAACAAGATACAATGCAAAGCTGAATTTAACAGCCACATATCAACTTTGGAGAAAGAGATATATACTCTACAGCACCCAAACATGGTGACAAGAAGCATGTACATGAATTAGACATGTTACTTAACAAGTATGAACTTAGAAAACACCCAAAAACCCACTGGAAAACAATTAACCAAGCATGGCAAGTTGCAATAAAATTATCCAGACTTAGCCAAAATCTGGGAAGGCAAAACATCATCACGATGCTGCCTTCGGAGGCACAAAACAACATGCATATCAACTCCACTAAGCATCTAAAGATAATGTACATGTAGTAGACATATCCTACAGCAAACAACTCCATTGGAGCAACTCCATAGGAGGCATGGATCAATGGCAACAAGCTACACCAAATTGATCATGCTGTTAAAAACCTGACAGTCATAATTTATAGCAACTTGAGGGGAAGAAATAAATAAGCTACAGCAAGCCATATGTGCAAGTGAGGGCATGAATGGATAGTCAAAAACATGGACAACAAGGAATGATCATTGGCCACTCCAAAACAAGCATGTATTTGACTAGGGCATCAAGCAAACATAGCAACAAAATAATAAGTAGCAGCAGTTTATAACAAGTAGCACTCTTGTCACGAAGATTAAGTCATCAAGATGATCTCAAACAAGCATGCCACAATGGAACAAAATGTAGAGCACATCACCACGATCATTTTGATATATCATATGCACAATTTGGACAAGCACACTAAAAGTTACAGCCATGCAAAGATGCAACATAATTATGCAAATCTGGGACTTACCAGTTTTTTATACCTCCAAAAGTGAAACGTGGACGGGGATGTCCCGGGACGGAGGGGATCGGGACGGAGGAAGCGTGTTTGGTTCGGGGATGGGTGGATCTGATCCACCTGATCAGATCTGGCCGGATCCTCACCGGAGAAGAAGACCTGAGCGGCGACCGGGGAGCTCGGGCCGGCGGAAGGGTCGCCGGGGCGCGGCCGGAGTCTGGCGGTGGGGTCGCCGGCTAGCGGGAGGCGGCAAGGCGCGGGAGTGCCGACGGCACCCGAGGCGGCGACGGGAGGCGGAGCACCCGAGGCGGCGGGGCGGAGAGGCGCGACCGGCGGCGGGGGGAAGAACACGGCGGCGGTGGCGGGCGCGGTGGCCGTGGCTCGCGCGCGGGAGGTGACAGCGCGGCTGCGAGCGGTGAGGCGGCTGGGCCGCGGGGGCCCGACCCGGGCCGGCGGGCCCGGACGGCGGCGCGGTGGCTGGCGGGTGCGGAGACGCCACGTGGCGGCCTCTGGTTGGCACGGCCGTCGGCTGGACGCGTCCGGCGGCGTACGGACGTGTCCGGCGCGGTGGAGGGGAGTTTCTAGGGTTTCATCTGCGAAATTTCGGGGGTGGACACATATTTATAGGTAGAGGGAGCTAGGAGAGTCCAAATGAGGAGCGGTTTTCGGCCACGCGATCACGATCCAACGACCAAGATGATGGGAAGGGTTGTGCTAGGTTTGTGGGCAGTTGTGGAGGGGGTCTTGGGCCTTAAAGAAGAGGTTCTTTTAGCCCACTAGGTTAACCGTTGGAGTACCAAACGAACTCCAAACGCGACGAAACTTGACAGGCGGCCTACACGTACCAAAACAACAACGCATGACAAGTCTCACGTCATTCCGGGAACGTTACACGGCCACAAACGAAAGAAGGACTCGGGGGTGCCATGGGCACGTGTGTGAGCGTCGGAACTCAAAATGGACAACGGGAAGAGGCGAGTGGAACCGGGTGCAAGTGACAACACGAATGCAATGCAATGCACATGACAACATGACATGAATGAATGCACACACGCACACGACAAAACGAAGAAACCCGAAATGAAAGAAAGCCCGTAATGGAATTGATGAAGTCAAAGTATCATATATTGCCAATATTGGAAAGTGTTACATCTGGGACATTACACGGGGGGCTACCGGAACCCCCCGAGGGGTTGTTGGGCCTCATGGGCCCAAGTGGAAGAAGAGGAGGTGCGACTAGCTTGGGGCGCGCGGCCCCCCTAGCCCAAACTGAATTGGACTAGGGGGGCGGCCCCCCTTTCCTTCCTCTCCTACTCCAACTAGGGAAAGAGAAGGAATCCTACTCCCGGTGGGAGTAGGACTCCCGATGGCGCGCCCCTCCTCCTTGGCCACTTCCTCCTCCCCTCCCTCCTTTATAAACGTGGGGAGGGGGCACCCCATAGACCCACAAGTTGATTTTAGCTGTGTGCGGTGCCCCTCCCCACAGTTACACACCTCGGCCATATTGTTGCAGTGCTTAGGCGAAGCCCAGCGTCGGTAGCTTCATCATCATCGTCACCACACCGTCGTGCTGACGAAACTCTCCCATGACGTTCAACTGGATCAAGAGCTCGTGGGACGTCATCGAGCTGAACGTGTGTTGAACGCGGAGGTGCCGTACGTTTGGTGCTTGGATCAGTTGGATCGCGAAGACGTTTGACTACATCAACCGCATCACTAGACGCTTCCGCTTTCGGTCTACGAGGGTACGTAGAAACACTCTCCCCACTCATTGCTATGCTTCTCCTAGATAGATCTTGCGTGATCGTAGGATTTTTTTTGAAATACTATGTTCCCCAACAGTGGCATCATGAGCCAGGTCTTTGCGTAGATGATATGCACGAGTAGAACACAATGAGTTGTGGGCGATAATAGTCACACTGCTTACCAGGATGTCATACTTTGATTCGGCGGTATTGTTGGATGAAGCGGCCCGGACCGACATTGTGCGTACGCTTACGTGAGACTGGTTCTACCGACGTGCTTCGCTCATAGGTGGCCGGCGGGTGTCAGTTTCTCCAACTTTAATTGAATCGAGTGTGGCTACGTCCGATCCTTGTGAAGGTTAAAACATCACACTTGACGAAAAATCGTTGTGGTTTTTGTATGCGTAGGTAAGAACGTTGGACACGTATCAAGCAGCCACGTAAAACTTGCAACAACAAAGTAGAGGACGTCTAACTTGTTTTTGCAGGGCATGTTGTGATGTGATATGGTCAAGACGTGATGAGTTATACGTTATTGTATGAGATGATCATGTAAAGTTATCGGCAACCGGCAGGAGCCTTATGGTTGTCTCTTTATTGCATGAATTGCGAAGGCCATGTAATTTCTTTACTTTATCACTATGAGTTAGCGATAGTAGTAGTAGCAATAGTTGGCGAGACGACCACGACGCTACGATGAAGATCATGGTGTCAAGCCGATGACAATGGAGATCATGACGATGCTTTGGAGGTGGAGATCAAAAGCACAAGATGATGATGGCCATATCATGTCACATATTTTGATTGCATGTGATGTTTATCTTATTATGCTTCTTATTTTGCTTAGTATGGCGGTAGCATTATAAGATGATCCCTTACAAAATTTCAAGGTGCAAGTGTTCTCCCTGAGTATGCACCATTGCGAAAGTTCGTCGTGCCGAGACACCACGTGATGATCGAGTGTGATAAGCTCTACGTTCAAATACAACGGGTGTAAGACAGAATTGCACATGCAGAATACTCGGGATAAACTTGACGAGCCTAGCATGTACAGACATGGCCTTGGAACACTGGAGACCGAAAGGTCGAGCGTGAATCATATAGTAGATATGATCAACATAAGATGTTCACCATTGAAAACCACTCCATCTTACGTGATGATCGGACATGGTTTAGTTGATTTGGATCACGTGATCATTTAGATGACTAGAGGGATGTATATCTAAGTGGCAGTTCTTTATTAATATGATTAATTAAATTTAATTTATCATGAACTTAGTCCTGATAGTTTTTGCATATCTATGTTGTTATAGATCAATGGCCCGTGCTACCGTTCCCTTGAATTTTAATGCATTCCTAGAGAAAGCTAAGTTGAAAGATGATGGTAGAAACTACACGGACTGGGTCCGTAACTTGAGGATTATCCTCATTGGTGCACAGAAGAATTATGTCCTGTAAGCACCACTAGGTGACAGGCCCGCTGCAGGAGCAACTCCGGACGTTATGAACGTCTGGCAAACTCGTTCTGGTGACTACTCGATAGTTCAGTGTGCCATGCTTTACAGCTTAGAATCGGGACTTCAAAGACGTTTTGAACGTCATGGAGCACATGAGATGTTCCATGTGTTGAAGTTGATATTTCAAGCAAATGCCCGAATTGAGAGATATGAAGTCTCCAATAAGTTCTATAGCTGCAAGATGGATGAGAACAGTTCTATTAGTGAACACTTGCTCAGAATGTCTGGGTACTACAATCATATGACTCAACTTGGTTGCAAAGTTCATGAAGATAGTGTTATTGATAGAGTTCTTCAATCACTACCACCAAGCTATAAAGGCTTCGCGATGAACTATAACATGCAAGGGATGCAAAAGACAATTCTATAGCTCTTCGCTATGTTCAAAGCTGCGGAGGTAGAAATCAAAAAGGAGAATCAAGTGTTGATGGTTAACAAGATCACTAGTTTCAAGAAAAAGGGCAAGGGAAAGAAGGGGAACTTCAAGAAGAATAGCAAAGGGACCCGCGAAGAAACCCAAGTTTGGAGCCAAGCCTGGAACTGAGTGCTTCAACTGCAAAGGGACTGGACACTAGAAGCGGAACTGCCCCAAGTATTTGGCGGATAAGAAGGATGGCAAAGTGAACAAATGTATATTTGATATACATGTTATTGATGTGTACCTTACTAATGCTCGTAGTAGCACCTGGGTATTTGATACTAGTTCGGTTGCTAATATTTGTAACTTGAAACAGGGGCTATAGATTAAACGAAGATTAGCTAAGGACGAGGTGACGCTACGCGTGGGAAATGGTTCCAAAGTCGATGTGATCGACGTTGGCACACTACCTCTACATCTACCATCGGGATTAGTCTTGACCTAAATAATTGTTATTTGGTGCGAGCGTTGAGCATGAACATTAAATCTAGATCTTGTTTGTTGCGAGTCGGCTATTCATTTAAATTAGAGAATAGGTTGTTCTATTTATATGAGTAATATCTTTTATGGTCATGCACCCTTGAATAGTGGTCTATTCTTGTTAGATCTCGATCGTAGTGATTCACATATTCATAATATTGAAGCTAAAAGATGCAAAGTTGATAATGATAGTGCAACTTATTTGTGGCATTGTCGTTTAGGTCATATTGGTGTAATCACTTGATTATGAATCACTTGGTGCTTGCGAACCATGCCTCATGGGCAAGATGACCAAGACTCCGTTCTCCGAAACAATGGAGCGAGAAACTGATTTGTTGGAAATCATACATACTGATGTATGTGGACCGATCAGTGTTGAGGCTCGCAGCGGGTATCATTATTTTCTGACCTTCACTGATGATTTGAGCAGATATGGGTATATCTTCTTAATGAAACACGGGTCTGAAACATTTGAAAAGTTCAAAGAATTTCAGAGTGAAGTAGAGAATCATCATAACAAGAAAATAAAGTTTCTACGATCTGATCGTAGAGGCGAATATTTGAGTTAAGAGTTTGGTCTTCATTTGAAACAATGTGGAATAGTTTCACAACTCACGCCACCCGGAACACCACAGTGTAATGGTGTGCTGAACATCGTAACCTTACTTTATTGGATATGGTGCGATCTATGATGTCTCTTACCGATTTACCACTACCGATGTATGTGGACAGCTGAATTCACGTTAAATAGGGCACCATCTAAATCCGTTGAAACGACACCTTATGACTTGTGGTTTGGCAAGAAACCAAAGTTGTCATTTCTTAAAGTTTGGGGCTGCGATGCTTATGTGAAAAAGCTTCAACCTGATAAGCTCGAACCCAAGTCGGAAAAATGTGTCTTCATAGGATACCCAAAGAAAACTGTTGGGTACACCTTCTATCACAGATCCGAAGGCAAGAATTCGTTGCTAAGAATGGATCCTTTCTTGAGAAGGAGTTTCTCTCGAAAGAAGTGAGTGGGAGGAAAGTAGAACTTGATGAGGTAATTGTACCTTCTCCCGAATTAGAAAGTAGTACATCACAGAAACTAGTTCCAGTGATTTCTACACCAATCAGCGAGGAATCTAATGATGATGATCATGAAACTTCAGATCAAGTTACTACTGAACCTCGTAGGTCAACCAGAGTATGTTCCGCACCAGAGTGGTATGGTAACCCAGTTCTGGAAGTCATGTTACTAGACCATGATGAACCTACGAACTATGAGGAAGCGATGATGAGCCCAGATTCCGCAAAATCGCTTGAGGCCATGAAATCTGAGATGGGATCCATGTATGAGAACAAAGTGTGGACTTTGGTTGACTTGCCCAATGATCGACAAGCATTGAAAATAAATGGATCTTCAAGAGGAAGACCAACGCCAATGGTAATGTTACTATCTACAAAGCTCGGCTTGTTGCGAAAGGTTTTCGACAAGTTCAAGGAGTTGACTACGATGAGACTTTCTCACCCGTAGAAATTCTTAAGTCTGTCTGAGTCATGTTAGCAATTGCCGCATTTTATCATTATGAAATATGGAAAATGGATGTCAAAACCGCATTCCTTAATGGATACCTCAAAGAGGAGTTGTATATGATGCAACCAGAAGGTTTTGTTGATCCTAAAGGTGCTAACAAAGTGTGCAAGCTCCTGCGATCCATCTATGGACTGGTGCATTCATCTCAGAGTTGGAATATATGCTTTGATGAGGTGATCAAAGCATATGGTTTTATACAGACTTTTGGAGAAGCCTGTATTTACAAGAAAGTGAGTGGGAGCTCTGTAGCATTTCTGATATTATATGAGGATGACATATTGTTGATAGGAAATGATATAGAACTTCTGGATGGCATAAAAGGATACTTGAATAAGAATTTTTCAATGAAAGACCTCGGTGAAGCTGCTTATATATTAGGCATCAAGATCTACAGAGATAGATCAAGACGCTTAATTGGACTTTCACAGAGCACATACCTTGATAAAGTTTTGAAGAAATTCAAAATGGATCAGTCGAAGAAAGGGTTCTTGCCTGTGTTACAAGGTGTGAAATTGTGTAAGACTCAATGCCCGACCACTGCAGAAGATAGAGAGAAAATGAAAGTCATTTCCTATGCCTCAGCCATAGGATCTTTCATGTATGCAATGCTATGTACCAGACCTGATGTGTGCCTTGCTATACGTTTTAGCAGGGAGGTACCAAAGTAATCCAGGAGTGGATCACTTGACAGCAGTCAAGAACATCCTGAAGTACCTAAAAAGGACAAATGATATGTTTCTCGTTTATGGCGGTGACAAAGAGCTCGTCGTAAACGGTTACGTCGATTCAAGCATTGACACTGATCCGGATGACTCTAAGTCACAAACCCAATATGTATTTTTATTGAACGGTGGAGCTGTCAGTTGCTGCAGTTCCAAGCAGAGCGCCATGGCGGGATCTACGTGTGAAGCGGAGTACATAGCTACTTCGGAAGCAGCGAATGAAGGAGTCTGCATGAAGGAGTTCATATCCGATATAGGTGTAATACCTAGTGCATCAGGTCCAATGAAAATCTTTTGTGACAACACTGGGGCAATAGCCTTGGCGAAGGAATCCAGCTTTCACAAGAGAACCAAGCACATCAAGAGACGCTCCAATTCCATCCGCGATCAAGTCAAGGAGGGAGACATATAAATTTGCAAGATACATATGGATCTGCACTACAAAAAAACACTTCCGTGATGATACGTGTTTGTCATAGTAGGTCACGTTTTCTGTCATGCATGTACATCCATGACAAATTCAGGACAGAATCAAGATAGTCATACATGTGCTGTCGTAGAAGTGTTCCATGACATTACCAAAATTATCATCACGGAAGTGTCCACTTCCATTACGATAAATCGCTCGTCACATAAGTGCTTTCGTCAAGGATGACCGACACATGGTATCCACCGTAACGGAACGCCGTTAAGCTATCGGGTCCAGTTTTGGATCCGATAACCCGTTAACAGCCCCGACCAATGGGGATTTTCCACGTGTAAAATCATCATTGGCTGGAGGGAACACATGTCGGCTCGCCGTTGGGACAGATGTCATCCACTCATTGGACCCAAAGCGCCTATGATACGTCGACACGTGGCACGGCCCAACAAAGGCCCATTCCTGTGAAAAGGCCGGCCCGTTTGACTTGGTCAAAAGATGGCGGGCCGGCCCACGGCAAGCCTGTTAACGGCCTGTTCGCATATAGCCCATTTACAGCCCGCTAACCTAGGGCCCATTAACGGCCTATCCGAATTAGGCCCAGTAGCGTCATCTGAGCCGTCTAATATAATTCCAGCCCGTTTTAACTTCCGGCCCATGTATGGCCCATGACGTCTTTCGGCCCATATGAGGCCCTTAGTAACCCTCGGCCCATTAATGGCCCGTGGTATAACTGGCCCATAATGAACAGTGCCCAACAGAGGCCCATTCATATGAAAAGGTCGACCCATTTGACTTGGTCAAAAGGTCACGATAAGCCTATTAACGGCCTATTCGCATATAGCCCATTTACAGCCTGCTAACCCAGGGCCCGTTACGGCCTATCCGAATTAGGCCCAGTAGCGTCATCTCGGCCGTCCAATATAATTCCAGCCCATTTTAACTTCCGGCCCATGTATGGCCCATGACGTCTTTCGACCCATATGAGGTCCTTAGTACCCTCGGCCCATTAAAGGCATGTGGTAAAACTGGCCCGTAATGAATTGTGTTTCACTTTATACCTATTAACGGCCCATTATTCTGTTGGGCCGTTTCCATCCCATGTTATCTTTCGGCCTTCTCAGGGCCCATTTATTCTTGGCCTCATTTCCAGCATTCGTTTACTTTCGGCCCGTTACTGCCATTTTCTGCTTGTGGGCCGAATTCAGCCCATGGTTATAGTCAGCCCGTTTGTGGCCCGTTAATACGTTGGGCCATTTTCATAGCGTCATCAAATACGGCCGATTAACGACGGCCCGTTATGGTCGGCCCATGAACGGACGATTTCAACTCTAGCCCATTTACGGCCATAATGTGGTCTGTTATTGGCCCATGTTTGGCCAACCAATCATACGGCTCGTAGAAGGCCCATTGTGTCTACGGCCCATATAAGGTCCATTGTTTCTATGCCCCGTAGAAGGCCCATTGTTTCTACGGCAGAAGGCCCATTGTTTCTACGGCCCGTAAGAGGCCCATGTTAACTACAGTAAATATGTAGCCCATAATTAATGTGGCCTAGTTTTAAAAAATAGGCTATTGCGAGCACTAGAAAACCGTGGAAAAAGAACTGCACTAACTACAAGAAAGCAAATAAACTAGACAATAAGGAAATAAATAGGCAAGCAACTTACACTAGGCTATCACGGCTATTACACATATTACATCCACTGGGCATCAAAGTTCACCACCAGTGCGAATATAGGGAACAAAGCAGCATATAAACGCCGCAGCAAAACAAGTCCAGAACTGAAACCACTTCAGAAGAGCTCAAGAAACAATATCCTGGGTACCCATAATGCTGGCAAGATGCTTAGCAAGCTTATTAACTTTCTCTTGTTTGGCGCTTAAATCCTCCAGCACTTGTTGTGGCACCAGAAAGTATGCATCTGACTTCTGCAGGGACTTCCTCAGTCCTTCGGTTTCCTGTCGCATAACATCTGATCGATGTCTTTCAACTTGAAGTTGAGATTCAAGAAGCCGAACTGATTCAGGCAGCTAGTTCGAAGAGCCGGTGCCAGCAGTAGTAGCTTTCTTTGAGACCAACATGGATGTCTCACTATCTTGAACCTTATCTGCATTACTTCCTATACCATTGCATAACGGGGTACTCTTCTCCAATATTTTATCCGCATTCTAAAAGAGAAACAAACAAACACATCACAGGTTTACAATGTAGTATATGAAACTTATTTTGGTAAACTAGTTCAGTAGTAAGGTGGACAGGATAACATCATGAAACAAACATATATCTATGTAGTATGGTCACTGTATGGTCTATATCATTCTAGTTCATGTTGCCAAATCAAGATAGATACAGTTCGAATCATATCTATTTAAGACAAAGCAGCTTAGACATAATATAAGTGTGGGAAACTACACAACAATAACAGTACTTGTATGGTGCATGGCATGAGAATATAACTGTTTATTCAATTGAAACTGAAATCAACATAGAGCAAGTTACAATAGCAAACCCGTTAAAGAAACAGGTTTAAACATACCTGTTGCGCCATTGGAGTTTCAATTGCATCCTTCAACTTTGAAATTAGTTGGTATGAGTAAATATAGTGATGCAAGAGCAAAGTAGTATGAACCATAGCTACAGAACCTGACCAGAGAACAATTCTTCTTCTGCTTTAAGCGTTGACTTGGGGTTCGAAGTCGTGGTCCTCGTGCTTTGGGCACTGAAGTTGCCTTACTAACTGCTCGTGTTTGGGTGCTCTGCGGTGGAGACGGTGTTGTGGCAACGGGAACTGGGTTACTATCTGCTGGGGTTGGGGTTAGAAGGGGTGTAGCTGGTTCTTTGTCCAACTGGGTAGGGGTACAATCTGCGTGAGTCTGGGTTATGTGTGGTGGGGCCCGTTCTTGGGAAAGTACAACCATGGTTCTATCTCCATCGACAGCTGTCGGCGTACTAAGATAGGGGTACCTTAGTACCCCAACTTGTGCACGGGCAGTAGCAGCTTCCCGCGGCAGGGCCTACCACGTGCTTGCCGGAAACCTCTCTGATCCTTATTTAAGCCATTCAAAAACAAAGTATACAAGCAAGAAGATCAAGGCCCCGGCAAGTGGAACTTGCCGGGGAGGCCGTCCCAGGCTCAAAACTATGTCATCAACGCAAGGCCCTGGCAAGAGGAGCTTGCCAGGAAGGCCAGAAGACTGTATCTAGAAGACAAGCCCCGGCGCACTCTGCGCCCCGGCAAGACCCGGGGAGCGACAAGCTTCCCGGCCCGGCAAGATCAAGCCCCCGGCAAGGTGCTTGCCGGGGGAAGTCTGCACTGTGTGCCCGCGCTCCAGCTCATCGGCCCACGCGTCGCCCTGGGGCCATTCCAGGGACGCGTGGCGGATGGCTGTGCAGCCTGGGGGACACGGTGGCACTCCACGGTGACGAAGCTACCACCGTGGCAAACGGAGACGCAAGGGCGGGCGCTTTTGGGGTCGACGGCGACGGGCATTTAATGCTCTTGTCCCCCACTGTCAAAGTAGGTGATGACCACTGTTCATCCACTGTTCACACACTGTTCCCGCACTGTTACAACTACCACCAAAGTTACATTTTTACCCCTTTCTCCTACGTTGACACCTGTCGGTGACCCCTTGGGCTATAAAAGGAGGCCCATGCTCAACGTAGAGGGGGTTCGGAACCTTGATAGCTCTCTTGCTCGGTGTAGCTAGTTCTTCAAGCTCCCGAGCTCTCCAACTCAATACAAACCAAGCAGGAGTAGGGTTTTACGCGTCCGTCGCGGCCCGAACCTGGGTAAACTGCCCGCGTGTGCTCTACGATCTGCTCTTTGTGCTCCCTCCGCTCCCTTACCGCACGAACAAAGGGGCTCCGGTCCCATAGGTGCTCGTGGAGGACAGTTTCCCCCGACATCTTTGGCGCGCCAGGTAGGGGGCGTCGAGGTTGTGCGAACCTGATCCGGCGCTCACGCGGGCGCATTCTTCATCAACCTCTCCAGCTTCATCAACAACCTCATCAGCAACGGCATGGCCCCGAAGAAGAAGGCTTCGGAGGTCGGAGGCCCGTCTGCGTCTGTTCCACCACCACCAGAACCAACGGTGGGTGGGGGAGACGCCAGCGGAAGGGTGGTCGCCGGTGAGGAAACTCACGGCGCCACCAAATCCAAGGACAAGACGGACGACCGAGCCTCGGTGTCCGTAGATGCACCTCGTCCATCGCAGCAGACGACAACCCAGCAGCGCCGTGGTACAGGAGGTACCATCCGCTTGCTGGGCCAAGGGCAAACTGGAGGTTCGCGGGACGCTTCGGGCCATCGTCCTGGCACGAGCAAAGTGCGGTCGCCGGGGCGGGAAACTGCTCCTTCTAACCCTGTTAGGAGTCCGAGCATATCCCGCTCCTCGCACCGCTCGCCCCCGCTCCCCTCCTCTCCAGCAGAAGCGCTCGCAAGAGCGCAACTGCTCCTCGATTTCCCTCCAGCGGCAGACAAGGCCGAAGACTGGAGGGCAACAATCCAAAGCCTCATCGCCTTCGCCAATAACGACACGCCGCAGCAGCCGGCGACATCGCGGCCACGGCAAGTCGAGAAAACGAAGGCCGATGGCGACAAGACCGCCGGGGGTGCAACCACCGTGCACTCCCCGCCGCGGAAGCAGAAGACGCCTCCCCGCCGGATCAACGTCGACGACGACTCCACGGCGTTGTCGGATCCGCGGGCTCGTCGGGACCAGCGCCAAGTCCTTGACGATCGGCGACAAGAAGACGCTCGGACAACGATCGAGCGCCGCCGAGAAGCTCGGCGACAATCAGATCAGCGAGCTGGGACCGCTGTCGATACGCACGCGCCCGGTGAGCCAGGTGACTTGCCGTACGCGGCAGGTTGTCCTGCGTTCACCCGCGAGCTGCGGCGTGTCCAGTGGCCCAGCATGAAGAACTTCAAGCCCGACGTACCGGAGAAGTACGACGGCAAGACGCACCCCTCGGAATTCCTCAGCATTTACACCATCGCGGTGCAGGCTGCCGGGGGGCGCGACGAGAAGATACTGGCGAACTACTTCCCGCTGGTGCTTAAGCCGAACGTTCGTTCTTGGCTTATGCACTTGCCGGAAGGCTCCATTTCTTCATGGGCAGATCTTTGCCATCAGTTTGTTGGCGCCTTCACGGGCGGCCACAAACCCCACGGCCAGGAGAGCGATCTCCACATCTTGGCCCAGAAGGAAGGAGAACCTCTGCGCAAGTACATCCAACGATTCAGCCGCGTGCAGCACAACATCCCTGACGTCCACCCTGCCGCGGTTATTAGCGCGTTCCACCAGAACGTGCGTAACCGCCGCATGCGTGAGGAGATGGCCATGACCAAGATACGGGATGTCAGCGAGCTCTATGCTCTAGCTGATAAGTGCGCGCGCGCCGAAGAGGGGAGGAGACTCCCCGGAGAGGATGCTGGCGCAGGGGGAAGCGACAGCGACGACGCCGCCCCGGCAGAGAAGAGCCGGCGGCGAAACAATAGAAGAAAGAAGAACAAGGAGGTGCTGGTCGTCGAGAAGTCCGGCAAGGAGGCTCCCGCCAAGCAAGCACAGGCTGGCGGCTCCGGCAAGGAGCCTGCCCCTGTAGCGGCAGCCGACAAGCAGGACGGCTCCGACAAGCAATACTGCAAGATCCACCGCACCAAGGGCCACGACCTCTCCAACTGCAAACGCGTCGAGTACCTCGTCGAGCAGCAGAAAGCTGAGTACGAGCGGCGCGACAAGGAGAAGGCCCAAGGTGGCGGGGGAGAGCCCAGCAAGAAGCGGCCATTCAATGGCCGGGGAGGACGCCGCGGCAAGGCCAAGCAGCGGCAAGGTGATCGACGTCCCCGGGGCCGCGACAAGGATGAAGAAGACGACGAAGATGACATGGAGGAAGATGATAACAGCGAGCAGGAGTTCTAGAAGGCCACGGAAGTCCTGTGCGTCGACGGCGGCGCCTCTCTGCATACTTCCCACCGCCAACTCAAGCAGTGGGTGCGGGAAGTAAATGCAGCTGAGCCGCCCGTGGAGTCGCGCAGGCTCCTCAAATGGTCCAGCACGCCCATCATTTTTGATCTTGAGGATCACCCTGACCGCACCACAGCAGTCGGGTGCTTGCCGATGTTGGTCTCACCAACTATCCGCAACCTCAAGGTCACCAAAATGTTGGTTGACAGCGGGGCCGGCCTGAACTTGATCTCCTCAGCTGTGATCAAGAAACTCCAGATCCCAGATGGCGAGCTCGAAGAGACCGGTTCTTTCCAAGGAATAAACCCGGGAAGGAGCAAGCCCAAGGGGAAGATCACTCTGCCGGTGACCTTTGGCGGGGAGCTGAACTTCAGGACGGAGAGGATAACCTTCGATGTTGCCGATATCCCATTGTCATACAATGGGATACTTGGACGTCCTGCCCTCGCCAAGTTCATGGCAGCTTCCCACTACGCCTACAATGTACTCAAGATGCCGGGGCCGATAAGCATCATCTCTGTCCATGGCGACAAGAAGGACGCGCTTATCTGCGCCGACAAGATATACCGGGATGCAGCAGCCGCAGCGGAGAGCAACACACTTGCCGCTGAAGCTCCCGGGGGGAAGAAGGCCAAGACCAAGTCCGGCAAGTGCTCTGGGACCCACTCCGGCAACCGCACCTCTTCGGAGTGCTGTGTTGCCGTCGAGGACGTTCCATCGAGCTCCACCGGCTAGTGCAAGAAGGGGATGGCCGCTCCACCGGCAACCAAGAAGGTGTCCGCCAAGGAGGACGGCACTGGTGGTACCTTCACCATCAGTGCTACGCTTGACAGCAAATAGGAAAGCGCGCTCGTTGCCTTCCTGCGGGCGAATGTCGATGTGTTTGCATGGCAACCATCTGACATCCCCGGTGTTCCCAGGAAGGTGATTGAGCACAAGCTTGCTTTTTGTCCTCATGCGCGGCCCGTCAAGCAAAAGGTCAGAAAGCAAGCCGTGGAGCGCCAAGAATTCTTTGCTGAAGAGATCAAAAAGCTAGAAGCAGCAGGCCTAGTTAGAGGCGTGATCCATCCGACGTGGTTAGCAAACCCAGTTGTCGTGCGTAAGGCCAACGGGAAGTGGAGATTGTGTATCGACTTCACCGATGTGAATAAAGCATGTCCCAAGGATCCATTTCCCTTGCCGCGCATTGACCAGATTGTTGACTCCACTGCTGGATGTGAGCTGCTCTCCTTCCTTGATGCATATTCAGGCTATCACCAAATTTTCATGGCCAAGGAAGATGAAGATAAGACTGCATTTATCACTCCATGTGGCACATACTGCTTCATACGCATGCCCTTCGGATTGAAGAATGCAGGCTCCGCATTTGCAAGAGTAGTATACACTGCTTTTGAGCCACAGATCCACAGAAACGTAGAAGCCTACATGGATGACATAGTGGTCAAGAGCAAGAGCAAAGATACACTGATCCAAGATTTGGAAGAGACATTTGAGAACCTGCGCAAGATCCAGCTTAAGTTGAACCCCGAGAAGTGCGTCTTTGGAGTCCCCTCCGGCAAGCTTCTCGGGTTCTTTGTGTCACAAAGGGGGATTGAAGCCAATCCCGACAAGATTAAAGCCATTGAGCAGATCGATGCCCCGAAGCGCGTCAAGGATGTAAGAAGACTTGCAGGTTGTGTGGCTGCCCTTAGTAGGTTCATTTCAAAGTCTGCAGAACGCGCCCTTCCTTTCTTCAAAATCTTGAAGAAGGCAGGTCCTATGAAATGGACTCCGGAAGCGGAGGCAGCGCTGCAAGACTTGAAAGGATACCTATCCTCCACTCCAATACTTGTCGCACCTAGGCCACAAGAGAAGTTACTGCTATACCTAGCAGCAACCAATCAAGTGGTTAGTGCTGCGTTAGTAGCGAAGAGGGAGGCCGACGAGGAGCCCGCGTCACCGGAAAGCGAATCCAGCGACAAGCAGGGGGCTGCTCCGACAAGCTCTGGCCCCGACAAGGACAACTCTGCGCATGAACAAGGAGAAGTGCGGAAGAAGATGGTGCAGCGCCCAGTGTATTTTGTAAGCTCCCTTTTACAAGGGGCTAGATCAAGATACTCTGGGGTGCAAAAGTTGCTTTTCGGCCTCCTCATGGCCTCGAGAAAGCTGCACCATTACTTCCAAGCACACGAGATAACAGTGGTCACTCGATTCCCGTTGAAGAGGATATTGCACAATCCAGAAGCAACAGGCAGGATCGTCGAGTGGGCATTTGAGCTGTCAAGCTTTGGTCTCAAGTTTGAGAGTACCTCAACTATACACAGCCGAGCTTTGGCAGAATTCATAGCTGAATGGACCCCAACGCCCGATGAAGAAGTTCCAGAGACAAGTGTACCCGTACAAGAAGCGACAAGTGAATGGGTAATGTACTTTGATGGTGCCTTCTTGCTGCAAGGCGCTGGAGCCGGTGTGGTACTCATAGCACCCACCGGAGAACACCTCAAGTATGTTATCCAGATGCACTTTCCCAGGGAACAAGCGACAAACAATACTGCTGAGTATGAAGGTCTGCTTGCCGGCCTCAGAATTGCAGCTGAACTTGGGATCAGGAAGCTAATTGTGCGGGGAGATTCTCAGTTGGTGGTCCGGCAAGTCAACAAGAGTTACCAGAGCCCTTTGATGGAAGCTTATGTAGATGAAGTGAGGAAGCTTGAAGAGCACTTTGAAGGTCTGCAAATGGAACACGTCCCGAGAGCTCAGAATGATATTGCAGATGGCCTTTCAAAGTGCGCTGCGATGAAGTTACCTGTGGAACCAGGGACCTTCCTGCTCAAGCTGACTCAGCCATCCGTTACACCATCAGTTGGGCAAAGTAAGAAGAGAAAGTTGGTCTCCGGCGACTACTTGTCGGCGGATCTCCCCGAGGCCGCCGCCAAGGTCCCCAAGATCAACGATCAGAACGCTGAGGAACAGTTTGCTCCTGCAGATCCTAGGGTCTGTACAGTTGAAGCAAGCGTTCCTGACAAGCCTCGCCCCGGCGAGCTTGCCGGGGGACCATCAGCTCCGGCAGAACCAGAGGTTTTTTCCATAGAAGCTGGGGTTCCCGCAGCGGCCCTCATGCCTTTAGTCCTTGTCGTTGAGCCTCGGGCTCCGGCATGGGCACAGCAGATTGTCCGTTTTCTGCAAACTGGAGAACTTCCCGACGACCCAGAGGAGATAGAGAAGATAACCAGGCAGTCAAGTATGTACCAGTTCGTGGATAACGAGCTGTACAGAAGAAGACTCAATGGAGTCAGGTTGAAGTGCATTTCCAGAGAAGATGGACAGAAGCTGTTGGCAGAAATACACGGAGGCATATGTGGCCACCACATCAGTGCAAGGGCACTTGCTGGGAAGGCATTCCGGCAAGGGTTCTTTTGGCAAGAAGCCCTCCAAGATGCAACTGCACAAGTAACCAAGTGTGAAGCGTGCCAGTTCCATGCCAAGCAAATTCATCAGCCAGCTCAAGCTCTCCGGACGATCCCTTTGTCCTGGCCCTTCTCGGTCTGGGGGCTCGATATCCTCGGCCCCTTCCCCCGTGCTGTCGGGGGCTTTGAGTACTTGTACGTTGCAATCGACAAGTTCACAAAGTGGCCAGAAGTGGAACCAGTGAGACAGGTGACAGCACAGTCAGCAGTCAGGTTCTTCAGGTCGATTGTTTGCCATTTCGGGATCCCTAACAGGATCATCACCGACAACGGGACACAATTTACTAGTCGCACCTTCATGCAATACATCCAAGACCTTGGCGCCAAGGTCTGCTTCGCGTCTGTTGCTCACCCGAGGAGCAACGGTCAAGCGGAGAGGGCAAATGCTGAAGTGCTGCGCGGACTCAAGACAAGGACCTTTGACAGGCTGCGCAAGTGCGGAAGAAACTGGATAGAGGAGCTACCGGCGGCTCTTTGGTCAATCAGAACGACACCAAGTCGAGCCACCGGACAGACACCCTTTGCTCTTGTCTATGGAGCAGAGGCAGTTCTCCCCACAGAACTCGTATACGGATCTCCTCGAGTGCTCGCTTATGATGAGCTCGAGCAAGAGCAACTGCGACAAGATGATGCATTGCTCCTCGAGGAGGAACGTCTCCAGGCTGCTGTACGAGTTGCTCGATACCAGCAAGCCTTGCGCCGCTACCATAGCCGCAAGGTCAAGGCCAGGAGTCTCGAGGAAGGCGACCTTGTTCTTCGGCGTGTTCAGTCCGCCAAGAATTCCAACAAGTTGACGCCGAAGTGGGAAGGCCCTTATCGGGTGAGACAAGTCACAAGGCCCGGCGCTGTCCGCCTTGAGACCGAAGAAGGCTTACCGGTGAGCAACTCCTGGAACATTGAGCATCTTCGAAAGTTTCACCCATAAGGCGTGGTTGCCGTGACCCGCTCCGGCAACCACCTTTTGTACGAGTCTTGCCGCTGTTGCATGTAAACCTTTGTACAAAGCCGGGCGCAGATCCCGTGCATCAGTAAAGCTTTGTGTTTTCGCACTATTTGCCATTTCCATGCTTTTCTTCGATATTTGCATGCATTATTTGGCATTTTGTGCAACATACATATCCGGTAAGCATTACCATGCCAAGAAACCCTATACTTGTTTCCTCTTCTCCTTTTCTTTCTCTCTTAAGCAGAAGAAACATTCCTCGCGCACAAGTTTGCCGGGGGGGAAGGAGGTGGAGGATGAACCAAGTGCTGTTCAAGAAAGAGAAGCTTACCGGAGAACGAACAGACTATGGAAGCTAAGTTACCAGAATTTGAGCAGTTCAAATTTTTAAATTTTAGTTATCTTCCTTGAACAACCACACTTTGTATGGAAAACCTGTGCGCGGAGGAACCTACCCGTGGCTAGCCGCACCCTTATCTTGTTTTTGAGTACACTCAACGGCTTAAGTGAGCTGCGACAAGTGTCGCGCCCTTACTTCGTTTTCGAGTTGGCTCAGCAAGCTAAGTGCGTTGCGACTAGCTGCGGCAAGGTTGCTTGCCGGTAAGACCTTAGCCACCAGGCTGCTCAGAGTCCAGCACTCAGCGCTCGCGGCAAGGGCCCCTTGCCGGCAAGTTCCCTAGAAGCGTAGGGTTGAAGGCATACAAAGTAAAGGACCGAAACAAGGGAGATAACACTGCATCAATTGCTCGGAAATAAGATAAATATATTACAGAGATAACTTGTCGCAATGACTAATGGGTTCATGTTCATGGCACACTTTGCAGCAACAAAAGAAATAAGAAGAAAGAGGCCTAGTCTACGCGATCACCTTCACGCCTGGAAATCTTGTTCACCTTGGCGATGATGTGGGCGACCTGCGCCTTCAGCGCCTCCATATCTGCGTCGGCCGGCAAGCTGCGGAGGATGTTGACGAGATTTATACCAGGATTGCGGTAGACGATCTTCGTCAGGACACGCTCCAAGGTACCCGCGCAGAGCTGGCGTGACTCCTCGGCCAGTTGCGCGGGGAGCTTCTTCTGTAGACTTGCGAGTGCCGGCGCGATCCCTCTGAAGAAGAGACTGAGCTTGGCGCTGTGGGGGAGATTTGCATCCGGAGAGTATATGAGATGCTCAACCCTCAGCGCCATCAGCTCCTTGTCGATGCTAGCTGCAGAAGCCACCAGATCTTCGGTCCATACCTCGACGGTCTGGCGGAAGTTGTTAGCAGAAGTGGTGGCGCTCTCCACCAGGCCTCGCTCCTTGCGGAGCTCGTCCTTCAGATTGGTTTCGCGGTCCCGGACGGCGTCGAGTGAATCTTTCAGCGTAGAGACTTTCAGCTCCAGATCTGCAATTGAGTCATTGGCGGCCTTGAGCTCGTCGCCTTGCTTGGAGAGGCGTACCTGGAGTTCAGAGTTAGTGTGGGCGTCTTTCTCGCGCTCTATGTTGAGCGTGGTGACCCTCTCCGTGCTCGCCTTCAGGAACTCCTCCAGCTGCGCCACCTTAGCCTCGAGGTCCTTCTTGGCGGTCTCTGCGGTGGCGGCGGCGGCCTTCGCTTCCTTTAGTTCTCCACCAAGGGCCTGCTCCCGGGCGGTAAGGTCTTCCTCGTGAGCGTCGAGGTCGACCTTCCGTTGGGTGAGCTCTCCTTCTCGCCGGGGCAGCTCTTCCCCGATAAGACGCTGCTGCTCCTCGGCCTCTGCTTTCTCTAGGAGGAACTCCTGCTGCTCTCCGGCAAGCCTCTCGCGCTCCTCCGCCAAGTCGCGGAGGGCCGCCTGGTTGGCGGCGCGGAGTTCAGCAGCGCGCTTCTCCAACTCTGCTGCAGCCTTGGCGGCGAGGACTTCCCGAGACTCTAGTTTCGCCTGCCTGGCCCGGTAAAGGGCCAGGAGCCGGTGAAGCAGCTTCTCCTCCTCGGGCTCGTCGCTCCCGCCGGGCGCTTCGACGATCTTCAACCCCGCGGAGGCGAGGACCTCTCCATCAAAGGCCTCTCCCTCCTCGGGGGCTCGCGATGAAGACCCCCACGGCACCTGTATGAAGACGCCGTTGGGGGCCTCAAGGTAGAAGCCCGGCTGCTCCATGCCGGCGGAGGGATCGGCGGCCGGCGCAGCGCTGGACGCTCCTGCCGCCTCCGGGCCAGCAGTGTGGCCGCCGTCCCCCTCCCCGGCCGCTGCGTCCGCAGTCGGGGCAGTCTCCTCAGCCGCAGGCTCGTCGGCTCCTGCCATGTCTTCGACGACAGGGGCGTTGCCGTCGTCGCCCTATGCGCCTTCCTCGCCGATGACCTCGGTCTCCATCCGGTCCGGCGCGGGAGGATCTAGAAGAAGAAGAAAAAGAAAAGAAAAGGTTCAAGTAGATATCCAAAAAAAAAGACAAGTCCAAGAAGACAAGATCGCAAGGCTTACCTTCGCGGATTTCGTCGACAACTGGCTCCCTCGCCGGGGAGTTTCCCCTTGGCGGGGTGGCCACCCTCGCCGGGCTGCTCGCCCTTGGCGGGGTACTCGCCCTTGGCGGAGTACCCGCCCTTGGCGGAGCGCTCTCCCTCGCCGGAGAGTTCGTCCTTGGCGGGGACGGCGGGACCTGCAGCTCCTCGGGAGTAGTCTCTGGGCGCACCTGCGGCTGCGGCTCCGTTTCTGCACAAGACAAACAAGACAACAAAACATCAACACCAAGCTGGAACCTCAGGCGCGCCCGACAAGTAGGAAGATCAAGCTCAGACTTACGCTGGGGGCTGCGCGGGGGGCTGCTCCTCGGAGCTGCGCTTGGGTCCGGCAAATTCGTCGCCGACGCATCCCCTGTCGCCGCGACGGGCGAGTCGTCCTCGACCTTGACCACGGGAACCTTGGCCTTCTTCGCTACTCGCTGGGCCAGGGTCCTGAAATCAAAGCAAGAAGCAAGATCAGAATTGTCAACGAAAGAATCAAGACAAAATTGAGGAAGCTACAAAAACACAAGTGCTTACTCCTGTTCCTCATCGTCGTCGTCGCTCAGGGCGGAGAAATCAAACTCCACCTGAGGCGCTTCTGCACGAGGAGCCGGAGGAGAAGGCTCCCTCGGGCGCTTGGCAGTCCCAGGGGCTGGGGGCTGCGAAGACCCAGCCTCTGTTGACGCCGAGGCCCGGGGAGCAGGCGGAGCAGCCGCTCTGCCCTGAGAGGATCCCCCTCCGCTTGGCGCTGGCACACGGGGTGCCTCCGCCGCAGCTGTTGCGCGGGGCGCCTCCGTCGCGGCTGATGTGCGGGGCGCCTCCGTCGCCGCTTTGCTCCCCCTGGTGGCTCGTGTCGCCCGGCGAGCAGGTTGTTGTCGGGGCGCCTGCGTCCCTGTCGCCGTAGGCACCTTGCGGAGACGCTTCAGCGGAGATTGCCTGGGACTTGCCCGGGGCGGAGAGCTCTCCGAGGCCGAGGAGACGTCGTCCAACCCCAAGGATCCGCCAGTATCCTCGTCGGCTCCGTCGTCCTCCTCCTCCTCCTCCTCCTCGGCGGGCTCGCTGGGCCCAGCACCCTGCCCCGCGGCCTTGCTCCTTCCGGTGGCTCTGCTCCCTCCGGCGCCTCTGCTTCCTCCGGCAACCTCGCCTCTTGCCGCGGCCTCGCTCACAATCCCGGGGATCCCGGCGTGCCTCAATGAGGGGACCCCGGCGAGCTCGTCGGGCGGAAGTTTGAGAAGTCTCCGGATCTCTGCCTCCTCGGCCTGGCACGACGCGTCCTCGGCCTCTGCCTTGTCGACGGTGAACCCAAATTCTCCTACCGCTGCGGCTGCGGCGGCCTCTTCCACCCGGGTAGCAATATAAGCAATCTCTCGATCCGTGGTGGCCCGGGTGAGACCCTTGATCTCATCGGTGTTCTTCGGCACCTCGACCAAGTTGTCGAAGAAGCTCATGATGGCATCCGGCTTGGGCACTATCCACGTGGGGTCGACGCCATGAGAATCGCACGCAGGCATCATTGCGCGCAGAGCGTCCCGGGCGGTGCTGTTGCATAGTGGTACTACTCCCCGGGGAGGTCTAAACCACTCCGGGTGGGCCGGGTCGTGCTTGAAAAGCTCCCGGAGCATCCCCTTCTGCTCCAGCGCCGTGAAGTTGTAATTCAGCCCCGGGCGCAACCTCATTATGTCCGCCGCATTGCCAAACTCCCATGCTGGCCTTTTCCTTTCCTGTAAAGGAGCAATGCGGCGGCGGAGGAAGTCTGCTCCTACCTCTCCGATGGTCAACTTGGCTACCCGGAGACGAAGAATCCTAACAAGGGCAGCGTTGAGTTTGATTTCATCTGCGGCCAAATCACTCCAGTCCCTGCCGCGCACTATAGGTGTTGTGCGCGGCGCAGTGAAAGGCTGCGGCTCGTCCTCCACTATCCAGCACCAGTCCGTGCGCCACTCCTCCCACTTGCCGCGGAGCTCCCCTTTCAGATAAGATTCTTTCTTGTTCAAGCGGAAGACCCAAGAGATACCTCCGGAGAGGGGGGCGTCGGCCACTGCTCTAGGCATGAAGAAATGCCTAAAGAGCGCTACGTTTGGATAGATCCCTATGTAGTTTTCGCACAGATGTGCGAAATCCGCCATCGTGAGGATGGCGTTGGGGGTGAAGTCTAAGAGATGGAGGTTGTATGTATTCATGATATCACAGAAAAATTCAGAGAATGGGGGACACAGGCCGCAGTGGAAGAAGACAGCAAAGAAGAAATACCCGCTGGGGTACAGATCTCTGGCGGCGGCCGGGTAGACTCGGGTGCGGGGGTTCGCCTTGGTCTTCTTGGCCCAGAACAGATAGTACTTGTTCCAGATCTCCCTTGCGCTGAGCCTTGGCGCGAAGACAACGTTCCTCTTCCGCAGGGCGACAAGCTTCGCCGCCTGCTCAGATTTCTCCCTCTTGGTCTTCTCCGCTTTCGCCTTCTCGGTCTTCGGGGCCATGGCGGAGGCGGCGGAGGAAGGGGGCGAGAAGCTCGACGGCGCCGCGAACGCGGAAGAGGGCGGAGGAGATGAGGAGGCGGGGCGCAGAGGGGGGTTTCTGGAGGTGGAAGAAGCAATGAAGACAAAGTAAGGTAACTGCCCCTGCTTCCTCTGCTTTTAAGGGGGAAGTGGGGGACGCTCCGCATTTCCCATTAAAGAACGTGGCCACGTCCTCTCCCACGACGCCGCAATCGACGCGTGCCGTTAGGGAGGGACACGGCGGATGCGGAAGGGGGATTATGGCTCGCCGTGGGCCGCGCGTGCCTGTGCACTGTTTTGGGCCTGGCCCAACAGCGCTCGGCACCGTGTGTGGCCCAGGCCCGGGGGCTCCTGTCGGTGTACTAAGATAGGGGTACCTTAGTACCCCAACTTGTGCACGGGCAGTAGCAGCTTCCCGCGGCAGGGCCTACCACGTGCTTGCCGGAAACCTCTCTGATCCTTATTTAAGCCATTCAAAAACAAATATTACAAGCAAGAAGATCAAGGCCCCGGCAAGTGGAGCTTGCCGGGGAGGCCGTCCCAGGCTCAAAACTATGTCATCAACGCAAGGCCCTGGCAAGAGGAGCTTGCCAGGAAGGCCAGAAGACTGTATCTAGAAGACAAGCCCCGGCGCACTCTGCGCCCCGGCAAGACCCGGGGAGCGACAAGCTTCCCGGCCCGGCAAGATCAAGCCCCCGGCAAGGTGCTTGCCGGGGGAAGTCTGCACTGTGTGCCCGCGCTCCAGCTCATCGGCCCACGCGTCGCCCTGGGGCCATTCCAGGGACGCGTGGCAGATGGCTGTGCAGCCTGGGGGACACGGTGGCACTCCACGGTGACGAAGATACCACCGTGGCAAACGGAGACGCAAGGGCGGGCGCTTTTGGGGTCGACGGCGACGGGCATTTAATGCTCTTGTCCCCCACTGTCAAAGTAGGTGATGACCACTGTTCATCCACTGTTCACGCACTGTTCCCGCACTGTTACAACTACCACCAAAGTTACATTTTTACCCCTTTCTCCTACGTTGACACCTGTCGGTGACCCCTTGGGCTATAAAAGGAGGCCCATGCTCAACGTAGAGGGGGTTCGGAACCTTGATAGCTCTCTTGCTCGGTGTAGCTAGTTCTTCAAGCTCCCGAGCTCTCCAACTCAATACAAACCAAGCAGGAGTAGGGTTTTACGCGTCCGTCGCGGCCCGAACCTGGGTAAACTGCCCGCGTGTGCTCTACGATCTGCTCTTTGTGCTCCCTCCGCTCCCTTACCGCACGAACAAAGGGGCTCCGGTCCCATAGGTTCTCGTGGAGGACAGTTTCCCCCGACAACAGCTAGCATGATCTTTTCTAAAGACCGTGTTTTCACTCCCACAGATACTGCCATCTCCCCCTCCAATTGAAATGGCTGATAAACAAGAAAAGTAATTGAATGTACAGACATTGTAAGATAGACAGGTGCAATGGATAGTAGGGAAGAAAACATGGCATGAAATAATTCACATTTATGTTGTCTAACCAAACAAAATAGCAAGACATAATTTCATATATATGATGGCTAATTAAACAGGATAGCATGACACAATTTCACATGTATGATGGCTAACTAAACAGGATAGAATGACATACTTCAAAATATGATGACTATGTAAATAGGATGACATGATATAACTATACGATGTGGCTATTAAAGTGGTTGGCATGCCATAAATCAAAAACATGCCGTCGATGGAGACATGATGGCATGATATAATTCATGGATAGAATGACATCATTCAAGATATGATGACTATGTGAGCAGGATGAGATGATATAACTATATTATGTCTTTAGAAAATGGGTTGGCATGTCATAATTCAGATACATGCTATCTATGTAAACATCATGGCATGATATAATTCAAATATATGATTTATATACTAAGGAAGTGAGCAGAGGGCAATCGCATATATGATGTGTCAACTAAGGAGATGGCATTCAATATCGTGTATATGATGTAAAAACTAAGCATTGCAATACAACATATGCATGATATGAGTAATATAACCCTGCCAAGTTTGAGCATACACCTCAGGGGGATAATAGTACTGGTCGTATGTCTCTGAATCCTTCTCTAAAGAGCTATCTGTAACCAGCAAGATATCCGCTTTAGCAGGTAGCATTGTCTGCTCTGAAGACCTTGTTTTCATTCCAGATTTCTCCATCACCAATTCAAATGGCTGATGCACAGGAATAGCAGTTGAATATACAAACATTGTCGACAAAAGCAATGAGAAATACAAAAAAAAGTACAGCATGATATAATTCACATATATGACGCTTGGCTAAACAGCATGGCATTGCATAATTCACATATATAATGCCTTGCAACAAGATAGCATTGCATAATTCACATATATAATGTATTGCAAAAAGATGGCATTGCATAATTTAAATGTATGGTAATTAGACACTAAACAGGTGGCATTCACACAAATCATGTCTAAACTAAGCAAATGACATAGCAATGCAAGATATCATACGCACGATATGAGCAACATAACCCTGCCAAGTTAGAGCATGCACCTCGCGGGGGGGATAGGACTGGTCATCTATCTCTGGATCCTCCTCTGAGGAGTTATCTTCCTGTTGATTACGATCCGAAATGGGTGGAGGGGGGGCTGCCTTTGCACCCACCATGGAGCGACGTCTACATAAAATTTTATTGCCACGCAAGGCTCGTCTCTTTTACTCTACATGCTCAGTTCCATTGTGTACAATAACTGACATGCATAGGAATACAACACAGTGAGATTATGTAAGGAGTGCATGCACAAATCCAGAGTGAAGGTAGCAAACTATGGATAGACCCAAAAATAATGATAGCAGGCAGATAATAGCTTTAGTTAAAAAATACAGATAATGGCTCCTTTAATGTTTGTTTGCACCCAACATGAAACTCATAGTAGACACCCGAGATTAACCAGATAGTAGATAGATAGTACTGATTGCTGGCCCAATATGTACCCCACAACCATTTAAAAATTCAAGTTTCAGCATAAGTTTGGACCCGAGTCGGAGTCTAATAGGTGAACACGACGATAAAGTAGCATGTCATTATATTAAGCGATGCATAATGTAAGCAGACACGGAAGAGTGCGACCTCTCTTGCGGACCCTCCTCAAGTTCATCTGCTCAGTTGATGATGGTAATGGAGTTGCCATGGCTGCCGGCGGCGGGGAAGAAGATCTGAGGCAGTGAAGGAAAGTCTGGAGAGTGGATCCCTGCTGTGGTGAACCCTTCCATCATGGGAGCAGCTGAGCTAGGGTGGAACACAGCACCGCAGGAGCAGGACAAACAACACAAGGTTTTCTTTGACACATATCTGTAACAGAAGTAATTGTGTAAGGGCTTGTTTGAATTTGAGGATTCTAACAATGCAGGGATAGGAAATAGACAGGAATAGGATAGGAATGCACGTGCAAAACAGAGAATTTAAAAACACGGGATTTCTGCCAATCTGGGTGTTTGGTTCACAAGAATTGGAAGATCACAGGATGCAAAGAAGCATGGTGAGATTAAGTCAAAGCACAAGAAGTGTACAACCTCTTTGGCGAAGCCATGTCGATCTCAGCGTGATTGGGTTGGCCGATGAGGATGCTTCGGCTGACTTGGCTGTCGGAGGAGGGGAAGAAGATCTTAGGCGTCTAGAGATGGAGCCTGAGGTACTGCTCCGCTGTGATGGAGGGTTTCATCGTTGGAGCAGCTCCGGTGAGTTGTACGACGCTGAGGCTAAAGCAGGACAAGAGAGACAACGTTAACCTGAGTGGAATTCTAATAGCATCTCCAATAGATGACGTAAAATACATAACCACAAATTGCTAGATGTATACATCAGCCGCTCATCTCTGAACTTAACCGTCGAAACTGAATTTAACTGTCGAAACTGAACTTAACTTTCGAAACTGAATTTAACTATCGAAACTAAACTTAACTGTCAAAACTGAATTTTGCTGTCGAAACTGAATTTTACTGTCGAAACTGAATGCACTAGAGGTCAGGCTACACGTCAGTCGACTGACTTTTTCATCTCTGGTCAGTCGATTTTGCAGCCGTTGGATACGAAATCAAGGGCCTGCAGTTCATCTTCAACCTCCACCCCCTGAGCCGCCAGCCACCACCGGCCAAATAGCCGCCCCCGCCGCCCGTGGCCGGTGGTGCGCCGCCCCGCTCGCCCCGAAAACACTCCCCACCGTTGGTCTGCCGCCGCCGCGGCCATCCCTGTAGGCCCCCCCGTGCCGAGCTTTTTCTCCGGCGTTCCCCATGCCACCGCCCCACCACCGATGGCGACCACAGCCCCCACCCTAAACCCTAAGATAGATAGTGCGGTACCTCTCCAGCGAGCCCCCTCCCCGCTGCGGCTGGTTCTTCCTTAACTCCGGTGAGACCCCCACCCCCTAAAAATCGACTGACCCAAAAGTCGATTCTGTCGACTGAAGCGTAGCTAAATCGAAGCAGCATCGCAAGCAAGAGCAAGAACGAGAGCAGCAGCGCGAGCAAGAGCAAGAGCAAGAGCGGACCAGGCAGGGGACCGTGAGCAAGAGCAGAGCAGCAGCGCGAGCGAGGACTAAAGCAGCAGCAGCAACTACTGATGTGGACGTTGCCGCAGAGGGAGCGACGCCGTGGAGGAAGTGGTCGGCTACGCCGCAGTGGATGGAGCCGCGCCGTGTCGGCTCGGGACCGAGCGCCGGCATCACCATGAGATAGAATCAAGAAGAAAATGTGGCGATTAATGTACAACCTCTTCGGTGGCGCCGATTAGGCCGCAACTTCATTCGAGGAAATGGTGATGATGATGCTCTTCCGGTGGTGCATGTGACGACGGTGGTGTGGGAATGGAGGCAGCGTGAAAGATGAGGGGAACGTTGGGGCAGCTCCTTGGAGGTGGAGGACGGGGTGGCTGAACCGGCGGGATGACCAGATCGACGATGGATCCTGATCCGGTACGCTGGATGAGGGACGTCGAGGTGTTGCTGTGGACGAGGTCGTCGGGGAAGAGGCTCCGGCTGGGTGGCGGATGGAGGAGGGTGTGGGGCTTCGTGGGTTTTTCCAGCCTCGGTGTACGAATGGGTGGGCGGATGGGATGGGAGTGGGGAATGCTACTTCTCGAGCTTGCGTTGTATTCCCTCGAAGAGGAAAGGGAGATGCAGCACAGTAGCGTAAGTATTTCCCTCAGTTTTTGAGAACCAAGGTATCAATCCACTAGGAGACCACGCGCGAGTCCCTCGCACCTGCACAAACAAATAAGAACTTTGCAGCCAACGCGATAAGGGGTTGTCAATCCCTTTACGGTCACTTACAGATGTGAGATCTGATAGAGATGATAGTTTATATTTTTGGTATTTTTTATTATAAGAACAGAAAGTAAAAGCAGAAAAAGTAAAGTAGATGTAGATTGATATGTTGAGAATAGACCCAAGGGCGATAGTGTTCTCTAGTGGCTTCTCTCATGATAGCAATATTCTACGGCGGGTAAACAAATTACTGTCAAGCAATTGATAGAAAAGCGCATAATTATGAGACTATCTAGGTATGCTCATTATATATAGGCATCACGTCCGAGACAAGTAGATGAACTCGTGCCTGCATCTACTACTATTACTCCACACATCGATTATGATCCAACATGAATCTAGTGTATTGAGTTCATAAGAACAGAGTAACGCCTGAAGCAAGATGACATGATGTAGAGGGATAAACTCGAGCAATATGATATAAACCCCATCTTTTTATCCTCGATGGCAACAATACAATACGTGCCTTGCTGCCCCTACTATCACTTGGAAAGGACACCACAAGATTGAACCCAAAGCCAAGCACTTCTCCATTGCAAGAACTATAGATCTAGTAGGACAAACCAAACCAATAATTCGAAGTGACTTGCAAGGATATTATGAGCACACATAAAGAGTTCAGAGAGGAACCAAATATTTCTCATAGATAATCTTGATCATAAACCCACAATTCATCGATCTCGACAAACACACCGCAAAAAGAGATTACATCGAATAGATCTCCTCGAAGACCGAGGAAAACTTTGTATCGAGATCCAAAGAGAGAGAAGAATCCATCTAGACATTAGCTAAGGACCCGAAGGTCTATGGTAAACTACTCACAACTCATGGTGAGGCGATGATGATGATGTAGAAGCACTCCGTGGTAGACCCCCCCTCCGGCGGAGCTCCGGAATAGGCCCCAAGATGGGATCTCACGGGAACAGAAGGTTACGGCGGTGGAACTAGGGTTTTCTCTGTTCGTCTGATTGTTTCGGGGTACTTAGGATTATATAGGAGGAAGGAGGGCATTGGGGGCCTTACGTGGGACCCATGAGGCAGTGGGGAGACCCTAGGGGGGGGTGCCCCCACCCTCGTGGGCACCACGTGGCCTCTACTCCGTGGTTCTCAAGTCTCCCGTGCGTGATTTTCTCCAAAAATATCTCTCCCGAAGGTTTCATGCCGTTTGGACTCCGTTTGATATTCATTTTTTGCAAAACCCTAAAACAGGCAAAAAACAGCAATCTGGACTGGGCCTTTGGGTTAGTAGGTTAGTCCCAAAAATAATATAAAAGTGTATGACAAATCCCATTAAACATCCAAAACATCATAAATAATAGCATGGAACAATCAAAAAATATAGATACGTTGGAGACGTATCAAGCATCCCCAAGCATAATTCCTGCTCGTCCTCGAGTAGGTAAATGATAAAAACAAAATTTTTGATGTGGAATGCTAACCAACATAGTTTTTCAACGTAATTCTCTTAATTGTGGCATCAATGTTCAGATCAGAAAGATTCAAGACAAAAGTCTATATTGACATAAGAAATAATAATACTTCAAGCATACTAACAAAGCAATCATGTCTTCTCAAAATACTATGGCTAAAGAAAGTTATCCCTACAAAATCATATAGTCTTGCTATGCTCCCTCTTCATCACACAAAATATTCATATCATGCACAACCCCAATTTCAGCCAAGCACTTGTTTTCATACTCTATTCTTTCAAACCTTTCAACTTTCATGCAATACATGAGCATGAGCCATGGATATAGCACTATGGGTGGAATAGAGAAGTGGTTGTGGAGGGAAAATTTGATATTTTGCCACACCTTACTTTGCCATTTGATAATTTGCCCCTCCCCCCTGAGAATGATAGGTGGGACCCGGGTCCACCCGTCATTGAGACAACCCGGGGCAAATCATCAAATGGCAAAGTAAGGTGTGGCAAATCATCAAATCCCCCGTTGTGGAGAAGACAAAAAGGAGGGAGATAGTCTCACATCGACTAGGCGTATCAACGGGCTATGGAGATGCCCGTCAATAGATATCAATGTGAGTGAGTAGGGATTTCCATGCAACGGATGCACTAGAGCTAAATATGTATGAGAGCTCAACAAAAGAAACTAGTGGGTGTGCATCCATCTTGCTTACTCACGAAGACCTAGGGCATTTGAGGAAGCCCATCGTTGGAATATTCAAGCCAAGTTCTATAATGAAAATTCCCACTAGTATATGAAAGTGACTAAACATGAGACTCTCTATCATGAAGATCATGGTGCTACTTTGAAGCACAAGTGTGGAAAAAGATAGTAGCAATTGTCCCTTTTTTTGGGCCTTTGTTTTTTTCTTTGGCCTTTCTTTTCCTTTTTTCCTTTTTTTGTGGAGGGGCTTTATTGATTTAGCCTTTGCTCCCATGGGACAATGCTCTAATAATGATGATCATCACACTTTCATTGAATTACAACTCGATACTAGAAAAAAGTATGACTCTATATGAATGCCTCCGGCGGTGTACCGAGATGTGCAATGAATCAAGAGTGACATGTATGAAAAATTATGCATGGTGGCATTGCCACAAATATTATGTCAACTACATGATCTTGCATGGCAATATGACAATACGAAGCGTGTCATATGAACGGAACGGTGGAAAGTTGCATGGCAATATATCTCGGAATGGCTATGGAAATGCCATGATAGGTAGGTATGGTGGCTGTTTTGAGGAATAATATGGTGGCTGTTTTGAGGACGGATATATAGTGGGTGTATGGTACCGGCGAAAGTTGCGCGGTACAAGAGAGGCTAGCAATGGTGGAAGGGTGAGAGTGCGTATAATCCATGGATTCAACATTAGTCATAAGAACTCATATACTTATTGCAAAAATCTATGAGTCATCAAAACAAAGCAATCAACGCATGCTCCTAGGGGGGAGGTTGGTAGGAGTTAACCATCGCGCGCCCCCGACCTCCACACAAAGGTTGGCACATTACAAATACCTCATGGTCTAACTTTGTCACATAGCGGTTCACCATACGTGCATGCTATGGGAATCACTAACCTTAACACAAGTATTTCTCAATTTCATAATAACTCCACTAGCATGACTCTAATATCACTATCCTCATATCTCAAAACATTTATCAAGCATCCAACTTCTCATCATATTCAATGCACTTAGTGTGAAAGTTTTTACTACATTGATATTGGATGTCTATCATGTGAAGACTAGTTTTATAGCCTAAACACATTACCATGATTTTTTAATAGACTCTCAAATGGATATAAGTGAAGCATGAGAGTTCAACAATTTCTACAAAATATTATCACCACCGTGCTCTAAAAGGTATAAGTGAAGCACTAGAGCAAAAACTATTCAACTCAAAAGATATAAGTGAAGCACATAGAGTGTTCTAACAATTCCTAGGCCATATTTAACTCTCTCAAATAGGCGTGTACAGCAAGGATAATTGTGGCAAACTAACAAGCAAAGACTCAAATTATACAAGACGGTCCATGCAAAACACATATCATGTGGTGAATAAAAATATAGCTCCGATTATAGTTATCGATGGATGAAGACGAAAGAGGGGATGCCTTGCCGGGGCATCCCCAAGATTAGGCTTTTGGTTGTCCTTGAATTTTACTTGGGGTGCCTTGGGAATCCCCAAGCTTAGGCCCTTTCTATTCTTTGTTCCATAGTCCATCAAAGCAATACTCAAAACTTGAAAACTTCACAACGCAAAACTTAGACAGAAATCTCGTGAGCTCCGTTAGTATAAGAAAGCAAACCACTACTCAAAGGTACTGCAATGAATTCATTATTTGGTTATATTGGTGTTAAACCTACTGTATTACAACTTCTCTATGGTTCATACCTCCCAATATTACTCATAGGTGCATTGAAATAAGCAAACAACACACGAAAAACAGAATCTGTCAAAAACAGAACAGTCTGTAGTAATCTGCAGGTTTCACATACTTCTGTAACTCCAAAAAATTCAAACTAAATAGTTAAACGTGAGGAATTTGTCTATTAATCATCTGAAAAAAGAATCAACTAAATAGCACGCTCCAGTAAAATCTGATGACCATTCTAGCGAGCGCTAACGATTCTGTTTTTCACAGCAAGATCATATAAACTTCACACAAGTCTTCCCAAAGGTTTTGCTTGGCACAAACACTAAACAAAACACAAAACCACATCTAAACAGAAGCTAGATGCAATATTTATTCCTAAACAGAAGCAAAAACAAAAAACATAAAATTGGGTTGCCTCCCAACAAGCACTATCGTTTTACGCCCCTAGCTAGGCACGATTTTAGTGATGCTCTCATGAAAGACAAGAATTGAAGCACAAGGAGGATATCATAAAGCACATGGCAAACACATCTAATTCTAACATACTTCCTATGCATAGGCATTTTATAGGAAAACAATTTAGCAAGACAAGCAAGATCTAGCATATGCAAGGAAGAAGAAAGAAACAATAGCAATCTCAACATAACGAGAGGTAACTTAGTAGCATGAAAATTTCTACAACCATATTTTCCTCTCTCATAATAATTGCATGTAGGATCATAAGCAAATTCAACAATATAGCTATCACATGACATATTCTCAACACGATCCACATGCATGCGAAGTTGACACTCTTCCAAAATAGTGGGATTAACATTAACTAAAGTCATGACCTTTCCAAACCCACTTTTATCAAAAAATCCATAAGATTGATCAATTTCTAAATTAGTGGGATCAAAAGTTGACACTCTTTCAAATCCACTTTCAATATTATGGCAAACATTATTATCAATCTCATTTTCATGATGGGGTTTAAATAAATTTTCAAGATCGTAAGAATCATCACCCCAATCATGATCATTACAACAAGTAGTGGGCATAGCAAAATAAGCATCCCCAAGCTTAGGGTTTTGCATGTCATTAACACAATTGACATTAATAGAATTTACAATAGCATCATTGCAATCATGTCTTTTTTAACAAGCTATCATGAATCACTTTTTCTTTTAACAATTCCTCACAATTTTCAGATTCATAAATTTCAAGCAAAACCCCATACAGATAATCTAGTGCACGCAGCTCACTAGCAAAAGGTTCAACATATTTAGACCTCTTAAAGAGATTAGCAAGTGGATGAGGATCCATACTTTAGCAGAGAAGACGCAAGCTAATTGAGGGCACATAGCAACACAAGCAAACAAGAGGCAAGCGAACGATAAACACAGGGCACAAGAAGGGCAAATAAAATGGCAAGGGTGAAGTGGGGGAGAGGAAAACAAGAGGCAAAAAATGTAATGCGAAGGATAAGGGTTTGTGATAGGTACTTGGTATATGAATTTTGCGTAAGCCTCCCCGGCAACGGCGTCAGAAATTCTTCTTGCTACTTCTCGAGCTTGCGTTGTATTCCCTCGAAGAGGAAAGGGAGATGCAGCACAGTAGCGTAAGTATTTCCCTCAGTTTTTGAGAACCAGGGTATCAATCCAGTAGGAGACCACGCGCGAGTCCCTCGCACCTGCACTAACAAATAAGAACTTCACAACCAACGCGATAAGGGGTTGTCAATCCCTTTACGGTCACTTACGAAAGTGAGATCTGATAGAGATGAAAGTTTATATTTTTGTTATTTTTTATTATAAGAACATAAAGTAAAAGCGAAAAAAGTAAAGTAGATGTAGATTGATATGTTGAGAATAGACCCGGGGGCCATTGTGTTCTCTAGTGGCTTCTCTCATGATAGCGATATTCTACAGCGGGTAAACAAATTACTGTCGAGCAATTGATAGAAAAGCGAATAATTATGAGACTATCTAGGCATGATCATTATATATAGGCATCACGTCCGAGACAAGTAGACCGAATCCTGCCTGCATCTACTACTATTACTCCACACATCGACCGCTATCCAACATCCATCTATTGTATTGAGTTCATAAGAACAGAGTAACACATTAAGCAAGATGACATGATGTAGAGGGATAAACTCAAGCAATATGATATAAACCCCATCTTTTTATCCTCGAAGGCAACAATACAATACGTGCCTTGCTGCCCCTACTGTCACTAGGAAAGGACACTGCAAGATTGAACCCAAAGCCAAGCACTTCTCCCATTGCAAGAACTATAGATCTAGTAGACCAAACCAAGAAACGACTACTCTACAAAGTGCCGTTATAGGCACGTTTCAACCCATGGCCCTGTTTGGATATATTTGTTGTCAATCTAACCCTGCCATCCAAACACCACTTTGGTTAGAGTTAGTTCAGGGTTAGAATCTAACCTCTGACTTAGAGTATCCAAACAGGACCCACGTCGCCCATTAAGTCAACGCATTCTATTCGACCGGGCGTTATGACTTGTGGGACCTACATGTCAGTCTGCACAAAAATCCCCGAGTGACCTCCTACCTCCGGCCCGTCCACCTAGTCATCCTCGGCCATGGGACGCAGCTACCGCCGCCGGCAGAAGGCGAGGTCAAAACCGCTGGCTATGTGGAACCCATCTTGCGGCAGCCCGAATGCGAGCTCCGTCTGGCGCTCGCGGCCGCTAGCTAGCCGAGATAGCTCCGTCCAGCTGCTTGTCTGCAATGTTTGCTAGCTAGATTGGCACGGCGGCGCGGCAGCTTGCTCATGCGCGCCGCGCTAAGGCCAGCCGTCTGGCTCGAGCGAAGGCCAGCGCGGCGGCTTGCTTGCTCATGAGTCACGCTCGGGCCAGCCTGGCAACGCATGCAGAGGCCAGCGCGGCATCTGGCCCGTCCGACGGAGCGGCGGCCAACTCGCTCATCACCGGCACCACCGACGAACACGCATCACTACTGTTTGAAGTAATGTTCAGGAAAAATAATGATTTGGGGGGGGGGATAACAGGATAGAAGGTCAGATGTGGGTCCCTCATGTCAATGGTCAAAAAAAATGAGTTGGTTTAAGCTGCCTCGTCAGCACGGACGTGTGGGCCAACCCTGTCATAAATGGGTTTAAACTAACCTAATCGATAGGTAGTAGTTTTTGGCGTGCATTAAGAAATTGTGGGTATGCTTTTGCTATTTTTTGTACAATAGATTCTTCCTAGGGCTGGTTGAAAGTGGTAGTTTTTTGTTAAATACTCTACATATTGTAAGTAGGAGTGAAAGTAAAGCTTTGGAACCCAATAAGCAAGGCTAGTTACATAGTGCATATGTGTACATGATTGAAAGTAAATATCAACCATGAGTGACTAATATCTTGATGGAAAACTCGAAACTATGGAATACTAGGGAAAAAATGCGTGGTTGGAAATACTAGCAATGTTCATGTGCGTTGCAATGAATCATAATTAGAATAATACTTATTCACAAACTTGATACAAAACACTCTAATTTTGATATACATATATCACTAGAGATATATTATGTTTCAATTAGATATATTCCTTGGGCTATTTTGGTGAGGTCAGGGAGGGATGTGGTTGGTTTTAAGATACTAATTATGGATTTTTCTGCAAATTGGTAGACAAGTGGGATGTTTGTGAGAAAAGGCAACAACTTACCTCACAGTCGTTAGATGTAGATCTAATGGTCACAAACGACGGATGGCAGACACACCATCATCACCAACTTAGTCTTCTGTGGAGTACTAGCAAGATCCGTGCATTGCACGGAACATCAAGATGCATTTTTATTATTAAAACACTCATTGTGATTGACCCATGCTGGAGTAATCCCATGTGTAAAAACTAATGATATCTCGAGAACTAGGAGATAAGGTGAAGAGGAGTGGGGCATGGTGGTGATTGGTGGTCGGACTGAGCGGAGGCATGGGGATTGACGACGCCGGCAGCGGCCACCAGGCCAGTTTGTTCCAGAGGCTTCCATTCTTAATTGCTCAACAATGAGGTTGTTGGAGACAAGGATGAACGAGGGAAGGCCTTGTCTGCAAATGTGGAGAGGGGTGCGGGTATCTTTTAGTTTAATTTCCATCAGTCAGATATAGATCGGACGGTCTATATTGCGAGATGGCACGTGTACCATCATCACCAACTCAGTTTTTTTATAAGAGAAGAAATATAAGTATGGAGATACAAACGTATTATCGATACTTGTCACTGTAAACTAGCATCTACATTCTATTCAACGCCTCAGCATGTGAGGCCTTAGCACAATGACTTCTCGACTGTGTAAAACAAATGTTTTCCCGTCGCCGATAAGGAGGGGCTGATGGCGGCGCACTTTTTGGCTTGCTCTAGTCCTAGTAGTCATACTAGGTAGTCTAAGCACGTGTAGATATATTTCATTTCACGTCTCGTGTTCGCCGTACTACCACGACTGTTGATGAATAGACATTAAGTTATTCACGGGGAAACCCTTGTTGAGTGTGTTTGCGAGAGAGAGATAGTGTGCGTGTGTGATATGTTTAGAGACTAAGGCAATGATAACATATTCTTTGTGTCTATGTGTGTGGAGGATAGAGAGAGACATGTACATGGGGCTTTGTGTTGTGTAACATGGAGACACATATACATAATTAGAGAGTGAGTGTGCGAGATACACATGCGGACATGGGGAGAGATGAGGATCCAGATTAATGGGTGTTTGTGTGTGTCTGTGTGTGTTTGTGCGCGCGTTTGTGTGTGAGAGGGAGTGTGTGTATGTGGAGTAGAGAGACCACTAATGATGTAAACCTAGTATAAGGGAAGGGGGAATGGTGTGACATGTGTAGTAGCGGGATAACATGGGTGCGGGCGGGGGGAGCAGGCTATTTGGAAGAGACATCGATTGTGTGTGGGAGAGGGGTGTGAGAGAGAGAGAGAGAGAGAGAGAGAGAGAGAGAGAGAGAGAGAGAGATATATTATGTTTCAATTAGATATATTCCTTGGGCTATTTTGGTGAGGTCAGGGAGGGATGTGGTTGGTTTTAAGATACTAATTATGGATTTTTCTGCAAATTGGTAGACAAGTGGGATGTTTGTGAGAAAAGGCAACAACTTACCTCACAGTCGTTAGATGTAGATCTAATGGTCACAAACGACGGATGGCAGACACACCATCATCACCAACTTAGTCTTCTGTGGGAGTACTAGCAAGATCCGTGCATTGCACGGAACATCAAGATGCATTTTTATTATTAAAACACTCATTGTGATTGACCCATGCTGGAGTAATCCCATGTGTAAAAACTAATGATATCTCGAGAACTAGGAGATAAGGTGAAGAGGAGTGGGGCATGGTGGTGATTGGTGGTCGGACTGAGCGGAGGCATGGGGATTGACGACGCCGGCAGCGGCCACCAGGCCAGTTTGTTCCAGAGGCTTCCATTCTTAATTGCTCAACAATGAGGTTGTTGGAGACAAGGATGAACGAGGGAAGGCCTTGTCTGCAAATGTGGAGAGGGGTGCGGGTATCTTTTAGTTTAATTTCCATCAGTCAGATATAGATCGGACGGTCTATATTGCGAGATGGCACGTGTACCATCATCACCAACTCAGTTTTTTTATAAGAGAAGAAATATAAGTATGGAGATACAAACGTATTATCGATACTTGTCACTGTAAACTAGCATCTACATTCTATTCAACGCCTCAGCATGTGAGGCCTTAGCACAATGACTTCTCGACTGTGTAAAACAAATGTTTTCCCGTCGCCGATAAGGAGGGGCTGATGGCGGCGCACTTTTTGGCTTGCTCTAGTCCTAGTAGTCATACTAGGTAGTCTAAGCACGTGTAGATATATTTCATTTCACGTCTCGTGTTCGCCGTACTACCACGACTGTTGATGAATAGACATTAAGTTATTCACGGGGAAACCCTTGTTGAGTGTGTTTGCGAGAGAGAGACAGTGTGCGTGTGTGATATGTTTAGAGACTAAGGCAATGATAACATATTCTTTGTGTCTATGTGTGTGGAGGATAGAGAGAGACATGTACATGGGGCTTTGTGTTGTGTAACATGGAGACACATATACATAATTAGAGAGTGAGTGTGCGAGATACACATGCGGACATGGGGAGAGATGAGGATCCAGATTAATGGGTGTTTGTGTGTGTCTGTGTGTGTTTGTGCGCGCGTTTGTGTGTGAGAGGGAGTGTGTGTATGTGGAGTAGAGAGACCACTAATGATGTAAACCTAGTATAAGGGAAGGGGGAATGGTGTGACATGTGTAGTAGCGGGATAACATGGGTGCGGGCGGGGGGAGCAGGCTATTTGGAAGAGACATCGATTGTGTGTGGGAGAGGGGTGTGAGAGCGAGAGAGAGAGAGAGAGAGAGAGAGAGAGAGAGAG
>LR738709.1:630742828-630798935 GCA_902687465.1 Secale cereale | reverse complement strand
GAGAGAGAGAAAGAGAGGGGGCAAGAGAGAGAGGGGGGCGAGAGAGGGGGCGTTTGTGTCCATAAATGGCGTATAGATAGGGAGACAATGTTGATGTTGTTTGAAATTGGCCTATGTACGGAGACGCAAGGGAAGCGAGTCATCGTGTGTGTGATAGGGACTTCATGTGAGATCTAGAATAGATGGTGTAGAGAACAATGTGCGAGATCGAGAACGATGATACATTTGGGAGCTATGGAAAGAGTCACGACATATATGTATACAGGGAGGTGCCGGGGCGAGTCCGCATGTGGGAGAGATAGAAAGAGGAGAGTGGTGCACAAGGAGACAAAGTGTGCTTGTTTTGAAGTGGGGGTTGTGTGTGAGGTGAGTGTGCGAGAACCACATAACTAGGGAGATAGACGTTTGGGGGAGATGTTTTGTGTGTATGGGAAAGATACACTCTACATAGTGCGTGTGCTTGGGAAAGAGAGATGCCGGGTGGCCTAGCTACAGAGTGAGGGACGAGATGTGTGCATGCCCATGAGACAAAGTGATAGAGACCTATATTGGGGTCTGGACTTTAGAAGAGAGAGGGGTGTTAATGTGCTCGTGTGTTGGTGTTTGGGGGAGAGAATGACTTCTCTCTGTGTGTGTGGGGGGGCCGACGAGGAGGGGGGTTGGCTTTAGATAAAGAGTGAGGTGTCTATATTGGAGGGACTTTAGCGTAATTGAGATATACATGGTCAATAGTTTGTGCACTCAAGGTTGATCAATTTGTTTCACAGTTTGGACTATGAGATAACGATACTTTTGAACAAGCGTGATATACTTTCATGTACGAGAAGTACAAACCTAAGATTGGAATCTTGGAATTCGACTCCATCATTAGTTTTGTAATTCATTTAAACGGAGGTACATTTTTAAGCCGGGATTTCGTGATTTCAAATTCATATATCAAACCTAGAGATATACACATACGGGCATGTTCAAACTTTATAATCATCCACTTTATTCATGCGCATACACATTTTGGCTTTTGTCATCATATTTAGGATAAACACATTTGGAATTTCATTTGAATTGGACCATATGATGGTATTTGCTTGTAGTAGCTCAATGATCCATATTTGAATTGAATGGACAATTTAAGTTTTGAGTTGGAGTCATTGATTTTCAAAACTTGCACTTTTTTTGTGTGCAAAACAAACAAATTCTCGGCCAAGATATCATTGTCGGTCGTACAAGAGCAGAATATAATTTCAGGCGCCAAAAGCTTTCAAACTTCCCGCTCACATCGAAATATCTCGCGCCCGAAAGTTTAGCTCTGCGATATTCCTGTTTTACCCCTGCCACATGAACGGAAAAGGGCTGCTTTGGTAACTCCATTGTTTTCCCCTCTTTGCCCCCAACATTCTTCCCCAGAGCCCCTCCCCTCCCTCCCCCCAACCACGGCAAGCCACCGAATCTAGTCCTCCGCCGCAGCGGTGGACCTCACACCCCGATGGATCTACCTTCCGCACCTTGGAACCCCCAACTGCCAACTCACCACTTCACCGGAGCCGCTTCAACGACTGGCTTGTACACTGCTCCAGATCTCCTTGACCGCCATCATGCTCCACCGCACCGGATCTGCTTAACCTGCGCCCTTGTCCACCACAGTGTAGGCCCTTCACTGACTCCCTCGTCCGTCCCTTCGCTGGCCCTTCATACAAGCCCTCGTCCGCCGCAACAGATCTGTCTCATCGAAAGCACTGTACAACACGCCCGCCGAAGCCTTCGTCCACTGCACCGGACCCGCTCCACGGATGGCCTATTCAACTCCACCGGCCCTGCTTTACCGATGCCGCGGCCTCATCAGGTTATTTCGATCTGTACTCTTTCGGTTTTTCTCTTTATTGTGCAACTGTTCACTTACCATAGATGAGCTTTCGTGTATGTCGACGGGAGCCGCAAGCGTAGCACCGGAGCCGCTTCAGCGACGGCAACCGCCGGCCCAAACTCAACCGCAACACGAGCACCATCGACGATACTTAGCTATCAAGTATGCCAACGATACCCGTACGCCGCTGAGAATCAGGTACTATTATCCAACGGCCGGCGCCTACGGCCACTTTCTTAGCATAAGCACCGCACCTTTGAATTTCTTTAGGGCATCATTCAGTTTTTCATGAGACACGTTATTCTGCTTGCACCTGTAGGGCCATACTTCTGGCAGTGAACATGTTACATGTGCTAAATTACATACTAGTGCACATATAGTTAATATGCTTTAGTTTTGTCCTAAATATTATTGTACTTCCTAGATATCACTACCTACTATTTTACTTCTTGCATGCTATATTTATGATAATGGTGTTGTTCTGATGCCACCTGTTGGTTCCATCAGACTGCTTCATGTTCTCTATGCTTAATTACACATCAGGAAACTAGCATATGGTTTCGCTGGTTTTTGTTTGTTTTACCCTACATTTTCTGATGCTAGCTATTACATCACTGCCACGAGCCTCTGTTCATTACTTTTTTGTGTGTTCTTGATCTTCCCAAGTTGCATGACTAATTTGATGCTTCTATTAATTTTGGAGCTGCCAACCCCATCAAGCAAAATATTTGTTCTTTTGGGGCTGGCACCTCGAACAAGCATAAAAATAGAGGGAAGCAGATATATTGTCGTGTATGCACACACCCTTCTTTCATTAGTTTAGATGAACCATTGATGATCAATTCGAACCAGTGCATGCGATTAAAATTAATTTTACCTAAATAGAGGGTGCAGAATAAACTACAACAAGTAGATTTGCAACCACGAGATGCTCACGATATCTTCAAAGAACATTGCAACAGCAGCGAGGCTTCACAGCAACATATGGTAAGCCAGTGTGTTTTAGTACAAGTGAAATGTAATGCGTGTGGGCTGCTTTCTTGGCTTGTGCCCTCAACCTGTAATCCTACAGAATAACAAATAGTTCAGTTGTCTGCTTTGCTGTATTGCTTGATTCGAATGCTTGTTTGTTACTTGTTACGCTATACCTGAGTTGGCCAATATGTCAGCAGTGCCTGCTGTACTATCGTAAAGAAATGCATGCCTAGTTCATTTGAGTCCTTAACTTTTCCTCTGAACTTCATCACAAGACTGTCTTCGTACTTTCTATGAGGCCACTTTGTTAAGTGCTTTCTTAGATTATTTCAACTGGTTAGATGCCTTGGCAACTTAAATATAGCGGTGGTACACTCCCTTACAAGTTTTCATCTTACCATTTTAATTTCTATTTGGCTGATGCTGCTTCGAACCATTTAAATATAGCTTTCCATGCTCAACAATAATTCGTATGCCAATTACCACTTAAGCTTACTACCTGGATCATGCGATAACTATCTCTTACTTATGTCCAGCGGAAACCTTTTAGGATGCTGTTCACACTAGGACACAATGTACAATCCCAGAATCTATTTGTGGAAGCAGTGCACCATCCATGTTACTAGATGGTAGCAGTTCAGAGGCAACACCGTCGGAGAGCAGTCAGAGCACATATATTATAGTTCTTAAGGCTTTACTAGAGGCAGAACTAGATGGTGTGGCTGCCTTGAATGAGGTAATTTTGATCTTGAAGCTGGAAATTATGCAATTAGCTGCACGCATTATGCAAGCAACCCAAGAATTGGAGGAAGTAAGAATATTGCATTTGAAGACGGAGGAGGTCCTGCTGCTTCTGCTATCTGAAGCCCAGGGTAATCCCGGTTCTTCTTTAGATAGCAGTTGAAATTGTCATTAGATTATTATACTTGCATGTTGTGTCATGTCTCTGAATGGATTATGTTGTAAGACCCCCTATGTTGTCCATGTGTTGTAATGATCCAAATTTTGTAGGAGAGGTAATCCTTAGTACTTGTATGATTGACATAAGGTGAACTGTTTTTCGGTTGAGCATATTGTATTGGATGAAATAACTGTTTGACTCAAAGTGTATCCAACCTACTAAATTCGAAGATCACGGCATTTCTAAATCATAATCATATATAAAGGTGGAATAAATCTTTGTTGTGGTTTTGAAGAAATAAATAACAAAACGTAGAATTATTTGTGGATATTCGTAACCGAATAAAAATTGGATTTGGATTTAGTTGCTAGGGCCTAGGGCAAACATGGATGCTAATTCTCCCAAGTTTTGAACGAAGCGTCTAAACACCCACTATCATTTGTGGGCTGCCCGAAGCAAGTGTTTGCGAGATGGAAATTACTGTCTACCCTGACACTTGACATCCTTATCGACCGGATTTACACTGCTGTCGATAGGGGTAGACAAGTAACTTCAATCAGATGTGACACGACGGCCTCTGGGCCCATTCAGACACAGTGGGCGCCAAACATGGGCGGCAAAACACATTTTATTCAAGCTCGTCCGAAAGACATGTGTCTCTCCCTCCATTTCCCCATTCATCCACGGTGGGCGGCAAAACACACTCTCCTTGTCTGAAATCGATGTAGGATAATATTTTACATAGGGGCGGATGTGTAACTTCCTTCAGACGTGACACAACCGCCCTACGTGTCAGCCCCGTTCATACACCGTGGGCGCCAACCGTGGGCGGCAAAACACCCTCTCCTCGCCCGAAATCGTTACTAGAAAATATTTGGGAGATGCGAGATTACCGTCCTATCCCCAACCGACGTTGTCGTGGAATTAACACGGCAGATGTCCGGTTTAGCGGACTTAGTCGTGAGGCCGCGCATCTATGTAGTAGCTTGAGAGGGGTTGAGCGGAATCGAGAGACGCGATGCAAGACAAGGATTTAGAGAGCTTCGGGCCCCGGGAAACATCATCCGGTAATAACCCTACGTGATGTTTGAGGCTAGGTCTCATTATGATCCTGATGGTGTCGCCGGTAAACCGGCTCTTTGTGTCTAGCCCTAGAAACTTGTGAGAATCTCTCCCTCTTTGGGGAGCCCTGCCCCTCCTTATATATGTTGAAGGGGCGGGTTACATGACTAGTCCTAGTAGGATTAGGATTGCTCTATTACAAGGAGTCCTAGTCTTGCTTCCTTTGTAGGAGAATATTCCTTATGCTTTATTCATAAACCGGCCCACCATAATATGAACCGGCCTTCTGGGCCTTGGGCCTTTGTCTTCCGTGATCCGCCCGCCGGGTTACCAGTGAGTGGTATTATTTAGGCAGGTTGCTTGTAAACCGTCGGGTTAGGACGGATCGCCAGTGAATCACCAAGTGTAAACCGGATCTCAAGTAAACCGCCAAGTCCGGCCGGGTCATATGCCACGGCCGATTCATACCGCGGGGTATATCCCCGACATTAGCCCCCAGTTTAGCTTGGATTTATCCATGGTAAACTTATGCTGCAAAATAACCACAAGAACAAATTTGATAGGTTGTGCTCCGGGTTAAGAATTCTTGTAAACCGGCACCTGACCATCCGTAAATCCTTGTCCTTCTTCTAGAAAATCCGGGTCACCAGACCAGCTTCATAATCAACTTGTTTGTAGAAAAAATATTGCAAATAAAGAATCCATTTGACTCGGCCTTCAATGCTATGACTTGATAAAAATATTGGTCTTTAAAAATTCAATTGATATCCAACCAGCTTGAGGATGTAGAACTTGCCGGTTTATGATTGCCAAAATTGCCGGGTTATAAAAACTGATGATCCCGGGTCATGACTGTTTATGGACGCCGGGTTATGATTGTTGCCAACGCCGGGTCATACAATTGATCTTCCGGACTTACCCAAAATTGAGAATTTGAAGATGTTCCTCCTTTATATGCATATTACCTGTAGCCCCCAAGTCTTAAGAGGAGAACATAGTGATAGCTTAAGACTTGTTTCAATATAAAAATTGCAATCTTGAAGAAATCCGGATTGTTCATCCCAATCACTATGAAACTGAATATTCCATATTATGTAGCCCCCAAGTGCCGGGTCATTATGCAATAATGAGCAGGGACTTTGAAAATATGATCATGTAAACTTGAACAACAACATGTAGCCTCCAAGTGCCGGGTCATTATGCAATAATGAGCAGGGACTTTGTAGATATAATCATTGAAAATAACATTATATAATGTAACTTCCATCGTGGGGTTTGAACCCACGTCCACAAGGTTAAGAGCTTTGTGCTTTACCAACCGAGCAGTGGACCGTTCAATATAATGGATTAATACTTGTGTACCTTGAATTGTTGACATGAGCGATTTGTAGCCCCCAAGGGCCGGCTCAATATGATGTGATGAGTCGGGTCTTCAATAAGGTGAGCAAAAAATGACTTTGCATTAGCCCCCAAGTGTCATGGTGCATGCTTGCAGCGACATGAGACTTGTGTATCTGATGTAATCTCAATTTGAATAATGTAGCCCCGAAGTGCCGGGTCGTAAGCCTGCAGCGACTCGGGACTATTCCTTTGTAGAATAAATCACTTCCATCGATGAAATAATATTCATTGCGCTTAAAGCGACTTTGATAACCTCAATCATAATATTGATAACCATAATAAGAATCCAGCCATGTTGGCTATTGAAGAATATAATCCGGTTTGAAGACTGGTTTCAGTAATATTTGATCACAACCAGGCCGGGTTAATAAACACCGGTCATTTATTTTATCTCATACTGTCGACTTATAGTTGAAAGCCAGGCCGGTTCAATGAACACCGGTCATTGTTTTATCTCATACTGGCGACTTATAGTTCAAAGCCAGGCCGGTTTAATAAACACCGGTCATTGTTTTATCTCATACTGGCGACTTATAGTCAAAAGCCAGGCCGGTTTAATAACACCGGTCATTATAACTGATCATGTACTGCCAACCTGTTTAAATCTCACTGGTGTTCATGACCCAGACTTGTAACTTTGTAGATATATGGTTCACTTTGAAATTGCCCAGTTCTAGATCAAAAACTTGGTTAACCATAGAAAACTTCAAAAAAAACACAAAACACAAAACACTGTTGCAAATAAGACCATGTAGTCGAGGCTTTTTGCGAGCTGCTGATACGTCCAAAATGTATCTATAATTTCTGCTTGCTACATGCCTCTTTTGGGTGATATTGCTATGATATTTATACACTTCCATACACTTTTGATCATATTCGGACTAACCTATTAACTCAGTGCACCCCAGTGCCAGTTTCTGTTTTATGCTGTTTTTGTATTTCAGGTTTTCCCATTACGAGAACTGCCAGAAAAATCCCGGAAAAATTATATAAAAAATCAGCGTTCCAGAAGCTTCCCGGCACCCGAAGTACAGCCGGAGGGGGGCCACCAGGGCTCCAGGCACCCTGGTGGCGCGGCCCCCCTCCTGGCCGCGCCGGGGGGGGCGCCTGGGCCCCCCAGGGCTCCGCTGAGGCCCCCCTTTGGCATATATTTATATCGTGTCCCGAAACCCTCGAGACGGGAACCCTTTTTCGCGATCTCATCTCTGTTCCGCCGCCGCCGCGCTTCCAAGATCGGGAGCACCAGGAGAACTCTTCCCGGCACCCTGCCGGAGGGGAGGATCACCACCGGGAGCTTCTCCACCACCATGGACGCCTCCCAGATGAGTTGTGAGTAGTCTCCCTTGGACCATGGGTCCATGACCAGTAGCTATGTGATGTTCTCCTCCCGTTCTTGTGCTTCACTAATTAGTCCTCATGAGCTGCCCTACATGATCGAGGCACATATGTAATCCTTATGCTGTTGCTATGATGAGTTTGCTGGGATCCGATGGATTGTGAGATTATGTTCAGATTGTGTTTGAGTAATATATTTGATTCACCTCTTTTATATTTATGTTCGTAAGTAATTCTTCCATGTACTCCGTTGTTATTTATTGCTTTGGCCAAGTAGTAGGTAGTGACTCCATGAGGGAACGTTATGCTTGATTGTGGGTTCATGCCCCTCGATGACTAGTTTGAGTGACAGAAACATGAGTCTAGGGGTTGTTTTGTTGCCACAAGGGGGAAAAGAACGGTGCTTGTGCCCGCAGGTGCAAGGATTGTTTACTTTACGCAAAGTTCTTTTAATGCAGTTGTCTGTTGCTTTGAGTTTACACTATGGGTGGGACTCGCAACTTAATACCAGCGAGATGTTCTGGATAGATATCTCAAGGTGGATGATTAGTAGTAGATGCAGATGGATTTCAGTCTACTTGCCTTGGCGTACCGCCCATGCTTTGAACCTCTACCTTTCTTGCAACTTAGTCAGCATTGGTTTGCGCACATGGTCCTATCAATTGCCCAGCTGTAATTCGTTTACCTCACATAGCTGTTTTATCGTCTTTTGGGAGAGAGACATCACTAGTGAACATCATGGGACTCCGGTCCATATTACCATCACTGATCACATCCGCTATTTACTTTCCGCTTTTTACTTACTATTGCAGCAATACCTATCACTATTATCACTTGCGTTTGATCCTTTGTAAACGACAAGGCCGGAGGGATTGACAACCTCTATGTACTCGTTGGGAGCAAAGTTATTTGTATCTGTGTGCAGGTCCACGTTGATTGCTTATATCTGGCGCCATTAGCAGTTGACACCTTCTTGTTGAAACTGGGAGTCTCAGGGAAATCGATCCTTGGTATCTTTGCCAAGGGAAAACTTCCGCTACACTGCATCTCAAACCTTCCACTTGGGGTAACCAACGAGGGGCGAGAAGCCATCAAGCAAAGTTTTCTGGCGCCGTTGCCGGGGACTCCACTCTTCAAGATAGGGGAGTTGCACGCTATCTTTTACCTTTGCTTTTTAGTCTTTTTAGTTTACCTTTCAGTTTTCTTTATGTCTTTTCACTAGTTTTGCTTAATGGAAAACAACAAAAATATGAGAGAGCTTTATAAGCTCTACCTTGCTTTGGGACATGATGTGTTTGAAGAGAAAACTAAAAAACCTATGGAACTTTATTATTTGCATAACAATCATGGTGGTGGTGATGTTATTAGTATGCTTTCTTTGAATATCAATATTGCTAATGACATGGAAAACTCTAAGCTTGGGGATGACACGTTTGATGAACATGATATTTTTAGTCCCCCAACTTTTGAAGAGAAAATTTACTTTGATGATACTTTGCTTCCTATACATGATGATTACAATGATGAATATGATGTTTTCAGTCCACCTACTATTGAGGATAAAATTTATTATGATTATGATATGCCTCCTAAATACAATGATTACCATGATGGTTATGATTGCTTTACTCTCACTATTCCTAATAAGAAAGATTTTGCTTATATGAAGAGTAATGCTAACTTTTTGCATGTGGATCATGTTAACAATGCTTTATGTGATGCTTATATTGTTGAGTTTATTCGTGATCCCACTGGAAATTATTATGAGAAGGGAACATATGCTTATAGATATTTCAATAATATCAAGTTCCCTCTCTTTATGTTGAAGGTTTTGAAGCTGCACTTGTTTTGTCTTCCTATGCTTATTGCTTTGTGCTTCAATGAATTATTGTATTGCAATATTCCTATGCATAGGAAACATGTTAGGCTTAAATGTGTTTGGTATTTGCTTCTTGATGCTCTCTTTTGTTCTTCAACTCTTATTCCTACGAGAGCATCATTAAAGTCTTAAGCCTATCTTTATGGCTATAAAGAAAGAGCTCTAGGGAGACAACCCTTGTTATCTTTGCTTTCAGTTTGTTCTTTCAGTTTTAGTGGTCTTGATGCTTGTTACTACTGTAGCAACATCATTGTATCTTTATTTTTCAGCTTTGTGCCAAGTGTAGCCTCTGATTGCAAGAAAGTTCAAAAGTTGTGACGTGCTGTCCAGGAAACAGATTCTGTCCTTGGATAGAAAAATTCGTATAAAATCACCAGATCATCTTTTTGGTCTGAATTTTTTCGACAGCGTGCTCTATACAATTGTCTTTCGTGCGTCTGTTCTGAGTTTTTTGATTAGAGTTGCAGAAGTGCCGCGAAAAAATCATTTACTACCTGCTGTTCTGTTTTCACAGATTCTGTCCTGTTTTGCCTTTCCTTCATTTTGCAAACCTAGAGCTTGCTTTTTCTTTGCAAAAACCTTTTGGCAATCTTGAGAAACAGTAGACCTTCAAGAATATCCTTATTTCCAGCAAGGAACAACTATTTTATTATGGGTACTAACCTCGCTAATCAGATTATGATGAGTTATATATGAAGGGAGTTTTCAAGTGTGCGAGGGAAGATGATAAAAAGATTCAGGAGTGTCAAACGCTCAAACTTGGGGATGCCCCCATGCACCCCCAAGAAATATTCAAGGAGACTCAAGCGTCTAAGCTTGGGGATGCCCCGTGCATCCCCTTCTCCATCAACATTATCAGTTCGTCTTTCGTTCCACTATATTTTTATCACTTCATGTGTTATGTGCTATGCTTGGAGCGTCTTGCTTTTAGTTTTCCTTTTTAGTTTTCCTTAGCTTTTCATAACGAGTCGGAACTCAGCTTTCTTTATGTGGGAGAGAAACACGCTCCACTTCTACCTAGAACATAACATAGAATTTTCATGTCTATCTTTGCTGTGTGTGTTCTTTGTCTTTCAATAGCTACTATCATGTTCAGCTCTTAGTATTCATGCTTATCTTTTTAAAGAGCTTTTGTTTAGTTGGTTGCTTGAACTCTCTTTAGTTATCATGCTTATCTTATTAAGAGAGTTTGCTTCCGTTGCATTGGTTGATATGTCTATGATAAAGATGCTACGTGCATAATGGTGCTTAGTAGTTCATGTTTTCTTATGGTTAGTCTCAAATAGCTGGGGGGTTTCCAATGTGTTATTGGAGTACCAACATGATTTGTTTGCCTATGATGTGGTATGGTTTAGTAATATCTTCCTTCAAGAATTTATTTTGATTGACTTGGCGTATGCTCACGCATATTTAAGACTATAAAGAAAGTCTGTCAAGCCTTGATGATCTTTTGTTTCTGAGTAGCGATATAACTACCATGCCTGATTCAATGTTGCTTTGTCGCTCTGCATGATTATGACCGTCATTGCTTTCTTAGTTGGTCGCTCCCAGTCTTTTGCTAACCTTCGCCTGTACTAAGCGGACTGACTGCTTGTGCATCCAAATTCTTTTAAACCAGTTATGCCATATAAGTCCACCATACCTTCCTACATGGTATTTACCTGCCATTCCTAACGAAGACTTTCATGTACCATCTCGAAATTATTCAAAAAAAATGCATTTCTATTTTGTGCCTATGTTTTAGTTCATGAGGAAGTAGTAGTTAATTCATGATCTTTTTAAGTTGGACAAGCTTCACCCCGGGATTGCATGTCTAATATGCAAACCCATAATACGAGAAGGAACTCGCAAAGAGTGCGCCCGGCTCAAAATTAATATAACAAACAAACCCTCCTTCATGCTTTGTTCATGAGAAATCAGAAAACTTTGGCAGTGATAAACAAAGGAGATTAAGAGGATGTGATCATCCTCATTCGGGAGTCGTTCCTCGAAACTTGTCCATCTCAAGAAGTAATTGAGTTATCTGCTAGCATTCGTTGACGGAACACGCATATTCGAAAAAATATATATTATTACCTCTGTTTTTAAAACCAAGAGCTCTGGTACATGTTTTGTCTTTGTTTCCGACTACGGGTTTTCAACCTTGCCAACAAAAGCCATGGTTCGAGAGTCTCCACCTTCTTTTAAAGCACCAACTACTGAGAGCATGATTGTCATTCTGAGTGTAATATGCATTGTCCCAAAGTAGCATTGTCTTTTGCATGATTGTGATATCGTTTATTTTGAAATCATTGTATCTAGTCATCACTTAAACCTTTGAGGTGCCCCTGCATTTATGTTGTGCTTCACTAAAGGGGGCAAGCGAGATATCACTTTATCATATTTGCACACCATGCTCATTACAAATCTATTTGATGTTTCACTATCATATTGTAAAACTTTCAGTTCTTTGTGATTTTCTCATGAGGCAACTTAATTACTACAGATTCATTGTCTCAGTAAGCTTTTGTCATATGACTATAAAAAGTCCTATATGGTTAATAGCATGTCACCACAGAAATTATTCTTGTTATCATTTACCTACTCGAGGACGAGCAGGAATTAAGCTTGGGGATGTTGATACGTCCAAAACGTATCTATAATTTCTGCTTGCTCCATGCCTCTTTTGGGTGATATTGCTATGTTATTTATACACTTCCATACACTTTTGATCATATTTGGACTAACCTATTAACTCAGTGCACCCCAGTGCCAGTTTCTGTTTTCAGCTGTTTTTGTATTTCAGGTTTTCCCATTACGAGAACTGTCAGAAAAATCCCGGAAAAATTATATAAAAAATCAGCGTTCCAGAAGCTTCCCGGCACCCGAAGTACAGCCGGAGGGGGGCCACCAGGGCTTCAGGCGCCCTGGTGGCGCGGCCCCCCTCCTGGCCGCGCCGGGGGGGCGCCTGGGCCCCCAGGCCTCCGCTGATGCCCCCCTTTGGCATATATTTATATCGTGTCCCGAAACCCTCGAGACGGGAACCCTTTTTCGCGATCTCATCTCTGTTCCGCCGCCGCCGCGCTTCCAAGATCGGGAGCACCAGGAGAACTCTTCCCGGCACCCTGCCGGAGGGGAGGATCACCACCGGGAGCTTCTCCACCACCATGGACGCCTCCCGGATGAGTTGTGAGTAGTCTCCCTTGGACCATGGGTCCATGACCAGTAGCTATGTGATGTTCTCCTCCCGTTCTTGTGCTTCACTAATTAGTCCTCGTGAGCTACCCTACATGATCGAGGCACATATGTAATCCTTATGCTGTTGCTATGATGAGTTTGCTGGGATCCGATGGATTGTGAGATTATGTTCAGATTGTGTTTGAGTAATATATTTGATTCACCTCTTTTATATTTATGTTCGTAAGTAATTCTTGCATGTTCTCCGTTGTTATTTATTGCTTTGGCCAAGTAGTAGGTACTGACTCCAAGAGGGAACGTTATGCTTGATTGTGGGTTCATGCCCCTCGATGACTAGTTTGAGTGACAGAAACATGAGTCTAGGGGATGTGCTGTTGCCACAAGGGGGAAAACAACGGTGCTTGTGCCCGCAGGTGCAAGGATTGTTTACTTTACGCAAAGTTCTTTTAATGCAGTTGTCTGTTGCTTTGAGTTTACACTATGGGTGGGACTCGCAACTTAATACCAGCGAGATGTTCTGGATAGATATCTCAAGGTGGATGATTAGTAGTAGATGCAGATGGATTTCGGTCTACTTGCCTTGGCGTACCGCCCATGCTTTGAACCTCTACCTTTCTTGCAACTTAGTCAGCATTGGTTTGCGCACATGGTCCTGTCAATTGCCCAGCTGTAATTTGTTTACCTCACATAGCTGTTTTATCGTCTTTTGGGAGAGAGACATCACTAGTGAACATCATGGGACTCCGGTCCATATTACCATCACTAATCACATCCGCTATTTACTTTCCGCTTTTTACTTACTATTGCAGCAATACCTATCACTATTATCACTTGCGTTTGATCCTTTGTAAACGACAAGGCCGGAGGGATTGACAACCTCTCTGTACTCCTTGGGAGCAAAGTTATTTGTATCTGTGTGCAGGTCCACGTTGATTGCTAATATCTGGCTCCGTTAGCAGTTGACACCTTCTTGTTGAAACTGGGAGTCTCAGGGAAATCGATCCTTGGTATCTTTGCCAAGGGAAAACTTCCGCTACACTGCATCTCAAACCTTCCACTTGGGGTAACCAGCGAGGGGCGAGAAGCCATCAAGCAGCTGCCAGGCTCCATATTTGCCAATCAATGGATGCGACCCAAAGGGCTATGACTCATTTTGCCAATCAATGGGTGCAATCCAAGGAGCAATGATTTCTTTTGCCAATCAATGGATGTAATCCAAGGAGTAAGAAAATTTTCTTTTGCCATCAAAGGATGTACTGCATGGGGCAAGAACTTTTTCTTTTGCCAATCAAAGGATGTACTCCAAGGGGCAAGAACTTTTTTTCTTTTGCCATCAAAGCATGTACTCCAAGGGGCAAGAACTTTTTTCTTTTGCCATCAAAGGATGTACTCCAAGGGGCAAGAACTTTTTTCTTTTGCCATCAAAGGATGTACTCCAAGGGGCAAGAAATTTTTTCTTTTGCCATCAAAGGATGTACTCCAAGGGGCAAGAACTTTTTATTTTGCCAATCAAATGATGTACTCCAAGGGGCAAGAACTTTTTCTTTTGCCATCAAAGGACGTACTCCAAGGGGCGCTGATGCGAAGATGATCATATAAACCGGACCAGAAGGGATTAAGCGAGGATTCGAATGCGATCCGTAGCCCCCTAGTGACCGTGGAGGCAGGGTACCTATAAGAGAGTTGCGCTTGTATGGCAAGTCCTATTTGGTCCCTTATAGAATTGTCCTGCATAGCAAAATAGACTGATCAAAGCATCTTGTTTTCTTGATGAAAATGATATATTTTAAGAGAAGTAAACTTAAATGGATATCACCTGATGTATTTGGACCTCATGATCCTCATCGGAGTCTATTAGTCAACCCGGTATGTTGAATAGACCGGACCGCAGAGCGGACCGCAAATGACCGCAGTATCAGAGGCGGCTCAAACAGATGAACCGGCCGTGGGGTTGTAAACCGGCGCAGGTGAGCAAGTTGTCCCCCGCGTTGTAAACCGGTGTGGACGCGTGAACCGGCCGTCCGTTCGTCAGGTAATGTGACACAAAGGAAAAACGCCTTTGTAGAATATGGCCAATGCGTGTTTATATCTGCAGTATAACAATGATTTTACCTGTATATGAAAATACCAATAGGGCAGCGTAATGGTGCTCAGAGGAAATAAAATGTCTTGATAAAATATATAGGAAGGATAACACCTGATTTGCTTGAATAGCAGATGGGTCGGCCGGCGCCGACGGGCTAGTTGTCCTCCTGGTGGGAAACCGGCGCGGTCGTGAAAGACGGCCGTGGCGTTGTAAACTGGCGTGGTCGCGAAAGATAGCCGCAGCATTATAAACCGGTGCGATCGCGAGAGACGGCCAAGGTGCTGTAAACCGGCGCGAGAGTCCGTTGAGTAACGATGTCCACTGGCGCCGAATGGTGTTGACGTGCCTCCATCTCCGTGGTATAATACTATTTATAATGAATAATTCTCCTGCGTATAAAATACAACAGGGCGAGGAATTTTTGCACAGATGAATTAATATGTATTAAAAATAAATAAGATAGATGTCACCTGATTCGCCTGGAGAACAGATGAACCGGCCGTGTATTGATGTGAACGCAGCAACGGGGGCGGCATCCGTCGGGTGGTTTGTGAGAACGGGTGCGGCACCGGCATGTTATTATAGACCGGACCGCAGAATCGGTGGCGTGCGCACGTCCATTTGCGAGGGAGTCGGCCGCGGCAGTGGTGGCCGGTGCAGGTACGAGAGTTGGCCACAACATTTAACTCGGTGCGAGGCTCATATTTATGTTGTCACCTTTGTAATAGACTTTGTCCTGCATAGAATATGTTGCGGACCAGAGTAATTGTTCTCGGACAATATAATATATGCTAATAAAATGCATAGAGGAAAGATATCACCTGAGTGGATTTCCAGATGATTTGGTCCAAGTACAATCGGACATGGACGCACGTACTTTGCACTCTGTGCATTGCAATTAGTACTACTTCGATGTATTTGCTTCGTGGCAGCTTCACTCCAAAGCTAGCTAATTAGTACGTCAGTCAACTTCATTCGCAGACTGCTGTGCGCTGCTGTTGTTTTTCAACTGCTCAAGGATAGCAAGCCCTTGAAGTCACATAATAATATCAGAAAATAAGTACACACAGTCCTCGCCTCCCCATCCAGCCATTGCCCCCTGTAAACAAAAAAAGGGTCGTAATCTCCGCAGCAGAGCCAGGCCGGGCAGCTCATGGCGGAGGCGGCTCACTGAGACACAAGGCGCGACCGCCGCTCGTGGAAGCGCTGGCGAAGCGAGCGCGGTTCATGGAAGTACGGCGATGCGACAAGGAGAGCCGACGGTGAAGCAGGCCATCTGGCAAAGCGGCTTGGAGCCGGCTTGAGGCGCGAGGCAACGGCGGCGACGAGACGGCGCGGTGGCAGGGCCGCGCACAAGGCTGAGGCGGCCACGCGGCCGGGTGGTCCGACGCCGGCTACGGTGGCTCAACGCGGCGGGTGAGGCCGCGGTGGCGGTTACTTGAGGCGCCCGCGAGAGTCGAGGCAGAAACGCAGTCGCAGCGGCCATGCGAAGGGAGATCAGAGGTGTGCGGCGGCCTGAGTAGACTGGCTCCGGAGCTGGGTCGGAGTGCTGCAGCTTGCCTCCGTTGTAGTTGAGGCGGGCAGCTGCTCAATTCGCAGCCGGCTCGAAGTGAAAACCGGCCGGAAGAGGCGCGTGCGTCGGAGAACGGGGCACAGCGGGTTGAAGCCGTGGCTGGAGCGTGTTCCGTCGAGGTAGGTGCAGCATCAGAAACGAGCGGTTTGGAAAGCACTCCCTTACAAGTTTTCATCTTACCATTTTAATTTCTATTTGGCTGATGCTGCTTCGAACCATTTAAATATAGCTTTCCATGCTCAACAATAATTCGTATGCCAATTACCACTTAAGCTTACTACCTGGATCATGCGATAACTATCTCTTACTTATGTCCAGCGGAAACCTTTTAGGATGCTGTTCACACTAGGACACAATGTACAATCCCAGAATCTATTTGTGGAAGCAGTGCACCATCCATGTTACTAGATGGTAGCAGTTCAGAGGCAACACCGTCGGAGAGCAGTCAGAGCACATATATTATAGTTCTTAAGGCTTTACTAGAGGCAGAACTAGATGGTGTGGCTGCCTTGAATGAGGTAATTTTGATCTTGAAGCTGGAAATTATGCAATTAGCTGCACGCATTATGCAAGCAACCCAAGAATTGGAGGAAGTAAGAATATTGCATTTGAAGACGGAGGAGGTCCTGCTGCTTCTGCTATCTGAAGCCCAGGGTAATCCCGGTTCTTCTTTAGATAGCAGTTGAAATTGTCATTAGATTATTATACTTGCATGTTGTGTCATGTCTCTGAATGGATTATGTTGTAAGACCCCCTATGTTGTCCATGTGTTGTAATGATCCAAATTTTGTAGGAGAGGTAATCCTTAGTACTTGTATGATTGACATAAGGTGAACTGTTTTTCGGTTGAGCATATTGTATTGGATGAAATAACTGTTTGACTCAAAGTGTATCCAACCTACTAAATTCGAAGATCACGGCATTTCTAAATCATAATCATATATAAAGGTGGAATAAATCTTTGTTGTGGTTTTGAAGAAATAAATAACAAAACGTAGAATTATTTGTGGATATTCGTAACCGAATAAAAATTGGATTTGGATTTAGTTGCTAGGGCCTAGGGCAAACATGGATGCTAATTCTCCCAAGTTTTGAACGAAGCGTCTAAACACCCACTATCATTTGTGGGCTGCCCGAAGCAAGTGTTTGCGAGATGGAAATTACTGTCTACCCTGACACTTGACATCCTTATCGACCGGATTTACACTGCTGTCGATAGGGGTAGACAAGTAACTTCAATCAGATGTGACACGACGGCCTCTGGGCCCATTCAGACACAGTGGGCGCCAAACATGGGCGGCAAAACACATTTTATTCAAGCTCGTCCGAAAGACATGTGTCTCTCCCTCCATTTCCCCATTCATCCACGGTGGGCGGCAAAACACACTCTCCTTGTCTGAAATCGATGTAGGATAATATTTTACATAGGGGCGGATGTGTAACTTCCTTCAGACGTGACACAACCGCCCTACGTGTCAGCCCCGTTCATACACCGTGGGCGCCAACCGTGGGCGGCAAAACACCCTCTCCTCGCCCGAAATCGTTACTAGAAAATATTTGGGAGATGCGAGATTACCGTCCTATCCCCAACCGACGTTGTCGTGGAATTAACACGGCAGATGTCCGGTTTAGCGGACTTAGTCGTGAGGCCGCGCATCTATGTAGTAGCTTGAGAGGGGTTGAGCGGAATCGAGAGACGCGATGCAAGACAAGGATTTAGAGAGCTTCGGGCCCCGGGAAACATCATCCGGTAATAACCCTACGTGATGTTTGAGGCTAGGTCTCATTATGATCCTGATGGTGTCGCCGGTAAACCGGCTCTTTGTGTCTAGCCCTAGAAACTTGTGAGAATCTCTCCCTCTTTGGGGAGCCCTGCCCCTCCTTATATATGTTGAAGGGGCGGGTTACATGACTAGTCCTAGTAGGATTAGGATTGCTCTATTACAAGGAGTCCTAGTCTTGCTTCCTTTGTAGGAGAATATTCCTTATGCTTTATTCATAAACCGGCCCACCATAATATGAACCGGCCTTCTGGGCCTTGGGCCTTTGTCTTCCGTGATCCGCCCGCCGGGTTACCAGTGAGTGGTATTATTTAGGCAGGTTGCTTGTAAACCGTCGGGTTAGGACGGATCGCCAGTGAATCACCAAGTGTAAACCGGATCTCAAGTAAACCGCCAAGTCCGGCCGGGTCATATGCCACGGCCGATTCATACCGCGGGGTATATCCCCGACCGACGTGATGTCCAAAATTTTAAACGGGGGATAAGTTCGTAACTTTGCCACATTTCAGACAAGCGTGTCCCAAAGTTTGAGATCCCCCCTCCCCCTCCATTTCCCCATTCATACACCGTCAGCGCCACGACAACCTCCCCACTGCGGCCAACCTCCTCCGTCCGCCACCCCATCCTCCACCTTGCCGAAGCCGCTACCCCTACCCCGTCGTCCACTTCAAGAGATGGATGTCTCTCATCCACGGCGCCGGACCAGGATCATTTCATCGCTTCATCTGCGCCGTCGTCCACTTTGTCGTTGCCGCTCCTACGATCGCCTCGTCCACGACAACATGATTTATCCCCCAACTCGGCCGTCTACCATCTAAAGTTCTCTTCCCCGCTGCCGACATCCATCGCACCCGCAGCACCCTCAACGTATCAGCAGGGGCCTACACGGCGTTGCAAGAGAGGTGGTACTCTTCCATATGTGCTTAAGTTATTGATCTCACCCGGAAAATAGATCTTAAATTGTTTACTGTACTTTTCTTGTCCGTACCAAATCGTGGTGGCTAGTTGAATGCAAACATTGGTTGCGAAGTACCTTTGTCCGGTTTGCACCTTCAGATCCGCCATGTCACGGTCACTATACTCGTAAAGCTTATAGTTTCCCCCCTTTATATTCACTACCATCATCGTAGGTGCTTCACTGCTTTGTGTCGTGCTAGCACTGCTCCTCAAGACCTCAACCCATCAAGCGAAACAACATGCCACTCATAATTCCAAAGCTTACATGTTGAAATACGAATCTGATATGATGCTCATATTACTAAAACAGAGAACGTTTAATTGGTCACCTAATGTTCCTATATTCGTTTCGAAAAGCATGTGCGCCATCCACTGGTCCAGCTAGTTCCACTTTCCTGATTTTACTCTTGATGCTTAGGGTTTTCCCCTTTTATCTGCTCTACTATGATCTGTGTAGGTGCTTTCTGTCATACTCGCATTACTCCACCCTTCAAGCTAATCAACACAACAGTCAAAATTCCAAAGCTTAGTTGTTCAAATATGATTGTGATATGATACTAATATTAGTTAACAGACACATTTAATTGGTTAGCTAAAGGTCCCACTTGAGTTTCCAAATGCATGTCGCAACATATAGAGAGACAGCAGAATTGCATTTCTTTGTCACTTGTTGACTGTACATTCTTGTCCATACCAAATCTTAGTTGTTATTTCAAAGCAAATATCAGTTGCTAACTACCCTTTGCATGGTTTGCAGCTTCAGATCTGCCATCCCACTGCCATGGTCAACATTATACTCATCATGCTTACGGTTTCCCCATTTTATGATGACCACGACCAGCCTACGTGGTTCTTGTCGTAATAGCATTGCTCCACCCATCGAGCTAAACAAGCTTAGTTGTACAAATTCAAATCTGATATTATGCTGATGTTAGTAAAACTGGGAGATGTTTAATTGGTCAGCTAAATGTTCCTACTTTAGTTTCGAAATGCATGTGAGCCATATATGGAGAGACCAGAAGGAATAGTATTTCTCTGTGCGCTTTGGTTCATTATGGGTGGCCAACCGACATTGTATAGAAAGACTTGTAATATCTTCAATCTTCTTGCTCTTCTGCTCTTCTTTAAGATGATCCTCTTCTCTTGCGGTCAACTAGTCAGGTCGAGTTATTCTCCCTTAGTATATTTTGAATCTGTCAGGCCAGGTCGACTTGTTCTTCTTTACTATATGTTGAAGCTGTCATCTGCGAAGTATCATCACTTCTGGAGCTCTCATATTTTGAGTAGTAGGTCATATTATATTAATGCACACACCAAATTATAGCATGCATGGCACCTCTTAGAAGAATTACAGAGATAGCACAAAGGGGTTTACAGGGAGGAAGTATTGGATTAGAATCACTTCTGCATTACAAAGATAATCTCACTTGTTTTTATGTTTTCATGCATGTTAGGTACTGAACATTATCAAAATGAATATGAGAACGGGCGCACGAGAGGAATATTGCGGACCAATCCACTGGCTAACAAACTTGGCATGGTGAAGGATGGCCTATCTTATTCACCCATCAAGGTGCATGCTCTAACTTCGCAAGGTTGTATTGGTCGCACATATTTTGCATTTGACCTCTTGCATTACTTCTAATTTGTTACACCATCTGCTTAGTTTAAGCATCATAGATGAGTATATGCCATACCTATCCATTTTCTGCACCTATTCCATGTGTCGTCATACTATGTTTTTCCAGTCAAATGTTGTTCTTTCGTAATAGATGTCCAAAAGGAAGAGGGTGATTGCAGATCCTCAAAGTGTACAAACTAGGTATTTGGAAAAGGTAGTGATACCTATTAAATCAGATAGATCAGTAGCCAGAGAAAACACAGGCCCAACTGTAATAGACTTTACCCCTACTCCAGTGGCCAAACCCCTATTAGACCTGCTGACATCCCAGCGTCAGGTACTGTCTATGATATCAATTCAAATTTTGAACTCCTAAATTTCTGCAAGTGCCTTACCTTCTCTCTTGTATGAAAACTAATTTCAGATGAATCTCCTTGCTCAAAGGATCATAGGATCTCACGACAATACTGGACTCTGCATTGCTCTTGTCAGTACCTGTTGCCCTTTGTCAGCATACTTACACTCATTGATGTTTGATTATGTAGCATCACTGTAAATGTTCGCTTCTTTATCCTCCCTTTGCTTGAAATTATAAGATCTATATTTACTCTTAGATAAATGTAGAATTAACACAATGGTTATGAAGTTTTGGATTGCTCATGTAACTACCTGTTGTCATGTACTCCCTCTGCATCAAATTAATTGTTGATCAAATGGATGTATTTAGAACTTAATAGTGCTAGATACATCCATTTGAGCGATAACTAATAACGGACGATGGTGGTATTACTGTACATGCATCGCGAGATAGTTGATTGTCTAGCATTACTCTGCATCTTATCTGCCCTGCCCTCCACTTTCTCCAAATTATCATATCTACATTTACTCTTACCAAAATGTTGAATAAAGCCAATGACACTGCACACATTGATGTCTGCATTCCTCTTGTTAGTACCTTTTGCCTTGTAACGCTGTACTTAATTAATTTCTATTTTATTATGTATCATCAGTCTGCACCTGAGCTTCATTATCCTCTATTTCTTCCAATATTATTTGATCTATATTTACTCTTTGCAAAATGTAGAATAATGGCAACGCTTATAAAGAATTTTCTTTGGGGAATTATTTGAATTGTCTTTCCATCAACATGGATAAGGGCTTTGTCCAGCCCGTGTTAACATGTAATGTAAGTTCATCCTTCTCAAGCCTTCAAACTTTGTTCTAGTATAGATTTCGATAGGCATCATTTCCTCCACTGCTGTTTACATCTGATTGGATGTTTGCAACAACTACCAATTTTGAATTGTAGTTGTAAAAACATGTTCCTTATGCAGAAAAGATCCATTTATTTGCTTATATAATTGTGAAATCTGTTACATGTCTCCTTGTTTCTCTTTCAGAGTCGTATCTCTTATGCCAGGCAGAACTTTAGGAAAGATAGTGAGCCAAACCATCTTGAGGATAGCGAGATGACCCCAAGGTCCTGTCTTGATGAAGACAGTGAGTTGAAGCTACTCACCAGCAGGTGTGAGACAACCTTTGTGTAGTTGCTGCCTCGATCATTTCGACTTCTTCAGTCTCAACTTAAACCGAAAAGTCTTGCTTCAGCTCAGCTCTGGCTTGAAGTCAAAGATGTAATGAAGATGTCAGGGGACTGCCTTGCGCAATATGGTGCCATACAGCCAGGGATGAAGCATCTATCGTTGACACAACTGAGGTCTCATCAGCTTGTTTGGCTGCTTGCGGGGCCCAAGCTTGCCAGGTCTAGTGCCTTTTGAAGTGCTCTCAGTTTTGTATATTCTTTTGTCGGCGCGTTCATATGCACTGGTGGCGACCATTGATGCCCATTGTATGAAATCCACGGTCATGTTGCGCTTTATTATCACCGGTAGCGAACTTTGATTCCCAATGGATGTAATATGTCGTAATTTCTTTGTTGTATAGTCTAGGTTTATTCTTTGGTCGGTACGCTGTAATTTAGGCCAGAAGGTTCAGTGGATCTCAGTGTTGTCGGTCTTCAGGCCGGCCCGTTACTCATATGGGCCAAAACGTGGGCCTATAATCATCTTGGGCCATTAGCATGTCTTAACAGGCCATGGGCTACATATTTACTGTAGTGACACTGGGCTTCCTATGGGCCGTAGAAACAATGGGCCTTCTACAGTCCATAGAAACAATGGGCCTTCTACGGGCCGTAGAGACAATGGGCCTTCTACGGGCCGTATTATCAATGGGCCTTAGACGGGCCGAATGATCGATTGGCCCAACATGGGCCAAAAACAGACCGCATTATGGCCGTAAACGAGATAGAGTTGGAGTCGTCCGTTCATGGGCAGACCATAACGGGCCGTCGTTAATAGACCGTATTTGATGATGCTATGAAAACGGCCCAACGCATTAACGGGCCACAAACGGGCCGACTGTATCCACGAGCTGAATTTGGCCCACAAGCAGAAAATGACAGTAACGGGCCATAAGTAACCGAATGCTGGAAATGAGCCCAAGAATAAATTGGCCCGGAGAAGGCTGAAAGATAACATGGGCTGCAAACGGCCCAATGGATTAATGGGCCGCTAATGGGTACAAAGTGATACATTGTTCATTACGGGCCAGTTTCACCACGGGCCGTTAATGGGCCAAGAATAAATGGGCCCTGAGAAGGCCGAAAGATAACATGGGCTGCAAACGGCCCAATGGATTAATGGGCCGTTAATGGGTATAAAGTGATACACTATTCATTACGGGCCAGTTTCACCATGGGCCGTTAATGGGCCAAGAGTTACAAAAGGGCCTCATATGGGCCGAAAGACGTCATGGGCCATACATGGGCCGGAACTTAAAATGGGCTGGAATCATATTGGACGGCCCAGATGACGCTACTGGGCCTAATTCGAATAGGTCGTAACAGGCCCTAGGTTAGTGGGCTGTAAATGGCTATATGCAAACAGGCCATTAACAGGCTTTCCGTGGGCCGGCCCACCACCTTTTGACCAAGTCAAACAGGCCGGCCTTTTCACATGAATGGGCCTCTATTGGGCCGTGCCACGTGTCGACGTATCATAGGCGCTTTGTGTCCAATGAGAGGATGACATCTGTCCCAACGGTGAGCCAACACGTGTTCCCTCCAGCCAATGATGATTTTACACGTGGAAAATCCCCATTGGTCGGGGCTGTTAACGGTTTATCGGATCCAAAACCGGACTCGATAGCTTAATTGCGTTCCATTACGGTGGATGCCACGTGTCGGTCACCCTTGAAGAAAGCAGTTCTGTGACGCGCGATTTATCATCATGGAAGTGGACACTTCCGTGATGATAATTTTGGTAATGTCATGGAACATTTCTACGACAACACAGGTATGACTATCTTGATTATGTCATAAAATCGTCATGGATGTACATGCATGACAGAAAACGTGATCTACTGTGACAAACACGTATCATCACGAAAGTGTATTTTCTTGTAGTGATCCAGATCGAGACTCGGAGTCATCGAGATCGGTGTCAAAGCTTGCATTGACGTAACTCTTTACGACGAACTCTTTATCACCTCCATAACCGAGAAATATTTCCTTAGTCCTATAAGGACAATTTTGACCGATGTCCAGTGATCTACTCCTAGATCAAAATTGTACTCCCTTGCCAAACTCAAGGCAGTGTATACAATAAGTCTGGTATACATCATGGCATACTTTATAGAACCTATGGCTGAGGCATAGGGAATGACTTTCTTTCTCTCTCTATCTTTTTCTGTGGTCGGGCTTTGAGTCTTACTCAACTTCACACCTTGTAACACAGGCAAGAACACTTTCTTTGACTGTTCCATTTTTAACTACTACAAAAACTTTTCAATGTGTGTACTCATTGGAAAAACTTATCAAGCGTCTTGATCTATCTCTATAGATCTTGATGCTCAATATGTAAGTAGCTTCACCGAGGTCTTTCTTTGAAAAACTCCTTTCAAACACTCCTTTATGCTTTCCAGAAAATTCTACATCATTTCCGATCGATAATATGTCATTCACATATACTTATCAGAAAGGCTGTAGTGCTCCCACTCACTTTCTTGTAAATACAGGCTTCACCGCATGTCTGTATAAAACTATATGCTTTGATCAACTTATCAAAGCGTATATTCCAACTCCGAGATGCTTGCACCAGTCCATAGATGGATCGCTAGAGCTTGCACATTTTGTTAGCACCTTTAGGATTGACAAAACCTTCTGGTTGTATCGTATACAACTCTTCTATAATAAATCCCTTTAAAGAATGCAGTTTTGTTATCCATTTGCCAGATTTCATAAAAAGCGGCAATTGCTAACATGATTCAGATAGACTTAAGCATCGCTACGGGTGAGAAAGTCTCATCGTAGTCAACACCTTGAACTTGTCGAAAAACCTTTCGCAACAAGTCAAGCTTTGTAGACAGTAACATTACCATAGGCGTCTGTCTTCCTCTTGAAGATCCATTTATTTTCAATGGCTTGCCGATCATCGGGCAAGTCAACCAAAGTCCACACTTTGTTCTCATACATAGACCCCATCTCAGATTTCATGGCCTCAAGCCATTTTGCGGAATCTAGGCTCATCATCGCTTCCTCATAGTTCGTAGGTTTATCATGGTCTAGTAAGATGACTTCTAGAACTGGGTTACCGTACCACTCTAGCACGGAACGTACTCTGGTTGACCTACGAGGTTCAGTAGCAACTTGATCTGAAGTTTCATGATCATCATCATTAGCTTCCTCGCTGATTGGTGTAGGAATCACTGGAACTAGTTTCTGTGATGTACTACTTTCCAATTCGGGAGAAGGTACAATTACCTCATCAAGTTCTACTTTCCTCCCATTCACTTCTTTCGAGAGAAACTCCTTCTCTAGAAAGGATCCATTCTTAGCAAAAAATATCTTGCCTTCGGATCTGTGATAGAAGGTGTACCCAACATTCTCCTTTGGGTATCCTATGAAGACACATTTCTTCGACTTGGGTTCGAGCTTATCAGTTTGATTTGTTTTCACATAAGCATCGCTGCCCCAAACTTTAAGAAACGGCAACTTAGGTTTCTTGCCAAACCACGGTTCATACGGTGTCGTCTCAACGGATTTAGATGGCGCCCTATTTAACATGAATGCAGCTATCTCTATGTCGGGGGAAACTGTCCGCCACGAACACCTATGGGACCGGAGCCCCTTGTCTGTGCGGTACGAGGGCGGAGGGAGCACAAAGAGCAGATCGTAGCGAGCACGCGGGCAGTTTTACCCAGGTTCGGGCCGCGGTAGACGCGTAAAACCCTACTCCTGCTTGGTTGTGTATTGAGTTTGGGCGCTCGGGAGCTTGAAGAAGCAGCTACACCAAGCGCGAGAGTGATCTAAGTTCCGAACCCTCTCCACGTTGTGCATGGGCCTCCTTTTATAGTGCAAGGGGTCACCGACAGGTGTCAACGTAGGAGAAAGGGGCAAAAGTGTAAAAGAGGTGGTAGTTGTAACAGTGCGGGAACAGTGGAGCTACAGTACAGAACAGTGGTCTATACCTACTTTAACAGTGGGGGACAAGGGCATTTAATGCCCGTCGCCATCGACCCCAAAAGCTCCCGCCTTAGCGTCTCCGTCTGCCACGGCGATGGATCCACCACCGTGGAGTGCCACCGTGTACCCCAGGCTGCACAGCCACCCGCCACGCGTCCCTGGATAGGCCCCAGGGCGACGCGTGGGCCGATGAGCTGGAGCGCGGGCACACAGCGCAGCCTTCCCGGCAAGCACCTTGCCGGGGCCTTGATCTTGCCGGGCCCGGAAGCTTGCCGCTCCCCGGGCCCCTTGCCGGGGCGCATATGGCGCCGAGGCGTTGTCTTCTAGTCTTCCTGGCAAGCTCCTCTTGCCAGTGTCTCGTGTCAGTGGGGCAGTCTTGAGCCTGGTACGGCCTTCCCGGCAAGCTCCTCTTGCCGGGGTCTTGGTCTTATGTCTTGTATACTTTGTTTTTGAATGGTTTAATAGGGAGCAGGAAGGTCTCCGGCGAGCACGCAGTAAACCCTGCCGCGGGAAGCTGCAACTGCCCGTGCACAAGTTGGGGTACTGAGGTACCCCTACCTTAGTACACCGACAGGAGCCCCCGGGCCTGGGCCACACACGGTGCCGAGCGCTGTTGGGCCAGGCCCAAAACAGTGCACGGGCACCCGCGGCCCGCGGCGCGCCGAATCCACTTCCATATCCGCCGCACCCCACGGTAACGGCACGCGTCGATCGCGGCGCCGTGGGATGGGATGTGCCCACGATCTCTTAATGGAAAGGGCGAAACGCCCCCCACTCCCCCATAAAAGCAGAGGAAGCGGGCGCGGTTCCCCTCCTTGCGCTTTCCATTGCATCGTCTTCCTCCTCTAAAGATTCTCTCTTGCGCTCTGTCTCCACATCTCCGCCGCCGCCGAGCTCTTCGTTCCCCTCCTTCCGCCGCGTCCGCCATGGCCCCAAAGACCGACAAGGCGAAGGCGGAGAAGTCCAAGCGGGAGAAATCGGAGCAAGCGGCCAAGCTCATCGCGTACCGGAAGCGGCATGTTGTCTTCCCGCCGAAGCTCGGCGTGCGGGAGCTCTGGAACAAGTATTACTTGTTCTGGTCCAAGGAAACCGACGCGCATCCCCGCACGCGAGCATATCCGGCCGCCGCCAAGGACAGCTATCCCGGCGGGTACTACTTCTTTGCTGGCTTTTTTCATTGTGGTCTCTGTCCTCCTTTCTCAAACTTCTTCTGCGACGTCATGAACACATATGGCCTCCATCTGCTTGACTTCACCCCCAACGCCATTCTCACCATGGCTGTTTTCGCACACATGTGCGAAAACTTCATAGGAGTCCACCCCAATGTAGCCCTCTTTAGACACTTCTTCACCCCTAGAGCCGAGGCCGATGCCCCCCTCTCCGGAGGAATTTCTTGGGTCTTTCGTCTGAATAAAAAGGGGGCGTACTTGCCGGGGGAGCTTTGCGGCAAGTGGGAGGAATGGCGAGCGGAGAGGTGCTGGATCGTAGAAGACCAGCCGCAAGCCTTCACCGCGCCGCGCACAACGCCCATCGTGCGCGGCAGGGACTGGAGTGAGCTGGACTCGGACGACGTCAAGCTCAACATCGCCCTCGTCCGGATTCTTCGTCTTCGGATGGCCAATCTGTCAGTTGCTGAGGTGGGCGCAGATTTCCTCCGCCGGCGCATCGCCCCTCTCCAAGACCGGAAGAGGCCGGCCTGGGAGTACGGCGGCCCGGCAGACATCATGAGGCTGCGCCCCGGGCTCAACTTCAACTTCACCACGCTGGAGCTGAAGGGGATGGTCCGGGAACTCTTCAAGTACGACCCGGCACACCCTGAGTGGTTCAGACCTCCCCGGGAAGTGGTGCCGCTCTGCAACAGCGTCGTCAGGGATCGGATCCTCGCCATGATGCCCATGTGTGACTCGCACGGCCTGGACCGCACGTGGATTGCTCCGAAGCCCATCGACGTCCTCAACTTCTACGACAACCTCGCAGAGGTGGCGAAGAACAAGGATGACCTCAAGCTGCACACACGGGACACCACCGAGCAGGAGATCGCCTACATAGCTTCCCGGGCTGAAGAGGCCGCCGCAGCCGCGGCGGCAGGAATTTTCGGATACTCGCCGGAACAGGCGGAGGCCGCGGACGCGTCCACCCAGGCGGAGGAGGCGGAGATCCGCAGGTTGCTGAATCTTCCTCCCGACGCGCTCGCCGGGGTCCCCTCGCTGAGGCACTCCGGGATCCACGGGATCGCGGCCGAGGCCGCGGCAATGGAGGGTACCGCCGGAGGGAGCAGAGGCGCCGCGAGGGGCGGAGGCGCCAAGGGAAAGGGGGCCGCAGCGCAGGACGCTGGGCCCAGTGAGCCGGCCGGGGAAGAGGAGGAGGAGGAGGAAGCCGCGGACTCCGGCGGATCCACGGAGTTGTACGCCGACGACCTCTCCTCGTCGGAGAGCTCCCCGCCCCCGGCAAGCCCGAGGCAGTCCCCGGCGAAACGTCTCCGCAAGGCGGCGACGGGGGAAAGGGCGCAGGCGCCCCGGCAACAGCCAGCTCGCCGGGCAGCTCCCCGGGGGAGCCAAGCCGCGCCAAGGTCGTCCGGCGCACCAGCCGCAGCGGAGGCGGCCCGTGTGCGGACCACGACGGAGGCGCCTCGCAGGCCGGCAGCGAGCCGGCAGGGGTCTTCTCGGAGCGGAGCAGCGGCTCCGCCCGCCCCTCGGGCGCCGGCTATCACAGGGGCTGGGTCTTCGCAGCCCCCAGCCCCGGTGAACACCAAGCGCGCGAGGGAGTCTTCGTCTTCCGCTCCTCGCGCCGACGCGCCCACGGTGGAGTATGATTTCTCCGCCCTGAGCGAGGACGACGAGGAGGACCAGGAGTAAGGATCCAGGACCTTACATCTTCTTGATTTTTGTCTTGGTTTTTTGTTGATGTTGACTCTGTTTATTGTTCTGATTTCAGGACCCTGGCCCATCGCGCGGCGAAGAAGGCCAAGGCGCCCGAGGTCGAGGTCGTGGAAGACTCGGCAGTTGCGGCAACAGGGGGTGTGCCGGAGCCGAGCCTGCCGGACCCAGGCGCTGCTCCGAGGAGCAGCCCCCAGCGCAGCCCGCAGCGCAGCCCCCAGCGTAAGTCTGGGGTTTTCTCTTTTCGCTTGTCGGGGTACGCCTGAGGATTTGGTTTTGTCTTCATGTCTTGACGTTTCTTGTCTTGTTCTGTGCAGAGGTGGAGCCACAGCGGGAAGAGCGCCCGGAGACTGTCGTTGAGGAGCCGCAGGCCCCGCCGTCCCCGCCAAGGCAGAACTCTCCGGCAAGGGAGAGTGCTCCGCCAAGGGCGGGTACTCCGCCGAGGCAGAGTACCCCGCCAAGGGCGAGCAGCCCGGCGAGGGTGACTACTCCGACAAGGCCGAGCTCCCCGGCGAGGGAGCCCGCCGCTGAGGACGTCCGCCAAGGTATGCTTTGTGACTTGTCTTCTTGGCTTGCCTCTTTTTGGATATTTGCTTGAGTCTTGAACTTCTTTTTATTCTTCTTCTTTTTAGATCTTCCTCCCCCTGAGCCCATGGAGACGGAGGTTATCGACCTCGAGGAGGAGGGCGCGCAGGGCGGCGGCGGCGACGCTCCTGTCGTCGAGGAGGTGGCCGAGGCCGCCGAGTCGGCCGCGCAGGAGACTGCCCCGGCTGCGGACGCAGCGGCTGGGGAGGGGGACGGCGACCGCACCGCTGGCCCAGAGGCGGCGGGAGCATCGGATGCTGCACCGGCCACCGGCCCCTCCGCCAGCAAGGAGCAGGGGTATTATCTCGAGGCCCCCAACGGCGTCTTCATCCAGATGCCTTGGGGGTCTTCATCGCGAGCTCCTGCGGAGGGCGAGGCGTTCGACGGAGAAGTCCTCGCCTCCGCAGGCCTGAAGATCGTCGAGGCGCCCGGCGGGAGCGAGGGGCCCGAGGAGGAGAGGTTGCTCCACCAGCTCCTGGCCCTTTACCGGGCCAGGCAGGCGAAGCTCGCCTCTCGGGAGGCTCTTGCCGCCAAGGCCGCGGCGGAAATGGAGAAGCGTGCGGCGGAGCTCAGCGCCGTCAATCAGGCAGCCCTCCGCGAGGTGGCGGAGGAGCGGGAGCGTCTCGCCGGCGAGTACCAGGAATGGGTGCTCGAGAAGGCTGAAGCTGACGAACAGCAGCGGCTCGCCGGGGTGGAGATGTCCCGGCGAGAGGGAGAGCTCGCGCAGCGGAAGGTCGAGCTGGACTCCCATGAGGAGGACCTTGCCGCTCGCGAGGCTGCCCTTGGCGGGGAGCTGAAGGAGGCGAAAGCCGCCGCGGTTGCCGCGGAAGACGCCAAGAAGGAGCTTGCCGCCAAGGTTGAACAGTTGGAGAAAGCGCTGAAGGTGAGCGCAGAGAAGGTTGCTGCGCTCATCTTGGAGCGCGAGAAGGATGCTCACACAAACTCCGAGCTTCAAGTGAGTCTCTCCAAGAGGGGCGACGAGTTGAAGGCCGCCAAGGACTCCATTGAGGACTTGGAACTGAAGGTCACCACTCTGAAGGAATCGCTCGATGCTGCCCGGGTTCAGGAGAACAAGTTGAAGGAGGAGCTCCGCAAGGAGCGGACCTTGGTGGACAGCGTCAACAAGGCATCCGAGCTCTTCCGCCAGACTATCGAGGTATGGACCGAAGACTTGGTTTCTTCCGCGTCCAACATTGACCAGGAGCTGCTGGCGCTGAAGGTCGAACACCTCATCTACTCGCCGGATCTGGATCTCCCGCACAGCGCCAAGCTCAGCCTCTTCTTCAGAGGGATCGCGCCGGCCCTTGCAGGTCTCCGGAACCGCATCCCCGCGCAGCTGGCCGAGGAGTCGCGCCTGCTCTGCGCGGGAACTCTGGAGCGGGTGCTGACGAAGATCGTGTACCGCAACCCGGGAATCAATCTCACAAACGTTCTTCGCAGCTTGCCGGCTGATGCAGACACGGAGGCCCTGAAGGAGCAGGTCGGCCACATCATCGCCAAGGTGGCAAAGCTTGGCAGGAAGGAGGGCGACCGCGTAGACTAGGGCTCCATTATCTTTATCTTTTCGTTGCTGCACATTATGTCATGAACTTATTAGTCCATTGCGACAAGTTATCCTTTGTAAGATATTTACTTTATTTTGATCAATCAGTGCAATGTTATCTTCCTTGTCTCAATCCTTGACTTTGTATGTTTTTCACCCTACGCTCCCGGGGAGCTTGCTTGCAAGGGTCCTTTGCCGCGAGCGCTGAGTACTGGACTCTGAGCAGCCTGCTGGCCAAGGTCCTCGCCGGCAAGCAACCTTGCCGCAGCTAGTCGCAGCGCACTTAGCTTGCTGAGCGTACTCGGAAACGAAGCAAGGGCGCGACACTTGTCGCAGCTCACTTAAATCGTTGAGTGAACTCGAAAACAAGATAAGGGTGCGGCAAGCTACGGGTAGGTTCCTCCGCGCACAGGTTTTCCATACAAGATGTGATCGTTCAAGGAAGACAACTAAAATTTAAAATTTGAACTGGTCAAATTCTAACAACTTATCTCTCATATGTTGCTTGCTTTCCGGTAAGACTTCTCTTTCTTGAACAGCATTTAGTTCCTCCTCCACCTCCTTCCCCCCCGGCAAACTTGTGCGCGAGGAACGTTCCTTCTGCTTAAGAGGAAAGAAAAGGGAGAGGGAAACAAGCATATGGCCTTTCGGCGTGCTAATGCTTACCGTATACTTGAGTGTTGCACCAAATGCCAAACAGAACATGCAAATAGCAAAGAGAAGCATGCAAAAGGCAATCGATGCGAAAAACACGAAAACTTTACTGATGCACGGGGTCTGCGCCCGGCTTTGTACAAAGGGTTACATGCAACAGCGGCAAAGCTTGTACAAAAGGTGGTTGCCGGAGCGGATCACGGCAACCGCGCCTTAGGGGTGAAACTTGCGAAGATGCTCTATGTTCCAGGAGTTGCTCACCGGTAAGCCTTCTTCGGTCTCGAGGCGGACAGCGCCGGGCCTCGTAACTTGTCTCACCCGATAAGGGCCTTCCCACTTCGGCGTCAACTTGTTGGAATTCTTGGCGGACTGAACACGCCGAAGAACAAGGTCGCCTTCCTCGAGACTCCTGGCCTTGACTTTGCGGCTATGGTAGCGGCGCAAAGCTTGCTGGTATCGAGCAGCTTGTACAGCAGCCTGGAGACGTCCCTCCTCAAGGAGCAATGCGTCATCTTGCCGCAGTTGCTCTTGCTCGAGCTCATCATAAGCGAGCACTCGAGGAGATCCGTATACGAGTTCCGTGGGGAGAACTGCCTCTGCTCCATAGACTAGAGCAAAAGGTGTCTGCCCGGTGGCTCGACTTGGTGTCGTTCTGATTGACCAAAGAGCCGCCGGGAGCTCCTCTATCCAATTTCTTCCGCACTTGCGCAGCCTGTCAAAGGTCCTTGTCTTGAGTCCGCGCAGCACTTCAGCATTTGCCCTCTCCGCTTGACCGTTGCTCCTCGGGTGAGCAACAGAAGCGAAACAGACCTTGGCGCCAAGGTCTTGGACGTACTGCATGAAGGTGCGACTAGTGAATTGCGTACCGTTGTCGGTGATGATCCTGTTAGGGATCCCGAAACGGCAAACAATCGACCTGAAGAACCTGACTGCTGACTGTGCTGTCACCTTCCTCACTGGCTCCACTTCTGGCCACTTTGTGAACTTGTCGATTGCAACGTACAAGTACTCAAAGCCCCCGACAGCACGAGGGAAAGGGCCAAGGATATCGAGCCCCCAGACCGAGAAGGGCCATGACAAAGGGATTGTTTGGAGAGCTTGAGCTGGCTGATGGATTTGCTTCGCATGGAACTGGCACGCTTCACACTTGGTTACTAGTGCAGTTGCATCTTGGAGGGCTTCTTGCCAAAAGAACCCTTGCCGGAAAGCTTTCCCGGCAAGCGCCCTTGCGCCAATGTGGTGGCCGCATATGCCTCCGTGTATTTCTGCCAACAGCTTCTGTCCATCTTCTCTGGAGATGCACTTCAACCTGACACCATTGAGTCTTCTTCTGTACAGCTCGTTATCCACGAACTGATACATACTTGACTGCCTGGTTATCTTCTCTATCTCTTGAGGGTCGTCGGGAAGTTCTCCAGTTTGAAGGAAACGGACGATCTGCTGCGCCCATGCCGGAGCCTGAGGCTCGACGGCAAGGACTAAAGGCTCGAGGGCCGCTGCGGGAACCTCAGCTTCTACGGCAAGGACCTCTGGTTCTGCCGGAGCTGACGGTCCCCCGGCAAGCTCGCCGGGGCGAGGCTTGCCGGGAACGCTTGCTTCAACTGTACAAGCCCGAGGACTTGCAGGAGCAAACTGTTCCTCAGCGTTCTGGTTGTTGATCTTGGGGACCTTGGCGGCGGTTTCAGGGAGATCCGCCGGCAAGTAGTCACCGGAGACCAACTTTCTCTTCTTGGACTGCCCAATTGACGGTGTAACGGATGGCTGAGTCAGCTTGAGCAAGAAGGTCCCTGGTTCCACAGGTAACTTCATCGAAGCGCACTTTGAAAGGCCATCTGCAATTTCATTTTGAGCTCTCGGGACGTGCTCCATCTGCAAACCTTCAAAGTGCTCTTCAAGCTTTCTCACTTCATCGACATAAGCTTCCATCAAAGGGCTCTGATAGCTCTTGTTAACTTGTCGGACCACCAACTGAGAATCGCCCCGCACAATCAGCTTTCTGATCCCAAGTTCGGCCGCAATCCTGAGGCCGGCAAGCAAGCCTTCATATTCTGCAGTGTTGTTTGTCGCTTGCTCCCTGGGAAAGTGCATCTGGATAACATATTTGAGGTGCTCTCCGGTGGGCGCGATGAGTACCACGCCGGCACCGGCGCCTTGCAGCGAGAAGGCACCGTCAAAATACATTACCCATTCACTTGTCGCTTCTTGCACGGGTGTGCTTGTTTCTTGAACTTCTTCATCTGGTGTTGGGGTCCACTCAGCTATGAATTCTGCCAAAGCCCGGCTCTGTATGGTTGAAGTACTTTCAAACTTGAGTCCAAAGCTCGACAGCTCCAGTGCCCACTCAACGATCCTGCCTGTTGCTTCTGGATTGTGCAATATCCTCTTCAACGGAAAGCGAGTGACCACTGTTATCTCATGGGCTTGGAAGTAATGGCGCAGCTTTCTTGAGGCCATGAGGAGGCCAAAAAGCAACTTTTGCACACCAGAGTACCTTGATCTAGCCCCCTGGAGAAGGGAACTTACAAAATACACTGGGCGCTGCACCATCTTCTTCCGCACCTCTCCTTGCTCCTGCGCAGAGTCATCCTTGTCGGGGCCAGAGCTTGCTGGAGCAGCCCCCTGCTTGTCGCTGGATTCGCCTGCCGGTGGTGCTGACTCCTCGTCGGACTCCCTCTCCGCTACTAACGCAGCACTAACCACCTGGTTGGTTGCCGCTAAGTATAGCAACAACTTTTCCTGTGGTCTAGGTGCGACAAGTATAGGAGTGGAGGACAGGTACCGTTTCAAATCCTGCAACGCCGCCTCCGCTTCCGGAGTCCATTTCATGGGACCTGCCTTCTTCAAGATTTTGAAGAAAGGTAGGGCGCGTTCTGCAGACTTTGAAATGAACCTACTGAGGGCAGCAACACAACCTGCAAGCCTCCTGACATCCTTGACGCGCTTCGGGGCCTCTATCTGCTCAATGGCTTTGATCTTGTCGGGGTTGGCTTCAATCCCCCTCTGTGATACAAAGAACCCGAGAAGCTTGCCGGAGGGGACTCCAAAGACGCACTTCTCGGGGTTCAACTTGAGCTGTATCCTGCGCAGGTTCTGAAACGTTTCTTCCAAGTCTTGAATCAGGGTTTCCTTGCTCTTGCTCTTCACCACGATGTCATCCATGTAAGCTTCTACATTTCTGTGGATCTGTGGCTCAAAAGCAGTGTACACTACCCTTGCAAAGGTTGAGCCTGCATTCTTCAATCCAAATGGCATGCGGATAAAGCAATAAGTGCCACATGGAGTGATAAATGCAGTCTTCTCTTCATCTTCCTTGGCCATGAAAATCTGATGATAGCCTGAGTATGCATCAAGAAAGTAGAGTAGCTCACATCCGGCAGTGGAGTCAACGATCTGGTCAATGCGCGGCAAAGGGAATGGATCCTTGGGACATGCTTTATTGACATCGGTGAAGTCTATACACAGTCTCCACTTCCCGTTGGCCTTGCGCACGACGACTGGATTTGCCAACCACGTCGGATGGATCACACCTCTAACTAGGCATGCTGCCTCTAGCTTCTTGATTTCCTCGTTGATGAACTCTTGGCGCTCCACGGCTTGCTTCCTCACTTTCTGCTTGATGGGCCGCGCGTGAGGACAGACAGCAAGCTTGTGCTCAATCACCTTCCTGGGAACACCGGGGATGTCAGATGGTTGCCAGGCAAACACATCGACATTCGCCCGCAGGAAGGCAACGAGCGCGCTTTCCTATTTGCTGTCAAGGGTTGCACTGATGGTGAAGGTACCACCAGTGCCATCCTCCTTTGCGGACACTTTCTTGGTTGCCGGAGGAGCAGCCATTCCTTTCTTACTCTTGCCGGTGGAGCTCGATGGAACGTCCTCGACGGCAGCGCAGCACTCCGAGGAGGTGCGGTTGCCGGAGTGGGTCCCAGAGCACTTGCCGGACTTGGTCTTCGTCTTCTTCCCCCCGGGAGCTTCAGCGGCAAGAGTATCCTTCTCGGCCGCAGCTGCCGCATCCCGGTAAATCTTGTCGGCGCAAATAAGCGCATCCTTCTTGTCGCTATGGACAGTGATGATGCTTATCGGCCCCGGCATCTTCAGCACTTTGTAGGCATAGTGGGAAGCTGCCATGAACTTGGCGAGGGCAGGACGGCCAAGTATTCCATTGTAGGGCAATGGAATATCGGCGACGTCAAAGGTGATGTGCTCAGTCCTGAAGTTGAGCTCCCCGCCAAAGGTCACCGGCAGAGTGATTTTTCCCTTGGGCTTGCTCCTTCCCGGGTTGATTCCTTGGAATGAACCGGTCTCTTCGAGCTCGCCATCTTGAATCTGGAGTTTCTTGATCACAGCAGAGGAGATCAAGTTCAGCCCGGCCCCGCCGTCAACCAACATTTTGGTGACCTTGAGGTTGCGGATGGTGGGAGAAACCAGCATCGGCAAGCACCCGACCGCAGTGGTGCGGTCAGGGTGATCCTCAAGATCAAAAACGATGGGCGTGCTGGACCATTTGAGGAGCCTGCGCGACTCCACGGGCGGCTCCGCTGCGTTTACCTCACGCACCCACTGCTTGAGTTGGCGGTGGGAGGTATGCAGGGAGGCGCCACCGTCGACGCACAGGACCTCCGTGGCCTTCTGGAACTCCTGTTCGCTGTTCTCCTCGTCCTCCATGTCTTCATCGTCGTCTTCTTCGTCGTTGTCGCGGCCCCGGGGAGGTCGATCTCCTTGCCGCTGCTTAGCCTTGCCGCGGCGTCCTCCCCGGCCGTTGAACGGCCGCTTCTTGCTGGGCTCTTCCCCGCCACCTTGGGCCTTCTCCTTGTCGCGCCTCTCGTACTCAGCTTTTTGCTGCTCGACGAGATACTCGACGCGCTTGCAGTTGGAGAGATCGTGACCCTTGGTGCGGTGGATCTTACAGTATTGCTTGTCGGAGCTACCCGGCTTGTCGGCCGCCGCTGCAGGGGCAGGCTCCTTGCCGGAGCCGCCAGCCTGCGCTTGCTTGGCGGGGGCCTCCTTGCCGGACTTCTCGACGGCAAGCACTTCCTTCTTGCCCTTCTTTCTGTTGTTCCGCCGCCGGCTCTTCTTTGCCGGGGCGGCGTCGTCGCTGTCGCTTCCTCCTGCGCCAGTATCCTCCCCGGGGAGTCTCCTCCCCTCTTCTGCGCGTGCGCACTTGTCAGCAAGAGCATAGAGCTCGCTGACATCCCGAATCTTCGTCATCGCCATCTCTTCACGCATGCGGCGGTTACGCACGTTCTGATGGAACGCGCTAATAACCGCGGCAGGGTGAACGTCAGGGATGTTGTGCTGCACCCGGCTGAAGCGTTGGATATACTTGCGCAGGGTCTCGCCTTCCTTCTGGGCCAAGATATGGAGATCGCTCTCCTGGCCATGGGGTTTGTGGCCGCCGGTGAAGGTGCCAACAAACTGGTGGCAGAGGTCGGCCCAAGAAGAGATGGAACCTTCCGGCAAGTGCATGAGCCACGAACGGACGTTCGGCTTTAGCACGAGCGGGAAGTAGTTCGCCAGGATCTTCTCGTCGCGCCCCCCGGCAGCTTGCACTGCGATAGTGTAGACGCTGAGAAACTCCGAGGGGTGCGTTTTGCCGTCGTACTTCTCTGGTACGTCGGGCTTAAAATTCTTCATGCTGGGCCACTGGACGCGCCGCAGCTCGCGGGTGAACGCAGGGCAGCCTGCCGCGTACGGCAAGTCGCCTGGTTCACCGGGCGCGTGCGCGTCGACAGTGTTCCCAGCTCTCTTGTCAGATTGTCGCCGAGCTTCTCGGCGGCGCTCGATTGTGGTCCGAGCGTCTTCATCTCGCCGGTCATCGAGGACCTGGCGCTGGTCCCGACGAGCCCGCGGGTCCGACGAGGCTGTGGAGCCGTCGTCGGGGTTGTTCCGGCGGGGCGGCGTCTTCTGCTTCTGCGGCGGGGAATGCACGCTTGTCGCACCCCCGGCAGTCTTGTTGCCGTCAGCCTTCGTCTTCTCAGCTTGCCGCGGCCGTGAGGTCGACGGCTGCTGTGGAGAATCGTTGTTGGCGAAGTCTATCAGGCTTCGGATGGTAGCCCTCCATTCTTCGGCCTTGTCAGCCGCTGGAGGAAAGTCGAGGAGCAGTTGCGCCCTTGCGAGCGCTTCTGCTGGAGTGGAAGGGAATGCGGGCGAGCGGTGCGAGGAGCGGGATACGCTCGGACTTCTAACAACGTTAGAAGGAGCGGGGTCCCGCGCCGGCGCCTTCGCTTTGCTTGTGCCCGGACGAGGGTCCGGGGCGTCCCGCGAGCCTCTAGTTTGGCCTTGCCCCAGCAAGCGGATACCACCTCCCGTGGTATGGCGCTGCTGGGTCATCGTGTGCTGAGATGGACGCGGCGCGTCCACGGAGACCGAAGTTCGGTCGTCCGTCCTGTTCTTGGATCTGGTGGCGCCGTGAGTGTCCTCGCCGGCAACCACCCTTCCGACGGCGTCTCCCCCGCCCACCGTTGGCTCCGGTGGCGGCGGGTGAGACGCAGACGGGCCTCCGACCTCCGAAGCCTTCTTCTTCGGGGCCATGGAGTTGTCGCTGATGAAGTTGCTGATGAAGCTGGAGAGGTTGATGAAGAATGCGCCCGCGCGAACGCCGGATCAGGTTCGCACAACCTCGACGCCCCCTACCTGGCGCGCCAAAGATGTCGGGGGAAACTGTCCGCCACGAACACCTATGGGACCGGAGCCCCTTGTCTGTGCGGTACGAGGGCGGAGGGAGCACAAAGAGCAGATCGTAGCGAGCACGCGGGCAGTTTTACCCAGGTTCGGGCCGCCGTAGACGCGTAAAACCCTACTCCTGCTTGGTTGTGTATTGAGTTTGGGCGCTCGGGAGCTTGAAGAAGCAGCTACACCAAGCGCGAGAGTGATCTAAGTTCCGAACCCTCTCCACGTTGTGCATGGGCCTCCTTTTATAGTGCAAGGGGTCACCGACAGGTGTCAACGTAGGAGAAAGGGTCAAAAGTGTAAAAGAGGTGGTAGTTGTAACAGTGCGGGAACAGTGGAGCTACAGTACAGAACAGTGGTCTATACCTACTTTAACAGTGGGGGACAAGGGCATTTAATGCCCGTCGCCGTCGACCCCAAAAGCTCCCGCCTTAGCGTCTCCGTCTGCCACGGCGATGGATCCACCACCGTGGAGTGCCACCGTGTACCCCAGGCTGCACAGCCACCCGCCACGCGTCCCTGGATAGGCCCCAGGGCGACGCGTGGGCCGATGAGCTGGAGCGCGGGCACACAGCGCAGCCTTCCCGGCAAGCACCTTGCCGGGGCCTTGATCTTGCCGGGCCCGGAAGCTTGCCGCTCCCCGGGCCCCTTGCCGGGGCGCATATGGCGCCGAGGCGTTGTCTTCTAGTCTTCCTGGCAAGCTCCTCTTGCCAGTGTCTCGTGTCAGTGGGGCAGTCTTGAGCCTGGTACGGCCTTCCCGGCAAGCTCCTCTTGCCGGGGTCTTGGTCTTATGTCTTGTATACTTTGTTTTTGAATGGTTTAATAGGGAGCAGGAAGGTCTCCGGCGAGCACGCAGTAAACCCTGCCGCGGGAAGCTGCAACTGCCCGTGCACAAGTTGGGGTACTGAGGTACCCCTACCTTAGTACACCGACACTCTAATACATAACCCAAAACGATAGTGGTAAATCGGCAAGAGACATCATAGATCGCACAATATCTAATAAAGTACGGTTACGATGTTCAGACACACCATTACGTTGTGGTGTTCCAGGAGGCGTGAGTTGTGAAACTATTTCACCTTGTTTTAAATGAAGACCAAACTCGTAACTCAAATATTCGCCTCCGCGATCAGATCGTAGAAACTTAATTTTCTTGTTACGATGATTCTCTACTTCACTCTGAAATTCTTTGAACTTTTCAAATGTTTCAAACTTGTGCTTCATCAAGTAGATATACCCATATCTGCTTAAATCATCAGTGAAGGTCAAAAAATAAAGATACCCGCCGCGAGCCTCAACACTCATCGGTCCACATACATCAGTATGTATGATTTCCAATAAATCAGTTGCTCGCTCCATTGTTCCGGAGAACGGAGTTTTAGTCATCTTGCCCATGAGGCATGGTTCGCAAGCACCAAGTGATTCATAATCAAGTGATTCCAAAAGCCCATCAGCATGGAGTTTCTTCATGCGCTTTACACCAATATGACCTAAACGGCAGTGCCACATTACGTTGCACTATCATTATCAACTTTGCATCTATTGGCTTCAATATTATGAATATGTGTATTACTATGATCGAGATCCAACAAACTATTTTCATTGGGTGTATGACCATCGAAGGTTTTATTCATGTAAATAGAAAAACAATTATTCTATAATTTTAAATGAATAACCGTATTTCAACAAACATGATCAAATCATATTCATGCTCAACACAAATGCCAAATAACATTTATTTAGGTTCTACACTAATCCCGAAAGTATAGGGAGTGTGCGATGATGATCATATCAATCTTGGAACCACTTCCAACACACATCATCACTTCACCTTTAACTAGTCTCTATTCATTCTGCAACTCTCATTTCGAGTTACTAATTTTAGCAACTAAACCGGTATCAAATACCCACAGGTTGCTATGAACACTAGTCAAGTTCACATCAATAATCTGTATATCAAATATACCTTTGTTCACTTTGCCATCCTTCTTATCCACCAAGTATCTAGATCAGTTCCACTTCCAGTGACCATTTCCTTTGCAGTAGAAGCACTTAGTTTCAGGCTTGAGTTTACCTTTGGGTTTCTTCATAGGAGTGACAACTTGCTTGTCATTCTTCTTGAAGTTGCCCTTCTATGCCTTTGCCCTTTACTTGAAACAAGTGGTCTTGTTAACCATCAACACTTGATTCTCTTTCTTGATGTCTACCTTCACCGATTTCAGCATCGCGAAGAGCTCGGGAATTACTTTCTTCATACCATGCATATTATAGTTCATCACGAAGTTCTACTAACTTGGTGATAGTGACTAGAGAACTTTGTCAATTACTATCTTCTCTGGAAGAATAACTCCCACTTGATTCAAGAAATTGTAGTACCCAAACAATCTGAGCACATGCTTACTGGTTGAGCTACTCTCCTCCATCTTGTAGGCAAAGTACTGTCAGAGCTCTCATGCCTCTCTGTTGGGGATCGTTGCAGAAATTCAAAAAATTTCTACGCATCACCAAGATCTATCTATGGAGTTTACTAGCAATGAGAGGGGAGTGCATCTTCATACCTTTGAAGATCGTGATGCGGAAGTGTTGCAAGAACGCGGTCGGTGGAGTCGTACACGAAGCGATTCATATCGCGGTCGAATCCTATCTAAGCACCGAACAACGGTGCCTCCGTGTTCAACACACGTGCAGCCCGGTGACGTCTCCCGCGCCTTGATCCAGCAAGGGGAGAGGGAGAGGTTGGGGAAGACTCCGTCCAGCGGCAGCACGACGGCGTGGTACTGGCGGTGGAGCGTGGCACTCCAGCAGGGCTTCGCCAATCACCGCGGGAGAGGAGGAGGAGCTGGGAGAGGGGGAGGGCTACGCCAGGGCTTAGGTGCGGCTGCCCTCCCACCCCCAAATATATATAGGGGCAAGGGAGAGGGGGGCGGCCTCCTCAAATCTAATCTGAGGACGGGGTGGCTTGCCCCCCAAGCCAAGGGGGGCGCCCCCCTTAGGGTTTCCCCCAAACTCTAGGCGCATGGGCCCTAGGGGGAGGCGCCCAGCCCATAGGGCCCTCCGGGGCAGGTGGACCCACGCGGTGGACCCCCGGAACCTCTTCGGTGGTCCCGGTACAATACCGGTACCCCCCCCCCACCCGAACTTTTCCGGTGAACGTATAGTGACTTCCCTTATATAATTCTTTACCTCCGGACCATTCCGGAACTCCTCATGACGTCCGGAATCTCATCCGGGACTCCGAACAACATTCGGTAACCACATACATACATTCCCTATAACCCTAGCGTCATCGAACCTTAAGTGTGTAGACCCTACGGGTTCGGGAATCATGCAGACATGACCGAGACATCTCTCCGGCCAATAACCAACAGCGGGATCTGGATACCCATGTTGGCTCCCACATGTTCCAAGATGATCTCATCGGATGAACCACGATGTCAAGGATTCAATCAATCTCGTATATGATTCCCTTTGTCTATCGGTATAGTACTTTCCCGAGATTCGATCGTCGGTATACTAATACCTTGTTCAATCTCGTTACTGGAAAGTCTCTTTACTCGTTCCGTAACACATCATCCCGTGACCAACTCCTTAGTCACATAGAGCTCATTACGATGATGTCTTACCGAGTGGGCCCAGAGATACCTCTCCGTCACACAGAGTGACAAATCCCAGTCTCGATTCGTGCCAATCCAACAGATACTTTCGGGGATACCCGTAGTGTACCTTTATAGACACCCAGTTACGTTGTGACGTTTGGCACACCCAAAGTATTCCTACGGCATCCGGGAGTTGCACAATCTTATGGTCTAAGGAACAGATACTTGACCTTGGAAAAGCTTTAGCATACGAACTACATGATCTTGTGCTAGTCTTAGGATTGGGTCTTGTGCATCACATCATTCTCCTAATGATGTGATCCCGTTATCAATGACATCCAATGTCCATGGTCCGGAAACCGTAACCATCTATTGATCAACGAGCTAGTCAACTAGAGGCTCACTAAGGACATGTGGTGGTCTATGTATTCACACATGTATTACGATTTCCGGATAATACAATTATAGCATGAACACTAGACAATTATCATGAACAAGGAAATATAATAATAACCATTTTATTATTGCCTCTAGGGCATATCTCCAACAGTCTCCCACTTGCACTAGAGTCAATAATCTAGTTACATTGTGATGAATCGAACACCCATAGAGTTCTGGTGTTGATCATGTTTTGCTCGTGGAAGAGGTTTAGTCAAAGGATCTGCAACATTCAGATCCGTATGCACTTTACAAATATCTATGTCTCCATCTTGAATATAATTTCGGATGGAGTTGAAGCGACGCTTGATGTGCTTGGTCTTCTTGTGAAACATGGGCTCCTTGGCAATGGCAATAGCTCCAGTGTTGTCATAGAAGAGAGTCATCGGGCCCGACGCGCTTGGAATAACTCCTAGGTCGGTGATGAACTCCTTCATCGAGACTCCTTCCTGTGCAGCTTCGGAAGCAGCTATGTACTCCGCTTCACATGTAGATCCCGCCACGACGCTTTGCTTGCAACTTCACCAGCTGACTGCCCCAGCATTCAAAATATACACGTATCCAGTTTGTGACTTGGAGTCATCCGGATCTGTGTTGAAGCTAGCATCGACATAACCCTTTACGACAAGCTCTTCGTCACCTCCATAAACGAGAAACATATCCTTAGTCCTTTTGAGGTACTTCAGGATGTTCTTGACCGCTGTCCAGTGTTCCATTCCGAGAACACTTTGGTACCTCCCTACCAAACTTATGGGAAGGTTCACATCGGTCTGGTACACATCATGGCATACATAATAGAACCTATGGCTGAGGAATAGGGGATGACACTCTTCTTTTCTCTATCTTTTGCCGAGGTCGGGCATTGAGATGTGCTCCATTTCACACCTTGCAATACAGGCAAGAACCCTTTCTTCGACTGATCCATATTGAACTTCTTCAATATCTTGTCAAGGTATGTGCTTTGTGAAAGACCAATGAGGCGTCTCGATCTATCTCTATAGATCTTGATGCCTAATATGTAAGCAGGTTCTCCAAGGTCCTTCATTGAAAAACACTTTTTCAAGTATGCCTTTATGCTTTCCAAGAGTTCTACACCATTTCCCATCAACAATATGTCATCCATATATAATATGAGAAATGCTACAGAGCTCCCACTCACTTTCTTGTAAATACAGGCTTCTCCATAAGTCTGTATGAACCCAAACGCTTTGATCACCTCATCAAAGCGAATGTTCCAACTCCGAGATGCTTGCACCAGCCCATAGATGGAGCGCTGGAGCTTGCATACCTTGTTAGCATTCTCAGGACCGACAAGACGTTCCGGCTGCATCATATACATTTCTTCCTTAAGGAAGCCGTTAAGGAATGCCGTTTTGACGTCCATTTGCCATATCTCATAATCATCAAATGCAGCAATTGCTAACATGGTTCGGACAGACTTCAGCATCGCTACGGGAAAGAAAGTCTCATCGTAGTCAATTCCTTGAACTTGTAGATAACCCTTAGCAACAAGCCGAGCCTTATAGATGTTCACATTTCCATCCGCGTCAGTCTTCTTCTTAAAGATCCATTTATTTTCTATGGATCGCCGATCATTGGGCAAGTCAACCAAAGTCCATACTTTGTTATCATACATGGATCCTATCTCGAATTTCATGGCTTCCAGCCATTTGTTGGAATCCAGGCCCGCCATCGCTTCTTCATAGTTCGAAGGTTCACTGTTGTCTAACAACATGATTTCCAGGACAGGGTTGCCATACCACTCTGGTGCGGAACGTGTCCTCGTGGACCTACGAAGTTCAGTAGTAACTTGATCCGAAGCTTCATGATCATTATCATTAACTTCTTCTCTAGTCGGTGCAGGCACCACAAAAACATCTTCCTGCGCTGCTCTACTTTCCGGTTTGAGAGGGGTGACAATCACCTCATCGAGTTCCACTTTCCTCCCACTTACTTCTTTCGAGAGAAACTCTTTCTCCAGAAAGGATCCATTCTTGGAAACAAAGACCTTGCCTTCGGATCTGAGGTAGAAGGTATACCCAATAGTTTCCTTAGGGTATCCTATGAAGACGCATTTTTCCGATTTGGGTTCGAGCTTTTCAGGTTGAAGTTTCTTGACATAAGCATCACATCCCCAAACTTTTAGCAACGAAAACTTAGGTTTCTTCCCAAACCATAGTTCATACGGTGTCATCTCAACGGATTTAGACGGTGCCCTATTTAAAGTGAATGCGACAGTCTCTAAAGCATAACCCCAAAATGATAGCGGTAAGTCGGTAAGAGACATCATAAATCGCACCATGTCCAACCGAGTACGATTACGACGTTCGGACACACCATTACATTGAGGTGTTCCAGGCGGCGTCAATAGTGATACAATTCCACATTTCCTTAGGTGTGTGCCAAATTCGTGACTTAAATATTCTCCTCCATGATCTGATCATAAGAACTTTATTTTTCTGTCACGTTGATTCTCAACCTCATTCTGAAATTCCTTGAACTTTTCAAAGGTCTCAGACCTGTGTTTCATCAAGTAGACATACCCATATCTACTCAAGTCATCAGTGAGGGTGAGAACATAACGACAGCCACCGCGAGCTTCAACACTCATTGGACCACACACATCAGTATGTATGATTTCCAACAAGCTAGTTATTCGCTCCATTGTTCCGGAGAACGGAGTCTTGGTCATCTTTCCCAAGAGGCATGGTTCACACGTGTCAAATGATTCATAATCAAGAGACTCCAAAAGTCCATCTGCATGGAGCTTCTTCATACATTTGACCCTAATATGACCAAGGCGGCAGTGCCACAAGTATGTGGGACTATCATTATCAACCTTACATCTTTTGGCATTCACACTATGAATATGTGTAACATCACGTTCGAGATTCAATAAAAGTAAACCATTGACTAGCGGGGCATGACCATAAAACATTTCTCTCATATAAATAGAACAACCATTATTCTCAGATTTAAACGAGTAGCCATCTCATATTAAACGAGATCCAGATACAATGTTCATGATCAAAGCTGGTACTAAATACAATTATTGAGGTTTAAAACTAATCCCGAAGGTAGATGTAGAGGTAGCATGCCGACGACGATCACATCGACCTTGGAACCATTCCCGACACGCATCATCACCTCGTCCTTTTCCAGTCTCCACTTATTCCGCACCTCCTGCTTTGAGTTACAAATGTGAGCAACTGCACCGGTATCAAATACCCAGGAGCTACTACGAGCGCTGGTAAGGTACACATCAATAACATGTATATCACATATACCTTTGACGTTGCCGGCCTTCTTATCCGCTAAGTATTTGGGGCAATTCCGCTTCCAGTGACCCGTTCCCTTGCAATAAAAGCACTCAGTCTCAGGCTTGGGTCCATTCTTTGGCTTCTTCCCGGCAACTGGCTTACCGGGCGCGGCAACTCCCTTGCCGTCCTTCTTGAAGTTCTTCTTACCCTTGCCTTTCTTGAACTTAGTGGTTTTATTCACCATCAACACTTGATGTTCTTTCTTGATTTCCACCTCCGCTGATATCAGCATTGAATATACCACGGGAATGGACTTATCCATCCCTTGCATATTGAAGTTCATCACGAAGCTCTTGTAGCTAGGTGGGAGCGACTGAAGGATTCTGTCAACGACCGCGTCATCTGGGAGATTAATTCCCAACTGAGACAAGCTATTGTGCAACCCAGACATTTTGATTATATGCTCACTGACAGAACTATTCTCCTCCATCTTACAACTGTAGAAATTGTCGGAGACTTCATATCTCTCAACTCGGGCATGAGCTTGGAAAACCATTTTCAGCTCTTGGAACATCTCATATGCTCCGTGTTGCTCAAAACGCTTTTGGAGCCCCGATTCTAAGATGTAAAGCATGCCGCACTGAACCAGGGAGTAGTCATCACTACGTGACTGCCAGGCATTCATAACGTCTTGGCTTGCTGGGAAAATGGGTGCATCACCTAGCGGTGCTTCAAGGACATATGCTTTCTTGGCAGCTATGAGGATGATCCTCAAGTTATGGACCCAATCCATATAGTTGCTACCATCTTCTTTCAGCTTGGTTTTCTCTAGGAACGCGTTGAAGTTGAGGGCAACATTAGCGTCAGCCATTGGATCTACAAGACATATTGTAAATATTTTAGACTATGTTCATGATAATTAAGTTTATCTAATCAAATTTAATGAACTCCCACTCAGATAGACATCTGTCTAGTCATCTACGTGATACATGATCCGAATCGACTAGGCCGTGTCCGATCATCACGTGAGACAGACTAGTCATCAACGGTGAACATCTTCATGTTGATCGTATCTTCTATACGACTCGTGTTCGACCTTTCAGTCTTCCGTGTTCCGAGGCCATGTCTATACATGCTAGGCTCGTCAAGTCAACCCTAAGTGTATTGCGTGTGTAAATCTGGCTTACAACCGTTGTATGCGAACGTTAGAACCTATCACACCCGATCATCACATGGTGCTTCGAAACAACGAACCTTAGTAACGGTGCATAGTTAGGGGGAACACAATTCTTGAAATTTTAGTGAGAGATCATCTTATTTATGCTACCGTCGTTCTAAGCAAATAAGATGTAAAACATGATAAACATCACATGCAATCAAATAGTGACATGATATGGCCAATATCATTTTGCTCCTTTTGATCTCCATCTTCGAGGCTCCATGATCATCATTGTCACCGGCATGACACCATGATCTCCATCATCGTGTCTTCATAAAGTTGTCACGTCCAACATTATTTCTACTACTATGGCTAACGGTTAGCAATAAAGTAAAGTAATTACATGGCGTTTTCAATGACACGCAGGTCATACAATAAAATAAGACAACTCCTATTGCTCCTGCCGGTTGTCATACTCATCGACATGCAAGTTGTGATTCCTATTACAAGAACATGATCAATCTCATACATCACATATATATCATTCATCACATCATTTTGGCCATATCACACCACACGGCACATGCTGCAAGAACAAGTTAGACGTCCTCTAATTGTTGTTGCACGTTTTTACGTGGCTGCTATAGGTTTCTAGCAAGAACGTTTCTTACCTATGCCAAAGCCACAACATGATATGCCAATTACTATTTACCCTTCATAAGGACCCTTTTCATCGAATATGATCCGATTAAAGTGGGAGAGACAGACACCCGCTAGCCACCTTATGCAACTAGTGCATGTCAGTCGGTGGAACCTGTCGGGGATATACCCCGCAGTATGACCCGGCTGGAGTTATAACCCGGCTGACAGTTAAAGACAGACAATTAACCCAGACGGTAAACCATCAGGTTGATAAACCGGCTGACAGTTAAGACAGATGATAAACCAGACGGTAAACCATCAGGTTGATAAACCGGCTGACAGTTAAGACAGATGATAAACCAGATGGTAAACCGACTCACAGGTAAGTCAGATGATAACCCGGCAGACCGTCATAAACCGGCAGATAATCATAAACCGGTAGACAATCATAAACCGACAGATAATCATAAACCAGCAGACCGTCATAAACCAGCAGACAATCATAAACCGGCAGACAGTGATAACTCGGTGGCCAGGGGTTATGAAGCCCGAGACGATATGAATCCCAAGACGTTAAGAAGCCCATGAAGAGAAGTCAGAATAGTTTAAGTCCTACTCTGAGTTGGACTCTACATGTAACCCCCCCCCCCCCTTCAACATATATAAGGAGGGGCAGGGCTCCCCAAAGGGGGACGAGTTCTCACAAGTTAGAGGCGCTATATTCTTTAGGGCTAGACACAACTAAAGGAGTGCCGGTTTACCGGCGTCTCCATGAGGGTCATAATGAGATCTAGCCTCAAACAACATGTAGGGTTATTACCGGATGAGTTTCCCGGGGCCCGAAGCTGTATAAATCCTTGTCTTGTGTGTTGCGTCTCTCGATTCCTCTCAACCCTTCTCAAGCTACCACATAGATGTGTTGGCCTCACGACTAAGTCCTCACACTAGGACATCTGTCGTGACAATTCCACGACAGAACCTGTCTCACGTAAGCGTACGTGTAAGGTCGGTCCGGGCCGCTTCATCCCATGATGCCGCCGAATCAAGATAAGACTAGTAGCAGCAAGTAAATTGACAAAATCTACGCCCACAACATCTTGTGTTCTACTCGTGCATAGTAACTACGCATAGACCTAGCTCATGATGCCACTGTTGGGGATCGTTGAAGAAATGCCAACAATTTATACGCATCACCAAGATCTATATATGGAGTTTACTAGCAACGATAGGGGAGTGCATCTTCATACCTTTGAAGATTGCGATGCAGAAGCGTTGCAAGAACGCGGTCGGTGGAGTCGCACACGAAGCGATTCATATCGCGGCCGAATCCGATCTAAGCACCGAACAACGGTGCCTCCACGTTCAACACGCGTGTATCCCGGTGACGTCTCCCACGCCTAGATCCAGCAAGGGGAGAGGGAGAGGTTGGGGAAGACTCCGTCCAGCAGCAGCATGACAGTGTGGTGGTGGTAGAGGAGCGTGGCACTCCAGCAGGGCTTCGCCAAGCACCGCGGAGAGGAGGAGGAGTTGGGAGAGGGGGAGGGCTGCTCCATGGCTTGGGTGCGGCTGCCCTCCCACCCTCACATATATATAGGGGCAAGGAAGAGGGGGGTCGGCCTCCTCAGATCTAATCTGAGGAGGGGGCGGCTAGAGGGGGTCGCTTGCCCCCCAAGCCAAGGGGGCGCCCCCTTAGGGTTTCCCCCAAACCCTAGGCGCATGGGCCCTAGGGGGAGGCACCCAGCCCACTTAGGGGCTGGTCGCTCTCCATATACAGCCCATAGGGCCCTCCGGGGCAGGTGGACCCCCGGAACCTCTTCGGTGGTCCCGGTACAATACCAGTACCCCCCTGAACTTTTCCGGTGACCGTATAGTGACTTCCCATATATAAATCTTTACCTCCGGACTATTCCGGAACTCCTCGTGATGTCTGGGATCTCATCCGGGACTCCGAACAACATTCGATAACCACGTACATACATTCCCTATAACCCTAGCGTCATCGAACCTTAAGTGTGTAGACCCTACGGGTTCGGGAATCATGCAGACATGACCGAGACATCTCTCCGGCCAATAACCAACAGCAGGATCTGGATACCCATGTTGGCTCCCACATGTTCCACGATGATCTCATCGGATGAACCACGATGTCAAGGATTCAATCAATCCCGTATACGATTCCCTTTGTCTATTAGTATAGTACTTGCCCGATATTCGATCGTCACTATACCGATACCTTGTTCAATCTCGTTACTGGCAAGTCTCTTTACTCATTCCGTAACACATCATCACGTGACCAACTCCTTAGTCACAAAGATCTCATTACGATGATGTCTTACCGAGTGGGCCCAGAGATACCTCTCCGTCACACGGAGTGACAAATCCCAGCCTCGATTCGTGCCAACCCAACATATACTTTCGGGGATACCCGTATTGTATCTTTATAGCCACCCAGTTACATTGTGAAGTTCGGCACACCCAAAGTATTCCTACGGCATCTGGGAGTTGTACAATCTCATGGTCTAAGGAACAGATACTTGACATTGGAAAAGCTTTAGCATACGAACTACACGATCTTGTGCTAGGCATAGGATTGGGTCTTGTCCATAACATCATTCTCCTAATGATGTGATCCCATTATCAATGACATCCAATGTCCATGGTCAGGAAACCGTAACCATCTATTGATCAACGAGATAGTAAACTAGAGGCTCACTAGGGGCATGTTGTGGTCTATGTATTCACACATGTATTACGATTTCCGGATAATACAATTATAGCATGAACACTAGACAATTATCATGAACAGGGAAATATAAAAATAACCATTTTATTATTGCCTCTAGGGCATATTTCCAACACTCTCGACACGGGCATGAGTATGAAATACTAATTTCAACTCTTGGAACATCTGATATGCTCCATGGCGTTCAAAACGTTTTTGAAGTCTCGTTTATAAGTCGTAAAGCATGGTACACTAAACTATTAAGTAGACATCATATTGAGCTTTGCCAAACGTTCATAACGTTTGCATCTGCTCCTGCAATAGATCTATCACCTAGTGGTGCATCAAGGACATAATACTTCTGTGCAACAATGAGGATAATCCTCAGATCACAGACCTAGTCCGCATCATTGCTACTAACATCTTTCAACTTATATTTCTCTAGGAACATATAATAATAAACAAGGAGCTACATCGCGAGCTATTGATCTATAACGTAGATATGCTAATACTACCAGGACTAAGTTCATGATAAATTAAAGTTCAATTAATCATATTACTAAAGAACGCCCACTTAGATAGACATCCCTCTAGTCATCTAACTGATCACGTGATCCAAATCAACAAAACCATGTCCGATCATCACGTGAGATGGAGTAGTTTTCAATGGTGAACATCTTATATTGATCATATCTAGTATATGATTCATGCTCGACCTTTCGGTCTCCAGTGTTCCGAGGCCATGTCTGTACATGCTAGGCTCGTCAATTTTAACCCGAGTATTCCGCATATGCAAAAATGTCTTACACCCGTTTTATTTGAACGTAGAGCTTATCACACCCGATCATCATGTGGTGTCTCGGCACGACGAACTTTCGCAACGATGCATACTCAAGGAGAACACTTGTACCTCAAATTTTTTGTAAGGGGTCATCTTATAATGCTACTGTCGTACTAAGCAAAATAAGAAACATCATAAGATAAACATCACATACAATCAAAATATGTGACATGATATGGCCATCATCATCTTGTGCTTTTGATCTCCATCTCCAAAGCATCGTCATGATCTCCATCATAACCGGCTTGACACCATGATCTTCATCGTAGCGTCGTGGTCGTCTCGCCAACTATTGCTACTACTACTATCGCTAACTCATAGTGATAAAGTAAAGCAATTACGTGGCTTTCGCAATTCATACAATAAAGAGACAACCATAAGGCTCCTGCCGGTTGCCGATAACTTTACAAAACATGATCATCTCATACAATAACGTATAACTCATCACGTCTTGACCATATCACATCACAACATGCCCTGCAAAAACAAGTTAGACTTCCTCTACTTTGTTATTGCAAGTTTTACGTGGCTGCTACGGGCTTAGCAAGAACCGTTCTTACCTACGCATATAAAAACCACAACGATTTTTCGTCAAGTATGTGTTGTTTTAACCTTCACAAGGACCGGGCGTAGTCACACTTGATTCAACTAAAGTGAGAGAGACAGACACCCGCCGGTCACCTTTAAGCAACGAGTTCTCGTAACGGTGGAACCATTCTCGCTTAAGCGTACGCGTACTATCGTTCTGGGCCGCTTCATCTCACAATACCGCCGAATCAAAGTATAACATGCTGGTAAGAACTATGACTATTATCGTCCACAACTCATTGTGTTCTACTCGTGCATATCATCTACGCATAGACCTGGCTCATGATGCCACTGTTGGGGAACGTAGTATTTCAAAATTTTCCTACGATCACGCAAGATCTATCTAATAGAAGCATAGTAACGAGTGGGGGAAGTGTGTCTACGTACCCTCGTAGACCGAAAGCGGAAGTGTCTAGTGACGCGGTTGATGTAGTCGAACGTCTTCACGATCCAACCGATCCAAGCACCGAACGTACGGCACCTCCGTCTTCAGCACACGTTCATCTTGATGACGTCCCACGAGTTCTTAATCTAGTTGAGCATCACGGGGGATTTTCGTCAGCACGACGGCGTGGTGACGGTGATGATGAAGCTACCGGTGCAGGACTTCGCCTAAGCACTGCAACGATATGACCGAGGTGTGTATCTGTGGAGGGGGGCACCGCACACGGCTAAGAAATCTACTTGTGTGTCCATGGGGTGCCCCCTGGCCACGTATGTAAAGGATGGAGGGAGGAGGAGGTCGTCCCTCATAGGGCGCGCCAAAGTGTGGAGTCCTACTAGGACTCCCAAGTCCTAGTAGGATTCCTCCTCCCACATGGAATAGGAAAAGGGGAAGGGAGAAGGAGAAGGAAGGAAGGGGGCGCCCCCTTTCCCTAGTCCAATTCGGTGCAGTCCATGGGGAAGGGGCGCGGCCACCCTTGAGGCCTTTCTCTCCATTCCCGTATGGCCCATTAAGGCCAAATACGAATTCCCGTAACTCTCCGGTACTCCGAAAAATATCCCAATCACTCGGAACCTTTCCGATGTTCGAATATAGCCTTCCAATATATCGATCTTTACATCTTGACCATTTTGAGACTGTTCGTCATGTCCGTGATCTCATCCGGGACTCCGAACAAACGTCGGTCATCAAATCACGTAACTCATAGTACAAATCGTCATCGAACATTAAGCGTGCGGACCCTACGGGTTCGAGAACTATGTAGACATGACCGAGACACATCTCCGGTCAATAACCAATGGCGGAACCTGGATGCTCATATTGGCTCCTACATATTCTACGAAGATCTTTATCGGTCAAACAGCATAACAACATACGTTGTTCCCTTTGTCATCGGTATGTTACTTGCCCGAGATTCGATCGTCTGTATCATCATACCTAGTTCAATATCATTCCCGGCAAGTCTCTTTACTCGTTCCGTAATGCATCAACCCGCAACTAACTCATTAGTCACCTTGCTTGCAAGACTTATAGTGATGTGAATTACCGAGAGGGCCCAGAGATACCTCTCCGATAATCGCAGTGAAAAATCCTAATCTCGATCTATGCCAACTCAACAAACACCATCGGAGACACCTGTAGAGCATCTTTATAATCACCCAGTTACGTTGTGACGTTTGATAGCACACAAGGTGTTCCTCCGGTATTCGGGAGTCGCATAATCTCATAGTCATAGGAACATGTATAAGTCATGAAGAAAGCAATAGCAGTAAAACTAAACGATCAAGTTGCTAAGCTAACGGATGGGTCAAGTCAATCACATCATTCTCTAATGATGTGATCCCGTTCATCAAATGACAACTCATGTCTATGGAGGAAAATTAACCATCTTTGATTAACGAGCTAGTCAAATAGAGGCATACTAGTGACACTCTGTTTGTCTATGTATTCACACATGTACTAAGTTTCCAGTTAATACAATTCCAGCATGAATAATAAACATTTATCATGATATAAGCAAATAAATAATAACTTTATTATTGCCTCTAGGGTATATTTCCTTCATCGCCGTCCTGGCTTGGCCACAAACATTGCGAATCTCGGTTTTTAAATCTCTATAAATCCAAAACTCACCAGGAAATCATGAAACTTGGCATGGTGTCACTACATGATACATATAATTGTCCAATTTGGGCGAAGCTATATTACAAGCCTCTTACAAACCGGAGCCTGTCGCAACCCTCGTGGTTTCGGTAGGGAAACATGCCCCTCTTATGGGCAAAACGATAATTATTGCCTCTTCTCGCCTTGAACTCTGTTTTCTACATGCAACATAGAATAACAGGAGTGTCGGGCTGAAATTTGAAACTGTTTAGGGTTCCTTTGGCCATTGCATATATATTACTAATTACTAAGTTTTCTACGCATTTAGTGTAGTCCATAATTCAAATTTGAACTACAAGCACATGCTCCAATGAAGCAAAATGGGTGGGAAATCGTACATGAGTCATTGGGTGCATGTTTAGGTCCCATTTAAGGAATGGGGATGAATTACAAAATTGTCGTCGTCCTGAAACATTGAGAACCTCAGTTTTTAAATCCCAGTAAATCAAAAACTCACCCCAAAAACATGAAACTTGGCATGGTTTCACACTAGTAGATAAAGGGTCATCAGACCCGGTTCGTTTGGGCCTTTAGCCCCGGTTCCTGAACCGGGACAAAAGTGTCGGTACTAATGCTCTGACCCTTTAGTCTCGGTTCAATCCAAAACCGTGGCAGATGGGTGTCCACGTGGCCTGTGCGCCGAGCCCAGGCAGGAGGGGCTTTGGTCCCGGTTGGTGGCACCAACCGGGACCAAAAGGCATCCACGCGTCAGCATTTCTGTGGCTGTGGTTTTTGTTTTTTTTTGAAAGGGGAGGGGGGTTGGAGGTTTTGGGGGGTTAATTTAGGTGTTTCATATTGTGTTAGCTAGCTAATTAATAGAGAGAAGTGTCCTCTCTTATGTCCGTGCTTGGTCGACGCTACGTACTACACATACGTATAAAGACGACTAGACACGCTAGCTAGCTAGCTAGCTAGTAAAGCAAACAAAGGAAACAGAAGATCGTATAATCAACATATATATATATATATATATATATATATATATATATATATATATATATATATATATATATATGCATACAGAGAGAAGTAATATCGACCACCTCTCCTTCTCCGAGAGATTGGTCGAACAACAAGTTCTCGTATATCTATCCGACACTACCGGGTACATATATACAATAATTATCTCTTACAAATATAATCTCCTATAGGATGGACGCATGGTCCACATAGTATTCTCCGTCTGGCGCGATCACGTGTTCAAGGAAGAATGCCGCCAATTCCTCTTGAATTGCTCGCAGACGATCTGGTGTTAGTAGTTCATCCCGCATCCGAAACATCTAATTTGAAGTAGGGGGTCAATAAATGAAATGATGCTATAAAATTGTGAATATTATTAATTGCTTACGCACTTCAAATTGTGCTTTAGAGTAGCCCCGCTCACAGGTCGTGTGGCGGATGGACTCGCAAATGTAGTATCCACAGTAATCATTCCCGGGTTCCTGCCACAACCACTTTACAAGAAATAGAGGTCAATCAAACTGATAAGCAAGAATGCCAAATAGTATTGATGAAACTAGCGCTTGAATCAAGATATAGGAGATGCGCGCGCGGAACATGCTACTATATAGTACTTACTTTCGGGTGTCTAAATTCTAGCTTCTTCGGCAGTCCCGGAGCTTTTTTGGTGAATTTTCTTCAAACCCTGCCAGACAAAGAAAACAATTACTTGATATCAGAAATGAAGTTGCTGATATGCATGGTGGATAATATTGATTGATTTAACTTACCTGTCGAGCATTTGAGTCATGTCCGCATACTCCTCGGGATCTTTACGTTTAGAGTCCAAGACAGTTACTACTCCCTTCTCAAGCTTAATCTCTAAGATAATATAGTGGAAGCTGCGCACGCATGCATGAACTCATCAATTACATTACTATAACCTTGACTGATATATAAGGGAAACCAAATATGCACAAGACAGTAACACTCACTTGAAGTTGTAAGGAAAGAGTATTATATCTTTGTTTTCATTTACCACCAACGATCGTAGCAAGTTGGTCTCGGTATCTAAGGGACGCAATTTAACCTCGGTTGCATCTATGAGGTATGTGTTAATGAACCCAATATCACCTACTTGTCTTTTCTTCAATTCGACGATCTTCAATCTGCATAATATAGTGAGGATAATTATAAATACATGCAATGAAGATCAGCTATATAGAGAGACTTAATGACAGAAGTAGTACTACTTACAGACAGTAGCAGGTGACCGTTGTTTTATCGAGGGCCAATTGATTGAAAAACTGATAGAACTCCTCAAATGGAACAGGCAACAGTTCAATTCCAACGAG
>LR738709.1:630725967-630742769 GCA_902687465.1 Secale cereale | reverse complement strand
CCCAGACTCTCTGGAGATTTTCAAGTACCAATCATGCAATCTTCGCATATTCGTTGATAGAGATCTTTCATTTTTGACGAGAGGCTTTTTGTACTCGTATCTTTCTATCTGCACGTCCAAGAAATCATATTGTACATCGTCGGACACGTAATATCCAAGATTGGTATAACCGGGCACCATCCTCGGATCATTAGCGACCATGTCGCTAGACACCTTGAGCGGGGGGCACGATTGGTCCGCTTGTTCGCCGAGCTGGGCAATTTGTTTCCCAGCTCGTCCTTCTGCTAACCTTTGATCACTTTTAGTACTTCCCAACCGCTTCGCTGCTTGAAATGACTTTTGAATCATGCGGTCATAGTTGTCATGCGGCTTACTTTTCGTTGGTTGCTTTAGGGCAGCTAGAGTGCGCTTTGCTTTCACCGCATCTATCTTCTCCTCCGGAGGTGGATGTCTCTGTGCTTTCAACCCTTCAAGCCAGTCCTTCACTTCGCCTTGAGCTATCTTCGTGTTTTCCTCATCGGACCTCTCATATGGTAACTTCTCTAGAGGCGTGAGAGAAGGACCGAATCTGCATCGCCTCCCGCCTCTGGCTGTACTGCTAGACGTCGCCAGACCAGATGAAGCGGCTGTCTTCTTTCCTTGCTTACGCGCCGGAGCAGGAGCAGCCGGAGCGGCGGCAGGTCTCTTCCGCCCTTGCTGACTAGGCGGAGAAGGAGGAGCAGGCTGGCTGCTCGGGCGCGCCGGCGGCGAATGAGGCGGAGTGCTGCCACGCGCCGGCGGCGAAGTAGGCGGAGTGCCGCCACGCACCGGAGAAGGACCCGGAGTGCCCTGATCGTCACTCGCCGGAGGAGGAGGCGGTGGAGGAGGCGGAGTGCCCTGACTCGCCGGAGGAGGAGGAGGAGGAGGCGGAGGCGTCCAGTTGAGAATATTGATGAGGTTCTTCCGCCATAGGCATGGAGTCTTCAGTGAAGAACCCAGCCGAGTCTCCCCTTCACCGGTAGGGTGGTCAAGCTGGAGCTCCTCAAATCCCTCCGTAATTTCATCCACCATCACCCTAGCATATCCTTCTGGAATCGGCCGGCAGTGAAAAGTGTCGCCGGGTCCAGTAGGATAAACAGAGCCAGCAGCCGCCTTGACCTTCAGATTCATCCACTGCGCCACAAGGTGGCAATTTTGTGCCTCCGTGATAGCATCCACGGGATACCTGGCAGTAGCCGTCAAGACAGGCTTCGGCTGAAGCAGCTCGGTGGAAGCCACGCTGCTTCTCCGCTGAGATGGCGGGGTAGCTTCGGGGGAATCTTCGGCAATTCTTTTGTCCCAATTTGCTTCCCGTTCCTGCAGTTCGGTCTGCTCCATTTTCTTCCTCCTCTCGTGGCTTTTGTAGCCGCCTGCGTCCGGAAACCCTGCACGTGATAACCCTCAACCATAAGGGATCGAGATAGTCTTCGCGGGTAAGAATAACCCAATTTATTGATTCGACACACGGGGAGCCAAAGAGTATTTATAACCTTTGACAGTTGAGTTGTCAATTCAACCGCACCTGAAATATACTTACTTGCAACAAAAGATAAGTGGTAACGGTGATATGGTAGTGATGGTGGTGATAGTAAAATTAAACAACGAAAGTAAATAGCAAAAGTAGCAACTAGTAACCAGCAGGATTTAAAACACTGTAGGCTAGGGAGATGGATGATTGGGTGCTGCATGGATGAGATATATCATGATTCTAACTTGGGGCAAGGCACACGGAAAAGTAATGATCATCTAGGCAAATATCAAACATTAGGCATGTATCCCATAGGTAGTTGTACGTGCTTGCAATAAGAACTTGCACAACATCTTTTGTCCTACCATCCCGCTACGAACGGGGCCAAAAGGAACTTATGGAGATTAAGGTGCTCCTGTCAAAGAGCACCGGAACAAAGCAATGAACTCAATGGATACATGTAATCCTCAAACTACGGACCATCCCCTTTGGTGTCCCAAGCTGTCACTTTTGGGATCGCCGGTTCCGGACCGTAATAGGTGCAAACAACTCATAGATAGGATCAAGAACACAAATATATTCATACAAACACATATGGTTCAGATCTGAAATCATGGCACTCGGGCCCTAAGTGACAAGCATTAAGAATAACAAGTTGAAGCAAAGATGATAAACACCATAGTAGATGATAGGCAACATGCCCCCAACGATCTGATAAACTATTACACGATCTAACTCATCCAATCCCTACCATCCCCTTTGCCTACAGCAGGGAATTACTCACACATGGAAGGAGAAGTCATGGAGGGAGGATGGAGTGGTGATGATGATGACGATGGCGACGATCTCCCCTCTCCGGAGGCCAAATCAGCCTCCAGATTAGCCCTCCCGAAGAAGAACAGAGGGTGGCGGCGGGCTCCGCGACGAAAACTGGGAAAAGAACTTCTGATCTGGTATTTTCCCGTCACGAGCTAAAATACGGGTCAAAGTAGGGCACCAGGGGAGGTGGGGCCCACCCAGGCGGCCTCCCGGCGCGGCCAGGGGGTGGGCCGCGCCACCAAGGCACCTGGAGCCCTCCTGGCCCCCCTCTGGCCCCTCTTCTGGCACCAGGTTCCTTCGGGTGCGCGGATTTTCTGTGATTTTTCGTGGAATTTTCTGAGATACCTAAAAATCCATTTTCCTGCAGACAATAAAACCATACAGGCAGCTCTGCTGAAAACAGCGTCAGTCCGGGTTAGTTTAGTTCAAATCATGCAAGAATGAGGTCAAAACAATATCAAAAGTGTTTGGAAAAGTAGATACGTTTGAGACGTATCAACTCCCCCAAGCTTAGCATATTTCTTGTCCCCAAGCAATTCAGTTCAACGAACTGGACGCGACAAAGAAAACTTTGACAAACTCTTTTGCTTCATTAGATGTATATAAGCATGTACTACGAAAAGAGTCTAGCAAGTATTGAAACAATGCTATGAGGACAATGCACGAGGCAATCCTTCTTTCAAGTGACCAATCACAAATACCTAAAAGTAAATAATATACTACTGAAAAAACAAGACAAGATTACATTGCACATAGCTTCAGCATATTAGGGTGGTATCTCGCTAGCCTCCATGAGTGAAGCAAAACATAAATGCAGAAATTCCTCCAGAGTTATAAAGGAGACTAGAACTAAGAATTTTAGAATAAATAATATCACAAGCATGCAGAAGACAATGTAATACTTTGGGACAATGCACATAGATTTTTTTTCAAAAGTGGCACTGTATTTTGAGCAAATTCGAAAACTGGCAGACTGAACGCGTATATTTCAAAAATAGCAGCCCGTCGGTCTGGCGTAGACCGAAGAGGTCTTTTCGGCCTGGAAAAAACCGAAGAGTGGACTTTTCGGTCAGGCAAAAACCGAAGATAGGCGGTGCTGGGCCGAAGACCTGTCTTCGGTCAGCAGTAAACCGAAGAGGTCTCTTCGGCTTACTGTAGCCCGAAGAGTGGTAACTCTTTACGTTTAGCGTAAAGCGAAGTTGCATGGAGCACTCTTCGGCTTACTGTAGACCGAAGACAACTTTTTTTTTATTTTTTTCCCAAAAAATGCATTATAATAGCTGCAGCAGTAGCAGTAGTACCAAAAAATGCATTATAATAGCTGCAGCAGTAGTACCAATTATAAAGATGAGGAGCACTGTGTTATCGGTGCAGCAGTAGTACCAATTACCTCTGATACATAGATAAGTCCTCACACATAAGAATAGTCTGAAATTAACATGTATGTCTCATACATATACAAACATATCACTGCTCGGTACTACGTCGACGAGTCTGGACCTTCCTCGGACGAGGACCGGAAAGCGATAAGCGCGGACGCGGTGGGTGAGTCGGACGGTGTCCACGACCGTAGATAACCTCGTCTGTCACGGTCTGTGTCTCCTGCGACGGTGGTGGTGGTGGAGTATGATGCAGCGGCTGAGAGAAGTCATACGTGTTTGCTGCGTGGTCATCGTCATCGCCGCAGCTGTCTAAGAGCGGATCAACACCACTATGCATCGGCGAGTGCACGACATGCGTGAACGGAGGCGGCTGGTTGCTGACTGTAGTAGTGAAGCACATGTAAAATTGAATTGCGAACGTACCATGCTTAAAAGAAAACCAAAAGTAAAGTTACCTGGCCCCATTTGTTGATGCCATGCCAAACCGCCTGGCCATGAAGGAGATGGCTCTTGCCATGCCGAGCTCCCTGGCTGTGAAGAAGATGGCTCATGCCATGACGAGCTCCCTGGCTGTGAAGGAGATGGCTCTTGCTGTGCCGACCTTCGTGGTTGTGAAGGACGTGGCGCCGGTGAAGCCATGTGCCGTGAAGGACGTGGCGGACGAAATGCTGGACGAGGAGCCGCAACATCAGAAGATCTTCTACATGTCATTGCTGCGTAAATCCCTCGTAGCTTCTCATCAAAACGCTTCAACCATGAAAGGTGCTCTGGCGGTGGGATAGTTTCTCCGCTCTCAACCCGCCCCATCAAAGTGGAAACCTCATCTTGCGCTTCAACCATCAAGTCACGCTGTACATTGAATAGTTAGCCAATTGTAAATGGTCAGGTTATGACATGAGTACACATATTAGAATCATAATAGAGCAAGTTGGTTACGTACCGCGTGGTGTCTGGTTCCCATAATAGAGGAAGTTGGGTACATATCGCTCGTCAGAGGCGCTTCAATCTGATCAGGAGCAACAGAAGGAACCATGTAGATCCTCGTTGAATGCCTGTAACGCTGCAGATACAACTCGAACTTGTGCCAGTCAAAGGGTCCAACCTCATCCCAGCTATTTGTTGGCGCGGTAGTCCATTCTTCAAGATAAGGGCCAATGTTCTTAAGCCAGAAATCCATGGGCTTGTTCCCTCCTACGCGGCTCAACCTGACATTGATATCCGGGTAACGTGGTAAGCAAAATTCTGAAAGTATCAAACTGACAACTAAATTAGAATGACTTACTTGTGCACGTGGTCCGGTATGTGTGGAATAACTGGAATGTCATCCTCCTGACATCGACCGAACTGTCTCATCACCCTATGAAGGGCCATCTCCTCCACCATCACGTCGAACACCAATCTGGCCTTGGTCATCCAGTAGTGCTGATCTCTAGTGCACAAGTTAAATATTCCACCTGGATACCTAAATGTTATAGCCTCATGCGAGTAGGGCTCCCACATAACAAGATTCTCGTGCAAAGCATCAAACTGCGCCCTGAAGGACGGGTAGCAGCTCTTCACCTGATGACCCGCAAACTGTCTCTGTGCATGACAACAAATAAACATTAGTAATAGTAATGCATGGCAAGAAATAATCTAATGAAATGTTACGTAATACAAAATTACCTCTCTTCGCGTCCAAACAGATCCCACAGTTGGCAAGTCGCCGATAAATGGCACATAAGCCCCTGCTATGTCCTCCGGACCAAACGGGTTTTCAACGCCGACAAAGGGTCGTCCAATAGGGAACCTCTCATATGACCAGAGCTGCAACAATAGTGGACATCCAACCAGACCTGATCTCTGCGAGCTCAAAAGGCAACCTTTGCACAGGCCTCTGTACGTAGCTGCCAACACAGCAGAACCCCAACTCCTCTGTGTAATGTCCCCTGGGCAACGAGCGTCAGCTATCTCTCGTGCAATGCTGATGAGGCGCGCATCGACAGTGCTCACGTGGTTCTCCGTGAACATAGTCTTGCCGAACAACCAAAGAAGATATGCCTCTAGGGACCGATCAACCTGTGCATCTGTCAACTGAACTCCAGGGTATCCTAACATGCGAATCTACATATAAAAGAAATGATTTTATTATTCTATTTAGTGAGGACAATTATAAAAACAACATTCGTTTATCTGACCGAGAAGATTACCTCAAACTGGCCCAACCACTTAAAACGAGGCCCGTGAGCATCGTTGTCTAAGCCCCTAGCATTTGGCTTCACAGCTAGAAAACGGGCCTGCATCGTACCTAGCCAGCCAGAATCTGCATCTAAAGGACCTATGGCAGCACCGGCCAACGGTAATCCCAACAAGTAAGACACATCCTGCAGAGTAGGCGCCATCTCTCCCCAGGGAAAGTGAAACGTATGTGTCTCCGGTCTCCATCTATCTACTAAGCAGGTAAGGAGTGACCTGTCGTAAGAGAAGCGTTTCGTTGGCCTCTTGCGTAGCTGCAATGGTTCACCATGTTCATCCATTTCCGGATGATCAACCCACTCATCCAATGTACCCTCAACCAGCCGTGCTAACGGTAGCAGTCCAGCCCACATTAACCTACAAAATAAAGAGAATGTACAACAAACAGTTAGCGGGCATCATATATTACAAAATACAAATTTACACATTATAAGCACACAAACCTATTAATCCATGCAGGGTGTAATACCCAGTTAGACTTTGGAGTGCGAGTGGTCAACACATCTAAGTCCTTGCCCTGTTGCAAAAGTGCGGCCCGGTGTTTTCTTTCAATCGTATCTTTGAGCAACGCATACGAAGACATATCTGAAATTAAAACATACTTCTACATATTAGAAAATAAAACATAGTCCGACATATTACAAAATAAAACATAGTCAGACACTTCCATCTCATTATTCACAACGAACAATATTTTTACCCGCTACACTAACCGACCGCTAAAATGACAGCACGAACCAATTAACACTAAAAAAAATTATCACGCGTGATTATACCTTCGACGCGTGTGGCCACCTCACGCAGAACTTGTACCAACGAGCAACACCAACGCCACCCCCTCGACGGCCACCTCCTCTTGCCCAGCCAAACCACCTCCTCCTCCTCACACCACCATTACTACAACTCACTTACACACAAATAGCTATCTCATTGGAAAAAAAATCACCGTAGGCTGGTGGAGATGGCTACAATCTACCGTTTCTGTGGTTTGGTTTTGAAAATGGGTGGACAAATGAAGAGATCGGTGAGAGGGGGCGAAGTGACAGAGAAGAAAGAGAGAGAGAGTTCGAACTAGGAAGAACAGAGGAAGAGGAGGAAGAAACGGCTCGGGTGGCCTTATCCCACCCTCTTCGGCCTACCGTATGCCGAAGACCTCTTCGGTCAGCCCAAGACCGAAGAGGTGTGCACGCCGCACCGACAGCCCCTCTTCGGCCCACTACAGCAGTCTTCGGTTTTTGCCTGACCGAAAAGCCCACTCTTCGGTTTTTTCCAGGCCGAAAAGACCTCTTCGGTCTACGCCAGACCGACGGGCTGCTATTTTTGAAATATACGCGTTCAGTCTGCCAGTTTTCGAATTTGCTCAAAATACAGTGCCACTTTTGAAAAAAAATCATGCACATAACACTCAGAAGGACAATTATGCTCTCCTAGTTGGTGCTTTGAAGAAATAAGGTGGAGACTCTCGAACCGTGGAATTTGATGGCGAGGTTGAAAACCCGTGGTCGGAAACAAAAACTAAACATGTACCAGAGCTCTTGGTTTTAAAAACAGAGGTAAAAATGTTTTTGAGAGGTGCATATTTCGTCAACGAATGCTAGTAGATAACCCAATTACTTCTTGAGCTGGACAAGTTTCGAGGAACGGCTCCCGCACGGGGACGATCACATCCCCTTAATCTCCTTTGTTTATCACTGCCAAAGTTTTCTGATTTCTCATGAACAAAGCGTGAAGGAGGGTTTGTTTGTTGTATTATCTTTTATGAGCCGGGCGCACTCTATGCCAGTTCCTTCTCGTATTAGGGGTTTGCAGATTAGACATGCAATCCCGGGGTGAAACTTGTCCAACTTAAAAAGATCATGAATTAACTACTACTTCCTCATGAGCTAAAACAGAGGCACAAAAAGAGAAATGCTTTTGATTAATTTCGAGATGGTACACGAAAGTCTTCGTTAGGAATGGCAGGTAAATACCATGTATAGGAAGGTATGGTGGACTCATATGGCATAACTGGTTTAAAGGATTTTGGATGCACAAGCAGTCAGTCCGCTTAGTACAGGTGGAGGTTAGCAAAAGACTGGGAAGCGACCAACTAGAGAGCAATAATGGTCATAATCATGAAGAGCGACAAAGCAACATTGAATCGGGCATGGAAGTGATATAACTATTCTAAAACCCAAAGATCATCAAGGCAGAGCAGACTTTTTAATCTTAAACATGTGTAAACATGCGCCAAGTCAATCCAAGAATTCTCCAAAGGGAAATACCACCTTAATATACCAAACTATGAACAGTGCAATGCATGTAAATCATTTCAATAACACATTATATACTCTAGCTATTCGAGACTAGCCACAAGGAAAGCATGAACCACTGGGAGAGCATTGTAAACATAGCACTATGTCGCTACAAGCTGGTCTCTAGATCATAAGTACAGGCATATGTACAAAAGTAGAAACAAGAAGAGTTCATACCGGTTTTCCCTTGTTGCTTCCCTTCAGTCGATCTTCGTCATTACTGCCTCGTCACTTGCACGATCGAACGTAGGAAATATAATTAAATGCCATCACGGACTCGAGCTGAACTCTGAAAACAAAGCAAACTAAAGAGAGGAAGGAAATCTTTTTGGATTATTTCAAAGGTTGAACGAAAGCAAAAGAAAGAGAAAATCTTTTTGTTGTTTTTGCAAAGAGAGAAATAAAGAAGAACGGGCAAAAACTTCGAAAAGATCAAAGCGAATAAAACGGATAATACAATGGAAAAGTGACAGGGGCACGTACTCCCCCAAGCTTAGGCTTTTGGCCTAAGTTGGTAGTAGCTACTGCCCCCAGGAGCCTCCTGCTCCGGGGGAATGGTGGTGAGTCCAAGGGTCGTAGAAGGATTCTGGCGCGTACACCGAACTCCTTGGAGCCTCCCACAAAGAAGGGTCCGTACTCCAAGCAGAGGAAGACCCTTCACCAAACTGGGTGGCGGTCCCCCCCTGAAAAGGTGTAACTCACTGTGCTCCTCCTCGTCGGGCACAACCCCCTCCATGGGGTTATGAAACTGATGCTGGGCCATGAACTCATTGAACTGGATAACATCAAAGGACCATCCGTTCCTGCGAGAAAAAACAAACAAAAGAGGTGCAGGTAGACGGATCTCGCGTTCCGCGGTAGTTCCGAAACGCAAGATATAAACAAGATTATCAAGCTCAGAAGTCATGGTAACAAACTTATGCCTTTTCATAGCAGCAAGATCAAAACTTAAATAAGTAAAAGGCTTATCATCAGGGTGTGGGGTGCCTTCAAGATATTCTAAGATAAGGGTGGCATAAACGCCACCAAATAAGTCTCCCCTGTTACCGTTCCTAGCAAGGCGTCGAGCAATTAAGGCACCCAGATTATAATCAGACCTCCCTGAGAGGGCGGCTGCCAGGATAGCAATATCCGGCGCAGAAGTGTTGCTCGTGTTGTCACGAGCTAACACCCCTCTAGCAACATAATATGCAAAATACCTGAGGTCAGGGAATAAGATGCTGGAGATCTTTGACCGATGAATATCCCTCGTACCCATGTTGCAGAGAGAGTTGAAGACGGTTTTCAGCTCGGAGGGCTCAGAGGTCATCCTAGCCGTCCTCCCAACGTTTGGCACACCTATTATTTCACAAAACTTTCCCAATGGCATGGTGATAAGATCATTGTAAATTTTAAACTCAATAGCACCTGAATCAGGATTATATCTAAAACTGTTAATGAAACTGGAGGTGAGTTTTTGATACTGAGTAACACGGCATGTGACGAGCCGTGTCAGATCTGCATTAGCACAAACATTATAAAACTCATCCTTGATTCCCGCAGCTTCAAGGAATTCATCACATGGAAACATCATAGCACGTGCTGGACTTGTTTCTTCCAACAACTCTAGGGGCACATGATCTTCATTGTAGCTCACCCTAGCAGTCGAGGGTGAAGCTGTGGCTCTAGTAACTCGATCGGAGTGCGTGGGTCTCCTCTTCTCAAGCCACCGCTTTGCCCTTCCTAACAAACTCATTTCTGAATTTTTTGGCAAATTACAAATACAAGGATTAAAACAAAGTGGGTTAAGGCAAACTACTCAACTCACTTACCTAAGGCATAAACTTGCATCAAAACTTGGAAAATAAATTTCTACCCATGCATGCAAGCTCGTCTATACAGCACCAAGAACTACTAAATACTCACAAATGAAGCCACCAATCAGAAATCTAATTGGAGGGGTGGAGGAGTCACATACCAGGGAGTATTTGTTCAAAATCTCAGCTCAAATGATAGGTTGTAGAGAGAGATCGAAGAATCGCCTCCAAGAGCAGCAAGAATGCAAGAACAAGTGCAGAACTCGTGTTTTTAGAGAGAAAGAGAGAGAGAGAGGAAGAAGACTTACCTGGAGGGGGGCCTTGTGGGCCCCAGGCGCCCTGTGGGCGCGGCCAGGGGGCAGGCCGCGCCAGCTGGCCGCCTGGGCCACTGGTGGGTCCCCCTGGTCGGCCTCAGGTACCTCTGGGTCACTCCCGGCATGGAAATTTTTATTTTTATTTTTCTGGAATTTTTCTGAAAACTTCACTGTTGAATTTTTTTCGAAATTCAAAAAGCTGCATGACTTTCTGAAAACTTAAAGCAGTGATTAGTATTGTGAAGCTTCAAAACATAAACACTTGGTACAGCAAGGAGAACAAAAACTAAAACAAATGAAAACATAACAAGCTCAACTTTTTATCTATATAAAACATGTTCACTAGTAAATTTGATCAAGTCTTACCAACAAACAGGCGATATATAGAGCAAAAAGTCTCACCTCTTACGAAGTAATCACTGAACCTTTACTTTGATGGACATTGTCCCCACCATAATAGTCTTGTATTTGTGGTACACATGTAGTGGACAGTCCCATTCTCCAATCTTCACGGTCTCGATATTTTCTATAGAGTTGAGGCCATGCCTCATGTCGGTCTTCTTTGGAAAATACACCGTGTGTTCTTTATCATTCACATTGAAGGTAACCTTCCCTTTGTTGCAATCAATAATAGCACCTGCGGTGTTAAGAAAAGGTCTACCAAGAATAATGGACATGCTCCCATCCTCGGGCATGTCAAGCACAACAAAATCAGTAAGGATCAAACAATTAGCAACTTCTACGGGAACATCCTCACAAATACCTATCGGAACGGCGGTTGACTTGTCAGCCATCTAAAGAGAGGTATCTGTAGGAATTAGTTTCTCTAAACAAAGCCTCTTGTAAAGAGAGAGAGGCATAACACTCACTCCTGCTCCAAGATCACATAAAGCAGTTTTGACATAATTATTCTTTATGGAGCAAGGAATGGTGGGTATACCTGGATCACCAAGCTTCTCAGGAATCTTGCCACTGAAAGAGTAGTTAGCAAGCATAGTAGATATTGCTTCATTAGGAACTTTTCTTTTATTAGTGACAATATCTTTCATATATTTTGAATAGGGAGGTAACTTAATAGCTTCAGTCAAAGGGATTTGAAGAAAAAGAGGCTTAATCCACTCACAAAACTTATTGTAATGCTCTTCTTCTTTAGATTTGATAGACTTACCTGGAAAGGGCATGGGTTTATGTATCCATGGTTCTCTTTCCTTCTCATGTCTTCTTGCGACGAAGTCTTCTCTAGTGTACCTCTTACGTTTGTCAGGTGCTTCTTCTTCTTGAACTTCAGGCGGATCATTCTTCTCATTATCCTTACCTTCAGGTTCAGCACCGTCTTCAGTCTCAGCATCGGAGATAGATACACTGTTGGGATCAACAGCTGGCTCTTCATCTGTAATAGGATCATTGGAATTGTCAGCCTCCTTATGTTTCTTCTTCTTCTTTTTTGGAGAGCCAACAATATCTTCTTCCTGCATTTGAGAATCTTGCTCGATTCTCCTCGGATGCCCTTCTGGATAAAGAGGATCTCGAGTGCTAGTTCCTCCTCGGGTCTTAATCCCGAAGGCCTGCAAATCATCTTGTTTGGCATTGTTAGCAAGTAAATCTTTTTGCACATTAGAAATTTGTTCAAGCTGAGTTTGAACCATATGAAAATGCTTCACAAGACATTGAACATCATTAACGGTTCTTCCTAGAACATCAAGCAAACTTTTGATAGTAAGGGAATCATCATGCAATTGACTTTGTATCCTCTCATTATAATGATTTTGTTTCATAATAAAATTATCAAACTCATCTAAACATTGATCAGGAGGCTTACCATGAGGGATGTCACTTGCGTTGAAATCTAAAAGAGAGTGTACCTCTACCATAGGAGGGTGAGTGGTAGGCTCACACAACTTCTCAATAGGGGGTAGATTCTTCACGTCCTCAGCTTTAATACCCTTCTCTTTAATAGACTTCTTTGCTTCTCGCATATCTTCGGGGCTTAGAACAAACATGCCCCTCTTCTTTGGTGGTGGAGGTGGTTCAGGGACGGACCAACCTTCATGGTTTTTGGCAATCCTGCCCATCAAATCCTCTGCATCGTCCGGTGTTCTTTTCCTGAAAACACAACCAGCACAACGGTCCAAATAGGACCTGGATTCATCAGTTAGACCAGCATAAAATATATTGATTAATTCGTTCTTAGGGACTCCATGTCCTGGTCTAGCCTGAATCAGACCGTAGTACCTCCCCCAAGCTTTAGGGAGGTGCTCATCCTGTAACTGTTTAAAGTTATAAATTCTTTGTAAAGCAGCATGTTGCATATGAGCAGGAAAGTACTTATCAACAAAAGAGTAAGCTAAGTCTTGAGGACTCTTAATGGAACCACATGGGAGTGAATCATACCATGTTTTAGCACCTTCCTTCAAAGAGAAAGGAAGAAGCTTGGTCACATAAAAGTTTCATTTCTTCTCATCTGTGGTAAACAAGCCACCCAACGTAGTGAGTTTAGTCAGGTGTGCAATAGCATCATCATTTTCTCTGCCATAAAAGGGGTCAGCTTCAACCATAGGTATAAGTGAAAGATCAACAGAGAAATCATAATCAGGATCATCAATGCATATAGGAGATGTAGCAAATTCAGGATTAGGAACGGTTTTGTTCTTCAAAGAGTGTTTTTCAAACAGCTTCTTAATAACTTCAGGGTCAGAGTCGGCAAACTCTGTCAGTTCCCTGCATAAATCATCATCAAGCATAAAGTAATCATCATCAAGGAGTCTCTCCTTGAGTTCACTCAAATCAGGATAATAATAAGTTCCACCAATAGGGTAGCGAGTAACAGGAATTTCAATTCCAGATTTTTTTGCAGCAGCAGCGATCTGTTTCTCAAGAGCATAACCAAGCGAACTAATATCATCAAGAGTAGTAGAAGCATCATCAAAAGTATCGGACATAGTAGCAGATTCAGTAGGAGCATCATGTGGTGGCGGTGAGGCAAACTTACTCATAACAGAAGGTGAATTAAGTGTAGCAATAGTGTTCAGAACAGTACCTCTTCTTGTAGTGGATAGTAAGATTGGAACCTTGGGGTCTCCTTTCTTGCCCATAGCGGATGAAGTGCAGCAGGTAGGATACTTCAAGTAGACTTCTAAATATTGCTATGCTCCCCGACAACGGCGCCAGAAAACGGTACTTGATAACCCTCAACCGTAAGGGATCGAGATAGTCTTCGCGGGTAAGAATAACCCAATTTATTGATTCGACACACGGGGAGCCAAAGAGTATTTATAACCTTTGACAGTTGAGTTGTCAATTCAACAACACCTGAAATATACTTACTTGCAACAAAAGATAAGTGGTAACGGTGATATGGTAGTGATGGTGGTGATACTAAAAGTAAACAACGAAAGTAAATAGCAAAAGTAGCAACTAGTAACCAGCAGGATTTAAAACACTGTAGGCTAGGGAGATGGATGGTTGGGCGCTGCATGGATGAGATATATCATGATTCTAACTTGGGGCAAGGCACACGGAAAAGTAATGATCATCTAGGCAAATATCAAACATTAGGCATGTATCCCATAGGTAGTTGTACGTGCTTGCAATAAGAACTTGCACAACATCTTTTGTCCTACCATCCCGCTACGAACGGGGCCAAAAGGAACTTATGGAGATTAAGGTGCTCCTGTCAAAGAGCACCGGAACAAAGCAATGAACTCAATGGATACATGTAATCCTCAAACTACGGACCATCCCCTTTGGTGTCCCAAGCTGTCACTTTTGGGATCGCCGGTTCCGGACCATAATAGGTGCAAACAACTCATAGATAGGATCAAGAACACAAATATATTCATACAAACACATATGGTTCAGATCTGAAATCATGGCACTCAGGCCCTAAGTGACAAGCATTAAGAATAACAAGTGGAAGCAAAGATGATAAACACCATAGTAGATGATAGGCAACATGCCCCCAACGATCTGATAAACTATTACACGATCTAACTCATCCAATCCCTACCATCCCCTTTGCCTACAGCAGGGAGTTACTCACACATGGAAGGAGAAGTCATGGAGGGAGGATGGAGTGGTGATGATGATGACGATGGCGACGATCTCCCCTCTCCGGAGGCCAAATCAGCCTCCAGATTAGCCCTCCCGAAGAAGAACAGAGGGTGGCGGCGGCTCCGCGACGAAAACTGGGAAAAGAACTTCTGATCTGGGATTTTCTCGTCACGAGCTAAAATACGGGTCAAAGTAGGGCACCAGGGGAGGTGGGGCCCACCCAGGCGGCCTCCCGGCGCGGCCAGGGGGTGGGCCGCGCCACCAGGGCGCCTGGAGCCCACCTGGCCCCCCTCTGGCCCCTCTTCTGGCACCAGGTTCCTTCGGGTGCGTGGATTTTCTGTGATTTTTCGAGGAATTTTCTGAGATACCTAAAAATCCGTTTTCCTGCACACAATAAAACCATACAGGCAACTTTGCTGAAAACAGCGTCAGTTTGGGTTAGTTTAGTTCAAATCATGCAAGAATGAGGTCAAAACAATATCAAAAGTGTTTGGAAAAGTAGATACGTTTGAGACGTATCAGCACGCCACGGAAGGGAGCCTGGCGTGCCTCGTGTCCGTCCAGGGTGCTCAGGATTCCCGAGGGCCATTGTCAGCTCGTCGTTCTCTCTGTCGGGGAAGAACGTCCCTTCATGCGCTGCTTTGATATACTGCCGCATCTTCCTGAGTGGTGTTTCCAATTGCTTGTCCGTCCTAATGCACCTCCCTGATACAGGGTCCAAGGTTCCGCCAGCCCCGAAGAACCAAGTCCGTCAACGGTCTGGCCATTGCATTGTCTCTGGTTCGATCCCTTTCTCAAGCAGATCATTCTCAGCCTTGGCCCACTTAGGCCGGGCTCTGAGGTAGCCACCTGACCCCGTGCGATGGTGATGCTTCTTCTTCGCAGCATTTATCCGGTTTGTCTCCGACATCTTCTGACTCTTTTCCGATGTCTTATAGGCCACAAATGCGGGCCAGTCATCTTTGATCTTCTCATATATGCCCACGAATTCTAGAGTCTTTTTATCTTTGACAAACTTATTCAGTTTTTTCTTCCATGCCCTGAATTGGTCTGCCATCTTTGAAAGAGCAGCAGACTTGATTAAGTCCTCTTTAACTAGTTTCGCCGAATCATCCTCTGGCGGTAGGATGAAATTTGACTTCAGCTCAGTCCAAAGATCTTCTCTCTGCATATCAGTGACATAAGACACCTGAACGTCATTTGCTGCCGGCTTTTACCATTGATGGATGCTGATCGGGATCTTGTCCCTAACCAGAACCCCGCACTGATTAACAAATGCGTTCTTTGTCCGGATGGGTTCAATCGGCTCGCCGGAGAGCGAGATTTCTGAGATCTCAAACTTTTCATCCGGCCTCAACTTTTTCTTCGCACCTCGTCTCTTTACCGAAGATTTGCTCGATCCGGAGGGCTAGAAAAAGGAACAAAGACGAGAGTTAATGAATGCATCAATTAACTAGTCAGCACATGCTTAACTAACATATATACCTCCTGGCCGGACTCGGTTCGGTCATCGGAGCCAGCATCACGGTCTCCTTCTTGCACCGGCATTCGGTCACCGGAGCCGTCCTCACGGTCTACTTCTTCCATGTGCATTGGGTCACCGGAGCCATCAATATCATAGCCTAGATCTTCCAGCTCCAGCTCTCTTTCCACCTGCTCATCGGTGTCGTTGAGAAACGACAAGACGGCATTTTGTCCGTCTACGATTATGTCCATCAACATCGCTTCTTGTGCTAGGTCTCGGGTGTTGTCGTCCATAGTTTCTACAAATATTTACAACATGCCAATTATTATTCAAACATGACAGATGGATATATTAATGGCAAACGTAGAACTAGCTTCGACCCTAGACCCCTGGACGACCCTCGACTGCTCGGCGATCCACAACCCTAGACCCCCTCATGTCACATTTTGTCTAGTGTCAAAGGATTCAACAAAACCAATACTTCATCATTAGGCGAAAGTAACAGTCGCATGATGGTACGAAGCTCTCCAAAGTGGTTTTGGAACGGAGTCCCAGAAAGGATAATTCGTAACAAAAGACGGATTATCCTATCAGGAACTCCATTCCAAAACAACTTTGCATAACTTCATACCAACATGCCCCGGTTACTTCTGGCAAATGATGAAGTCATGGATTTCTTCAATACTTTGACACTAGCTAGGAAACCTCTCGACCCCTCGACCCTCGACTGCTCGGCAATCCACAACCCTAGACCCCCTCATGTCACATTTTGTCTAGTGTCAAAGGATTCAACAAAACCAATACTTCATCATTAGGTGAAAGTAACAGTCGCATGATGGTACGAAGCTCTCCAAAGTTATTTTGGAACGGAGTCCCAGATAGGATAATTTGTAACAAAAGACGGATTATCCTATCAGGAACTCCATTCCAAAATAACTTTGCATAACTTCGTACCAACATG
>LR738709.1:630693938-630725865 GCA_902687465.1 Secale cereale | reverse complement strand
GTAACAAAAGACGGATTATCCTATCAGGAACTCCGTTCCAAAACAACTTTGCATAACTTCGTACCAACATGCCCCGGTTACTTCTGGCAAATGATGAAGTCATGGATTTCTTCAATACTTTGACACTAGCTAGGCAACCTCTCGACCCCTCGACCCCCGACTGCTCGGCGATCCACAACCCTAGACCCCGATCATGTCACATTTTGTCTAGTGTCAAAGGATTCAACAAAACCAATACTTCATCATTAGGCGAAAGTAACAGTCGCATGATGGTACGAAGCTCTCCAAAGTTATTTTGGAACGGAGTCCCAGATAGGATAATTCATAACAAAAGACGAATTATCCTATCAGGAACTCCGTTCCAGAATAACTTTGCATAACTTCGTACCAACATGCCTCGGTTACTTCTGGCAAATGATGAAGTCATGGATTTCTTCAATACTTTGACACTAGCTAGGCAACCTCTCTCGACCCCTCGACCCTCGACTGCTCGGCGATCCACAATCCTAGACCCCCTCATGTCACATTTTGTCTAGTGTCAAAGGATTCAACAAAACCAATACTTCATCATTAGGCGAAAGTAACAGTCGCATGATGGTACGAAGCTCTCCAAAGTGGTTTTCGAACTGAGTCCCAGAAAGGATAATTCGTAACAGAAGACGGATTATCCTATCAAGAACTTCGTTCCAGAACAACTTTGCATAACTTCGTACAAACATGCCCAGGTTACTTCTGGCAAATGATGAAGTCATGGATTTCTTAAATACTTTGACACTAGCTAGGCAACCTTTCTCGACCCCTCGACCCTCGGTCCCTCGACGACCCTCGGCCCCTCGACGACCCTCGGCCTCTCGACCCCTCGACCCTCGGCCTCTCGACCCCTCGACGACCCTCGGCCCCTCGGCGATCTCTCGACCCTTGACGACCCTCGGTCCCTCGACGACCCTCGACCCCCCCCCCTAATGTCGAAGTTATCGGGGAGGGTGTATATCGACAACGACATATCCGATAAAAAAAAGTGGAAGAAGAAGAAAAAAGGAACCTCTAGAGGAGAAGATCGAAGAAAAAAAATAAAATAAAAAGGAGAAGAAGAAGAAGAAAGGAATAGAGGAGAAGAAGAGAAAATTTCTCTTCTTCTCCTCTATTCCTTTCTTCTTCTCCTCTTTTTTCTTCTTCTTTTTTCTTCTTCTTATTTATTTCTCCTCTTCTTCCTCTCGTCTTCTTCTTTCTTTCCTCTTTCTTATTTTCTTCTTTCCTATCATTCTTTTTCTAAATTTGTAACTTTTGCATATATAAAACTTTCAATACATATTTAGCATATATAAACAAAAAACTATATAGCCATATACACATATATATACATCACATACACATCACATACAGCAACTATATACACATAACACATACACACACACACACACACACACACACACACACACATATATATATATATATATATATATATATATATATATATATATATATATATATATATATATATATATATATATATATATATATACAGCAACTATATATATACAAAAAAACCCTCACATCGCGACGGCGCGGGGCGGGGCGACGGCGACGGGGCGGCGTCGGGGGCGACGGCGATGGGGCGGGGCGGTGCGGGGGCGCGGGCGGCGCGACGGCGCGATGGCGACGGGGCGGCGTTGGGGGCGATGGCGACGGCACGACGGGGCGACGGCGACGGGGCGACGGGGCGACGGCCGGGGCGACGGGGGCGTGGACGAAGAAGCAGAGTGAGGAGGCGTCGGGGGCGGGGAAGGAGAAATTTTCACAAGTGTTGGTTATATATGAGGTGTATTAGTTCCGGTTCGTGGCACAAACCGGGACCAATACCCCCCTTTAGTCCCGGTTGGTGCCACCAACCGGGACCAAAGGTCCCTTTTCAGCAGCCCAAAGGGCGGGAAGGAGGGGCCTTTGGTCCCGGTTGGTGACACCAACTGGGACTAAAGGGGGGTATTAGTCCCGGGTTGTGCCACGAACCAGGACTAATACGCCCCTTTAGTCCCGGTTGGTGCCACCAACCAGGACCAAAGGCCTTGCTGGCGCGGTGCGGTGGGATGTTTAGTCCCACATCGCTAGTTGAGAGAGACCAGCACCTGTTTATAAGCTGCGTTGCCTCTCTGCTCTCGAACTCATCTGAAATGCACGCTTACGGGCCTAATTCGACAGTGCAATGCCTGTGGGCCTACTGGGCCTGCTGTGGGCCTGAATCCTGGCCCATGGTCGGGTTTCTAGTCGTATTCAGGCCGTGCTGGCCCAGTAGGTGGCATTTTTTTCTTTTTTTCTATTTATTTTTTCATTTCTACTTAGAACTAAATACTTATAGTTTTTTAGTGATTACTTTTTTCTTTTAGGTCATAAAAATTATAAACTTTCATTATTTTCTTTGTTGCTTTATTTATTTTATTTTGTTTCTACTTACAACAAAATACTTGTTGTTGCTATTTTTTTTGCAAGTTTTTTTGTTTTGTTTTCTGCATTATTTATTTTCTTTTGTTTTTTGCTTTATTTTTTAATTCTTTCTGGTAAAACCAATTACAAACTTTCTGTTAGTGCAAGTAGTATTCAAATTTGAATAGTTTAAATTTGAAATTATTTGTTTTCTTTGTTGCTTTATTTATTTTATTTTGTTTCTACTTACAATGAAATACATATTGTTGCTATTTTTTATTCTTTTGCAAGTTTTTTTTGTTTTCTGCATTATTTATTTGAAATTTGAATAGTACAAATGGACAATGGTATTATACTCGTTTGTTACAAAGTTGGCATGGTATCATCATAATAGTTGCCGAAAAAAGTCTTCACTTTTTCTTCGCTTGTGTCATTTGCTTATTGCGACGTAACCATGGATAATCTTCATCGTTTATCAGGATGCTTGGGTCAGCCTTGACTTTGAAGGGAGGAATTTCATGAAACTTTTCATAATCTTCAGACATGTCTGTCTTGCCCTCCACTCCCAGGATGTCCCTTTTTCCTGAAAGAACTATGTGGCGCTTTGGCTCATCGTATGATATATTCGCTTCCTTATCTTTTCTTTTTCTCGGTCTGGTAGACATGTCCTTCACATAGATAACCTGTGCCACATCATTGGCTAGGACGAACGGTTCGTCAGTGTATCCAAGATTTTTCAGATCCACTGTTGTCATTCCGTACTGTGGGTCTACCTGTACCCCGCCTCCTAACAGATTGACCCATTTGCACTTAAACAAAGGGACCTTAAAATCATGTCTGTAGTCAAGTTCCCATATGTCCACTATGTAACCATAATATGTGTCCTTTCCCCTCTCGGTTGTTGCATCAAAGCGGACACCGCTGTTTTGGTTGGTGCTCTTTTGATCTTGGAAAATCGTCTAAAATGTATTCCCATTTATCTCGTATCCTTTGTAAATCAATACAGTCGAAGATAGTCCCCTGGACAACAAGTACAACTCATCACAAACAGTGTTGTCACCTCTGAGACGTGTTTCCAACCAACTACTGAAAGTCCTGATGTGTTCACATGTAATCCAGTCGTCGCATTGCTCCGGGTGTTTGGAGCGCAGACTGTTCTTGTGTTCATCGACATACGGGGTCACTAATGTAGAGTTTTGTAGAACTGTGTAGTGTGCTTGAGACCAAGAATATCCGTCCATGCATATTATTGAGTCCCTTCCAAGCGTGCCTTTTCCAGTCAGTCTCCCCTCGTACCGCGATTTAGGGAGACCTATCTTATTAAGGCCAGGAATGAAGTCAACACAAAACCCGATGACATCCTCTGTTTGATGGCCCATGGAGATGCTTTGTAATGCCCAGGATGGGACTATATCTCCTACGTGTCGAGGCACGACTTAGAGATATAAGCCCATGCTAGAATGATCGCAAGTTTGGTACCTTTGCACATCTCATGTAAAAAAATGGGGATGGAAAACTGAAAAGATAGTTGGCTTACACTCGCCACGTCACACAAATACATTACATATCCAATCATCATACAATTAAACATCACAGCCCATCTAAGGGTAAAGATCCAAATGACATGATACCAAACAACTTAAGCCACAGGTCTGAATCGAATCCTAGTAGAAGAACCACTACTGATCATCGGGATAACGGACATAGTAATGGCTACGCTCCTCGTCGTACTCCCAGTCTAGCTCGGTGACATCGCCTGGATAGCTCACCATCGTACCTGCATCTGGTGTGTTGAAGTAACTGTGAGCCACAGAGGACTCAGCAATCCCGTTCCCGGGTAACAGGACTATTTAAGCCTTGGGTGTGGAACAAGGCTGAAGAGAGAATATAAGTCTGCAGCAGCACTAGCACTAACTTACGTAAAAGAGAGCGAGAAGAGAAGGTGCCTCGGTCGAGAGATGATCACGAAGTGATCCTAAACTAATCAAGTCAAACATAACCCCACCGTGTTCATCTCCCGAATCCCTTTCGGAAAATGACAGTCACGGTACTCACGCTGGTAGTGTATTGGAACATGGTGTCAAGTTTTCTACAACCGGATATTAACAAGCTCCCATCTGCCACATAACCGCGGGCACGGCTTTCGAAAGTTCATAACCCTGCAGGGGTGTTCCAACTTGGCCCATGACAAGCCCACGATCCACAGATCGCAACTCCAAGGTGGGAAGGCCCGAGTATTCTCGGAATCCCGTGCTCAAGATACTCCGAACTAAGGTAAGGCTAATCCAGCAAATCCTCCCGACGTGCCGACACCCTGATAGTAGCCGCGCATATCTAGTCTCAGGCCACGACCGGATGAGCAGTACGTACAGATACCGAAGATCCCAGCGAACTGGGTGGCATACGCAAGTGGCTCTAGTTTGGACCAACACTCAAATCGAGCACTGGCCCAGGGGGGTTGAATTAATTAATCCTCGGGTTAATTACTCCCTCGGTAAGTTTTTAGTTGTTTAGGCAAATAGTACCAATGTTGGGACTTGCTGGAAAAGACTTAGCACTTAGCGGTTTATCGAGGGGGTCCCATAACCCCAACCGTGTGAGGAACGCATAATCAAGGAACATAACACCGGTTTATACGGTTCCTAAGGCGGCATGAGTGGAACAAATCACCAAGCAAAAGGCTTAGCCTTCCACCCATTACCAATATATAGATGATTTAATTTAATAATTAATATAGTGTGATATAACCCAACAAACTTCAACATGAAACAAGCATCTTCAACTTCACCTGCAACTAGCAATGCTATAAGAGGGGCTGAGCGAAGCCTACGTATAGCCAATCAATGGTTTTGCATAGGTAGGGTGGTTAAACAGGAGCATGGTTACAATAGGAGGCTGACAGGAAAACATGGGCATCGAGGCAAATACTATAGAGCGATACTCTAGCAATAGGCAAAGATAGTAATGGTATCCGGGTTCGGTCATCTTGCCTGAAGAGTTGTCGAAGGGATCATAAGAGGGGTCCTCGTTCTCAAGCTCGGTGGTAACCTCGTGCTCGTACTCGTACTCAGCTTCCGGCTCTACTCAACACAAACACACAAGGCACGAAATCAACAAGATGCAATGCGCACACAAAATATGCTGGATGCATGACTGATGCACTATGGGAGCACACGGAGCATGACAAAATGTGATCAAGCAAAATGCTTCAAAACATGAAAACAATAGGATATTATGAATCTACATGAAAAATCACCCAAGTTTCATATAGGACTTGCTCAAATCGGAGCTACGGGCTAAAAGTTACACACAAAACAATAAACATGCGAAAGCTGAAAATTACAGCCACATAGCAACTTCGGAGCAATAGATAAATAAGCTACAGCACTCAAACATCATGGCAATGAGCATGGACATAAACTAGACATATCCTACAGCAAATAAGTCCATTGGAGCATCCCCAAAGGAGCCATGGATCAATAGCAACAAGCTATGACATATTGAACTTCACAACAAAATCCTGACAGCAGTATTTTATTGCAACTTGATAGCAAAAGTTAAATATGCTACAGCCACTCAAATAAGCATGTGAGAGCATGAATGGATAGCCAACAATATATATTACAAGGAATCATCAAGAGTCACTCCAAAATTATCATGGATTGGCCTAGAACAACAAGCAAACATGGCATCTGGAAATTACAGATTCCAGACTTAGTGAAATTTCACTAAGTGTTAAAACAGCAGTTTCATTATGGCATCTTTGAGAGCAAGTTTAAGTCACCTCAAAACTAAACATGGCAAGTGGTAAGCACCACAGCAAAGTACTCATGATGGTGAGTCCGAAACATCCAAGCATGCATCAAGGGGACAAACACATCAATAGCAACGAGTTCCTCCACGAGGAATCTCGTAACGAGTTTAACAACATAACAACCACATAGCACTTAGCAAAGGAGATAAACATGGCAAGATTAATTCTATCATGCAAGCTAAAGCATCCAACATGTAGAGCATATCATGACGAACACGTGGACATCTCATTTGCTTCATTTGGATGAACATGCAAAAAGTTATCACATTGCAAAGATGGCATGAAAACAACAACTAACAGCAGTTTTTAACAAGGTGCACTCTTACAACAGATTTTTAAGCATCTAGATGATCTCAAACATGCATGGCATAATGGAACAAAATGCAGTACATGTCTCCACGAACATTTTGACATATCATTCACTCGAATCGGACCATCACACAAAAAGTTATCACCGTTTGAAAATAGCATCAGATAGGTAAAAATCTGGGGACTTAGTGGATTTGGGGGCAACCTCAGATCTGGAAAAGTCAACGCGGAGGCGGGCTGACGGGCTTCGGGCGCGAGGAGGCCGAACCGGGCCGGATCGGCTGCGGAGTGGGGCGGATCGGGACCCGCGGGGCGGCTCGGCCCGTTAGGGCGCAGGCGGTCGAGGCGATCGGGAGGGATCCCGCCTGTATCCCCGATCCCCTTGGCGCGGCGGTGGCTGCTGCCTTCGAAGGCTCGGGCGCCGAATGGGCCGGCCTGCGCCGCTGGAGGCCCACGGGGGCGAGCGGGCGACGGGCTGAGGACGGGGGCCCAGCCGGGAGGAGGTGGAGACGGGCCGGGCGGCGCTGGATCTGGCCCAGGCAGCTGAGGCGATTGGATCTGGATCGGGGGTCGCGTCCCGACCGATCCTGGCGGCGGCGATCTCCCGAGCGGCGCGGGGTGGCGCCTCGCTCGACCGGCGATGGATGAAGGGCGGCCTGGGGCCCGGCGGGAGGAGGCGCCGGCGGCGGCGCCTGCCGGACCGGCAGTCGGGGAGGCGAGGGGAAGGCGAGGGAGGTCCGGCCGGTGGGGGGGGAGAACTCCGGCGAGCTCCTGAGGCCGGCGGCGAGCTGCTCCGGCGAGCTCCGGCCGGAGTGGAGGGAGGAGGCTGGAGGTAGGGAATGAAGGGGGCTAGGGTTTCCTTATTTTGGGGCAAAAAATTGGGGAAGGTGGACAAATATATAGGCACAAGGAGCTAGGGTTGTCCAAATGAGGTGTGGTTTTCGGCCACGCGATCAGAATTGGATGGCCTTGATGAAGGGAGGGGTTTGGGCTGGTTTGGTGGTCTGTTGGAGGGGTGTCTTGGGCCTCAAAGAGGGCGTACTTTGAGCCCACGAGAATAACTGTTGGGGGAGCAAACGAACTCCAAACGCAACGAGATTTGATAGGCGGGTTACACATACCAAAACAACAACACACGACAAGTCTCACGCCAACCCGGTAACGTTACACGGCTAAACACCAAAGTAGGCCTCGGGGACGCCACGGACACGTGAGGGAGCTCCGGAACGCGAAACGGACAACGGGAAGGAACGCGTGGGACTGGATGCAAATGACAACACAAATGCAATGCGATGCACATGACTACATGATATGGATGAATGCCACACACGCAACACGACAAAAGATAAAAACCTGAAAAGACGAAGAACCCGAAATGGAATTGATGAAGCCAGATATATTTTATATTGCCCAAAAGGGAAAGTATTACATCCGGGGCATTACAAACTCTCCTCTACTACAAAAAGATCTCATCCCGAGATCTAGGACTGGAAAAAGGAAGGGTACTCGGAACGAAGATGATCTTCTCGTTCCCACGTAGCTTCTCGGTCGGTATGGTGTGACCACTTGACTTTCAAGAATTTGATGGACTTGTTGCGGGTCTTGCGCTCGGTTTCTTCGAGAATAGCCACGGGATGCTCTCGGTAAGACAAATCTTGTTGAAGATCAATCTCTTCAAACGGAATCATGCGTTCAGGAGTCTTGAAACATTTGCGGAGTTGAGACACATGAAACACATCATGAACATTGGCGAAGTTGGAAGGGAGCTCAAGTTGATAGGCTAGGTTGCCTCTTTTGCCAAGGATCTTGAAAGGCCCGATGTATCTAGGAGCAAGCTTTTCTTTGATACCGAATCTTTGGGTTCCTTTCATCGGAGAAACACGGAGATAGACATGATCACCAATGTTGAAGGCCAAATCACGATGCTTGCCGTCATAGTAGCTCTTCTGACGCGACTGAGCGGCCTTGAGATTCTCACGTATGACTTTGCACATTTCTTCGGCTTCTGAGATCAAGTCATTGCCAAGAAGTTGACGTTCGCCTGTCTCGGACCAGTTGAGAGGGGTACGGCACTTTCTGCCATAGAGGATTTCAAACGGAGCTTTGCCTACACTTGCTTGAAAGCTGTTGTTGTAAGAGAACTCGGCAAATGGAAGGCAATCTTCCCATTTCATGCCAAAAGATATGACACAGGCTCTGAGCATGTCTTCTAGAATCTGATTCACTCGCTCGACTTGACCACTAGTCTGAGGGTGAAAAGCAGTGCTGAACCTGATCTTAGTGCCCATGGCGGACTTACAGGAGTTCCAGAACTTTGAAGTGAACAAACTTCCACGCTCTGAGGAGATAACTTGAGGGATGCCATGTAAGGACACAATTCTGGAAGTGTACAACTCTGCCAGTTGAGCTGCATTGATTGATTCTTTGACTGGAAGGAAGTGAGCGACTTTGGTAAGCTTGTCAATCACCACGAAGATAGAATCATTCCATCTCTTGGACTTAGGAAAGCCAGTGATGAAATCCATTTCAATGTGGTCGAATTTCCACTTGGGAATAGGAAGAGGTTGGAGAAGACCGGCTGGACGTTGATGATCTGCCTTCACTCTTCTGCAGACATCACATTCATTCACGAATTGGGCAATCTCCCTTTTCATGCGTGTCCACCAGTAAGATTGCTTGAGGTCTTGATACATCTTGGAACTGCCAGGATGAATGGAAAGGAGGGAATCATGTGCTTCTTCCATTATGAGCTTCCTGAGATCACCTTTGGGAACGACGAGTCTGTCCTCAAAGAACAAGGTATCTCTCTCATCAACGCGATAGCACTTGTATTTAGGAGTGCCCTTTGCAATACCATGTTTCACTTTCTGCACCATGGCATCACTGAGTTGGGCCTCACGGACCTGATCTTCCAAGGTAGGAGCAACTTGAAGATTTGCAAGAAAACCCTGCGGAACAACTTGGAGGTTGAGCTTCCTGAATGCTTCACAAAGCTCAGGCTGGAATGGCTTGATAAGGAGGTTGTTACAATATGCCTTTCTGCTCAAAGCATCTGCAATCACATTCGCCTTGCCAGGAGTGTATTCAATGCTGGGATCATACACTTGGATCATTTCAACCCAACGAGTCTGGCGGAGGTTCAGATTCGGCTGTGTGAAGATGTAATTCAAGCTCTTGTGATCGGTGAAGATGTCGACTTTTCTGCCCAGCAGCAGGTGTCTCCACGTAATCAAAGCATGTACCGCAGCTGCTAGTTCAAGATCATGTGTGGGGTAGTTCTTCTCACTTGGCTTCAGCTGACGAGAAGTGTATGCCACAATTCTCTTGTCCTGCATAAGCACACCACCAAGTCCTTGAAGAGAAGCATCACAGAATACTTCATAGTGCTTGGACTCATCTGGAGGAGTAAGAACTGGAGCAGAGACAAGCTTTTCTTTGAGAGTTTTGAATGCCACTTCACAATCTGGAGACGAGTAGTACTTGACATTCTTCTGCAGCAAGTTGGAAAGAGGCTTGGCAATCTTGGAGAAGTTCTCAATGAACCTTCTGCAATAGCTGGCAAGACCAAGAAAGCTTCGGAGTTGCTTGACGTTCTGAGGAGCTTCCCAGTTGACAATTGCTTCAACTTTCTCGAGGTTTACCACAATACCGTCAGCAGAGATTATGTGGCCCAGATACAAGACCTTATCGAGCCAAAATTCGCACTTGGAGAACTTGGCATAGAACTTATGTTCACGGAGTCTGTCGAGAACGAGACGGAGGTGCTTTTCGTGATCTTCTTCATTCTTGGAAAATACCAAAATGTCATCCAGATACACAAGCACAAACTCGCCGGTGTAGGGGTTGAAAATGTAGTGCATCATTCTTGAGAAGGTAGGTGGAGCATTGGCGAGACCAAAGGACATGACTGTATACTCATATGAGCCGTAGCTCGTTCTGAAGGCAGTCTTGTGGATATCTTCCTCGCGAATGCAAATTTGGTGATAGCCCATTCGGAGATCGAGCTTTGAGAACACTTTAGCTCCTTTGAGTTGCTCGAACAGTTCGTTGATGTTGGGGAGCGGATACTTGTTCTTTATTGTCTTCTTGTTCAATGGCCGGTAATCGACACAGAGGCGCTCCGTGCCATCCTTCTTCTTGACAAATAAGACACCACAGCCCCAAGGAGATGTACTAGGCCTGATCAGACCCAAACGTTCCTATTCATCAAGCTGCTTCTTCAACTCCTTCAATTCTCCAGGAGAGAGCTTGTACGGACGCCGGCATGCTGGCTCAGTACCCGGCTCGAGTTCAATGACGAATTCCACTTGACGGTATGGGGGCATGCCTGCAAGTTCTTCAGGAAAGACGCCTTGGTATTTGTTAACCATCGGAATTTGAGATATGGCATTAATCTCGCCCTTGTCATTGAGAGAGAAAAGCCTGATTGTGTTATCCCTGGAGGCGAAGATAATCACATCTTCATCAGGATGGGTAATCTTGATTTCCTTCTGTGCACAATCAATTTGAGCATCATGCTGAGAAAGCCAATCCATCCCGAGGATGAGGTCAATGTCGGAATTGCCAAGAACCACCAGTTTAGCCAGAAAGCGATAATCACCCATGCGAATAGAAACATCCGGAACATGCACCCGAGAGGACATTTGCAATCCAGGAGAAATAATGCTCAACGGCTTTGGCAACACTTGAGTGACGAGATCATGCTTGGCAACAAAAGGTCTTGAAATGAAGGACAAAGAAGCACCCGAATCAAACAAAACTTTAGCAGGTATAGAGTTAACTGAGAGGTTACCCAAAATCACATTAGAAGAATTCTCCGCTTGCGCTGCATTCATCAGATTCACCCTTGCAGACTTTGGATTATGCTTGACAATCGATGTACTGACAGGTGGAGGAGGCGGAAGACGCTTTGGGTTCGGGCATCTGTTAGCATAATGACCCTTTTGGCCACACTTGTTGCACACCACTTCTGAGAGAGGACGAAAATGAGAACCACTTGACTTGGAACCTTGAGACTGAAACTGGTTCTTCGACTGGTTGCTCGGGTTGGGTGGGTGGGAGAAACCACGTCCACCGGAGTTCTTGTTGCTGTTCTTGTTGTAAGGAGCTCGGATCACAGGAGGAGGTGGAAGCCAAAATTTCTGTTGCTTCGCGACCACTTGAGAAGATGAGGAGGAGTGAACGGCATCTCGAATCCTCTTTTGGAAGCCTCCATCTTGAGCTGGGCTGCCTCTTGCTTGAGCGCCATGTTATAGAATTTGTCGAACTCATCGGGCTCGAACAAGGTGAGAGCAAGTTGAAGTTCATCTTTCAGACCTCCACGGAACTGATAGATTTTTCTCTTGGCATCTGGAATGTCTTGCTTGGCATAGCGGGCGAGGTTTTGGAACTTGACATTATACTGGTAGACAGTCATAGATCCTTGCTTCAGGTTGCAGAATTGCTCACGCATACCCTCGATGACACTTGTTGGAATGTGGTGAGAGCGAAAGTCCTTGCAGAAATCATCCCAAGAGATCACACGCCATGACCTGGAGTCTTTGTACTGCTGCCACCAGTCAGCTGCTTGGTCCTTGAGTTGGAAGGCTGCAAACTTCACATAGTCCTCTTCCCTTACGTTACTGCACTCAAAATGCTTCTTGATATCGGTTATCCAATCTTCAGCATCGAGAGGGTCGACACAGTAACTGAAAGCTTTTGGTTGATTGGCCAAGAACTGGTTGAGAGTAGCATCGTGCTGTTGGTTGAAGAAATTGCCTTGGTTCCTTGGAGCACCCTGATTAGCTTGATTAGCTTGCATCTGCTGCATCATCTACATCAACATCTGGGTGTTCTGATTTGTAGTTTGCATAATCGCTCTCCAAGCCTCAGACGGAGGAGGAGGGGAAGGAGGACGATCTGGGACCTCTTCACCCTCTGGGTTAGCGTTGGAAACTCGTTTCGGAGCCATCCTGAAAGAGATGACCATGAATCAGCAATTGATTGAAAGAAAGTATAAGCTAAAACAACGGATTGAAATGCAACATAGTCTTCACAAGAATCATTCGAACAAGAGGAACGAATGAAATTCTCAGTTCAATGATAACAACAATCTTCACGAGAAGCCACATAGGGGACAAAAGGTAAATAAGAAAAACAACAAGGTATGGATGGAAACAAACACAAGATAGGAGCTTCGTTCTAACATCTTTGTGCTGAAAGCTTATGAACGCGTTACGAAAGGGTTTTGCAATCCCCGGATCAGCATAGCCAAGGACCCTTTAAGATGCAAATCCCGATCGGAACATCGGCCATAAAACCACTTTACTCAATGTAGAACCCCAAACTCGCTAACCTGCATTCGTTGAAAGAATGCCTACGATCTACTGGATAAACCCACCTATTAATTTCCGAAAGTTTCCAGTTATGCAATCAGGTGTTGGGGATACAGGGGAAGCACCACAGAATCAACTCTAAACCTACATCCAGCTGTATCCATCCTTCAACACATAACCAGTCTTTCTCGGAAACCGTCTACCTCAGACCTTCGAAAAGCATCCACTATACCAAGCTATGGCAATACTCCCGAACTACCTCCCCAGTACTGGGTGATGTCGGGGTTATCTTGCCACTAACCGTATAGGAGAGATTTTCGATGTCGGTCGTCTTAAGTATTCTAGTACTGTCGCGATATGCTTGTGACGACAATACCCCGAAGCTCAACTCCCCGGGACACTGCCACAACCCCTAATGTCAGGAGGCATCGAGAACAATATTCTCGTCACAAGAACATCGAAACAATCCAACAATACTCGCGAGATTCCTAAAAAAATTGGTGCAATTTTGAAAGTAGAAGAGGCAAGAGTAGTCATCAGGAGTCCTCACCAGAGATAAAGGGGATGAGAAGCAAAGAAATCCTACTCTTCGATATAAATATAGGACTCAAAAATATTTTCAGTGTGTGCCTAGACTCGACCGTCAAGGATTCGATCAATCAGTGGGGGCTTCTAGGTCGGAGAAGGCTCTGAATGCCAACTTGTAATGCCCAGGATGGGACTATATCTCCTACGTGTCGAGGCACGACTTAGAGATATAAGCCCATGCTAGAATGATCGCAAGTTTGGTACCTTTGCACATCTCATGTAAAAAAATGGGGATGGAAAACTGAAAAGATAGTTGGCTTACACTCGCCACGTCACACAAATACATTACATATCCAATCATCATACAATTAAACATCACAGCCCATCTAAGGGTAAAGATCCAAATGACAAGATACCAAACAACTTAAGCCACAGGTCTGAATCGAATCCTAGTAGAAGAACCACTACTGATCATCGGGATAACGGACATAGTAACGGCTACGCTCCTTGTCGTACTCCCAGTCTAGCTCGGTGACATCGCCTGGATAGCTCACCATCGTACCTGCATCTGGTGTGTTGAAGTAACTGTGAGCCACAGAGGACTCAGCAATCCCGTTCCCGGGTAACAGGACTATTTAAGCCTTGGGTGTGGAACAAGGCTGAAGAGAGAATATAAGTCTGCAGCAGCACTAGCACTAACCTACGTAAAAGAGAGCGAGAAGAGAAGGTGCCTCGGTCGAGAGATGATCACGAAGTGATCCTAAACTAATCAAGTCAAACATAACCCCACCATGTTCATCTCCCGAATCCCTTTAGGAAAATGACAGTCACGGTACTCACGCTGGTAGTGTATTGGAACATGGTGTCAAGTTTTCTACAACCGGATATTAACAAGCTCCCATCTGCCACATAACCGCGGGCACGGCTTTCGAAAGTTCATAACCCTGCAGGGGTGTTCCAACTTGGCCCATGACAAGCCCACGATCCGCGGAGTCGCAACTCCAAGGTGGGAAGGCCCGAGTATTCTCGGAATCCCGTGCTCAAGATACTCCGAACTAAGGTAAGGCTAATCCAGCTGTGACGCCCCCGATTTGACCGTACACTAATCATGCACGCAAATGTGTACGACCAAGATCAAGGACTCACTGGAAGATATCACAACACAACTCTAGACACAAATTAAAATAATACAAGCTTTATATTACAAGCCAGGGGCCTCGAGGGCTCGAATACAAATGCTCGGATAAACAAGAGTCAGCGGAAGCAACAATATCTGAGTACAGACATAAGTTAAACAAGTTTGCCTTAAGAAGGCTAGCACAAACTTTAACGATCGAAGAGGCAAGGCCTCCTGCCTGGGACCTCCTAACTACTCCTCGAAGCCGAACTTCACGTAGAAACATCCTCGGGATCTTCTGGGTCCGGGACTCCACCATCTGGTTGCGTCATCCGAGAAGAAGGGAGAAAAGGCGAAAAGGGGGAGAAAAGCAACCGTGAGTACTCATCCAAAGTACTCGCAAGCAAGGATCTACACTACATATGTAATGATATATGTGTAAAGGGGTAATATCTGTGGGCTAAACTGCAGAATGCCAGAATAAGAGGGGGGATAGCTAATCCTATCGAAGACTACGCTTCAAGCAACGTCCAACGTCCATCTTGCAGCAGAAGAAGAGAGTAGCTGGAAGTAACAAGTATCCTCGCTTCTCGCGGCCTCCGTCTTGCAGCAGTAGAAGGGAATAGATGGTAAGTTCACCAAGTAACAACGTATAGCATAATCCTACTCGGCGATCCTCCCGCACATCACCCGGTGAGAGAGCAACCACCGAGTTATCTCTGGCACTTGTAAGGGTGTGTTTTATTAAGTATCCGGTTCTAGTTGTCATGAGGTCGGAATACAACTTCGGGTCGTCCTTTTACCGAGGGACACGGCTATTCGAATAGATTAACTTCCCTGCAGTGGTGCACCACATATCCCAGCACGCTCGATCCCATTTGGCCGGACACACTTTCCAGGGTCATGCCCGGCCTCGGAAGATCAACACGTCGCAGCCCTACCTAAGCACAGCAGAGAGGTCAGCACGCCGGTCTAAGTCCTAGGCGCGCAGGGGTCCGGGCCCATCGCCCAACGCACACCTGCACGTTGCGTACGCGGCCGGTAAGCAGACCTAGCCTCTCCTAATACCAGAGTAGGCTTTCCAGTCCAATCCGGCGCGCGCCGCTAAGTCGTTGACGTCAACAAGGCTTCGGCTGATACCACGACGTCGACTACCCATAACTATTCCCACGTAGCTGGTTAGTGCATATAGACCAAATGGCCAGACTCAGATCAAATATCCAAACTCGTTAAGCACGTTATTATGAAATAACCGCGGACAACGACCAGGGCCAGGCCACCTCTCCACTGGGTGTCTCAACCTGCCATGTCGCTCCGCCACAAAGATCCACACAGAGGGCCGTCGGGAAAGTATGTCCATTCAGCCCCCAATCCGTGAATCAACCGCGGGTACTCAACGAGCCGACCCGACTTTAGTCACATCAAGTATCATGTATATGTGTATGTAATATATACCCGTGATCACCCCCAAGTGATCGCGGCCCGGTAGAATAGCAGGGCAGACGGACAAGGGTGTAGGGCCACTGATGGAATACTAGCATCCTATACTAAGCATTTTAGGATTGCAGGTAAAGTATCAACAGTGGTAGCAACAATGACAGGCTATGCAGCAGAATAGGATTATCGAAAGCAGTAACATGCTACACTACTCTAATGCAAGCAGTAGAGAGAAGAGTAGGCGATATCTGGTGATCAAAGGGGGGGGCTTGCCTGGTTGCTCTGGCAAGAAGGAGGGGTCGTCGTCGACGTAGTAGTTGTACATAGCAGCGTCGTCGGTAGTCTCGGGGGTCTATCGAGAGAGAAGGACGGGGGAAGAAACAGTAAATACATAGCAAGCAATGTAACACAAAACAAGACAAGACAATACGCAGTGTCAGGTGTGTCTTAACGTATGGTTACACGATACCGAGGAAGGCGGAACCCTTCCGGGAAAGTGTTCCCGGTTCCGAACATTTGTCAGACAGATGACCGGAGGGGGACGGTTGCAGGTTCGGGTAGTTAGAGGCAGGTGGTGAACAAACGGAGCGCGTATTCGGATTCGTCTCGTCGTTCTGAGCAACTTTCATATATAAATTATTTTCATCCGAGTTACGGATTATTTTATATTAAACTACAAAGTTTTAAATCATTTTTTGGAATTATTATTAATTCGAAAATTAAATAGCTAAAAGCTTTTGTCACGTAGTGTGTTGTCAGCCACAGTCAATGACATGTGGGGGTCAAGTCAAAGTTAACAGCACAGTCAACTATTGACTGAGTCAACCAGTGAATAGTGCAGGGGTCCCGCGTGTCATAGGCCTAAGCATTTTAATTTATCTGATCATTTTAACTTACAGTAGGGGCCACATGTCATAGGGCCTAGACTAACTAAACATGATTAATTAGTTAACTAAGTGATTAGGTTAATTAATCTGATTTAATTAAGTTAATTAACTAATTAACTAATATTAATTAATATTATTTTAAATCTTTTAAAAAAACATGGGGCGGGCCCAGTGGTCAGTGGCCCACTGGGGCCTTAGCAGGCGGGTGAAGCGGGGCACCATGGACGCCCGCCCGAACAAAAACCGCGAGGGGAACGGGTCGGGGCGCTGGCCGCCGGCGAGGTAGGGGAAGGGCCGGCCAGCACCGGGGCCGGGCCGGCCACGCGATAGGGGAGGGGCGAGCGGGCGCGGCTAGCGCGTCCACGCGCTGGCGACCGCGACCGAGGCCGCACGGCGCGCAACGATGGTGGTCACCGGGGCCGGAGACAGGTGCGGTAGCGACGACCGGCGAGCGGCAGCGGTGTGCGAGGCAGAGGAGGTCGAGGCGGGGCGACGAGCGGCTGTGGCCGGAGTTGTGGGAGCACGCGGGCGAGTGCGGGGAGCGCACAATACATTGACGCGCGGGAGCGTGGCGGGGACGCGACGATCGGCTCCAGAATGGGCGGGAACAGACGGGGGAGAGGAGGAGAGGCCGGGAGGAGCCGGGAGGGCTCACATCGTTGTAGAGGGGGGGCTCGGGGAGGCCGGGAGAACCGCGTCGGTGAGGTCCGACGGCCGGATGAGCCGGTGGGTGGGAGGCAGAGCAGAGGCTTGGTGGACGTGGCGCGGGGACGACGTCCTCATCACAGGGCGAGGAGGAGGAAGCCGTGGCACTCGGGGCGGAGGCGGCCGTCTGGCGATGGACTGGTGGCGACGGGCGCGTCGACAGATCGGGATCGGGAGCACGGGGGCGCGATCCAGAAGGGGAGAAGAAGGGGAGAGAGGGGTCGTGGGGAAAGTGGGGAAAATGGGGAGGGCATCGCTAGGGTTCGGTCGCCCAGGGGGCTGTAGGCGCCGGCTGGGCCGGCCTGGCTAGCCCAGTGGCCAGCTGGGCCGAGGCCCAGTGGGGAGGGGGGCTTTTCTTCTTTCCCCCTTTTTTTTATATTTTGTATTGTTATTATATTTTATTTATTACTGTTTTAGTTTAGTTTCCTTTTGAGTCTAGTTTTATAAAAACTACAACTAGCACCTAAAGTAGTATTAATATATATGCTACTGCCATAAATAATTTGTCACTATAATTAAAGTAGTTTGTATTTGTTTATTACTTTAAGAGCATTCAAATAATAGTTTTTATCGTTGTTTGTTTTATGATAGTGTAGTAAAACACATTATAAATGTGTGGTTCCTTCAACGACAGTTAATATGGATTATTTTCCACAAACCGAACATTTTGGTTTTAATGTTTTCAAAACTTTTGTTGTTTGCCTTTGTTTCAAAATTTGAATTTGGATCATTCGAAACTAATGCGAGATTATCAACAGTGATTGTGGTGACGTGGCATCATTAGCGTGGAATTACTGTAGCGTAATTACCCGGGCGTCACAATTCTCCTCCACTACAAGAAATCTCGTCCCGAGATTTAAGCGGTGGAGTAAGGGGGGTGCTGGTAGCAAAAACCTAACGAGTCTTCTCGGTCTTGGCTGCCCTTTCGAAGAGGTTGATCCCATTCGTTGATGTCTTCATTTCTCTGCTTCAAGTCATCGTGATCAAGTCGTCATCCTTCTTCGGGATCTCCATCGTCCTACGAACGCGACCAGGGGGAAAAACTTAGGAGGAACGTATCTCCACGAAGTATGTGCATCCGACGGCGAATTCAAAAAGTGGTACACGAAGTACCCAACGAGTAGTATTTCAGTGAATGCATTGAGAACAATAAGCGATGGTACCGAAGTTTCAATCGAGTAGGCAGTCATTCGATGCCTACCCAGAAGCTGGAATGGGGTCTTGATCAACGAGAATAATATGGTGTTTGATACCATGATGGAACATGATAGAATTTATCTCGTGAATTACACACGAAGCCAAGTGAAAAGAATACATTAGAATTAGGGTTGTACAGGAGAGTCAGGTTTCGATCCAGTGGACCTGTGGGTTATGGGCCCACCATGTGGGTTGAAAATAGGAAGGTTGGTGATATCTTGCACAACCACGACAGGGAGGCATGTGAGTGGGTAGCTTGTCAGCTATGTCAGCCACAATGTCGGTACCAAGGACGGGGAACGAAGAGAACCATTTTCCCGCTCGTTGAAACGAGGCGGACCAACAGGCAAAGTTCTCCTCTAACAGCAGTACCGGGATGTTATCAACAATCGAATCAAGGTCTTACTGACAGAGTTGTACACCAAGGTGTTTACATAAGCAGAAAAAATATTACTGCTTAGATTATATGTAGATCAAAGAAAGGTTAAACAAACAAATGGAAAGGAAAAATTGTGATTACACACAATTAACAGGAGTATATGCTTCCCATGGACAAGCAGAACATGGCATACAGGGTAAGAGAGTAAGGACCCAACCATTCAGATAAAGTGGCAAGGATTAATCAAGATGTTACCCATACAACGGTGTCTGGATAACTGACTAAGAAACATTTAGCATTGGACTTCAAATGCTCTTGTTGAAAATCGGAGTACCACAGACATGCTTCGAGATAGCATTGGCATGGTCTCGATGCAAAGGTCGAACTTGGACACACAAAGGATTCATCAGGAACAACTTATAGAATAAGTCTTATAATTTCCTCCTGGAAGAATAGTTATCCTTGCAAAAGAAAATATAATGATAGGTCCTCCAGCCAGGGGTGCTGGGCATGACATCATACTACCGGGTCATCAAAGGACCAACATTAAAACTCCTGGAAAGTTGTCCCAACCATCATATCTGACCGAGATTCAGATCCGATTGGTGTCATGATAACTCAGACTCAGGATGTTCGAGAAGAAAAGGTGCAACACAACTCAACGAAATGGCATTGCAAGATTCTCGGGAAATGAACTATGGGAGCGGGTTCCCGAAACAATAGTTCATCGTTAAACCAAGGAGAGAATGAGGAGGTGGTTGATGGGCTCAGCGACAATTCATCGAAAATTCCAAACGGATGGATTTCCACAATAACGTGAACAAGAGGATGACACTTATCAATTGAAATGATATAATGTTGTATGCTCGAGGAAAAACATACACCATTAATCATTAGTTGAAAGGTGTGCCCGAATATGACCTTAGGCAGAAAGATCAATGTCAGAGTGACGATTCAATAACCAACAGTCTAAGAACGAACTGTCGATCGTTAACTTCAGAGCAATAGGGTTGCTAGAAGTACAGAACTCAAGTAGCATCTTTAGCATATTGGTATCCCGGTTGAAAACAACATGGGGACCAAGGAAGAATGGTGATGGGGAGTAGTATCACTATACCAAGAATTCTGATGAGGTGGAGCAGTCTCGCAACATTCTTGACATAAAAGATGGTAATACTTCAAGATAGAACATATTACAAGTTGGAGAGTAAGTTTTAATCATAACGTGGACAAGCTCGCGATGAAAGGAAGTCAAGGGTGTTGTCGATGATAATAAAAATCATCGAGGGCAAGGAGGGTATTTCTCATCATAAACTCCGTTGACGTCTCAGAAGTAGTCAAAGTGTTAAAGGTGATCCGACACATTTGTCGGGAGGGTTTCAAGGGGATACAATCAAACGACAACGGCAACAAGCAAGGGAATGACTAAGTGACAAGTTATAGGATCAATATAAAAGATGCAAGCTCAGAATCAAAGTTTCCTTACTAAACAAGCAACCAGATGCTGAAAGCTCGACGTAAGTTGCGCTCAATCTCTGAAGAATTCGTGCACCAAAGAAGGACGAGGTAGCACAGTCAAAGATAGCTAGACAAGGGATGTACCCGATAGTCCAGGAATAAACCAGATTGAGTTTAAAAATTTCCCAGTAACATCTACTAGGGGTGTTGAATATTTTAGAGGAGATTTGATTTACTAAACGGTGTCCTCGGTTGACGGCAACCTAGAACCCGTAGAGTGTTTACGACAAGCAAAGGTATTACTTCATCAAAAGCTCAAAAGGTGTAGTGCAAAGGCATGATATCCTCGAGATATCACAGGGTAAAACTCGAAGGTAGAACACGATAGAAGTGGAACTAGGTCATTGACCTATGACAGTAGATACTTTAACCTTGTCAAAAATTGACGAGGCATTGGAAGGAATTCCCATCAGATATATTAGATCAGGACAGCATGGTCAGAACCATAACTATATGTAATCAATTCAAGAATACCGAAAGAATCATATAGCTGGATAATCATTTTGCAAGAAGCTTCCGAGACGGTCTACATCATTTTCATGGGCATGAACACAAGTTCAAGGTCGACTCCCACTTCTTCAATGCATATCATTTCATTCACCTCTTGCTTTAATAAAACTGTAGTGTTGGAATTTTAACTGGTGGAACACCGGAAGAGTATGACTTGTGAAAACTTTCGGGTTTTCACGGATTAGGGGAAGGCATAGGTTCCACCCATCGGGCATCTTAGTAACATATACCACAAGTTTCAAAAGTAAACACTCAAGCTCAAAAGCAGAGCATGGTTGGCCAAGCAGAGGATACAATTTACCAAAGGCATTATGTATCAGGGGAAGAACTCACAAGGTGATTGAATATGAAGGGCACTGTCGGATAACAATCCAACAATGGATCGGGCGATCCACAACGGAGCTAATGTGAGTATCGGTACTCACTCAGAGGAAGAAAGAATGTAGAGGCATCAATTTTAAGAATCCCATGATTAGTCGGATGCTTAAATAGAAAGAAATTATGGTTTCCAAAAACGAAGGATCAGAAGAAGACGCTCTGATCAAGGATGGATGAGATGAAAATACTTAGTTGGACAATCAATAAAGGTTTGAATTGCCGAGAACCAACTCATGTCCGGAATGACGTGTGAGCCGGAAGGATAATTTAAAAAGGGTAACCGATGACTGTGTGCATATGCACACATTGAATCAATAGGCTCAAAATGGCTAAGACAAGGGATGTTAACGAAGACTACTAGTCATATGAAATTAACCATAATGTAAGGAGTCAAGAATTTCAAGAGTAACATGTTGCAGAGGATTTTCGAAAGATCGAAAAGTATTCTGAAGGATTTTGTGAGACACATGATCAATTGAGAAGAACGGATCCTGATAAATGTGAGGAAATAACCATAAGGGTTTTCATGTGAAGTAAAACTGCAAGACAGTAACTCAAAGGATTCTCGGAACAACGGAGAATATTTCGAGGCATCTTGTAACAACAAGAGCGACGAGGAATGATCATGAGAACGGCAAGTGCATGCAGATATCCATAGGGATATATCGGTGGCAGTGAATTGCAAAGGTGATGAGCACAAGTTCTCGAGTTAACAACGGAGAGTATCTTCAGGGTCTTCTGGTGCAGCAGACGATCATCTGTAATAAGGTGCTCTCCGGGTGAAAGTGATAACGAGATCCTAATGTTAGAATTTGCAAAATCCATTTATCCTGAATAGAAGAGAGATCAGTGTCCCAGAGTATAGACGAGGAGTAAAAGATCCTAATACCACCCATTGGTGTTGTGGGCCCGTAAGCCACTCAACAAGTTAGTAAATTTGTTTTTCAAAGACTAGACTCAACTTCGGCCAAGGAGTTGGAAAGGGGGATTCCTACAGGCAGTCGGCTCTGATACCAACTTGTGACGCCCCCGATTTGACAGTACACTAATCATGCACGCAAATGTGTACGACCAAGATCAAGGACTCACTGGAAGATATCACAACACAACTCTAGACACAAATTAAAATAATACAAGCTTTATATTACAAGCCAGGGGCCTCGAAGGCTCGAATACAAATGCTCGAATAAACAAGAGTCAGCGGAAGCAACAATATCTGAGTACAGACATAAGTTAAACAAGTTTGCCTTAAGAAGGCTAGCACAAACTTTAACGATCGAAGAGGCAAGGCCTCCTGCCTGGGACCTCCTAACTACTCCTCGAAGCCGAACTTCACGTAGAAACATCCTCGGGATCTTCTGGGTCCGGGACTCCACCATCTGGTTGCGTCATCCGAGAAGAAGGGAGAAAAGGGGAAAAGGGGGAGAAAAGCAACCGTGAGTACTCATCCAAAGTACTCGCAAGCAAGGACCTACACTACATATGCAATGATATATGTGTAAAGGGGTAATATCTGTGGGCTAAACTGCAGAATGCCAGAATAAGAGGGGGATAGCTAATCCTATCGAAGACTACGCTTCAAGCAACGTCCAACGTCCATCTTGCAGCAGAAGAAGAGAGTAGCTGGAAGTAACAAGTATCCTCGCTTCTCGCGGCCTCCGTCTTGCAGCAGTAGAAGGGAATAGATGGTAAGTTCACCAAGTAACAACGTATAGCATAATCCTACTCGGCGATCCTCCCGCACATCACCCGGTGAGAGAGCAACCACCGAGTTATCTCTGGCACTTGTAAGGGTGTGTTTTATTAAGTATCTGGTTCTAGTTGTCATGAGGTCGGAATACAACTCCGGGTCGTCCTTTTACCGAGGGACACGGCTATTCGAATAGATTAACTTCCCTGCAGGGGTGCACCACATATCCCAGCACGCTCGATCCCATTTGGCCGGACACACTTTCCAGGGTCATGCCCGGCCTCGGAAGATCAACACGTCGCAGCCCTACCTAAGCACAACAGAGAGGTCAGCACGCCGGTCTAAGTCCTAGGCGCGCAGGGGTCCGGGCCCATCGCCCAACGCACACCTGCACGTTGCGTACGCGGCCGGTAAGCAGACCTAGCCTCTCCTAATACCAGAGTAGGCTTTCCAGTCCAATCCGGCGCGCGCCGCTAAGTCGCTGACGTCAAGAAGGCTTCGGCCGATACCACGACGTCGAGTACCCATAACTATTCCCACGTAGTTGGTTAGTGCGTATAGACCAAATGGCCAGACTCAGATCAAATATCCAAACTCGTTAAGCGGGTTATTATGAAATAACCGCGGACAACGACCAGGGCCAGGCCACCTCTCCACTGGGTGTCTCAACCTGCCCTGTCGCTCCGCCACAAAGATCCACACAGAGGGCCGTCGGGAAAGTATGTCCTTTCAGCCCCCAATCCGTGAATCAACCGCGGGTACTCAACGAGCCGACCCGACTTTAGTCACATCAAGTATCATGTATATGTGTATGTAATATATACCCGTGATCACCCCCAAGTGATCGCGGCCCGGTAGAATAGCAGGGCAGACGGACAAGGGTGTAGGGCCACTGATGGAATACTAGCATCCTATACTAAGCATTTTAGGATTGCAGGTAAAGTATCAACAGTGGTAGCAACAATGACGGGCTATGCAGCAGAATAGGATTATCGAAAGCAGTAACATGCTACACTACTCTAATGCAAGTAGTAGAGAGAAGAGTAGGCGATATCTGGTGATCAAAGGGGAGGGGGCTTGCCTGGTTGCTCTGGCAAGAAGGAGGGGTCGTCGTCGACGCAGTAGTTGTACATAGCAGCGTCGTCGGTAGTCTCGGGGGTCTATCGAGAGAGAAGGACGGGGGAAGAAACAGTAAATACATAGCAAGCAATGTAACACAAAACAAGACAAGACAATACGCAGTGTCGGGTGTGTCTTAACGTATGGTTACACGATACCGAGGAAGGCGGAACCCTTCCGGGAAAGTGTTCCCGGTTCCGAACATTTGTCAGACAGATGACCGGAGGGGGACGGTTGCAGGTTCGGGAAGTTAGAGGCAGGTGGTGAACAAATGGAGCGCGTATTCGGATTCGTCTCGTCGTTCTGAGCAACTTTCATATATAAATTATTTTCATCCGAGTTACGGGTTATTTTATATTAAATTACAAAGTTTTAAATCATTTTTTGGAATTATTATTAATTCGAAAATTAAATAGCTAAAAGCTTTTGTCACGTAGTGTGTTGTCAGCCACAGTCAATGACATGTGGGGGTCAAGTCAAAGTTAACAGCACAGTCAACAGCACAGTCAACTATTGACTGAGTCAACCAGTGAATAGTGCAGGGATCCCGCGTGTCATAGGCCTAAGCATTTTAATTTATCTGATCATTTTAACTTACAGTAGGGGCCACATGTCATAGGGCCTAGACTAACTAAACATGATTAATTAGTTAACTAAGTGATTAGGTTAATTAATCTGATTTAATTAAGTTAATTAACTAATTAACTAATATTAATTTAAATCTTTTAAAAAAACATGGGGCGGGCCTAGTGGTCAGTGGCCCACTGGGGCCTTAGCGGGCGGGTGAAGCGGGGCACCATGGGCGCCCGCCCGAACAAAAACCGCGAGGGGGACGGGTCGGGGCGCTGGCCGCCGGCGAGGTAGGGGAAGGGCCGGCCAGCACCGGGGCCGGGCCAGCCACGCGATAGGGGAGGGGCGAGCGGGCGCGGCTATCGCGTCCACGCGCCGGCGACCGCGACCGAGGCCGCACGGCGCGCAACGATGGTGGTCACCGGGGCCGGAGACAGGTGCGGTGGCGACGACCGGCGAGCGGCAGCGGTGTGCGAGGCAGAGGAGGTCGAGGCGGGGCGACGAGCGGCTGTGGCCGGAGTTGTGGGAGCACGCGGGCGAGTGCGGGGAGCGCACAATACATTGACGCGCGGGAGCATGGCGGGGACGCGACGACCGGCTCCAGAATGGGCGGGAACAGACGGGGGGAGAGGAGGAGAGGCCGGGAGGAGCCGGGAGGGCTCACATCGTTGTAGAGGGGGGGCTCGGGGAGGCCGGGAGAACCGCGTCGGCGAGGTCCGACGGCCGGATGAGCCGGTGGGCGGGAGGCAGAGCAGAGGCTTGGTGGACGCGGCGCGGGGACGACGTCCTCATCACGGGGTGAGGAGGAGGAAGCCGTGGCACTCGGGGCGGAGGCGGCCGTCTGGCGATGGACTGGTGGCGACGGGCGCGTCGACGGATCGGGATCGGGAGCACGGGGGCGCGATCCAGAAGGGGAGAAGAAGGGGAGAGAGGGGTCGTGGGGAAAGTGGGGAAAATGGGGAGGGCATCACTAGGGTTCGGTCGCCCAGGGGGCTGTAGGCGCCGGCTGGGCCGGCCTGGCTAGCCCAGTGGCCAGCTGGGCCGAGGCCCAGTAGGGAGGGGGGGCTTTTCTTCTTTCCCCCTTTTTTTTATATTTTGTATTGTTATTCTATTTTATTTATTACTGTTTTAGTTTAGTTTCCTTTTGAGTCTAGTTTTATAAAAACTACAACTAGCACCTAAAGTAGTATTAATATATATGCTACTGCCATAAATAATTTGTCACTATAATTAAAGTAGTTTGTATTTGTTTATTACTTTAAGAGCATTCAAATAATAGTTTTTATCGTTGTTTGTTTTATGATAGTGTAGTAAAACACATTATAAATGTGTGGTTCCTTCAACGACAGTTAATATGGATTATTTTCCACAAACCGAACATTTTGGTTTTAATGTTTTCAAAACTTTTGTTGTTTGCCTTTGTTTCAAAATTTGAATTTGGATCATTCGAAACTAATGCGAGATTATCAACAGTGATTGTGGTGACGTGGCATCATTAGCGTGGAATTACTGTAGCGTAATTACCCGGGCGTCACACCAGCAAATCCTCCCGGCGTGCCGACACCCTGATAGTAGCCGCGCGTATCTAGTCTCAGGCCACGACCGGATGAGCAGTACGTACAGATACCGAAGATCCCAGCGAACTGGGTGGCATCCGCAAGTGGCTCTAGTTTGGACCAACACTCAAATCGAGCACTGGCCCAGGGGGGTTGAATTAATTAATCCTCGGGTTAATTACTCCCTCGGTAAGTTTTTAGTTGTTTAGGCAAATAGTACCAATGTTGGGACTTGCTGGAAAAGACTTAGCACTTAGCGGTTTATCGAGGGGGTCCCATAATTCCAACCGTGTGAGGAACGCATAATCAAGGAACATAACACCGGTTTATACGGTTCCTAAGGCGGCATGAGTGGAACAAATCACCAAGCAAAAGGCTTAGCCTTCCACCCATTACCAATATATAGATGATTTCATTTAATAATTAATATAGTGTGATATAACCCAACAAACTTCAACATGAAGCAAGCATGTTCAACTTCACTTGCAACTAGCAATGCTATAAGAGGGGCTGAGCGAAGCCTACGTATAGCCAATCAATGGTTTTGCATAGGTAGGGTGGTTAAACAGGAGCATGGTTACAATAGGAGGCTGACAGAAAAACATGGGCATCGAGGCAAATACTATAGAGCGATACTCTAGCAATAGGCAAAGATAGTAATGGTATCCGGGTTCGGTCATCTTGCCTGAAGAGTTGTCGAAGGGATCGTAAGAGGGGTCCTCGTTCTCAAGCTCGGTGGTAACCTCGTGCTCGTACTCGTACTCAGCTTCCGGCTCTACTCAACACAAACACACAAGGCACGAAATCAACAAGATGCAATGCGCACATAAAATATGCTGGATGCATGACTGATGCACTATGGGAGCACACGGAGCATGACAAAATGCGATCAAGCAAAATGCTTCAAAACATGAAAACAATAGGATATTATGAATCTACATGAAAAATCACCCAAGTTTCATATAGGACTTGCTCAAATCGGAGCTACGGGCTAAAAGTTACACACAAAACAATAAACATGCGAAAGCTGAAAATTACAGCCACATAGCAACTTCGGAGCAATAGATAAATAAGCTACAGCACTCAAACATCATGGCAATGAGCATGGAAATAAACTAGACATATCCTACAGCAAATAAGTCCATTGGAGCATCCCCAAAGGAGCCATGGATCAATAGCAACAAGCAATGACATATTGAACTTGACAACAAAATCCTGACAGCAGTATTTTATGGCAACTTGAAAGCAAAAGTTAAATATGCTACAGCCACTCAAATAAGCATGTGAGAGCATGAATGGATAGCCAACAATATATATTACAAGGAATCATCAAGAGTCACTCCAAAACTATCATGGATTGGCCTAGAACAACAAGCAAACATGGCATCTGGAAATTACAGATTCCAGACTTAGTGAAATTTCACTAAGTGTTAAAACAGCAGTTTCATCATGGCATCTTTGAGAGCAAGTTTAAGTCACCTTAAAACTAAACATGGCAAGTGGTAAGCACCACAGCAAAGTACTCATGATGCTGAATCTGAAACATCCAAGCATGCATCAAGGGGACAAACACATCAATAGCAACGAGTTCCTCCACGAGGCATCTCGTAACGAGTTTAACAACATAACAACCACATAGCACTTAGCAAAGGAGATAAACATGGCAAGATTAATTCTATCATGCAAGCTAAAGCATCCAACATGTAGAGCATATCATGACGAACACGTGGACATCTCATTTGCTTCATTTGGATGAACATGCAAAAAGTTATCACATTGCAAAGATGGCATGAAAACAACAACTAACAGCAGTTTTTAACAAGGTGCACTCTTGCAACAGATTTTTAAGCATCTAGATGATCTCAAACATGCATGGCATAATGGAACAAAATGTAGTACATGTCTCCACGAACATTTTGACATATCATTCACTCGAATCGGACCATCACACAAAAAGTTATCACCGTTTGAAAATAGCATCAGACAGGTAAAAATCTAGGGACTTAGTGGATTTGGGGGCAACCTCAGATCTGGAAAAGTCAACGCGGAGGCGGGCTGACGGGCTTCGGGCGCGAGGAGGCCGAACCGGGCCGGATCGGCTGCGGAGTGGGGCGGATCGGGACCCGCGGGGCGGCTCGGCTCGTTAGGGCGCAGGCGGTCGAGGCGATCGGGCGGGATCTCGCCTGGATCCCCGATCCCCTTGGCGCGGCGGCGGCTGCTGCCTTCGAAGGCTCGGGCGCCGAATGGGCCGGCCTGCGCCGCTGGAGGCCCACGGGGGCGAGCGGGCGACGGGCTGAGGACGGCGGCCCAGCCGGGAGGAGGTGGAGACGGGTCGGGCGGCGCTGGATCTGGCCCAGGCAGCTGAGGCGATTGGATCTGGATCGGGGGTCGCGTCCCGATCGATCCTAGCGGCGGCGATCTCCCGAGCGGCGCGGGGTGGCGCCTCGCTCGACCGGCAACGGATAAAGGGCGGCCTGGGGCCCGGCGGGAGGAGGCGCCGGCGGCGGCGCCTGCCAGACCGGCGGTCGGGGAGGCGAGGGGAAGGCGAGGGAGGTCCGGCCGGTGGGGGGGAGAACTCCGGCGAGCTCCTGAGGCCGGCGGCGAGCTGCTCCGGCGAGCTCCGGCGAGCTCCGGCCGGAGTGGAGGGAGGAGGCTGGAGGTAGGGGATGATGGGGGCTAGGGTTTCCTTATTTTGGGGCAAAAAATTGGGGAAGGTGGACAAATATATAGGCACAAGGAGCTAGGGTTGTCCAAATGAGGTATGGTTTCCGGCCACGCGATCTGAATTGGATGGCCTAGATGAAGGGAGGGGTTTGGGCTGGTTTGGTGGGCTGTTGGAGGGGTGTCTTGGGCCTCAAAGAGGGGGTACTTTGAGCCCACGAGAATAACCGTTGGGGGAGCAAACGAACTCCAAACGCGACGAGATTTGACTGGCGGGTTACACATACCAAAACAACAACACACGACAAGTCTCGTGCCAACCCGGTAACGTCACACGGCTAAACACCAAAGTAGGCCTCGGGGACGCCACGGACACGTGAGGGAGCTCCGGAACGCGAAACGGACAACGGGAAGGAACGCATGGGACCGGATGCAAATGACAACACAAATGCAATGCGATGCACATGACTACATGATATGGATGAATGCCACACACGCAACACGACAAAAGACAAAAACCCGAAAAGACGAAGAACCCGGAATGGAATTGATGAAGCCAGATATATTATATATTGCCCAAAAGGGAAAGTATTACATCCGGGGCATTACATGCTTCCTTCTGGCCTGGCGCGGTTACGGACATATTTCTTTAGGACTCCCATGAACCTCTCAAAGGGGAACATATTGTGTAGAAATACGGGCCCCAGAATGACAATCTCGTCGACTAGATGGACTAGGACTTGTGTCATGATATTGAAGAAGGATGGTGGGAACACAAGCTCGAAACTGACAAGACATTGCGCCACATCACTCCTTAGCCTTGGTACGATTTGTGGATCGATCACCTTCTGAGAGATTGCATTGAGGAATGCACATAGCTTCACAATGGCTAATCGGACGTTTTCCGGTAGAAGCCCCCTCAATGCAACCGGAAGCAGTTGCGTCATAATCACATGGCAGTCATGAGACTTTAGGTTCTGGAACTTTTTCTCTGCCATATTTATTATTCACTTTATATTCGACGAGAAGCCAGTCGGGACCTTCATACTGAGCAGGCATTCAAAGAAGATTTCTTTCTCTTCTTTCGTAAGAGCATAGCTGGCAGGACCTTCATACTGCTTTGGAGGGATGCCGTCTTTTTCGTGCAAACGTTGCAGGTCCTCCCGTGCCTCAGCTGTATCTTTTGTCTTTCCATACACGCCTAAGAAGCCTAGCAGGTTCACGCAAAGGTTCTTCGTCACGTGCATCACGTCGATTGAAGAGCGGACCTCTAGGTCTTTCCAGTAGGGTAGGTCCCAAAATATAGATTTCTTCTTCCACATGGGTGCGTGTCCCTCAGCGTCATTCGGAACAGCTAGTGCGCCGGGGCCCTTTCCAAAGATTACGTTTAAAGCATTGACCATAGCAAGTACTTGATCACCGGTACGCATGGCGGGCTTCTTCCGGTGATCTGCCTTGCCTTTGAAATGCTTGCCTTTCTTTCGACATTGATGGTTGGTCGGAAGAAATCGACGATGGCCCAGGTACACATTCTTCCTGCACTTGTCCAGGTATATACTTTCAGTGTCATCTAAACAGTGCGTGCATGCGTGGTATCCTTTGTTTGTCTGTCCTGAAAGGTTACTGAGAGCGGGCCAATCGTTGATGGTCACGAACAGCAACGCATTTAGGTCAAATTCCTCCTGTGTGTGCTCATCCCACGCACGTACACCGTTTCCATTCCACAGCTGTAAAAGTTCTTCAACTAATGGCCTTAGGTACACATCAATGTCATTGCCGGGTTGCTTAGGGCCTTGGATGAGAACTGGCATCATAATGAACTTCCGCTTCATGCACATCCAAGGAGGAAGGTTATACATACATAGAGTCACGGGACAGGTGCTGTGATTGCTGCTCTGCTCCCCGAAAGGATTAATGCCATCCGTGCTTAAAGCAAACCATACGTTCCTTGGGTCCTTTGCAAACTCCTCCCAGTACTTTCTCTCGATTTTTCTCCACTGCGACCCGTCAGCGGGTGCTCTCAACTTCCCGTCTTTCTTACGGTCCTCACTGTGCCATCGCATCAACTTGGCATGCTCTCTGTTTCTAAACAAACGTTTCAACCGTGGTATTATAGGAGCATACCACATCACCTTCGTAGGAACCCTCTTCCTGGCGGGCTCGCCATCAACATCACCAGGGTCATCTCGTCTGATCTTATACCGCAATGCACCGCATACCGGGCATGCGTTCAGATCCTTGTATGCATCGCGGTAGAGGATGCAGTCATTAGGGCATGCATGTATCTTCTGCACCTCCAATCCTATAGGGCATACGACCTTCTTTGCTGCGTATGTACTGTCGGGCAATTCGTTATCCTTCGGAAGCTTCTTCTTCAATATTTTCAGTAGCTTCTCAAATCCTTTGTCAGCCATAGCATTCTCTGCCTTCCACTGCAGCAATTCCAGTACGGTACCGAGCTTTGTGTTGCCATCTTCGCAATTGGGGTACAACCCTTTTTTGTGATCCTCTAACATGCGATCGAACTTCAGCTTCTCCTTTTGACTTTCGCATTGTGTCCTTGCATCGACAATGACCCGGCGGAGATCATCATTTGGTTCCTCTTGATCTTCAGCAGCTTCACCCGTTGCAGCATCATTGGGCACATCGTCTGGTTCCTCTTGATCTTCACCAGCTCCCCCCATTGCAGCATCACCGTATTCAGGGGGCACATAGTTGTCATCGTACTCTTCTTCTTCGCCGTCTTCCATCATAACCCCTATTTCTCCGTGCCTCGTCCAAACATTATAGTGTGGCATGAAACCCTTGTAAAGCAGGTGG
>LR738709.1:630681434-630693928 GCA_902687465.1 Secale cereale | reverse complement strand
TTCATCTGCGTGCATTATATATAATTAAGTGTGTCAAAAACCATTACAGAACATCATAAATAGATAATTAAGTGACCAAATGGATAAAAGTTCATCATCACATTAAAACCAAAGTACATACATATATAGTTCTCATCTAACAACATATAGCTCTCCATACACATCGAAACTATGTAAAACATTTCAATGCGAAAACAAATGCGATCATAATCGCAACCAAGGTAACAATTGATCCAACGGCATAATGATACCAAGCCTCGGTATGAATGGCATATTTTCTAATCTTTTTAATCTTCAACCGCATTGCATCCATCTTGATCTTGTGATCATCGACGACATCCGCAACATGCAACTCCAATATCATCTTCTCGTCCACAATTTTTTTTATTTTTTCCTTCAAGAATTTGTTTTCTTCTTCAACTAAATTTAACCTCTCAACAATAGGGTCCATCTTGATCTTGTGATCATCAATGACTTCCGCAACATGCAACTCCAATTCCATCTTCTCCTCCTCCATTTTTTCCAATTTTTTCTTTAAGGAAATGTTTTCCTCTTCAACTAAATTTAACCTCTCCACAAGAGGGTCGGTTGGAATTTCCGGTTCAACTACCTCCTAGACATAATAAAACATCTATGCATGTCAGGTTGGTCGGCATAACTATCATAAACACTAAAACAAATAGTTATAAATTAAAGATAATATACCACATCCGAATCGTAGACAGGACGAGGGCCCACGTGGGCGGACATCAAAACCATCGCACTATATAATAACAAGCAATAATAAACGTAAGAAAATTAGACAAATATCTATCTAAAGCAATAATAACAAGCAATAATAACAAGCAATAATAAAAGTAAGAAAAGCATGGACATAACAAGAGGCTCACCATGGTGGTGCCGGTGACGAGATCGGTGGGGGCGATCGACGGCGGTGAAGACGGGGACGGGACGTGACGGACCGCTAAACCTAGACAAATCTCGGAGAAAATAGAGCTTCGAGAGGAGAAAAGCTTAACTAGTGTGGCTCGGGCATTCCACCGAACACGTTGTGTGCATAGGAGGTGAGCTAGAGCACCACTAACCCCTCTCCCCCTCGGCCAGAAAAAAAACAGAGCAGTGAGCTCTGCTCTTGAGTGAGGGGTTATATATAGGCACCTCATTGGTCCCGGTTGGTGCTACGAACCGGGGCTAAAGGGGTGCCTTTGGTCCCGGTTCATATCACCAACCGGGACCAATGGTGGTGGGCCAGGAGCAAGAGCCATTGGTCCCGGTTTGTCGCTCCAACCGGGACCAAAAGGTTCAGACGAACCGGGACCAATGGCCCACGTGGCCCGGCCGGCCCCCTGGGCTCACGAACCGGGTCCAGTGCCCCCATTGGATCCGGTTCTAGATTGAACCGGGGCTAATGGTCTGGACAGGCCTGGACCAATGCCCTGTTTTCTACTAGTGTCATGACATGGCACATATATGCCGTGGTAAAAAAAAATGTCCTGTTTGAGAAGAGGCGCACACATTAGTAGCCAACGAAGTCCTTTTTGAAACAAAAAGCTGTCATGTTAATATCGCAAACGGTTGTATTATATTAACCGCGTCGAAATTTAACCATGCTCGGTGGCGTGCGTCCAGCTGTTTGATTAGACAGGACGTGTGCGAGCAGTCCGCTGCGCAGGCTCGATGGGCACGTGCATCCTGTCCACCTCGCAGTCACAGGCTCGACGGGACACGTGCGAGCAGCAAGGCCGCCCATCCTCACCGGGAAGCGAGCTCTTTGACCTTCATGCACCAGCCGCCGCCCGCCTCACTCACAACTTCTCCATTAATGGGTTAATTAAAGCACCTAGACGGAGGGTGTTTGCTTGTAATCCCATGAAAACATTTGCTTTGTTCGTGTTTTCAACTCGTATTCCGCCCTAATTTAAATTGTCACATAGGGCAACGGATAATACGATCACAAATAAAATGGCAACGGATAATACAATGACAAATTTACAATGGCGTAGATAATAATTGTCTTACATATTCAGGATAATTTAAAATGCCACATGCGGCAAAGCCCGGAAGACACGAGGGCAAGAGAAGAAGGAAATTGCAGACAACGATCTGGGTCGCTACTGTCTCTACTCGTCGATGGATCGCCGGGCGATGACGTCCTCCAGCTCCTTCTTCAATTCCTCACGACTTTGCTTGAAAGCAGCCACGGATTCCTCCACCTCCTGCTCGCGCTAGATCCGGAGCTTCCTCAAGTCATCCATCAGTTCCTCGATGACCGCTGTCAGCGTCATCCCCGAGGCACTGCTCTGCTCATGCAGCATCTTCCACCCGGCGGCCTCCTCCTTCTTCTCGGCGAGCGCCTTGAGGAGCTTCGCATTATCACCCATGAGTTGCTCGACGAGGCCGGTCGCCTTGTCAACCGAGGCATCGCTGATCTTGAGCAACTTCATCAAGCCGTCGACGAACTCTTGCTGCGTAGTGACGCCAACGAGAATGTCGTCGTCGCCGGCGAAGGACTTAAGGAACGCTGGCTCATAATGATGGCCGACGCCGCGAATGCGCTTGTGAGAGCCCTCACGTGCCCGTGAGAGCTCGTTCGAGGGCTCCGCGGCGCGCCGGGACATCTGTGTTGCGGCTGCGGCTTCACGACGAGACCTCTCTAGTGCTTCCGCGGCCTTGGTCTTTGCTGCATGGTTATGTGTCCATCCTAAACTCCTCCTACCGGTCATGGCAGAATGACTTGACAGGAAAGACCAGTTTTGTGGGCGATGAGAGAACTGTGAAGTACTTTTTGAATGGGTAGTTTTGATAGCCCGGTGCTAAGTGTGAACACATATTAGTTTGATAGGTGTGAACAGATTTGCAATTACTTATTGCGTTGTAATCTGCAATGTGACGAGAAACAAGGTCAAAATTTATTGATGGCAGAAGGTTGACCACGTGGTTGCTCGCCGTTGAGTCGGCTGTTTGCCACGTATCACACACATCTTATTAATTGAACCATTTCTGTTGTGTTCGCTAATCAAAAACAGTTCGTCTGAGTGAACCGTATGCCCTATATCGCACATACTTTGATCTGGCTAACCGTTTATTTTGCACTCCTAATAGCAAACAATTCATTGGAGCGAACTATATGCCGTATATCACAAACACATTGATCTGGCTGCCCGTTTCTGTTGTTCTGCCTCATCGCAAACAGTTCGAACGGGTCAACTGTGTGCCTTGGATCGCACACGCAACTACAATATGAACCGTGTTTGATGTATCATTCATCACAAATGTTTTGCACCTTTTTTGACAGTTTTTTACATCCCCGTTTGTGATTAATGCATCGCACACAGTTTCGTCAAAGGGTCTCTAATCGCAGTGTCGTGTTAGCAGCATCCTGCAGTAGTGGATGCCATCAGCTAGGTAGTACCCCTTGTTGTAGTGTCGTCCATTGATCTTGAAGTTCACTAGAGGAGCATGACCTTCAACAAGCTTGGCAAAGACAAGGGAGCACTGTAACACGGTGATGTCATTGTGAGTTCCTCGCATACCAAGGAGTGCCAAATCTAGTGGTCCTGTGTGACCACTGCCTCAAGTACCACACTTCAACCGCCTTTGGCGCCTTTGTACATCCCCTGCCAACCAAATGGATAGTTCTTCCATTTCCAATGCATGCAGTCGATGCTTCCAAGTATCTCAGGAAACCCTCTTACTGCATTCTATGCTAGGATCCGAGCAGTGTCTTCAACATTGGGTGATCGCAAGTATTTCGGTCCAAACACTGCCACCACTGCCCTGTAGAACTTGTAGAAACACTCAATGGTCGTGGACTCGGCCATGCGCCCGTAGTCGTCGAGTGAATCACCGGGGTCTCCGTATGCAAGCATCCTCATAGCTGTCGTGCACTTCTGGACTGATGTGAATCCAAGTTTGCCAGTGCAATCCTTCTTGCACTTGAAGTAGCTGTCGAACACCCGGATGGAATCACAATCCAGAGGAAAAGCTTTCGGATCATCCAATAACGGCGCTGAAATACTTTGTCGCCGTGCAATGGAGAGTTTGCGAAGTAGTCGGAGTAGAGCATGCAATAGCCTTCCAGACGATGCCGGTTCTTTGTTTTCAGCCGCTCCGGCGCCGAGCCTCCTCGCCGCGGCTTTTCATTGCTCGCGAGCAGGCCAACGGAGGCGGCGAGGACCATGAGATGCTCCTCGTCCTGGACGTCGGGATTGGCTTTCTCTTCCATCAGCTGACTAGACAAATCACCGAATACCTGGCGGGCGCGGTGGGCATAGAGCCGCCAGTATGCCGCCGTGCGTGACCGGAGCGCCGGAAAACTCGTCCGGAAGGTGGTGGAGAGGTTGCCGCGGCGAAACTTCCTCTCTTTTCCGGCGGGGAATGGCCTATCTAGCGGTGTTGGGCGGTGGCCGGCGTCGGGATCGTTGAAGTGGTGGCCAAGCACGCGGGAGTGGGGGGCAAATCTGGTCGATTGCCTTGACTTTTCGCCTGACAGTGGGGCTCAGGCGTGTTTTCCCCTTACGCTGGAGCCCCGAGCACCCCCAGTGCGTTGGGTTTGGCCTGGGATCACCGGGCCCAAAAACGGGCCGAACCGGCGGATTACATTGTCTTGGGGGCGCGGCTTGGTTTTTTTCGGCGCCGGCGCAGAAAAAGTCGCCCTGGGGGCCGGGCCGGAGATGCTCTTACCCCATATCTATATGTATGTCATATTTATACCTACTAGTAAAGCGCACGTTCAACGCACGTGTAATCTTAATCCTGCTTGAGGACATACCTGTTTTTTTCGAAAGTAGTATAAAAAAAATTGTTTGTGTAAACACGATCGGTGGCAGGTTCATCTCTTCCTACAAATGGGTTAAAATTATACTAATCCAATGGAAATTGTAACAATGTACATAAGGAAGGGAATCAGGGAGAGAAATGAATGATTAGCAGTAAATGTGTTTAGCGTTAAACATGTTTAGTTGCTCACCATTAGGATAATAAGGGCTGTTGAATTAATGCTAATGGATGATCGAGATCTGTTGGATCTGCCCCACTGGGTCTTTTTATATTGGTATAGATATATACTAAAAAAGCAAGTTGCTAAAAACTACTAATAAAGCAAGATACACTTCTTCGATTTTTTTCATCTGTTCATCATCGAAAAGAATTTTTTTCTATCCATTGTGGTACTAAATTTTGGCCAGATTTTCATACGCTGTGGACCTGTGGCCCAGCGAAGCCATCCCACTTTTTCCCCTACCCACGTAGCTGGGAAAAATCTATTTGTCGGACGCTGCGGCAAATGTCGGAGCTTCGCACAGGGTGCCCAAGAGTGGGTCAGCCCGATTTCGTTTTTTCTGTGTTCTGTTTTCGTTTTCCTTTTTCATTTTCCTTTTTCTGTTTCTGTCCTGTTTATTCTTAATTTTCTTCCCTTCCAAGTTTATTTTTCTTTCCCTTTCTTTCTTAAATTCAAATTTTTTGAGAAAGCATTTATAATTTCAATTTTTCATAAATGTTCAGAATTCATTTCTGTTTTGAAAATGTTTGGCCCTTTTTTGTTCTTGTACCAAAATGTGTTCAAAATTCAAATAATATTCCCATTCTTTTAAAAAAATGTTTGTTTTTTCCAAAACTGTTTGAGAGTTCTAAATAAAATTGCAATTTAAAAAGTGTTCCGAATTAGAAATTATTCTTGTTGTAATGAAATGTTCAAAAAATGTTCCCATTTTAAACAATTGTTCACAAATGCAAACAAATTGTGGTTTTATAAAAGGTTCATGCTTTCATTTTTTTGTGAATTTCAAAAACCAAATCGGTTTCAAAATGCTCACAAATTTCAAAAAATAGAAATATTTTTTTAGAAAACTCTTCATATTTTTGAAAAATGTTTGGGATTTCTAAAAATGGTCACATTTCCAAGAATATTAGGGAAATCATAATTATTAATGTTTTTTTAAGTTATAGAAAACATAAAATATTTCAAATCTAATGTTGTAGCATGCTCTTAAACATTCGTGCTGGTCTTTGGTTAGCAAGACTCGTTTGTTCGAGTGCCTAACAACACGTGGGCGAGTTTTTGAGGTCTTGAGTTTGATTCTTCACCTCATCATTTTTTGGAGTTTTTTACATGCGCCTTACAAACACATGTCCTTTCGATGCGTGCGAGTGGGCTGGCTCAGACCAGGGCCGGCCCTGAGGGGGGGCAGGGGGGGCGGCCGCCCCGGGCCCCGGAAATCCAGGGGCCCCTCCCAGGTTTTCTGTATGCAGGTAGCCCATAGGCCCTTAGCTTCTCTTTAGAAAAAAGCAGCCCAACTGAAGGCATAGAGAAAGGAAGCGACGTATAGTTAGCAGCCTAATTTTAGTCCAGTAATAAGGCAAGTACTTTGACGTAATCATCTCTTTCCGTTGGTGACAATCCCTAATTTCCTATTGTCTTGTACGGTCGCTACCGAACTCCCCGGCACATAGTTCTCTATGCGACGGATGCAACCACTCAGGCCCTGGCAATGGACATCGCCCAGCGCCTCCGGTCTCCAATCTCCAGCCGCTGGGTGCGGCGGCGCGCGGCGCACACCTACATCGACTCACAGATCCCGCGGAAAGTCTGCAACGTATCATCGGCGAGTGTCCGATCATTAACGGCGATCCGATCAATCCCAGGTATATCACTGTTAGGCCACTGGATGAGTAAAAAGATGTGATATGTGTGAGAAATTGGGTCATGGGCGGAATTCGTCCCCCGCGTCGCTCCTCCAGGGGCGACACGGGCAGAAGCCCCCCAAATCCCGCCGCCGGCCTCCCTTCCTCCCTACCCTCTCCCCTCGCCACCGTCGAATGACATGGTCGGGCGAAGCCCGTCGCCTGGATGGCGGTGGCGGGGCCTTCCCATCTCGCGGCGGCGCGGGGGAGGCCGATCTGATACGGCGGCCACGGTCAGGGCCGGTCCTGAGATTTTGGGGGCCCGGGGCGAAACTAAGACGGTGGGCCCCTTTTATAAACATCATAGTAATAATATATTTTGTGGGGGATCATAGCACTACTATCTAATATACGTTTAGATGAAATGTAATCAACAAACGCTTAAATGCATTCAAAATCAATTTATAAATCAAATAATTTTTAAGTATTTACCTTTAACAATCCGTCTAACATTCGTCGATGCAAAGTTATTTACGATGGGGTCGTTGCTAATCCCGTCTAACAATTTGTTCTCAATGATCTTCGTCCACAGCAACTACAATCGACTCCCCATGTAGTATTAATCTAAAAAAAATCAACAACACATGCCAGTGATTTTATCAAGTGAACCTCATGTTTCCCTTTTCTTCTCTCGCTACCACGTCCATAATTTCTAGACAACATGATAACATGGGCGCTGAAAATAAAAATAAAATCATCAAAAGTTGAATAGTTCAAGTTATGCATGTTTATGTGAATGTAAATTATTCAATTAGTAACAATTTTAATTGTTGCTTTTTGCTAATTATTGGAGGTAAATTATATGGATGAAATAGGGAACAGTATGATTGTTAAGCACCCAATTTCTCACACATATCACATCTTTTTACTCATCCAGTGGCCTAACAGTGATATACCTGGGATTGATCAGATCGCCGTTAATGATCGGACACTCGCCGATGATACGTTGCAGACTTTCCGCGGGATCTGTGAGTCGATGTAGGTGTGCGCCGCGCGCCGCCGCACCCAGCGGCTGGAGATTGGAGACCGGAGGCGCTGGGCGATGTCCATTGCCAGGGCCTGAGTGGTTGCATCCGTCGCATAGAGAACTATGTGCCGGGGAGTTCGGTAGCGACCGTACAAGACAATAGGAAATTAGGGATTGTCACCAACGGAAAGAGATGATTACGTCAAAGTACTTGCCTTATTACTGGACTAAACTTAGGCTGCTAACTATACGTCGCTTCCTTTCTCTGTGCCTTCAGTTGGGCTGCTTTTTTCTAAAGAGAAGCTAAGGGCCTATGGGCTACCTGCATACAGAAAACCTGGGAGGGCCCCCTGGATTTCCGGGGCCCGGGGCGGCCGCCCCCCCTGCCCCCCCTCAGGGCCGGCCCTGGCCACGGTGGTGGTCCTCGGCGCGTCTTGCGCGAGGGCTCGACAGGGCGCGGATCCGGGGCCGCCCTGCCCGGATCTGCGTGTGGTGGGCGCGGTGGGGGCTCCGGAGGTGGCCTGCTCGGCCGGCCCGGCGTCCTTTCTGTCGAGGTTGGTGTGTGCTCCGTCCGGCGCGGTGCTGGTTTGAGCTGCTGGTCTCCCGTAGCAGTGGCCTCTACGTGGTGTAGGGGGTCTTGCCGGTGATGTGTCTGCTGCGCTACTCCCTCCCAGATCTGGTATGGCTTCGTGTGCCTTGGGCAGGTTGCATTCGCTTGGACCCGGCCTGAGGTGGTATGAGTCTGCCCATGGGATGCGTCGGGGCAGCCATGGTCACTTGTGGTGGTGCAGATCAGCCCACACCTCACTCAACCGGTCTTCGGGAGTGTGTCAGTTCAACTTGGGCGAAAGCCTTGCTACAATTGGAGCCGGCGGCGGCGACGCCTGTGGGCGCCGCTAACCTCCTTGGAGGCGTCGTTGTTTTTGTTGACTGCACCCTCCTCGTCGAGACCCCGGGGGAAACCCCAGTCCAGGTCCTCCTGCACGGATGATGGCGGCGCCACCAGCGTCGCAACCCTTCTTGAAGGCATCATCTTTGGGGTCAACATGGTTATTGTGTGGGTGTTGCTTGCTGCCGGAATGTTTGGTGGTCGTGGTGCGGCCGGTTGGGGTCGACGGTGGTTTGTGTTGCTGATGTCATGCTTCCTATGTGTTCGTCTTCGGTGGTGTTCCCTGGTGTCGGCTATGTTGCTCTGCATGTTCAAGTACCTCCCCTGATGGCCATTGTGTTGCGGTGAGCTTAGTGCTCTTGGTGTTGTTCTGGTTCATCTTTGCTCTTCGACCACGCAAGATGCCTCCCCAACTTGCTAATCGTTTCAAATTCTCATGGCGGAGCTCCCAGTCAAGGTTCGTGTTGTCACTCGTTGGTTGTGGTTGCTCCTCAGTTGTGTCGTGAGGTTTGGTATGCACGCGGGTATGGTGCGCTAGGTTGCTTGCTTAGTCTTGGTATTGTGATCCTTCCACGACACCCCACTTCTACTTGTGCCTCGTATGGTGTTCGTCCTTCAACTTGATAGCTAGGTCGGACCTTGTCCTGGGTGTCCTTTTTTCTCATCATTTGTAATCTGCTTATTTGTATGGTTTTCGGCCCGGTTTTCCTCATAAACGGGGTCAACTTGTTTAGGTTTTCGATCTAGTTTTCCTTATAAACTGAATCAGCCAAAGCTTAAGGGGTGACTCTTGGCTTTGGCAGCTTTTTGAGCAATATATTCAGGTGGGGATTCCATCCCCCCCGGTGACCGTTCAAAAAAAAACAATCATACTGTTCCCTATTTCATCCATATAATTTACCTCCAATAATTAGCAAAAAGCAACAATTAAAATTGTTACTAATTGAATAATTTACATTCACATAAACATGCATAACTTGAACTATTCAACTTTTGATGATTTTATTTTTATTTTCAGCGCCCATGTTATCGTGTTGTCTAGAAATTATGGACGTGGTAGCGAGAGAAGAAAAGGGAAACATGAGGTTCACTTGATAAAATCACTGGCATGTGTTGTTGATTTTTTTTAGATTAATACTACATGGGGAGTCGATTGTAGTTGCTGTGGACGAAGATCATTGAGAACAAATTGTTAGACGGGATTAGCAACGACCCCATCGTAAATAACTTTGCATCGACGAATGTTAGACGGATTGTTAAAGGTAAATACTTAAAAATTATTTGATTTATAAATTGATTTTGAATGCATTTAAGCGTTTGTTGATTACATTTCATCTAAACGTATATTAGATAGTAGTGCTATGATCCCCCACAAAATATATTATTACTATGATGTTTATAAAAGGGGCCCACCGTCTTAGTTTCGCCCCGGGCCCCCAAAATCTCAGGACCGGCCCTGGCTCAGACGCGAATTGTTGTGTGTCCCATGCGCTATTTGACCATAAAAGAGAATATGCTGGTCGGCTATAATTGATATAAAATGTGGACATGTGTCAATAAAAAAGAATATGCTGGTTTGATGCTTACTAAAAAAAACATGGGTACGTAAATAATCAAAGAGAATAAATCTTGATAAAGAAAGGACTACCTGATTATGTGTTGATTATGATAATGAAATATTATTTATGCGTTGTAATTAGTAATCCATCCGGTTACGCCATCATAGAATAGAGTGATCGAAGCAATCATGCCCCGAATGAAGGTCGCCGTGCAACCACTAAATGTGAAGGCGGCTATAACCCCGACACAGAGGTGGACCCAGAGGAAGAAAAAAACACGAGTTGGATGGTCGCTGCCATGCCACCCCGACCACTATGAAGATCTCGCAGGCCAAACATGACCCCCGAGAAGACTATAGCCCCAAGCTCTATCGCCCACCGCCGCTGAGACCGTTTTTAGTGGACTCCTTCGTTGCTTCTGCAAAAAAAAAAAATCTTCGTTTGCTAATGGCAGGAGACTGAGCTCCTATTCGGTGCTTGAAGCGCCCGTTAGGGCTGCTGGCGCTCGCAAGAGACGCATGGCGGGCCGGCCCAGATAACTGCTGAAAAAGCTGCCGGCGCTCTCAAGACACGCATGGCAGGTCGGCCCAGATAACTGCTGAAAAAGCAAACGCAAAAAATGGAAGTGTCCAAAGAAAATGGAGAGTCAGGATTTGACCTCGGGACATCAAGGTCGACGGCGTGACGAGAGAACCATTGGGAAAAAGCAAACACGAAAAATGGAAGTGTCCAAACAAAATGATGGGTTAGGATTTGAACTCGGGACACCAAAGTCGACGGCGTGACGAGAGAACTATTGGGATGAGCTCCCTTTCCTATTTCCCAGCGGGAAACAACTCTATTTGTCTAATTTCAAATTGTTTTTAAAAACGTAAATTTCAACAAAACACAAGTTGCTATATTAGTAGGCATGGATAAAGGTATAGACTTGCAACTATTTCTAATTTTTGTTTTGTTTTTTCTGCTTATATTAAATAAATACATAACAAATTCCTCGTCAATACTCTAAAGATTGTAAAACAAACCTTTTTGTTTATTAAACTGGTTACTTATAGTCTAGTTGATACAATAACAAGCGTTATACTTACAACTCAATCATTTATAATTACTAGCAATGTGCCGTGTGTTGCAACGGATCCAAAGTAGAATAATATTTGTTCACAAACTTCAAAGAAAATAAACACTCTAGTTTTAATATACATACATCATTAAAAGTATATTATATTTCACTCAAAATATATTCATCGAGCTGTTTTGATGAGGCGAGGGAGAGACGAGGTTGGTTTCAAGATACTAAGGGGTTTTCTTAAAATTGAAGCATAGAAGTGGGTTGTTGTTGCAAAAATGTTAGAACTTACCTCACAGTCATTAGATGCATATCTAATGGCCAGAAATGACGGATGACAGACACACCATCATCACTAACTGTGTCTTCTATAGAAGTAGAGACATCAGAGCCAAAACAAATGATTAATCAGCAAATCACAACGGTCTCAACACTCACCCACTTACACCCGCTTTCACCTCTACAAGGCTGTCCAAAAAAATCAGTTAGAGGCACATGACTATGTTTGATGCTGGACGGCGACGTGTCTTGGCGGTAGAGAGACCTCTAGAACCAGACTAATGTGATGAACATTTTTTTCCGTCCATACGCAATGAAAAATAGTGGCCCTGCCTTTTTGTCAAAAAAAAAAAAAACATTGCCACACAACTAACCTTCACCACAACCGCTCCCTCGGCACAACAACGTTTTCACCGTAGCATGTCTACAATTGTTTCGACCAAAGCCAATAAGGAAGGCCATAGAAGGTTATCTCAGTCCCAATAAATTCCAAAGGTAAAGTGAGCTAAGCCAATGGATTAAGTGAGCAAAGTGGCCATGGGCAAAGCAGTAACGAAACACCTATGCCAAGATATTACAGTGGTTTCGTGGTAAGGATCAAGGCAGACTTAAGGACATGAGAAATCCTGTTGGACTCGACGATAGCGAACGACTCAGGGTCCCGCCCGTGCGCTTGATGGAACTGTCGTGGAGGCCATTCTATCTTTTCTTTTCTGTGCGGCCAAGTCGCTCTCGATTATGAGCATGCTGATAACGTTTTATAGAGAGAAAGCAAAGTAGACAAACCAAGAGTCCAAATGTTTCTCTCGTTTCATTGTAATATGGGAAACTCACTTATATATATATGATGAATGGATGGTAAGACACATTTTTCCCAACAGACACCTTCTGAAAGGCATCCCCATAAAATTAATCATATGTTTTAGGCCAGTGATAGGCGCCGGCGCGCCGGCCCAGTTTTGGGCCTGTCACAGCGCACCCGTCCGATTTACCCATTAACAACCGTCAGATCTGACGCCCCTTCCACCACTCTCAGAAAATTTTGACGCCCCC
>LR738709.1:630617854-630681217 GCA_902687465.1 Secale cereale | reverse complement strand
CCCCTACAGTCGTCTTCCTCCCCCGTTCCCCATGCTCCCGCACGCAGAGCATCACCCCTCCCCTCCCCCCGACTTGCCGCCGTCGGGGCCGTGTCCTACGAGCTACGACGGGGTCCCCAGCCGTGGCCGTCGGGATTGCATCATGGCCGCCAGTGTGCCCCTCAGCGCGCGGTCAACGACAGATTGCAGCCCGAAATCCTCCGGCTGGTTCCAGATTGCGGTTCTCTATGGTTGCAGCATGCCCCGACGTCACCGCCGCTGGCTTGCCGCGGCCGTTGGCTTGCATCTTGGTGTCCAACAAGAAAATTATGGAAACAAACAAGAATCCTCGAGTGGTCGATTGAAGCAAAATATTACTAGGTTCCAGCAAAAAAAAAGGTCTAGTTCCAGCAAAATAAAATTGGTAGGAAAAAAAGCTTCAGTGGTTGTAGCAAAAAAAATACTAGCTTCCAGCAAAAATATGAGCCGGTTCCAGCAAAAACAAATTTAGCAAGGAAGAGCTCCAAGATTGATTGTAGCAAAAAACAAGCTAATTCCAGCAAAATAATATGCCGGTTCCAGCAAAAACACCTCGGAGGCAACCGACAGCTAAACGGTTCAGCACCGGCGAACCCGCAGGCGTGCAGCTTCGCCCCGCTAGATGCAGCTTGGCCAGACGACGGTTGCAGCTCCGCCACTGATGGATGCATCTCCCATAGCAGTCGGTTGTAGCTTGCCCCGTCGGTGTGGCGTCGTCGGATGCAACTCAACCCACCATCGGTTGCAGCTCCGCCAACTAGGGGTTGTAGCTTCCCGTCGCCTCGGTTGCAACTTCACCAGGCCAGCTTCTGCTCGCATATCGGTGGTCGCCGTCGCCGGCACCGGTGGTGGTCTCACATTACTTCGGTGGTCAGCTGAAGAAGGAGATGGAGAGAGGATGCGAGAGAGAGAAATGATGTCGTGTGCTGGGAAAAAGGAGTGGCTGAGAGCACCTCGTGTGAAGGAGATAAGATGGAGGATGGAGCAAAGAGCGGTGCCTGGGCCCCATGCTACAGGAGCGAACAAAGACGCTGGATAATTTTTTCTAATCACACGACGCGTGCGAGACCGGCCGAGGTGTTAAACATTTCCCTATGTTTTATTGCTCAACATATCTTAGCACTCCACGAGCATTTTAGCCTATTCACCCACTCATACCCGCTTTCACAACAACATTTGCCACACAACTAAGAGCATCTCCAGCCGTTCGTCCCCCGGGCGGCCTGGGGGCGAACCGGCGCTAGCTCGGCCCCTGGGAGCGACCTAGCTCCCAGTCACGCCCCCAAGCGCCGGCCCCAGGATGCGAGAAATTTGAACTAGGTCGTTCCCGCTCACAAAAGACGCCACAAATCTAGCGATCGGAGGTAGTCTGGCGTTACAAAAACAGAGCGCCGCAAGTTCGCGTTCGCAACAAATTACTCGGCGGGGTCGGCTCCAGGCGTTGACGGAGTCGGCGTGCGCGGGCTCGGCGGTGTCGGAGCTGCTTTGGTGCTGGGCTGTGTCGGCGCGGCTTCGGTACTGCTGGGCGGCGACGTGGAGGCGTCCTCATTCGGGCTTGGCGTCGGTGTGGCCCTGGGCGAGTGAGTTGGTGTCGTCGGCGTCGTCGGTGTCGTCGGCGTCGTCTACAGCTGGTTCAGGATGAGGCCACGCTCTGCCATGTACCGCGCCCTGAGCTGCTCGTCGTTGCTCTGGAGCATGTGTGCACCGCCCATCAGAAAAGCCATGTCGATGTTCCTCTTCTTCGCGGCGACGTTCGTCCGGAGCAGGTCGAGCTTGATGGCGTTGTTCTTCATCAACGACGACCACCGCTCCGCGGTTTTCTCTTCACGCAGGACGGCCCGGGCCTGTGCATCTGCGAGGCAATGCTCGATGGACTCCTGCGCTTGCGCGGTAGCCGCGTCGGCTTGTTTCCCCTTCTTGGCCCCTTTATGGCCGTCCGGCCGCCCCTCTGACGCGCCCGGAGTCGTCGTGTCAGGCTTGTATGTCTCCTTGGCCTTGTCGAGGGTACGTCGGACTTCCGCCCACTTCTCGCACTTATCAATCCGCTTGTAAACGTGGAGGTACTTGAAGTCGGCGTCGAGGTTGTCACGCCGATACATGATGAACATGCGCAGCAACTGCGCGGAGTAACAAACAGTTGGCGGGCGTAGACGACGAAGAGAGGCGGGCGAACGACGTGCATACCTGATCCTCAACGTTGGCGCCGCTGTCCGGGCGAGCCGTGACCTCCTCGACGATACCATGCCATTTGTTGCACGCCTCCTGGATACGTCCCCAATGGTTCGCCATCGACTAGGAGCCGCGCTGCATGTAGACGCCTTTGAAGTAGGGGTCGACGAGCTTCCGCTCGTCGAACTCGGCCTTGATGCGGTCCCAGTATGTCCCGAAGCTCTGGTTCGTGCCGGTGGTCGGGTCGAGGCAGACGACTTTCCATGCTTCGGCGATGCATTCCTCCTCCTTGGACGTCCACTTGATGCGCGGGGTCCTTCGTCGGATCAAGCGCCGGCTCCTCCTCCTCGTCCTCCTCCTCCTCCTCATGGTCCTGCGCATCCTGCACGTCCTCGCCGTTGACGTAGCCGAGCTCGGCCTCCATGCCGCCGCTGAGATCCACCGCCTCGTCCTGGGTGGCAAACCCGGGAGACGCGGCGGCCGCGGTCGAACCTGTCGCGATGATGTCGTCCATGTCGGCTCCTGTGTCGTCGGTGTCGCCGAGGTGCGAGAAGGGCAGCGGTCCACGGCGGAGATGGGGCATCGGTGTGGACGCGTAGGCGGGCGGCGAATAGTTGTATGGAGGGTACTGCACGCCGACGAAGGCGGGCGAGGGTGTGCGCGTCGCCGGGTGGCCATGGGAAAGGTCACGTTTGGGTTGAACCCATCGTGCGCGTCGCCGTCGGCGTAGCCGGGTGACGACGATCCCCACGGAGAACCGACGCCTTGCTGTCCCCAGGGCGCGTACTGAGCGTGGCTGACGGGTGGATTCATCATCCCCACGTGGTCCGCCGATGAGGAGGCAGCCGCAACCGCGTGCGCCGCGTTGTCGCGGGCCTTCTTGGCGATGGCCCTATTCCGCCGGTCGGTGGTGACTGCGTCGCGTCGCTGAACTTCCACCCTCCACTCGGCGTTTGACATGCCCGGTGGCTTCGATGGCGGTGCCCTCGGCTTCCTCTGCTTCGGCTGGGTCACGGTGCCGGTCGTTGCCGCCGCGCGCGGCATGGCGTGCTTCCTCGACGGCATGGCGGCGACTGGAAGGCGAGCGGGAGGGGTTTGGCGGGAGGAAGGGAGGGAATGGCGTGAGGAAGGCGAGCCAGCGGGAGGGAAGCGGGGGAAAAGCGGCAAGAAACGACGGGAAAAGGCCCTCGGGTCGCCGACAAGACGGACCCACGCGCCTTTTTCGCTTGTGCCGGCTCCCCAAGCGTCCCCCGGGACGCCGGGTTCGGCCTGGGTCCGCCGGCACCAGTTTTGGCCCGATCCGGCGAAAAACGGGCTTCTGGGGGCGCGACTGGGCTGTTTTTTCGACGCCGGCGCGGTAAAAACGCCTGGGAAGGATCTGTTGGGGACGCGGGCGGAGATGCTCTAACCTTCGTCGCAATCGCTTCCTCGGCACAACAACTTTTTTCACTGCAGTAAGCCTACAACGGTTTCGACCGAAGCCAACAAGAAGGCCATAGAAGGTTATCTCAGTCCAAAATATTTGAAAGGTAAAGTGAGCTAAGCCAATAGATTAAGTGAGCAAAGTGGCCATGGGCAAAGCACTAACGAAACACCTATTCCAACATAGTATATTAGAATGGTTTTGTGGTAAGGATCAACGCAGACTTAAGGCCAGGAGAAATCCCGTTGGACTCGATGACCTCAAACGACTCGGGGTCCTGCCCCTGCGGCAGCTCCCAGTCGAAATGGTACATCATGTTTGCCAGCGTGAGCTCAGCCAGGCGAGTCGCGAAGGCAACGCCGGGGCATCCCCTCCTTCCGGCACCGAAAGGTATGAACCGGGTGTCCCTACCTCCATAGTCGATGTTCTCGCGCATGAACCTCTCCGGCCGAAACTCCTCGGCGTGCTCCCATGTCTCGCCGTCTCTCCCAATCGCCCATGCGTTGACGATGACCCGAGTCTTTGCCGGGATGTAGTAGCCGTGGAGCCAGGTGTCCTTGATCGATTCGTGCGGGACGAGGAGCGGCACTGTCGCGTGCAGCCGCAGTGCTTCTTTCATGGCCGCCTTTAGGAGGCTCATTTTCTCCACATCCTCCTCCATGACTCTTGCTCGTGTACCGACAACTCGTCTCACCTCTTGCTGCACCTTCTCCATTTCTCTTGGGTTCTTGACAAGCTCGGCCATGGTCCATTCTATCGTCTTAGAAGTCGTGTCTGTTCCTGCCAGGAACATGTCCTGCCATAATTAAGAGAGTCGTGTTAACACTTAACACTATGGTAGTAGTGCCCTCCTAGCAGGTAAAGGTAATTAAAGATGCTGTTTTTTAGTTTATTGTTTTGTTTTTTATGAGGGGTAATTAAACAAGCTGTTGATCGACTTAGGGCTTACCGAGATGATTGCCTTGACATCAGTCCGGTCCAGCTTGGACCCCTGATCACCATCCTTGACGACAGAGAGCAAGTCGTCCAGGAGGTCACCAGCCTCGCCGCCGTCGTCTCCTTTGCTTTTCTCGTGCTCCTGGACCGCCTTCTCGAGAATGTCGTCGAGCTTAGCCGCCGACCTCTTCACCCTGGCGTCGAGCCCCGTCGCCCAGTCTACCCAACGGAGTCGAGGAAACACGTCGCTCACGGCGATCGTACCGAGCAGATTGCTGATCTCTCCCATCATGTCCCGGAGCATCCCTGGTTCCACTCCTCCGAGCTTGTTCCCGAACGCCGCCCTCGAGATGACGGTGTTGGTTAAGCTGAGTATGAGCTCGGTCACGTTGACTCCTCGGCGCTCGCCGCCGTTCTCCTGGGCGCCACTCGCCGTGCGGATCCGTCCCACGAAGCGCGCCATCTCCTCCTGCCGGAGCGTGCGGAAGGAGTCCACACGCTTGGCGCTAAGCAGTTGCACGAAGGCGATGCAGCGGGCTTGACGCCACCGCTCGCCGTAGGGGCTGAAGGCGATGTCCCTGCAGCGGTAGAGCGTGCCGCAGGCCGTGTGCTGCTGCGGGCGGCTGCAGAAGACGTGGTCCTGGGTCCTGAGCACGGCCTCGGCGAGGGAGGCCGAGGAGACCACGAGGGTGGGCACCGAGCCGAGGCGGAGGAGGAAGAGCGGGCCGTAGCTCCGGGCCAGCGCCTGCAGCCTCCGGTGGAGGTGGCCAGTGCCGAGCTGGTGCAGGTTGCCGATGATGGGCAGCGCGGGAGGCGAAGGCGGTGCTGCACGAGCGGCGCCATTCTTGCCGCTAGTTCTGAAACCTCTAACGACGAAGGCCAGGCAAGAGACCACGAAGACGAGGCAGAGGACTAGGGTAGAGTCGAGCTGAGGAGAAGCCATGAGCGCTAGCTAGCAGAGCGTTCGTTCCACAAGACTGCAGGACGCTTTGCACACGGCGCCTTAACAGGGCATGCGTACGCATGCAGGTGTGCGAGTGCGACGTGTACGGACCGAGGGAATCGACGCGGGATAAGGCTCGCTGGAAGAGTGTGTGGCGTTTTGTTGGGCACCTGGCGCACGGAAGGAGAACGACGACAAACATGCGTGTCCCGCTCGGTACTGCGTTGCTGGACGGCGGGGAAGCGGCGGAAAGGAACCTGCCGCTTTTTATCCGCACACAGCGCATGCACCGCAACGTCGCCGTCCCGCATGCATGTTAGGAATAAACCGTGTGGGCGGATGTGCGTCGCGTGTGTGCGCGCGTTCATGTCCGTGGTCACCAGCGTATGTGCGTGTGTATCACGGTGGCGCGTGAGTCGGTGCTTGTGTTCGTGTCCACCGCGCATGTCTAATTTGGGTCGTGTCCGAGTCAAGCCGGTTTGTTGCCAGGCGTGTGATCGTGAGACGGATTCGTTCGTGTGGAGTGGAAGCGTAGGTGTTGCGTTTGTGTTAGCTAAAAAACTAGCTGATCTCGTGTTTGTTACGAGTCGTGTGGTGCGTTCAGGTTGTTAGCGTGTTTTGAGCACCGGTGGCGCACATTTGCGTATATAGGTCTATGTAGCTCGTGATTTGACTAACGGTTTGAGCTGGAGAAAAACGTTGTTTGGCAGCGAGGCGTTCGTCGCCGCAAAACATCTGTGTGTTTACTTCTTCTTCTATCTCTGTCCCAGAAAACCAGTTCGAGCTAACTAGGGTTAGACCCAACAATGCACCGGTGCTGTCCGGCCAAGATCCGTGAGCCGCGCAGTCGCAGGCGTGCGGCGGCGTGTTGGCGTCATCAGCTTAGCCAAAGCGCATGCGAATGAAGTCTATGTTAAACCTTGATTTGATAGGTCCTGTCAAAATGAAACCCTAGCCTTCTAATCCTTGAAATCGATACTCTGTACTTGTCGATCCCGGCTAATCTCAGCCTTGAACCCGTTCAAACCAGTTTGGCACGATAGGAAAGGAACGATCCCGGTCGGGATCACACTCTACTCTCACTTACTACACGGGTAAGTGACAGTAGGTTCTCATCCCCTCCAAACAGCTCATTTGCGACGAGCGATATGAGTTCAAGGTTTTTTTAGACATCACTCAATGCAGGCCCATGCTTACCGGAGGTAATAGCTAGGTCCGGTGTGTCTAGGTCTTAGTCGACTGAGACTTAATCAAATCTTAGTCAAGTGATCTAGTATATAAGAAAAAACAAGAAAAACTGAAAAAAAAATTGTACAAATCTCCATCCAAAATCAAAGGAATATAGCATCGACTGAGATATAACGAAGTCTATGTCAATTGGGACTTAGCAAAACTGTTTGTGAAAATCCAGTCATGTTGTTTTGTCAAGCTGGGCTACGACTGGGAACAGCGTGCAAAGATATACCCCATGCATGCTGAGTGAGCATCAAATTCTCAAAACAGAACAGTGCTGAGTGAGCATCAGTGGCATCGATTATGTACCAGTTATAAAATACTAATTTCACCGTGAGATTCCGTTATAACTAAAACTCTTAACTCATAACTGGTACTAATAATAATATAAATAGTTAATATATAGCCCATCTAGAAAAAAGTTAATATAAACCAGGCTATCAACTAGACCATTAACACTACCAAGTGAAGATATTATTTTTGACTCACAAGCTACAAGTAAAATTTACAATTTAAACTAAGGTAACCCATGCAAATATAGCTATCTTACATTGTTATTAATAAAAAACTATTTTAAGGGGTTAATACAAATATTTTTAATGCAATAATTTATCATCAAACATATTTATTATAAATAAATAAAGTGTTTTTTAATACACACGATTGAACTTTTGTACCCTTAGTGTGTGACCATAAAAGACTGATGGCATTAATTTGTAAATTTTCTTGTCCTCCTTGTTATTTCCAAAGGTTCTCTTTTTAAATGTGATTTCTTAGGAAAGTATCACCATTAAGTAACTTGAACTCAACGAATCACAATGAAACTTTCGGTTCTCTTCCTCTACATGTCCTCGTGCTGCAATTGTATTGTCTGATATTTTACTAAATTTTAATACTAAAAATATAATTATCAATATATTTCGTTGCTTAAAGGTTCTTACTATATAGAAGGTATCATTTTTGTTTCTATTTCATCCATTATACATCTCACTCTCGTTTACGCATGTCCGCAGTAATAAAGAAAGATCAACACCGCTATCTGATGATTCAAGCGCATGTTCTACTCTAGTTGTACCTGCCCGCTTGCCTATCTATTATGGAGTCGATTGACTTATGATTATCTCATTTATTACTACTATGCAAATGGTTTAATTTGTGTATTGGATTACACATACATGTGAGCTTTAGCTTGGAGCTCCAAGTTCGACATTTTGTTCCAATAATTTTTCATGTTAGATTTTTTCTTTGAAGCGACGTGTTTATCCTTGCACCTTTTCTTTATTGTACATGTTCTTTCTGTTGCCTATACATTGATTAAAGATGCATGCAATCATTAAATTTGGACAGAATGCAGGCCATTAGTTAGAGACAAACCTCTCAAGGCGTGTATGAGGTCTAAGCAAAATCTCGATACATGCATCCCTTAATAAGATTGAAAATTGTATTTTATTTTGGAAAAATATATATAATAAAAGACCCACTAGTATAAATAAAAACACAAATTCATGTCCATGAAGGATTGAAATCAAGTTCTAAGGTCATAAGTCCACTCTGCCTACCAAGTGAGCTAGCTCAGTTCTAAAATAATCTAACTACAACCTCTGATGTTATAATTTTGGGGAATTGTGTTTTTGGCCCGCCAACTACTCTCATGTAAAAATTTATTGACCCCACAGTGTCAAAATTATATAGATTTTGTCATGTATCATATTAAGAGAAGTTATGTGACAATGTTGCATCTGTTACACACACGTTCTAGCTTAGCCAGCATAAAATGTTAAAAAAAAATTAGAAGAATAAGACAAAAATAGAAAATTATAAAAACGTGAACATACCAAATAAGTTGTTAAAAAATATGGGGATTTTAGAAATAATAAAATGGAAAATAAAATCCTCTTGAATATTACAGAATTCCATGTGTTTTTTACAATATTTATGACTGTTAAGCTTTTAAAAATTCCTAATGGTTTTCACGACTTATTTTTCAGTCTTCTGTTTCAAGTAAGGAATCTTGTATTGGGTCCCATGTAAGCAAAATTATCTTCACATCATCATGAAATCATCCTTACATAGAGGAAATGATTAAATTTAGGCGGTTTTGCCAAATCCATGTTGCCTTCCTCCTCCCCACGTGCCTCCTTGACCATATATTGCGCCACATCCACCACATCTCTACCCAATTGGTGCTAAACGCAGCAACTGAAGTGCCGATTATAGACTCTAACGTCTGGCAGTGGACTAATTGCACATTTTTCTTATAACTTAGACTTACATTTATCTAGCAATATCACCCCTAAACTGCTAGAATTGTTACACATACACATTGACATATCTCATATTTATTTTAGTTTGTGTATATACAAATCAACTAAATCTTCATAAAATGTGTTATATTGTTTGTTATTAGTTTTATAATATTAGCCAAGCTTATTGGTGCTTATTTGGTTCCCAAATTTTTGTAACACAACAGTAAGAATGCATAAAATGAGTTCAAAATAAGAGTGTAAGCAAGAGTGGAAATTCAGGAGGAAAGTAAAGAATTTGGACCTTGCGTGTTACTTCTCTATCAACAATATGTTACGTCATTGCTGTAGTTTGTCAAAACTATCACAAAGCAACACTTTTTGCGAGAAGGAGTGTCTTACTAAGGCTCTAACAATAACTTATTTCTACTTAAAAGATGTGTCTTCTTTATTAGGTAAGTCATATACATGTGTAGTTTATGGTCTCAAGAAATTATCAACAGACATAATATGAGGTCTAATCGAAGAAACATATATGTGTTTGCTTATTCTATGCATTTTCATTCTATATATGGAGTCAAGATGAATTGCTAATTTTTAATTAAGTAACATGTTGTTTAAGGCATCTAAATGCCACTCGAAACATCAACAATGACCCCCTATGTATACATTGGGCCTCCTCTCTAGTTGTTCAGTACATATGGATGTGGCCAACATCACTTGGGTAGGAGGGATATTGTACACTCAACAAAATGGGAACATAAGAGCATCTACAACCGAAACCCCCATACCGGCCCCAACGCCCAGACGGGCCGCGGACGTATAGGGGGTCAGATTAGCTATCTATGGTTGTAGATGCTCTAAGAGCATCTCCAGCCGCACCCCCAACAGGTCCTCCCAAACGATTTTTCCCCGCCGATGCCCAAAAATCGGCCCAGCCGCGCTCCCAGGAACCCGTTTTTCGCCGGTTTGGGCCGAAACTGGCGCCGGCGGACCCAGGCCGAACCCGGCGCGCTGGGGGGGTGCCCGGGGGCGCCGGGGCGAGCGATTTTGGCGCGAAAGAGCTGCGGGCCCGCCGAGTCATTGTCGCGCGCCTCATCATCCCTCAGCACGCCTCGGTTTCCCGCGGGGAATCAATGGCAAAGGCTGCCGCCGGCCAGCCTTGCCATTGATTCCGACGGCGCGTCACGGGCGGCGCGGCGACGCCTCCCCTCCCACCACGCGTACACACGGCGCGGGGCTATATAAGAAGCATCCCTCTCGACTCTGGCCACACCAGCCCTAGCTCTGCCTCTCTCTCGGCCCGTCAGCATTCCTCCCCTTCCATCTCTTGATGGCCGAACGATTCCCTGGCGACGCGGCGGCTTCGGCCCCCGCTCGCTCCACGAGTGGGAGGCCTACCTCTTCTTCGAGGTCAATGTCCCGACACTGCCGGACATGCGCGCCGGGCCGACGGGGTGGAGGCTCAGCAACGGGGGATGTCCCCATCCTCCCGGTGCCCGACGTCGATTCGCGCCTCGCCATCTTTGCCGCCGAGGTCGACCGCGTGCGGGCGTCCCTGACAGAGGAGCAGCGCGCCTTGCCCGAGTACGACGCCGACAACCACGCGGCGTGGGCGGCGTTCTTCCAGCGCCAGCAGGTACAGCAGCTGGCGTCCACCAATGGGGCGCCAGTGGTGGGGGGGGGGCACCAAGAACAGCGAGGGACGTTGCCTATGGTGGGGCGCCCCCGGCCGCACCCTCCATGATGTACTGGAGTACCTCAAGGGCGGCAATGACCCGCCGCAGGCATACCCTGTCACGCCGGTCACCCCGCCCCGCCGCCGGAGCGCCGAGCAATGGATGCTTAGGAGGTTCGGTTCCTCCTCTCAATCTTCCTCGCATTCCTCCGGTTCGCCGGCGCTGCTCGGCGCCAAGGTTGAGCTCGCAGCGGAGACACCGCTCAGTCGGCGCACCCGCAGCGCCGGCATCGTCATAAACGAGGGCGGCAGGCGGACCCCCTCCTCGGCTCCTCCGCGCTACATCAAGCCAAAGACGGATCCAGGGCTCCGCATCGTGAGGACGGAGTCCGGGCTCGCCGGCGGCATCAAGGAGGAAGAGCTCGATGACGCGGCAGCCCTAAAGTGGGCGCGCGACGACTGGGCGCAGACGGAGCTGCTGCGCCAGCGCCTCCCCTACAAGCGGTTCGAAGCTTGGCACCGTGGCCAGGACGAGGTAGGCGTCATCTGTTGGGTTATACTGTAGGGTGCGTCGACTGCAAATTGAAAAATTTCTACGCACAGAACATCCATGAACATGCTAAGGGAGATGGATCACAGATCGTTACCACTAGGCGCGCAGTGCCGTGCATCGGAAGTAGAGTTGGGGCAGCACGTTCCCGGAGTCGTCTCCTCCTCGTCGATCTCCCACGTAGCCGATCGGATCCCGCGAACAGGTTCGCCAGAGCGACGCAAGTGCATCACCTCTAACGGTATCCACGCGTGCAGGAGGAACATCGTGCGGCGGACTGCTAGGTCCGATCACACAACCGGCGGCGAGTGGAGGTGGCTAGTTGCAACACATGCAAAGCCCTAATGATGGCGCCGAAGCGATCAACCAAATGAGTGTGCCACACCTACACTATATATAGGTATCCGTCGCGGGCTCAACACTTGGGCCTCTGATACGTCTCCAGCGTATCTATAATTTTTGATTGATCCATGCTATTATATATTCTGTTTTGGATGTTTAATGGGCTTTATTATACACTTTTATATTATTTTTGGGACTAACCTACTAACCCAAGGCCCAGTGCAAATTGCTGTTTTTTTTCCTATTTTAGTTTTTCGCAGAAAAGGAATATCAAACGGAGTCCAAACGGAATAAAACCTTCAGGAGAGTTATTTTTGGAACAATATCAACACAGAAGACTTGGAGTACGCGCGAGGAAACGAGAGAGGCGGCCACGAGGGCAAGGGGCGCGCCGAGGGGGTAGGCGCGCCCCCACCCTCGTGGGCCCCCTCTGGCTCCCCTGACGTGCCTCTTCAGCCTATATATACCCTCATACCCTGAAAACATTGAGGAGCACCACGAAACCCTAATTCCACCGCCGTAACCTTCTGTACCCATGAGATCCCATCTTGGGGCCTGTTCCGGAGCTCCGCCGGAGGGGGCATCGATCACGGAGGGCTTCTACATCAACACCATAGCTCCTCCAATGAGCTGTGAGTAGTTTACCACAGACCTTCGGGTCCATAGTTATTAGCTAGATGGCTTCTTCTCTCTCTTTGGATCTCAATACAAAGTTCTCCTCGATCTTCGAGCAGATCTATTAGATGTAATCTTCTTGCGGTGTGTTTGTCGAGATCCGATGGATTGTGGGTTTATGATCAAGATTATCTTTGAACAATATTGGAATCTTTTCTGAAATCTTTTATGTATGATTGATACGTCTCCAACGTATCTATAATTTTTGATTGTTCCATGCTATTATTTATGAAGTCTTGGATGTTTAGTGGGCTTTATTATTCACTTTTATATCATTTTTGGGACTAACCTACTAACCCAAAGGCCCAATCCAGATTGCTGTTTTTTTTGCCTGTTTCAGGGTTTTGTATAAAAAGAATATCAAACGGAGTGCAAACGGAATGAAACCTTCACGAGAGATATTTTTTGGAGAAATCACGCACAAGGAACTTGAGAACCACGTTAGGGGAGCATCGAGGCGCCCACGAGGGTGGGGGCGTGCCCCTGCCCAGGGCGCGCCCCTACCTCGTGGGCCCCTCGAGCGTCCCCCGGTGTCCTCCTTCCTCCTATATAAGTCTACGTACCCCGAAACCTTCAACAACAGAGAGAAAATCCTAATTCCACCGCCGTAACCTTCTGTTCCCGTGAGATCCCATCTTGGAGCCTGTTCCGGAGCTCCACCGGAGGGGGATCCATCACGGAGTTCTTCATGATCACCATCATCGCCCTCACCATGAGTTGTGAGTAGTTTACCACAGACCTTCTGGTCCATAGCTAGTATCTAGATGGCTTCTTCTCTCTCTCTGGATCTCAATACAAAGTTCTCCTCGGTCTTCGAGGAGATCTATTCGATGTAATCTCTTTTTGCGGTGTGTTTGTCGAGATCTGATGAATTGTGAGTTTATGATCAAGATTATCTATGAGAAATATTTGGTTCTTCTCTGAACTTTTTATGTGTGCTCATAATATCCTTGCAAGTCTCTTCGAATGATTGGTTTGGTTTGGCCTACTAGATCTATAGTTCTTGCAATGGGAGAAGTGCTTGGCTTTGGGTTCAATCTTGCGGTGTCCTTTCCCAGTGACAGTAGGGGCAACAAGGCACGTATTGTATTGTTGCCATCGAGGATAAAAAGATGGGGTTTATATCATATGGCTTGAGTTTATCCCTCTACATCATGTCATCTTGCTTAAGGCATTACTCTGTTCTTACAACTCAATACACTAGATGCATGCTGGATAGCGGTTGATGTATGGAGTAATAGTAGTAGATGCAGGGAGGAGTCGGTCTACTTGTCTCGGACGCGATGCCTATATACAATGATCATGCCTAGATAGTCTCATAATTAATCGCTTTTCTATCAATTGCTCGACAGTAATTTGTTTACCCGCCGTAGAATATCACTATCATGAGAGAAGCCACTAGAGAACACTATAGCCCTCGGGTCTATTATCAACATATCAATCTACATCTACTTTACTTTTATTGCTTTCGTAAGTGACCATAAAGGGATTGACAACCCCTTATCGCGTTGGCTGCAAAGTACTTATTTGTTTGTGCAGGTGCAAGGGACTTGCGCGTGGTCTCCTACTGGATTGATACCTTGGTTCTCAGAAACTAAGGGAAATACTTATGCTACTGTGCTGCATCTCCCTTTCCTCTTCCAGGGAATACAAAGCAAGCTCGAGAAGTAGCAAGAAGAATTTTTGGCGCCGTTGCCGGGGAGGCTACGCAAAAGTCATATACCAAGTACCTATCACAAACCCTTATCCTTCGCATTACATTTATTTTCCTCTCGTTTTCCTCTCCCCCACTTCACCCTTGCCGTTTTTATTGGCCTTCTTCCGCCGTGTGTTTATCGTTCGCTTGCTTCTTGTTTGCTTGTGTGTGTTGGATTGCTTCTTTGTCACTATGGGTCAAAACAATACCAAATTGTGTGACTTCTCCAATACCAACAACAATGATTTTATTAGCATTCCGATTGCTCCTATTACCGACGCTGAATCTTGTGAGATCAATGCTGCTTTGTTGAATCTTGTCTTGAAAGATCAATTCTCGAGTCTTCCTAGTGAAGATGCCGCTACCCATCTAAACCACTTTGTTGATTTGTGTGATATGAAAAAGAAAAGGGATACGGATAACGATATTGTTAAATTTAAGTTATTCCCGTTTTCACTTAGAAATCGTGCTAAAACTTGGTTTTCCTCTTTGCCTAGAAATAGTATTGATTCGTGGAATAAGTGCAAAGATGCTTTTATCTCTAAGTATTTCCCTCCTGCTAAGATCATCTCTCTTAGAAACGATATTATGAATTTTAAGCAACTAGATCATGTGCATGTTGCACAAGCTTGGGAGAGAATGGAATTAATGATACGTAATTGCCCTACACATGGTTTGAATCTATGGATGATTATTTCGAACTTTTATGCTGGCTTGAATTTTGCTTCTAGAAATCTTTTAGATTCGGCCGCGGGAGGCACTTTTATGGAATCTACCTTAGGAGAAGCTACCAAACTCCTAGATAATATTATTGTTAATTATTCTCAATGGCACACCGAAAGATCTACTATTAAAAAAGTGCATGCAATTGAAGAAATTAGTGTTTTGAGTGGAAATATGGATGAACTTATGAAATTGTTTGCTGCTAAGAGTGCTTCTTCTGATCCTAATGATATGCCATTGTCCACTTTGATTGAAAATAGCAATGAATCTTTGGATGTGAATTTTGTTGGTAGGAATAATTTTGGTAACAATGCTTATAGAGGGAATTTTAATCCTAGGCCTTTTCCTAGTAATCCCTCTAATAATTATGGTAATTCCTACAACAAATCTTATGGAAAGATGCCTTCCGAATTTGAAACTAGTGTTAAGAAGTTTATGATCTCGCAAAAGAATTTCAATGCTATGCTTGAAGAGAAATTGCTTAAGATTGATGAATTGGCTAGAAGTGTGGATAGAATTACTCTTGATGTTGATTCTTTGAAACTTAGATCTATCCCACCTAAGCATGATGTCAATGAGTCTCTCGAAGCCATGAGAATTTCCATTGATGAATGCAAAGAAAGAACCGCTAGGATGCGTGCTAAAAGAGAGGATTATATTAAAGCATGTTCTTCTAGTTATCATGAAAATAAAGATGAAGATCTGAAAGTTATTGATGTGTCTCCTATTAGATCCTTGTTTTCTAGTATAAATTTTGATGAAGATAGGATTGGAGATGATTCTGCTTTAAAGTGTCCCAATGATTCGGAGTTTTTAGATCTTCATGCTAAAATTGCTAAAAGTGGGAGTGAAGAGATTAAAACTTTGCATAGTGATGAACCCACTACTTTGGATTTCAAGGGATTTAATTATGATAATTGCTCTTTGATTGATTGTATTTCCTTGTTGCAATCCGTGCTAAATTCTCCGCATGCTTATAGTCAAAATGAAGCTTTCACCAAACACATAGTTGATGCTTTGACGTAATCTTATGAAGAAAAACTTGAGTTAGAAGTTTCTATCCCTAGAAAGCTTTATGATGAGTGGGAACCTACTATCAAAAATAAAAATAAAAGATCATGAATGTTATGCTTTGTGTGATTTGGGTGCTAGTGTCTCCACTATCCCAAAAACTTTGTGTGATTTGCTAGGGTTCCATGAACTTGATGATTGTTCTTTAAATTTGCACCTTGCGGATTCCACTATTAAGAAACCTATGGGAAGAATTAATGATGTTCTTATTGTTGCCAATAGGAATTTTGTGCCCGTAGATTTCATTGTTCTTGATATAGATTGCAATCCTTCATGTCCTATTATTCTTGGTAGACCTTTCCTTAGAACGATTGGTGCAATTATTGATATGAAGGAAGAAAATATTAGATTCCAATTACCGTTAAGGAAAGGCATGGAGCACTTTCCTAGAAAGAAAATCAAATTACCATATGAATCTATCATGAGAGCCACTTATGGATTGCCTTCCAAGGATGGCAATATCTAGATTTATCTTGTATCGTGCCTAGCTAGGGGCCTAAAACGATAGCGCTTGTTGGGAGGCAACCCAATTTTATATTTTTTGTTTTTGTTGCTGTTAGGGAATAAATATTGCATCTACCCTCTGATTATATGTGGTTTCAAGTTTTGTTTAGTGTTTTTGCCAAGTAGAACCTTTGGGAAGACTTGTGTGAAGTTTATGTGATCTTGCTGTGAAAAACAGAATCGTTAGCGCTTGCTAAAGTGGTCGTCAAATTTTACTAGAGCGTGCTATGTAGTTGATTCTTTTTGAAGATGATTAATAGACAAATTCCTCAAATTTACGAATTTAGTTTGAATTTTTTGGAGTTCCAGAAGTAGGCGAAACCTGCAGATTATTACAGACTGTTCTGTTTTTGACAGATTCTGTTTTTCGTGTGTTGTTTGCTTATTTCAATGCATCTATGAGTAGTATTGGCAAGTATGAACCATGGAGAAGTTGGAATACGGTAGGTTTAACACCTATATAAACAATGAATGAATTCATTGCATTACCTTTGAGTAGTGGCTTGCTTTCTTATGCTAACGGAGCTCACGAGAATTTTTGTCTAAGTTTTGTGTTGTGAAGTTTTCCAGTTTTGAGTATTGCTTTGATGGACTATGGAACAAAGAGTAGCAAGGGCCTAAGCTTGGGGATGCCCATGGAACCCCAAGTAAATTCAAGATAATCAAAATCCTAAGCTTGGGGATGCCCCGGGAAGGCATCCCCTCTTTCGTCTTCATCCATCGGTAACTATACTTGGAGCTATATTTTTATTCACCACATGATATGTGTTTTGCTTGGAGCATCTTGTATAATTTGAGTCTTTGCTTGTTAGTTTGCCACAATCATCCTTGCTGGACACACCTATTTGAGAGAGTTAAATATGTCCTAGAAATTGTTAGAACACTCTATGTGCTTCACTTATATCTTTTGAGTTGAATAGTTTTTCCTCTAGTGCTTCACTTATATCTTTTAGAGCACGGTGGTGGTTATATTTTGTAGAAATTGTTGAACTCTCATGCTTCACTTATATCTATTTGAGAGTCTATTAAAACAGCATGGTAATGTGTTTAGGCTAAAGAAACTAGTCTTCACATGATAGATATCCAATGTCAATGTAGTAAAAAATTTCACACTAAGTGCATTGAATATGATGAGATGTTGGATGCTTGATAATTGTTTTGAGATATGAGGATAGTAAAATTAGAGTCATGCTAGTGGAGTTATTATGAAATTGAGAAAAACCTGTGTTAAGGTTAGTGATTCCCGTATCATGCACGTATGGTGAAACGCTATGTGACGAAGTTAGAGCTTGAGGTATTTGTAGAGTGCCAACCTTTCTGTGGAGGTCGGGGGCGCACGATGGTTAACTCCTACCAACCTCCCCCCTAGGAGCATGCATTGATTGCTTTGTTTTGATGACTCGTAGATTTTTTTCAATAAGTATATGAGTTCTTATGACTAATGTTGAGTCCATGGATTATACGCACTCTCACCCTTCCACCATTGCTAGCCTCTCTTGTACCGTACAACTTTCACCGGTACCATAAACCCACTATATATCCTTCCTCAAAACAGCCACCATATTATTCCTCAAAACAACCACCATACCTACCTCTCATGGCATTTCCATAGCCATTCCGAATATATTGCCATACAACTTTCCACCATTCCGTTCATATGACACGCATCATATTGTCATATTGCCATGCATGATCATGTAGTTGACATCGTAGTTGTGGCAAAGCCACCATGCATAATTTTTCATACATGTCACTCTTGATTCATTGCACATCCCGGTACACCGCCGGAGGCATTCATATAGAGTCATACTTGTTGTAGTATCGAGTTGTAATTTCGAGTTGTAATAAAAGTGTGATGATCATCATTTAGAGCATTGTCCCATGTGAGGAAAGGCCAATAAAAAAAAGAGATGGCATAAAAAAATAGAGAGGGGCTAATAATAAAAAAAGAAGAGAGAAAGCCCCTCCAAAAAATGAGAAAAAAGAGAGAAGGGACAATTGCTACTATCTTTTTTCCACACTTGTGATTCAAAGTAGCACCATGTTCTTCATTGTAGAGAGTCTCATGTTTAGTCACTGTCGTGGAATTAACACGTCAGATGTCCGGTTTACGGACTTAGTGGTGAGGTCGCGCATCTATGTAGTAGCTTGAGAGGGGTTGAGCGGAATCGAGAGACACGATGTAGACACTGGTTTAGACAGTTTCGGGCCCCGAGAAACATCATCCGGTAATAACCCTACGTGCTGTTTGAGGCTAGATCTCATTATGATCCTCGTGGTGTCGCCGGTAGACCGGCTCTTTGTGTCTAGCCCTAGAAACTTGTCTAAACTTCTCCTCTAAAACTTGTCTCGGGTCTAACTTATCAGAACCTCCCCTCTTTGGGGAGCCCTGCCCCTCCTTATATATGTTGAAGGGGCGGGTTTACATTACTAGTCCTAGTAGGACTAGGATTGATCTATTACAAGGAGTCCTACTCTTGCTTCCTTTGTATGAGAATATTCCTTATGCTTTCTTCATAAACCGGCCCACTATTAATATGAACCGGCCTTCTGGGCCTTGGGCCTTGTCATCCATGATCCGCCTGCCGGGTCACTAGTAATTTGCCAAATATAATCCGTCTTAAGTAGAATGCGAAGTCCGACCGGGTTATAATTCCGGCCGGTTTATACCGCGGGGTATATCCCCGACATTAGCCCCCAAGTTTAGCTTGGATGTGTCCATGGTAAACTTATGCTGCCAAATGAACACAATAGCGAATCTGATAGGTCGTGCTCCGGGTTAAGAATTTCTTGTAATCCGTCATCTGACCATCCTTAAGTCCTTGTCCTTTCCTTCTTCTAGAGAATCCGGGTCAACAGACCAACTTCATAATCGATTTGCTTGCATAAGAAATATTGTAAATAAAGAATCCATTTGAATCGGCCTTCCAAAGTTCTGACTTTGATAAAAATATTGGTCTTTGAAAATATTCAACTGATATCCAGCCGGCTTGAAGATGTAGAACTTGCCGGTTTATGATTGCCAAAAATTGCCGGGTCACACAATTAATCTGATTTGTCAGAACTGAAAATTTGAAGATGTTCCTCCTTTATATGCATATTACCTATAGCCCCCAAGTGCCGGGTCATTATGTAATAATGAGCAGGGACTTTGTATATATTCCATTGAAAATAGCCTTGTATTATCTTGAAGAAATCTGGATTGTTCATCCCAATCACTATGAAACTGAATATTCCATATTATGTAGCCCCCAAGTGCCTGCTCATTATATAATAATGAGCAGGGACTTTGTAAATATAATCATTGAAGACAACATTATATGATGTAACTTCCATCGTGGGGTTTGAACCCACGTCCACAAGGTTAAGAGCTTTGTTTTTTACCAACTGAGCAGTGGACCTTTCAATATAATGGATTAATACTTGTGTACCTTGAATTGTTGACAGGAGCGATTGGTAGCCCCCAAGTTCCGACTTAGCTACATTTAGAAGGTGAACCGGTACTTCCAGATGAAGCAAATGATCTTTCCATTAGCCCCCAAGTGTCAAGTAGACAACTTGCTTGTGTGCTTGAGACTTGTGATGTAATCTCAATTTGAATAATGTAGCCCCCAAGTGCCGGGGTGTAAGCCTGCAGCGACTCGGGACTTTTCCTTTGTAGAATAAATCACTTCCATCATTGAAATAACATTCATTGTGCTTTAAAGCGACTTTGAAAACCTCAATCATAATATTGATAACCATAATAGGAATCCAGCCATGTTTGGCTATTGAAGAATATAATCCGGTTTTAAGACCGGTTCCAATGATGTTTGATCACAATTGGGTCGGGTTAATAAACACCGGTCATTATTTTGTCTCATACTGGCGACTTATAGTCAAAACCTGGCCGGTTTAATAAACACCGGTCATTATAACTGATCATGTACTGCCAATATGTATTTAAAAACAAGATACTTCATACCTGCGATCAAGTATGCTTGATATCCTTAATCCGGCAGAACTTAAAACTTCTTGATGAAGATCTTCATGGATCCAATAATACACCCGGGTCTTGATAATAGACACCGGTTTATCTCGTTCTGAAACTTTGTTCAGAAATTTGTGGCTTGTTGCCTGATAGATGATCCGGGTTATAATGAACACCGGTTTATTCATGCTGGTATTCATGATCCAGACTTTTCACTTTACAGATATGTGGTCAGCTTCTGTAGCTGTTCTACTCCGGTTTAAAGGGTTATAAAACACAAACACCAAAAAGATGCAAATTTTGCAAATAAGACCATGTAGTCGAGGCTTTTTAAGAGCTGCCAGGCTCAAAGCAAGGTTCAGCCAATCAATGGGACGTGGTTTGTCCAACACTCCCAGAGGGCCTAGCCAATCACTGAACGTGGCATTATCCAACTTTTCAGAGGGCCGAAAGAACCGCAAATAAAGACTGAGCCAATCAATGGGACGTGGTTTGTCCAACACTCCCAGAGGGCCTAGCCAATCACTGAACGTGGCATTATCCAACTTTTCAGAGGGCCGATAGAACCGTAAAAATTGATCCGATCACTGGGACATGGACGTTGCCATTCCCAGAGGGCCTCCAGGGTTCCTCCTGAACCGGTGGGTCAATTTAAACCAATCACTGAACGTGGAATTATCCAACTTTTCAGAGGATCTCTAGGGTTCCTCCTGAACCGATAGGTAATTTTAAACCAATCACTGAACGTGGAATTATCCAACTTTTCAGAGGGTCTCTAGGGTTCCTCCTGAACCGGTGGGTAAATTTAAACCAATCACTGAACATGGACTTATCCAACTTTTAGAGGGTTTGCGTGAAGCGTCCTCCTTGAGCCGGATGTGACCTCATGCTCTTCAGGGAGTTTATTGCTTCTGAGTGCATATTTAGGAGTTGCCCTGCACAACCAGATAAACTGATCAAAGCATCTTATTTTCTTTAATGAAAAAGTGATATATAACAAGAGAAATAATATTGTAGATGGATATCACCTGAGTGATTTTGAACCGGTATGTTGAATAGACCGGATCATAGGGTGGACAATAAAACCGACTGTGGGGTTGTACACCGGTGGAGACGAGCAAGTTATCCCCCATGTTGTAAACCGGTGTGGACCTGTGAACCGGCCGTAGTTGTAAACCGGTGCTTGAATCCGTGGAATAACGACGACCACTTGTGTCGAACAATGTTTTGCGTGCCTCCACCTCCGTGGTATAATACCATTTTATAAGGAATAATTTTCCTGCATAAAAAATACAGCAGGGCGGTGTATTCTTGCTTGAATGAATTAATATATATTAAAAATGAATAGGATAGATATCACCTGATTCGCTTGGAGGACAGATGAGTCGGTAGCGGCGTTGCAAGCCGGCGCGTGCGGGTGAGTTAATCGCAGGCGCAGACATCTATGTGTTTGATGTAGACCAGATCGTAAAAACGATGGTGTGAGCACATCCATTGGCGAGGGAGTCGGCCGCGGTGTTGGAGGCCAACGCACGGGGGCGCGGGCAGACGTGCCGACCGGCGCATTGATGTAAACCGGATCGCAACACGCATGCTCATGAAGCCGCAACATACTCTGACGATGATCCGGCTGCCGTTTTTACTAGTTGCCTTGATCTTGATGTAACAATTGGCCTAGGAACCTGTGCACTTGAAAGGTTTGCTTTTCCTCACAAATTTAGCAGGCACATCATTACGCTTGGGTTAATCTGGCTGTCCTCGAAGCTTGTGTTGCCAAATTCCTTTGGGTATCTGATCACATGCAGCCGCGCTCGGACCACTGCTAATTGGGGCAGCAGCGTTTTGTTTCTTTTTTCTTTTCTTTTAGCTGTGGGTCCCCACCTCCGTCCTATCCATCCATCGAGAGGTATCTTGCCGTGATATTTTTCATCACTCCTCAGGAGCCCTTAGTGTACTAGTACAAGTAGCTTCGTTTCTTTTTTATTTAACTAGTCTCCTACCACAGGAAAAAGAAGCGGCGGCATTGATTCCATCGGGACTTTAAAAACTGCAGGCGGATGAAGAAAAACTGCAGCCTGGGCGATCTTGTATGTGTAGGTACATCAGATCAATTCCATCTCGGTCTTGGGTAACTCGGTCATTGATAAATCACCTGTGCCGCAGACCTCGTCTTGGACTTGGCGAGAACGCGCAGATACGGCAGCGCAGGAAGTCGCGGCAGGTGGAGGCAAGCAAAAGCAGAGGCGCTGGGTTCGAACTCGCGACGCTGACTCATTGATTCGTGAATGAAACAGCTCGAGCTCAAACTCTCATTGGAGGCACGCAGAAAACAGAGGCGTCGTCGATGGTCTCCGGGCGACCCCGGCGGATATTGCAGGAGGTGACAACTCGGTGACGGAGTCAGCAGCCACTCGGAACAAAAACCGAGGCGGGGACTTGAGGCCACTCAGTCCGAAAACGAACGGCAAGGTGATTCCATGAAATCGAGGTTGAGTCGTATCCGTGATGGATTGTTTTGACCACGTGGTAACTTTTGTCTTCTGGTATGTACTTTATGTTGCTATTCCTGTTTGATGCGTTTTTTCTGTCTGTTTGTTGATTCCCAAAGCATCTGGTTGAATCGTACTAGTAGCTTCCACGTGGGAAGTACTAAACTGGTCCTTGAATTAATAATGCGGCTTGGGCGTTCTCGTGGAACTACCGCAGCTATGCCTGATTGTCTTGGTCCTTGTAGCCTGTAGATAAATCAGTAGCCTCAGGTGTAAGCGATGACCAGACAAATCCAACTCGTGTCAATCTCGGTTACGGCAGCGTGCACAAAGAAAAAACTGTTGGATCTTGGTCTCGTAAAAATCGATCAGAACGAGTCATGGATCACGCGTGCGGTGGTGGTGGCGCGCAGAACATCGAACCCCCAATCCCTCGATCTCATCATATCTGCTAATCTCCAAATTTAATCAGAATACCGAACGTAAACCGATGAACATGCCGGCTCTGTCCAAAGCTATCTCACGCCGGGTTATCCTGCATGCTCTCGTGCTGATACTTTTTCCATCTGATATACCGTTAGCTTCTCGATCCCTGAAGAGATCCCTTCAAGAACTCAACACCACCGTGCGCTGCCCCACGGTGGGCGCCAACTGTCGTGGAATTAACACGTCAGATGTCCGGTTTACGGACTTAGTGGTGAGGCCGCGCATCTATGTAGTAGCTTGAGAGGGGTTGAGCGGAATCGAGAGACACGATGTAGACACGGGTTTAGACAGCTTCGGGCCCCGGGAAACATCATCCGATAATAACCCTACGTGCCGTTTGAGGCTAGATCTCATTATGATCCTCGTGGTGTCGCCGGTAAACCGGCTCTTTGTGTCTAGCCCTAGAAACTTGTCTAAACTTCTCCTCTAAAACTTGTCTCGGGTCTAACTTATCAGAACCTCCCCTCTTTGGGGAGCCCTGCCCCTCCTTATATATGTTGAAGGGGCGGGTTTACACTACTAGTCCTAGTAGGACTAGGATTGATCTATTACAAGTAGTCCTACTCTTGCTTCCTTTGTATGAGAATATTCCTTATGCTTTCTTCATAAACCGGCCCACTATTAATATGAACCGGCCTTCTGGGCCTTGGGCCTTGTCATCCATGATCCGCCTGCCGGGTCACTAGTAATTTGCCAAATATAATCCGTCTTAAGTAGAATGCGAAGTCCGGCCGGGTTATAATTCCGGCCGGTTTATACCGCGGGGTATATCCCCGACAGTCACTTTCATATACTAGTGGGAATTTTCGTTATAGAACTTGGCTTGTATATTCCAACGATGGGATTCCCCAAATGCCCTATGTCTTCGTGAGCAAGCAAGTTGGATGCACACCCACTAGTTTCTTTTGTTGAGCTTTCATACATACTTAGCTCTAGTGCATCCGTTGCATGGCAATCCCTACTCACTCACATTGATATCTATTGATGGGCATCTCCATAGCCCGTTGATACGCCTAGTCGATGGTAGACTATCTTCCTCCTTTTTGTCTTCTCCACAACCACCTCTATTCCAGCCATAGTGCTATGTCCATGGCTCATACTCATGTATTGCGTGAAAGTTGAAAGTTTTGAAAAGATAGAGTATGAAAACAAGTGCTTGGCTGAAATCGGGGTTGTGCATGATATGAATATTTTGTGTGATGAAGAGGGAGCATAGCCAGACTATATGATTTTGTAGGGATAACCTTCTTTAGCCATAGTATTTTGAGAAGACATGATTGCTTTGTTAGTATGCTTGAAGTATTATTATTTCTTATGTCAATATAGACTTTTATCTTGAATCTTTCAGATCTCAACATTCATGCCACAATTAAGAGAATTACATTGAAAAACTATGTTGGTTAGCATTCCACATCAAAAACTCTCTCTTTATCATTTACCTACTCGAGGACGAGCATGAATTAAGCTTGGTGATGCTTGATACGTCTCCAACGTATCTATAATGTTTTATTGTTCCATGCTATTATTTATGAAGTCTTGGATGTTTAATGGGCTTTATTATTCACTTTTATATCATTTTTGGGACTAACCTACTAACCCAAAGGCCCAGTCCAGATTGCTGTTTTTTGCCTGTTTCAGTGTTATGCAGAAAAAGAATATCAAACGGAGTCCAAACGGAATGAAACCTTTGCCAGAGATATTTTTGGAGAAAATCACGCACAGGGAACTTGAGAACCACGTCAGGGGAGCATCGAGGCACCCACGAGGGTGGGGGGCGCGCCCCCCTGCCCAGGGCACGCCCCCTACCTCGTGGACCCCTCGAGCGTCCCCCGGTGTCCTCCTTCCTCCTATATAAGTCTACGTACCCCGAAACCTTCGACAACAGAGAGAAAACCCTAATTCCACCGCCGCAACCTTCTATTCCCATGAGATCCCATCTTGGAGCCTGTTCTGGAGCTCCACCGGAGGGGATCCATCACGGAGTTCATCATCATCATCATCATCGCCCTCACCATGAGTTGTGAGTAATTTACCACAGACCTTTGGGTCCATAGCTAGTATCTAGATGGCGTTTTCTCTCTCTCTGGATCTCAATACAAAGTTCTCCTCGGTCTTCGAGGAGATCTATTTGATGTAATCTCTTTTTGCGGTGTGTTTGTCGAGATCCGATGAATTGTGAGTTTATGATCAAGATTATCTATGAGAAATATTTGGTTCTTCTCTGAACTTTTAATGTGTGCTCATAATATCCTTGCAAGTCTCTTCGAATTATTGGTTTGGTTTGGCCTACTAGATCTATAGTTCTTGCAATGGGAGAAGTGCTTGGCTTTGGGTTCAATCTTGCGGTGTCCTTTCCAAGTGACAGTAGGGGCAGCAAAGCACGTATTGTATTGTTCCCATCGAGGATAAAAAGATGGGGTTTATATCATATTGCTTGAGTTTATCCCTCTACATCATGTCATCTTGCTTAAGGCGTTACTCTGTTCTTATGAACTCAATACACTAGATGCATGCTGGATAGCGGTTGATATGTGGAGTAATAGTAGTAGATGCAGGCAGGAGTCGGTCTACTTGTCTCGGACGTGATGCCTATATACAACGATCATGCCCAGATAGTCTCATAATTATTCGCTCTATCAATTGCTCGACAGTAATTTGTTTACCCGCCGTAGAATATCGCTATCATGAGAGAAGCAACTAGAGAACACTATGGCCCCCGGGTCTATTCTCAACATATCAATCTACATCTACTTTACTTTTATTGCTTTTATTTGCTGTTCTTATAAACTAAAATACCAAAAATATAAACTATCATCTCTATCAGATCTCACTTTCGTATGTGACCATAAAGGGATTGACAACCCCTTATCGCGTTGGCTGCGAAGTTCTTATTTGTTTGTGCAGGTGCGAGGGACTCGCGCGTGGTCTCCTACAGGATTGATACCTTGGTTCTCAAAAACTGAGGGAAATACTTATGCTACTGTGCTGCATCTCCCTTTCCTCTTCGAGGGAATACAACACAAGCTCGAGAAGTAGCAATGATTATAATATCCATGCAAGTCTCTTCGAATTATTGGTTTGGTTTGGCCTACTAGATCTATAGTTCTTACAATGGGAGAAGTGCTTGGCCTTGGGTTCAATCTAGCGGTGTCCTTTCCCAGTGACAGCAGGGGCAGCAAGGCACATACAATATTGTTGCCATCGAGGATAAAAAGATGGGGTTTATATCATATTGCTTGAGTTTATCCCTCTACATCATGTCATCTTGCTTAAGGCGTTACTCTGTTCTTATGAACTTAATACTCTAGATGCATGCTGGCTAGCGGTCGATGTGTGGAGTAATAGTAGTAGATTCAGTATCGTTTCGGTCTACTTGTTACGGACGTGATGCCTATATACAATCATCATGCCTAGATATTCTCCTAACTATGCGCTTTTCTATCAATTGCTCGACAGTAATTTGTTCACCCACCGTAGAATTCTGCTATCATGAGAGAAGCCACTAGTGAAACCTATGGCCCCCGGGTCTATTCTCATCATATTATCTTCCATCAACTAGTTACTTTACTTTGCTTTACGTTACTTTCAATCTCTATACCAAAAATACCAAAAATATTATCTTATCATATCTATCAGATCTCACTCTCGAAAGTGATCGAGAAGGGATTGGCAACTCCTTTTATCGCGTTGGCTGCGAGGTTCTTATTTGTTTGTGCAGGTGCAAGGGACTCGCGCGTGGTCTCCTACTGGATTGATACCTTGGTTCTAAAATACTGAGGGAAATACTTACGCTACTGTGCTGCATCACCCTTTCCTCTTCGAGGGAATACAACGCAAGCTCGAGAAGTTGCAAGAAGAATTTCTAACGCCTTTGCCGGGGAGATCTACGCAAAAGTCATATACCAAGTACCTATCACAAACCGTTATCCCTCGCACTACATTATTTGCCTCTCGTTTTCCTCTCCCCCACTTCACCCTTGCTATTTTATTCGCCCTTCTTTTTTCGTGTGTGATACGTCTCCAACGTATCTATAATTTTTGATTGCTCCATGCTATTATTTATGATGTTTTGGATGTTTAATGGGCTTTGTTATATAGTTTTATATTATTTTTGGGACTAACCTTTTAACCCAATGGCCTAGTCCAGATTGCTGTTTTTTGCCTGTTTTAGGGTTTTACAGAAAAGGAATATCACACGGAGTCCAAACGGAATGAAACCTTTGGGAGAGATATTTTTGGAACAAAATACGCACAGGAGATTTGAGAACCACGGAATAGGGCTGAGGTGTCATCCACGAGGGTGGGAGGCACGCCCCCTGCCTCGTGGGTACCCCTTCTGGCCCCCGGTGCCCTACTTCCTCCTATATATACCTACGTACCCAGAAACTATCAAAAGAGGAGAGAAAACCCTAGTTCCACCGCCATAACCTTCTGTTCCCGTGAGATCCCATCTTGGGGCCTGTTCCAGAGCTCCGCCGGAGGAGGGATCTACCACGAAGTGCTTCTACATCATCATCATCTCCTCACCATGAGTTGTGAGTAGTTTATCACAGACCTTCAGGTCCATAGCAGTATCTAGATGGCTTCTTCTCTCTCCTTGGATCTCAATACCAAGTTCCCCTCAGTCTTCGAGGAGATCTATTCGATGTAATCTCCTTTTCCGATGTGTTTGTCGAGATCCGATGAATTGTCGGTTTATGATCAAGATTATCTTTGAGAAATATTTGGTTCTTCTGTGAACTCTTTTTGTGTGATTATAATATCCTTGCAAGTCTCTTCGAATAATTGGTCTGGTTTGGCCTACCAGATATATAGTTCTTGCAATGGGAGAAGTGCTTGGCTTTGGGTTCAATCTTGCTGTGTCCTTTCCCAGTGACAGTAGGGGCAGCAAGGCATGTATTGTATTGTTGCCATCGAGGATAAAAAGATGGGGTTTATATCACTATGTTTGAGTTTATCCCTCTACATCATGTAATCTTGCTTAAGGCGTTACTCTATTCTTATGAACTCAATACACTAGATGCATGTTGGATAGCGGTTGATGTGTGGAGTAATAGTAGTAGATGCAGAATCGTTTCGGTCTACTTGTCTCGGACGTGATGCCTATATATAATGATCATGCCTAGAGAGTCTCATAATTATTCGCTTTTCTATCAATTGCTCGACAGTAACTTGTTTACCCGCCGTAGAATATCGCTATCATGTGAGAAGCCACTAGAGAACACTATGCCCCTGGGTCTATTCTGAACATATCAATCTACAATCTACTTTACTTTTCCGCTTTTACTTTCTGTTCTTATATCCAAAAATACCAAATAAATCAACTATCATCTCTATCAGATCTCCCTTTCGTAAGTGACCGTAAAGGGATAGACAACCCCTTATCGCGTTGGCTGTGAAGTTCTTATTTGTGTGTGCAGGTGTGAGGGACTCGCGTGTGGTCTCCTACTGGATTGATACCTTGGTTCTCAAAATCAGAGGGAAATACTTATGCTACTATGCTGCATCTCCCTTTCCTCTTCGAGGGAATACAACGCAAGCTCGAGAAGTAGCAAGAAGAATTTCTGGCGCCGTTGCCGGGGAGGCTTACGCAAAATTCATATACCAAGTACCTATCACACACCCTTATCCTTCGCATTACATTTATTTGCCTCTCGTTTTCCTCTCCCCCACTTCATCCTTGCCATTTTATTCTCCATTTTTCCATTCGCCTTTTTGTTTGCTTGTGTTGCTATGTGACTTCAATTAGCTTGCATCTTCGCTTGCTAAAGTATGGATCCTCATCAACTTGCTAATCTCTTTAAGAGATCCAATTATGTTGAACCTATTGCTAGTGAGCTGCGTGCACTAGATTATCTTTATGAGGTTTTCCTTGAAATTTATGAATCCGAAAATTGTGAGGAATTGTTAAAAGAAAAAGTGATTCATGTTAGCTCCTTGAATGAGAAGCATGATTGCAATGATGTTATAATAAATTCTATTAATGTCAATTGTGCTAATGATATGCAAAACCCTAAGCTTGGGGATGCTTATTTTGCTATGCCCACTACTTGTTGCAATGATCATGATTGGGGTGATGCTTCTTATGATCTTGAAAATTTATTTAATCCCCATGATACATATGAGATTGATAATAGTGGTTGCAATAATATTGAAAGTGGGTTTGGAAAGTGTCAACTTTAGATCCCACATATTTGGAGAATGTTCAATCTCATGAATTTTTTGATAAAAGTGGGTTTGGAGAGGTCTTGACTTTAGTTAATATCGATCCCACTATTTTGGAAGAGTGTCAACTTCGTATGCATGTGGATCATGTTGAGAGTATGCTTTGTGATAGCTATATTGTTGAATTTGCTTATGATCCTACATGCAGTTATTATGAGAGAGGAAAATATGGTTGTAGAAATCTTCATGTTACTAAATTACCTCTCTTCATGTTAAGATTGATCTTATTTCTATCTTCTTCCTTGCATATGTTAGATCTTGCTTGTCTTGCTAATTTGTTTTCCTATAAGGGCCAGTTCTTTTGGTAGCTTTTTTGGGCTTCTAGAATAAGCTGCCCCTACCCAGCTTATTCTATAATCCCAATCAAATTTATTTTTTAGAAGCCTACTAGTCAAGTCTTAATTAGTAGGCTTCTAAAGAAATTAATTTAGTTAGACTTCTAGAATAAGCTGGGTAGGGGGCAGCTTATTTCAGCTTATTCTAGAAGCCAGCAAAAGAACTGGCCCTAAGATGCCTATTCATAGGAAGTATGTTAGACTTAGATGTGATTTTCACATGCTTTATGATGCTCTTTGTGTGCTTCAATTCTTATCTTTCATGTGACCATCATTGAAATATCGTGCCTAGCTAGGAGCGTAAAATGATAGCGCTTGTTGGGAGGCAACCCAATTTTATATTTTTTTGTTTTTGCTTCTGTTTAGGAATAAATATTGCATCTAGCTTCTGTTTAGATGTGGTTTTGTGTTTTAATTAGTGTTTGTGCCAAGTAGAACCTTTGGGAAGACTTGAGTGAAGTTTATATGATCTTGCTGTGAAAAATAGAATCATTACGCTTGCTAAATGGTCACCAGATTTTACTGGAGCGTGCTATTTAGTTTATTCTTTTTGTAGATGATTAATAGATAAATTCCTCAAGTTTACCAATTTAAATCAATTTTTTTGGAGTTACAGAAGTATGCAAAAACTGCAGATTACTACAGACTGTTCTGTTTTTGACAGATTCTGTTTTTCGTGTGTTGTTTGCTTATTTCAATGCATCTATGAGTAGTATTGGGAAGTATGAATCATAGAGAAGTTGTAATATAGTAGGTTTAACACTAATATAAACAAATAATGAATTCATTGCAGTACCTTTGAGTAGTGGTTTGCTTTCTTGTACTAACGGAGCTCACAAGATTTTTGTCTAAGTTTTGTGTTGTGAAGTTCTCAAGTTTTGAGTATTGCTTTGATGGACTATGGAACAAAGAGTGGCAAGAGCCTAAGCTTGGGGATGCCCAAGGCACCCCAAGGTAAAATTCAAGGACAACCAAAAGCCTAAGCTTGGGGATGCCCCGGGAAGGCATCCCCTCTTTCGTCTTGATCCATCAGTAACTATACTCGGAGCTATATTTTTATTCACCACATGATATGTGTTTTACTTGGAGCGTCATGTATAATTTGAGTCTTTGCTTGTTTGTTTGCCACAATTAACCTTGCTGGACACACCTAATTGAGAGAGTTAAATATGGCCTAGGAATTGATAGAACACTCTATTTGCTTCACTTATATATTTTGAGTTGAATAGTTTTGCTCTAGTGCTTCACTTATATCTTTTAGAGCACGGTGGTGATTATATTTTGTAGAAATTGTTGATCTCTCATGCTTCACTTATATCCTTTTGAGAGTCTATTAAAACAGCATGGTAATGTGCTTAGGCTATAAAACTAGTCTTCACATGATAGACATCCAATATCAATGTAGTAAAAACTTTCACACTAAGTGCATTGAATATGATGACAAGTTGGATGCTTGATAATTGTTTTGAGATATGAGGATAGTGATATTAGAGTCATGCTAGTGGAATTATTATGAAATTGAGAAATTATTGTGTTAAGGTTAGTGATTCCCGTAGCATGCACGTATGGTGAACCGCTATGTGACGAAGTTAGAGCATGAGGTATTTGTAAAGTGTCAACCTTTGTGTGGAGCTCGGGGGCGTGCGATGGTTAACTCCTACCAACCTCCCCCCCTAGGAGCACGCATTGATTGCTTTGTTTTGATGACTCGTAGATTTTTGCAATAAGTATATGAGTTCTTTATGACTAACGTTGAGTCCATGGATTATACGCACTCTCACCCTTCCACCATTGCTAGCCTCCCTTGTACCGCGCAACTTTCGCCGGTACCATACACCCACTATATAGCCTTCCTCAAAACAGCCACCATATATATTCCTCAAAACAGCCACCATACCTACCTATCATGGCATTTCCATAGCCATTTCGACATATATTGCCATGCAAATTTCCATCGTTCCGTTCATATGTCACGCTTCATATTGTCATATTGCCATGCATGATCATGTAGTTGACATCGTATTTGTGGCAAAACCACCATGCATAATTTTTCATACATGTCACTGTTGATGCATTGCACATCCCGGTACACCGCCGGAGCCATTCATATAGGGTCATACTTGTTCTAGTATCGAGTTGTAATATCGAGATGTAATTCAATGAAAGTGTGAAGATCATCATTATTAGAGCATTGTCCCATGTGAGGAAAGGCTAAATCAAGAAAACCCCTCCATGAAAAAAGGGAAAAAAAGAAAAGAAAGGGTAAAGGAAAAAAAGGCCCAAAAAAAAGAAAAAAGAAAAGAAAAAAGGGACAATTATTACTATCTTTTTCAACATTTGTGCATCAAAGTAGCACGATGTTCTTCATGATAGAGAGTCTCATGTTTAGTCACTTTCATATACTAGTGGGAATTTTCATTATAGAACTTGGCTTGTATATTCCAATGATGGGCTTCCTCAAATGCCCTAGGTCTTCATGAGCAAGCAAGTTGGATGCACACCCACTAGTTTCTTTGGTTGAGCTTTCATACATATTTAGCTCTAGTCCATCCGTTGCATGGCAATCCCTACTCACTCACATTGATATCTATTGATGGGCATCCCCATAGCCCATTGATAAGCCTAGTTGATGTGAGACTATCTCCCTCCTTTTTGTCTTCTTCACAACCACCTCTCTAGTCCACATAGTGCTATGTCCATGGCTCATGCTCATGTATTGTGTGAAAGTTGAAAGGTTTGAAACAATAGAGTATGAAAACAAGTGCTTGGCTGAAATCAGGGTTGTGCATGATATGAATATTTTGTGTGATGAAGAGGGAGCATAGCCAGACTATATGATTTTGTAGGGATAACTTTCTTTAGCCATAGTATTTTGAGAAGACATGATTGCTTCGTTAGTATGCTTAAGTATTATTATTTCTTATGTCAATATAGATTTTTGATTTGAATCTTTCAGATCTGAACATTCATGCCACAATTAAGAGAATTACATTGAAAAACTTTGTTGGTTAGCATTCCACATCAAAAATTCTGTTTTTATCATTTACCTACTCGAGGACGAGCAGGAATTAAGCTTGGGGATGCTTGATACGTCTCCAACGTATATATAATTTTTGATTGCTCCATGCTATTATTTATGATGTTTTGGATGTTTAATGGGCTTTGTTATACACTTTTATATTATTTTTGGGACTAACCTACTAACCAAAAGGCCCAGTCCAGATTGCTGTTTTTGCCTGTTTTAGGGTTTAACAGAAAAGGAATATCAAATGGAGTCCAAACGGAATGAAACCTTCGGGAGAGATATTTTTGCAGCAAAATACGCACGTGAGACTTGAGAACCACGGAATAGGGCTGAGGTGGCGTCCACGTGGGTGTGGGGCGCGCCCCCCCTACAGGGCGTGCCCCCTACCTCATGGGCACCCCTTCTTGCCCCCGGTGCCCTCCTTCCTCCTATATATACCTACGTACCCCGAAACTATCATAAGAGGAGGGAAAACCCTAGTTCCACCGACGTAACCTTCTGTTCTCGTGAGATCCCATCTTGGGGCCTGTTCCAGACCTCTGTCGGAGGGGGGATCTACCATGGAGTGCTTCTACATCATCATCATCTCCTCAACATGAGTTGTGAGTAGTTTATCCCAGACCTTTGGTGTAATGCCCAGGATGGGACTATACCTCCTACATGTCGAGGCACGACTTAAAGGTATAAGCCCATCCTAGAATGATCTCAAGTTTGGTATCTTTGCACGACTCATGTAAAAGAGGGATTAAAATGCAAAAGGAGATAGTTAGCTTACACTCGCCACTTCACACAATACATTACATAAGCAGAACATCATTTAAAACATCACAACCCGACTACGGGTGAAGATCCAAAGAAAGATACCAAAACAACATAAAGCCACAGGTCTAGATCGAATCCTAGTAGAAACCACTACTGATCGTCGAAACGTAACAAGCATACGGCCACTCTCTTCATCGAGCTCCCAGTGTAGAACTTGAACCAGCTCCTGCATCGAACTCGGCTGAACCTGCATCTGGTGTTGTAGTATCTGTGAGCCACAAGGACTCAGCAATCCCATAACCATGGGTATCAAGACTAGCAAAGCTTTATGGGTAGGAAGAGGTAAAGTGGTGAGGTTGCAGCAGCGGCTAAGCATAATATGGTGGCTAGCTTACGAGTACCAGAATAAGATGAGCATCTACGCAAACGATCGCAAAAGAAGTGATCGCTAAAGATCCTGAACTACATATGAATCAAACATAACCCCACCGTGTTCTCTTCTCAAAGTGAAAAGAGACAGTCACGGTTACTCACACAGTTGTGTGTTTTACTTCGGATCCTCTGTCATGTTTTCTACAACCGGACATTAACAAATTCCAATCTGCCACATAACCGCGGGCACGGCTTTCGAAAGATCATAACCCTGTAGGGGTGTTCCAACTTAGCCCATCACAAGCTCTCACGATTAGCTGAAGTGATAAATATAATATCATCACCCCTTATCTTAGGGAAAATCCGATCAGGCTCGGCATCCCGGTAGCACAAGTCATTTCGACAATGGTAAAACAAGTCCAGCAAGACCTCCCGGCGTGCCGACACCCTGATAGTAGCCGCGCGTATCTCGTCTCAGGCCACGACCGGATGAGCACAGCGTACAGCAACCGAAGACCCCAGATAACTGGGTGGCACCGCACACGACTCTATTTGGGACCAACACCATCAGCACTGGCCCCCCCCGCTATGTAGAATTAAGAATCCTCGGGTAGCGCTAACTCCCTATGCAAAATTAATTAATTAATTAAGTTGTTATTATGAGCAAATTAAAACCAATGTTGGGCCTTGCTGGAGGAGTTTTATTCAAAGTCGAACTGTCAAGGGGTCCCCATCCACCCATCGTGTAAGGAACGCAAAATCAAGGAACATAATGCCGGTTTATCGGCGCCTAAAGTGGCATGAGTGGAACAAAACACCGAGCAAAAGGCCAAGCCTTCCACCCATGCCCAGTATATAGGTGTGTTAATAATAATTATAGATATTGTGATATTCCAACAACAAGTTCCCTCCTGGAACGAACTTCATCTTCACCTGCAACTAACAACGCTATAAGAGGGGATGAGCAAGCGGGTAACATAGCCAAACAGTGGTTTTGCTAGGAAGGTTTCAAAGGTTAGAGGTTTCATGGCAACAAGGAGAGGCTGACATAAAAGATGGGTAGCGCGACATGTAATGATAGCATCGAGACAACTAAGCATGGCAATGGTAGTAAAGGTATCCAAGGGTATGATCATCTTGCCTGGGATTCCACAAGGGAGAAGAACGGATCCATGAAGCAGAAGGAGCAACAGTCGAGCGAATCCTCACAACTCCGGAACGAAACCGAAGCTAACAAGAGAAGCAACCGGAAAGAAGCAAACAACTCGGTAAACATACAAGCACAAACATGGCATACGATGCACAAGCAAGCATGATGCATGTCCGGTTTAATTATGCATGGCATGGCAAAGTGCACAAACAACACTACAAGTTAAGTGGAGCTCAATAGGCAATGAGTTGCATATTGACGAAACACCACATTATAATTATTTAGTGATTTGTTTAATTACAAGACACGATTAAATGTTTTTAACATAGCAAGAGGTGAAGCATAATAAAACTATACTATTTAGGCATTTTAAATGAGGCCGGACAATAACAACAACATATCCGGAAAATCCCCATAAGCATGTTTAGTAATTTAAGCAAGCAACATTTTCACATCTATAATGTTGTTAATATGATGCGGATGACATGATCAAGTTTTATGCAATTTAATTAAAAGTTGACAAGAGAGATATGAAGTATTTGGTCGCCACGACGGAAGGAAAAGGAGTGTCCTGGCGACGAGAATGGAAACGATGCCACGGCAGCGTTCCGATGATCCGACAACTCGTCGAGAAGCCGGTGCAAAAGCAAGGTGGCGAAGCGTGACATGCAAGAAGATGGGGTGATCCCGTTGCCGGGTTCCCACGGGTCGGCGACGAGGCAACCGAGGAACATGGCAACGACGAAACGGGCATGGTGCACACAAGGGCAAACATCTCATTCAACCACAACAAGCAAACGTTCTCGGGTCATCGTCTCGGGGTTATACCTTCGAAGCGTGCGTTTCGGGGCGGTTCGAGATCGTAGTGGAAGTAGAGGAAGTAGTTGTTCTCGTTTCCGAAGAGGAAGTAGCCGTTCACATTCCGTTTCGGAGAGGTACTTGTCGTTCACGTGGCGGTAGTGGAAGTAGTTGTTCACGGGGTCTTCGATGGTCGACGGTAGTGGTACACATGTTGTCGGGGTACTTGTCGTTCACGTGTGCTCCGGGCGTCGCGGTACTTGACGATTCCGAAGACCGCGGTCGTCGGGGTACTTGGTCGTAGGGGTACTTGTGTCTTCAACTCGCCGGTCTTGACAAAATGAAGGGGAACTTGATGATTCCTCGTGTAGTCGAACTTGCCGAAACTTGGGGTCCTCGTCCACTTGGCGAAAAAAAAACAGCAGCAGGTCTTGGCGCTGCAGAGGAGGGAACCGAGGAGCTGTGGCCACGGGGACGACGAGGGCGCCATGGCGCTGGAGAAGAGGAGACGAGGCAGCAGGCTCCAAGGCGAGGCGAGGAGGCAGCCAGGCGCGAGCTGCAGGAGGGCGGCGAGGAGGGGTTCTGGCCGGACTGCTCCGGTGCGGGATCTGGCGCGGAGGCAGGGCCGAGGGAAGGCCGGCGACCTGGTGATGGAGAGGCGCGGGAGAAGGCGCTCGGGCGTCCTGGCGGCGGAGGGCCTGAGGGCCGGCGCCCTGGTAGTTGGCCGCTGGAGGGGAGGCAGAGCGGCGAGGCGCTGGCGATGCGGCCTGGGCGCTGGAGGGGGCGACGCGGCGCTCAAGGAGGAGGCCAGCGGGTGCGCTGAGGTCGAAGCAGGGCGGCCCTCGGGGCTGGAGGCGCGGTCACGCGGCTGGAGACGGAGGGAGGAGGGAGCCTGGCCGCGGTGGGGACAGGACGCGGCGGCCATGGCGCTCGGGGAGGCGAGCCTAGGCGGCGACGAGGCAGGGGGGAGCGAGGGCGCTCGGGGCTGCCTGGCCGAGGCCCTCGAGGGGATGCGAGGAGCGGTCGGGGCGAAGGGGGAGGGCGTTGCGGCGCTGAGGGAGGAGCGGTCGAGAGGAAAACGAGGCTCGGCTAGGGTTGCGAAGGGAGTGGCCTTGGGCCAAGGAGCCAGATGGGCCGCAGATGGAGGGATGGCTGCTGGGAAGCTGAGGCCCATGGCCTAGGGAGGAAAATGGCTGGGAGCCCAGATGGGCTGGGACCTCTCTTCCCTCCTTTTTATCTTTTAAACAGAAAACAACAAAAGAGAAGGAAGAAGGGAAAAGGGGGATTAGGGAAAAGTTAGCACATGGAACTATTTTTCTCGGGCATCATAAAATGAGCACGGTCTGAGAAAATAGAAAAGGCAAGATTGAGATATAATTCAAACATATTTGAATTTAATTCAAACGGGTTTGAACTAAGACTTTATTATAGAAGTGTCCAAAAATGTTGAGGATTTTTGGAGGAACCTCGAAACAACGGAAAAGAATTATTGGCAAGGTAGGAGGGAAACTTGAAGAAGAAAAGGCATGGGGAAAATATGCACGTGTGTTGGTTAATTCCAAACAAATGGAATATTATTATATAGCTCCCTAATAATATTGAGAGGCTTTTATATGTTTTAAAGAGAAGACAATCTTCCCTCGATTTAAATGGACCGAAGGTCCACACAATTTATTTAGGTTGAGATGCAAAATAAAATTTGACATGATGGCATGATGACATGATGCAATGCAAAAATAAATAACACAAGCATAATGAAACACACGGGAGGAACCCGGAACATATGGAATCTCTGGAATCTTCTGGAATCTTCTGGGACGTCGGTCTTCGGGCGTCACAACTCTCCCACACTAACAGAGGATCTCGACCCAAGATCCTAGAGATAGCACCGGGTAAAAACGGAAGAGGAAGGGGTAAAACAAAGTTTCTTCTTTGACAGACGAGTGAAACCAAAGAACCTTGAGAGGTTAAACAAGTTGAAAGAAAGAATGCAACGGAGATGAACGAAATTAAGAGCACTCCGGTAAGCAGGATGAACAAGGGACATTATGAGAACCTTGTAGGTTGAAAGACATGAAACAAGAGCTTACGAACCAAAAGAATATGAAACTGCAACGGTACAGCCAAGGAATAAGAATGACAGAATTCGGACAGCACTCCGACTGAAAATGGAAGGAATTAACATGAACTTGAGGAGATGGAATGATACTTGATGAAAACAACAACATATTGCCTCCGAAACTATTGAAAGAATGGCACAAGAGGTAAGAAGGATTCAGATAGCACTCCGGTTAAAAGAGAGTTAAAACTTGATAAGATGAGAGAAACTTGAATGAAGAATACAACACTCCGGTTAAAAAGATAAGCAAAGGAAAGAACATGATCTCGATAAACGATATGATGGTTGGAGAGAGCAACATCACGATATCTCCGGAATGAAAGAATAGCATATAGATCAATGAAAGAAATGAACGGAGAAGAAATAGGCAACTTCTCCGACAAATGAATATGAAAAACATCCTTACAACGATAGATTGAATAGAGTTGTTGGAAATTCAACAACGAAAAGAGTAAGCTTGATGTGGGCTTATGGAAAACATCTCAAAATTAAGAGGTGATAACCAGCCACTGACAGAAACGAAATGCTTGGATTGAGATCAACAAGGAGATGAAAAACTTATTTCACCGGAATGATAAATGAAGAACTTGGGTCATTTATAAGCACCATAATTAGCAACAATCCTTAGGAAAAGCTTTTAGGTGAAATACAACCCAAAATAAATCCAAGGGATAAAATGAGGGGTTGAACGGATCTCCTAAGAGAAGAAATGATGGTTTTAAATATCTCATTCTTGACAACTCGTGAATCATGAAACATGAAGGAATTGTCAAAAATGACATAACACCATCTAGAAAGACAAGGTAGAACGAATTGCAATTGGAATGAAGAATGCTTGAGCTCCAACAAGAATCTTGATGAAGACTTCACGGATGAATTAAAACATGATGAACCACCATGAGAACTCCGGTAATGAAAGCATGAGAAGTGAAAGATGAAAAGAATAAGATTCAAGGCCTGCGATGAATTAGATGTAGGTTTTGAAATGATATAATTGAAATAACTTGAAGCTCCGGAGAACAAGATGAACAACTTAGAACCGAGAATATATATGATGAACAAGCTCCAGACAAAAGAATTAAATCACCTTGAAGGAATAAGAATAAGAATTATCTCATGCATCTCCTTCACCAATTAAATTGATGACAACCAAAGGATTTGGCATACTACTTATTCTCGTTGGAAAGGATTAAGAGAGATCTCGCACAAGCTTGGGTAAATCTTCAACGAACCACCGGTAGGATTATGAAAAGAACGAGTGAACTAAAAATGATAACAACGGAAATGTAATCTTGAAAGGACCACCGTAAAAATATAGAGACGAACGAAGAGGCATCAATGCAGAATATTTGGAGGACAAAGTTGAAAACTGAGAACGAAGAATCTTCTGAAATGATGGCCTTCGGAGGATCACAAAGAAAAGAATTCATGAAATGCTTCGGATGGGTATAAAAGAATTCCTCACAATCTGAACAATAATGAGGATGGCAAGAAGCTAGAACCACGAATCTTGAGAGAACGGGCCAAGATTTAAGAGAAACACTTCTTCGGTCTTCAAATGTTGAGAATGAAGACGAGAGTGCCATAAGAATTGTTGAGCACTCCGGAATGAAGAATTAAAAAGGTTGAAACAATGATGAACAAGAATTTGAAAGCGATCTTGGAGAAGGCATGTGACTGATGGGAATCATTCTTACGTCACACTTTAAAGAGAATTTGAGTATAACTCCAGAAAATAGAAGAGTCAGGTAAGATCCTGGGAAAAGACCTGTGGGTTAGAGCCCACTAAAGAAATCACCGTTGGAAAAGATTGCTTAAGAGATATTGCACCGGTTGAATTAAATGGCTTGAGTAAGATGACAATGGTCAAAATAGTTTGAACGGATTAAGAATGGAATTATGAATCTTCAGCACTCCGGATATGAATAGCAAGAGGAGAATGATTAATTGGTGCACCGGAATGAGAAAGCATTGTGAAACGAGGAAAAGGATAAGATCAACACCGAATCTTGAATTACGTCCACCGGCAGAATTATTGGAATTAAGAATGATGAACTTGAAGCTCTTGAGCATCTTCATGATAAATCACCGGATAAGAACATTGAAGGAAAATGAATGAAGAAATATCACATGAATAAAATGGATATTTCATTTAAGAATTGCTGGCTCCATAAAGAGAAGGGTGGGAGGGTGGTGAAAACAAAGACAACTTGGGATGAATGAAACAAACAAATCGTCAGATTTCTCAACGGCGTCCGTATGGAATAACTTGAAGAGAAGGCACACCGGTTGAAAAGAATTTAACATGACCATCTCGATGATCAAGAAGGACTAGCACTCTCATGGAAATATGAGAACGCCGCTTAGGAAAGGTATGGAATCAACACTTGACATCGAAGCAACTCGAATACCAGAATCAAAACAAGAACAAAGGGTAGATGTGTTGCAGCATAATCTTCACAATATCATCTGAACAGAGAATTGAACGAATGAATTCCGCAGGTACATCAACTAGTCGGGAAGCCACTTGGGAGAACAAAAGATAAATAAAAAGGAACAAGGGGCAGATAGAACAAATACAAGATAGAAGCTTCGTTCCACATCTTCGTGCTGCAAGCTCATGGAACGTGTTACAAAAGGGTTTTGCAATCCCCGGATCAGCATAGCCAAGGACCCTTTAAGATGCAACTCCCGATCGTAACAAGCCCATAAAACCACTTCACTCAATGTAGAACCCCGAACTTCATATCATGCATTCGTTGGAAGAATGCCTAGAACTACTAGATGAACCCACCTATTAATTTCCGAAAGTTTCCAGTTATGCAATCAGGTGTTGGGGATACAGGGGAAGCACCGCGCAATCAACTCTAAACCTACATCCAGCTGTATCCATCCTTCAACACATAACCAGTCTTTCCCGGAAACCGTTTACCTCGGACCTTCGAAACGCATCTACTATACAAGCTATGGCAATACTCCCGAACTAACTCCCCAGTACTGGGTGATGTCGGGGTTATCTTGCCACTAACCGCATAGGAGAGTTTTCGATGTCGGCCGTCTTAAGTATTCTAGTACTGCCGCGATGGATTTGTGACAACAACACCTCGGAGCTCAACTCCCCGGGACACTGCCACAACCCCTAATGACAGGAGGCATCGAGAACAATGTTCTCGTCACAAAGACATCGAAACAATCCAAACAATACTCGCGAGATCCTAAAAAAATTTTGGTGCAATTTTGAAAGTGGAAGAGATAAGAGTAATCGTCAGGAGTCCTCACCAGAGTGAAAAGAGATGAGAAGCAAAGAAATCCTACTCTCCGATATAAATATAGGACTCAAAACATTTTCAAGTGTGTGCCTAGACTCAACCGTCAACGATTCGATCAATCAGTGGGGGCTTCTAGGTCGGAGAAGGCTCTGATACCAACTTGTAATGCCCAGGATGGGACTATACCTCCTACGTGTCGAGGCACGACTTAAAGGTATAAGCCCATCCTAGAATGATCTCAAGTTTGGTATCTTTGCACGACTCATGTAAAAGAGGGATTCAAATGCAAAAGGAGATAGTTGGCTTACACTCGCCACTTCACACAATACATTACATAAGCAGAACATCATTTAAAACATCACAACCCGACTACGGGTGAAGATCCAAAGAAAGATACCAAAACAACATAAAGCCACAGGTCAGGAACGAATCCTAGTAGAAACCACTACTGATTGTCGAAACGTAACAAGCATACGGCCACTCTCTTCATCGAGCTCCCAGTGTAGAACTTGAACCAGCTCCTGCATCGAACTCGGCTGAACCTGCATCTGGTGTTGTAGTATCTGTGAGCCACAAGGACTCAGCAATCCCATAACCATGGGTATCAAGACTAGCAAAGCTTTATGGGTAGGAAGAGGTAAAGTGGTGAGGTTGCAGCAGCGGCTAAGCATAATATGGTGGCTAGCTTACGAGTACCAGAATAAGATGAGCATCTACGCAAACGGTCGCAAAAGAAGTGATCGCTAAAGATCCTGAACTACATACGAATCAAACATAACCCCACCGTGTTCTCTTCTCAAAGTGAAAAGAGACAGTCACGGTTACTCACACAGTTGTGTGTTTTACTTCGGATCCTCTGTCAAGTTTTCTACAACCGGACATTAACAAATTCCAATCTGCCACATAACCGCGGGCACGGCTTACGAAAGATCATAACCCTGCAGGGGTGTTCCAACTTAGCCCATCACAAGCTCTCACGATTAGCTGAAGTGATAAATATAATATCATCACCCCTTATCTTAGGGAAAATCCGATCAGGCTCGGCATCCCGGTAGCACAAGTCATTTCGACAATGGTAAAACAAGTCCAGCAAGACCTCCCGGCGTGCCGACACCCTGATAGTAGCCGCGCGTATCTCGTCTCAGGCCATGACCGGATGAGCACAGCGTACAGCAACCGAAGACCCCAGATAACTGGGTGGCACCGCACACAACTCTATTTGGGACCAACACCATCAGCACTGCCCCCCTGCTATGTAGAATTAAGAATCCTTGGGTAGCGCTAACTCCCTATGCAAATTTAATTAATTAATTAAGTTGTTATTATGAGCAAATTAAAACCAATGTTGGGCCTTGCTGGAGGAGTTTTATTCAAAGTCGAACTGTCAAGGGGTCCCCATCCACCCATCGTGAAAGGAACGCAAAATCAAGGAACACAATGCCGGTTTATCGGTGCCTAAGGTGGCATGAGTGGAACAAAACACCGAGCAAAAGGCCAAGCCTCCCACCCATGCCCAGTATATAGGTGTGTTAATAATAATTATAGATATTGTGATATTCCAACAACAAGTTCCCTCCTGGAACGAACTTCATCTTCACCTGCAACTAACAACGCTATAAGAGGGGCTGAGCAAGCGGATAACATAGCCAAACAGTGGTTTTGCTAGGAAGGTTTCAAAGGTTAGAGGTTTCATGGCAACAAGGAGAGGCTGACATAAAAGATGGGTAGCGCGACATGTAACGATAGCATCGAGACAACTAAGCATGGCAATGGTAGTAAAGGTATCCAAGGGTATGATCATCTTGCCTGGGATTCCACAAGGGAGAAGAAGGGATCCATGAAGCAGAAGGAGCAACAGTCGAGCGAATCCTCACAACTCCGGAACGAAACCGAAGCTAACAAGAGAAGCAACCGGAAAGAAGCAAACAACTCGGTAAACACACAAGCATAAACATGGCAAACGATGCACAAGGAAGCATGATGCATGTCCGGTTTAATTATGCATGGCATGGCAAAGTGCACAAACAACACTACAAGTTAAGTGGAGCTCAATATGCAATGAGTTGCATATTGACGAAACACCACATTATAATTATTTAGTGATTTGTTTAATTACAAGACACGATTAAATGTTTTTAACATAGCAAGAGGTGACGCATAATAAAACTATACTATTTAGGCATTTTAAATGAGGCCGGACAATAACAACAACATATCCGGAAAATCCCCATAAGCATGTTTAGTAATTTTAAGCAAGCAACATTTTCACATCTATAATGTTGTTAATATGATGCGGATGACATGATCAAGTTTTATGCAATTTAATTAAAAGTTGACAAGAGAGATATGAAGTATTTGGTCGCCACGACGGAAGGAAAAGGAGTGTCCTGGCGACGAGAATGGAAATGATGCCACGGCAGCGTTCCGATGATCCGACAACTCGTCGAGAAGCCGGTGCAAAAGCAAGGTGGCGAAGCGTGACATGCAAGAAGATGGGGTGATCCCGTTGCCGGGTTCCCACGGGTCGGCGACGAGGCAACCGAGGAACATGGCAACGACGAAATGGGCACGGTGCACACAAGGGCAAACATCTCATTCAACCACAACAAGCAAACGTTCTCGGGTCATCGTCTCGGGGTTATACCTTCGAAGCGTGCGTTTCGGGGCGGTTCGAGATCGTAGTGGAAGTAGAGGAAGTAGTTGTTCTCGTTTCCGAAGAGGAAGTAGCCGTTCACATTCCGTTTCGGAGAGGTACTTGTCGTTCACGTGGCGGTAGTGGAAGTAGTTGTTCACGGGGTCTTCGATGGTCGACGGTAGTGGTACACATGTTGTCGGGGTACTTGTCGTTCACGTGTGCTCCGGGCGTCGCGGTACTTGACGATTCCGAAGACCGCGGTCGTCGGGGTACTTGGTCGTAGGGGTACTTGTGTCTTCAACTCGCCGGTCTTGACAAAATGAAGGGGAACTTGATGATTCCTCGTGTAGTCGAACTTGCCGAAACTTGGGGTCCTCGTCCACTTAGCGAAAAAAAAACAGCAGCAGGTCTTGGCGCTGCAGAGGAGGGAACCGAGGAGCTGCGGCCACGGGGATGACGAGGGCGCCATGGCGCTGGAGAAGAGGAGACGAGGCAGCAGGCTCCAAGGCGAGGCGAGGAGGCAGCCAGGCGCGAGCTGCAGGAGGGCGGCGAGGAGGGGTTCTGGCCGGACTGCTCCGGTGCGGGATCTGGCGCGGAGGCAGGGCCGAGGGGAGGCCGGCGACCTGGTGATGGAGAGGCGCGGGAGAAGGCGCTGGGGCGTCCTGGCGGCGGAGGGCCTGAGGGCCGGCGCCCTGGTAGTTGGCCGCTGGAGGGGAGGCAGAGCGGCGAGGCGCTGGCGATGCGGCCTGGGCGCTGGAGGGGGCGACGCGGCGCTCGAGGAGGAGGCCAGCGGGTGCGCTGAGGTCGAAGCAGGGCGGCGCTCGGGGCTGGAGGCGCGGTCGCGCGGCTGGAGACGGAGGGAGGAGGCATCCTGGCCGCGGTGGGGACGGGACGCGGCGGCCATGGCGCTCGGGGAGGCGAGCCTAGGCGGCGACGAGGCAGGGGGGAGCGAGGGCGCTCGGGGCTGCCTGGCCGAGGCCCTCGAGGGGATGCGAGGAGCGGTCGGGGCGAAGGGGGAGGGCATTGCGGCGCTGAGGGAGGAGCGGTCGAGAGGAAAACGAGGCTCGGCTAGGGTTGCGAAGGGAGTGGCCTTGGGCCAAGGAGCCAGATGGGCCGCAGATGGAGGGATGGCTGCTGGGAAGCTGATGCCCATGGCCTAGGGAGGAAAATGGCTGGGAGCCCAGATGGGCTGGGACCTCTCTTCCCTCCTTTTTATCTTTTAAACAGAAAACAACAAAAGAGAAGGAAGAAGGGAAAAGGGGGATTAGGGAAAAGCTGGCACATGGAACTATTTTTCTCGGGCATCATAAAATGAGCACGGTCCGAGAAAATAGAAAAGGCAAGATTGAGATATAATTCAAACATATTTGAATTTAATTCAAACGGGTTTGAACTAAGACTTGATTATAGAAGTGTCCAAAAATGTTGAGGATTTTTGGAGGAACCTCGAAACAACGGAAAATAATTATTGGCAAGGTAGGAGGGAAACTTGAAGAAGAAAAGGCATGGGGAAAATATGCACGTGTGTTGGTTAATTCCAAACAAATGGAATATTATTATATAGCTCCCTAATAATATTGAGAGGCTTTTATATGTTTTAAAGAGAAGACATTCTTCCCTCGAATTAAATGGACCGAAGGTCCACACAATTTATTTAGGTTGAGATGCAAAATAAAATATGACATGATGGCATGATGACATGATGCAATGCAAAAATAAATAACACAAGCACAATGAAACACACGGGAGGAACCCGGAACATATGGAATCTCTGGAATCTTCTGGAATCTTCTGGGACGTCGGTCTTCGGGCGTCACATTCGGGTCCATATCTAGTATCTAGATGGCTTCTTATCTCTCTTTGGATCTCAATACCAAGTTCTCCTCGGTCTTCGAGGAGATCTATTCGATGTAATCTATTTTTGCTGTGTGTTTGTCGAGATCCGTTGAATTGTGGGTTTATGATCAAGATTATCTTTGAGAAATATTTGGTTCTTCTCTGAACTCTTTATGTGTGATTATAATATCCTTGCAAGTCTCTTTGAATTATTGGTTTGGTTTGGTCTACTAGATCTATAGTTCTTGCAGTGGGAGAAGTGCTGGGCTTTGGGTTCAATCTTGCGGTGTCCTTTCCCAGTGATAGTAGGGGCACCAAGGCACGTATTGTATTGTTGCCATCGAGGATAAAAAGATGGGGTTTATATCACTATGTTTGAGTTTATCCCTCTACATCATGTCGTCTTGCTTAAGGCGTTACTCTGTTCTTATGAACTCAATACACTAGATGCATGCTGGATAGCGGTCGATGTGTGGAGTAATAGTAGTAGATACAAAATCGTTTCGGTCTACTTGTCTCGGACGTGATGCCTATATATAATGATCATGCCTAGATGTCTCATAATTTTTCGCTTTTCTATCAATTGCTCGATAATAATTTGTTTACCCGCCGTAGAATATCGCTATCATGAGAGAACCACTAGAGAACACTATGGCCCCCAGATCTATTCTCAACATATCAATCTACAATCTACTTTACATTTCCGCTTTTACTTTCTGTTCTTATATCCAAAAATACCAAAAATATCTACTATCATCTCTATCAGATCCCACTTTCGTAAGTGACCGTAAAGGGATTGACAACCCCTTATCGCGTTGGCTGCGAAGTTCTTATTTGTTTGTGCAGGTGCGAGGGACTCGCACGTGGTCTCCTACTGGATTGATACCTTGGTTCTCAAAAACTGAGGGAAATACTTACGCTACTGTGCTGCATCTCCCTTTCCTCTTCGAGGGAATACAAGGCAAGCTCGAGAAGTAGCAGTGTGTTTTATCGTTCGCTTGCCTCTTGTTTGCTTGTGTGTTGAATCTCTTGCTTGTCACTATGGCTTAAGACAGTACCGAATTGTGTGAATTTTCCAATACCAACAATAATGACTTTATTAGGACTCCGATTGCTCCTATCTTAGATGCCGAATCTTGTGAGATCAATTCTGCTCTGTTGAATCTTGCCATGAAAGATCAATTTTCTGGCCTGCCTAGTGAAGATGTCGCTACCCATTTAAACAACTTTGTTGATTTGTGCGATATGCAAGAGAAGAGGGATACGTATAATGATATTGTTAAATTGAAGCTATTTCCTTTTTCACTTAGAGATCGTGCTAAAACTTGGTTCTCCTCTTTGCCTAGAATAAATGCAAAGATGCCTTTATCTCCAAGTATTTTCCTCCCGCTAAGATTATCTCTCTTAGAAACGATATTATGAATTTTAAGCAACTAGATCATGAGCATGTTGCACAAACTTGGGAGGGAATGAAATTAATGATACGTAATTTCCCTACACATGGTTTGAACTTATGGATGATTATACAAAAAATTTATGCCGACTTGAATTTTACTTCTAGAAATCTTTTAGATTAGGCCGCGCGGGGCACTTTCACGGAAATCACTTTAGGAGAAGCTACCAAACTCCTAGATAATATTATGGTTAACTACTCTCAATGCCACACCGAAAGATCTACTAGAAAAAAGTGCATGCTATTGAAGAGATTAGTGTTTTGAGTGGAAAGATGGATGAACTTATGAAATTATTTGCTACTAAGAGTGCTTCTTCTAATCCTAATGATATGCCTTTATCCACGTTGATTGAAAATAATAATGAATCTTTGGATGTGAATTTTGTTGGTAGGAATAATTTTGGTAACAACGCTTATAGAGGAAACATTAATCCTAGGTGTCGGTGTACTAAAGTAGGGGTACCTTAGTATCCCGACTTGTGCACGGGCAGTAGCAGCGTCCCGTGGCAGGGCTTGCCACGCGCTCGCCAAGGCCCACTACGGTTCCTTTGGAGCCATTCAAGAACAAAGTGTTCAAGCTAAAGAGACAAGACCCCGGCAAGAGGGGCTTGCCGGGAAGGCCGCTCCAGGCTCAAGACCACCCCTTTGGCACAAGACCCTGGCAAGAGGAGCTTGTTAGGAAGGCCAAGCATGGCGTTCCAGGAGACTTGCCGGGGCGCCCCACGCGTCGCGGCAAAGCCTGGAGAGCGACAAGCTTCCGGGCGCGGCAAGGTAGCAGCCGCGGCAAGGCGCTTGCCGCGGCAGGCTTCCACTGTGTGCACGCGCTCTAGGTCATCCGGCCACACGTCGCCCTGGGGCCCTTCCAGGGGCACGTGGCGGAAGGCTATGCAGCCTGGGGTACACGGTGGCAAGACGCTATGACGAGGCCACCGTCGTGGCGAACGGAGACGCCCTGACGGACGCTTTTTGCACTGTTTGGGGCGACGGTGACGGGCATTCAATGCCCTTGTCCCCCACCGTCAGGGTTAGGTACAGAGCACTGTACATACACTGTTCCAACTACCACCATTTTTACGTTTTTACCCTCACCTACGCTGCCACCTGTCGGTGACCCCTTTGACCTATAAAAGGAGGCCCATGCGCAACGTAGGGGGGGGGGGGTTCCGATCTTCGATCACTCTCACGCTCGGTGTAGCTAGCGACAAGTACTGTAGCTCTTCTCGCTCCCGAGCCAAGAACACAATACAAACCAAGGCAGGAGTAGGGTTTTACGCATCCGTGCGGCCCGAACCTGGGTAAACTGCTCGCGTGCTCGCCTCGATCCGCTCTTCGTGCACCCTCCGCTCCCTTGCCGTACCGAAAAGGGGCTCCGGTCCCATAGGTGTTCGTGGGCGATCAGTTTCCCCGACATCTTTGGCGCGCCAGGTAGGGGGCGTCGAGGTTGTGTGAACCTGATCCGGCGTTCACGCGAGCGAAAACTCCAGCAACTTCATCAACTTCATCAACTTCATCGACTACATCAACATGCCGCAGAAGAAGAAGGCTTCGGAGGTAGCAGGCCCGTCTGCGTCGATCCCACCACCACCGGAGCCAACGGCTGGTGGGGTAGACGCCGGCGGAAGGACGGACGCCGGCGAGGAAACTCACGGCGCCGCCAAGTCCTAGGACAAGACGGACGACCGAGCACATTCCAAGACCTCGACGTCCGTGCACGCACCGCGCCCCTCTCAGGAGGTGCCGGACTGGCAGCGACGTGGTACACAAGGTACCATCCGCTTGCTGGGCCATGGTCAAGTTGGCGGGTCGCGGGACACTCAAGGCCAACGTGCTCCTTCTAACGCTGTTAGAAGTCCGAGCATATCTCGCTCCTCGCACCGCTCGCCACCGCTTCCCTCCACTCCAGCAGAAGTTCTAGCTCGAGCTCAGCTGCTCCTCGATTTCCCTCCAGCGGCAGACAAGGCCGAAGACTGGAGGGCCACCATCCAGAGCCTCATCGCCTTCGCCAACAACGACACGCCGCAGCAGCCGACGACGTCGCGGCCGCGGCAAGTCAGCCAGGCACGGGCTGATGGAGACAAGATCGTCGGGGGTGCAACTACCGTGCACTCCCCGCCCCGAAGGCCGAAATCGCCGACTCGCCGGATCAACATCGACGTCGACTCCACGGCGTCGTCGGATCCGCGAGCTCGCCGCGATCAACGCCAAGTCCAAGTCTTAGTTAATCAAATGTTAGTTTATTCGAACATTTTTGGACACTTCGCTAATCAAGTCTTAGTTCAAACCCATTTGAATTAAATTCAAATGTGTTTGAATTATTTTTTCGATCGGGCCTGTCATATTTTTCTCGGACCGTGCTCATTTTATGATGCCCGAGAAAATTACTTCCATGTGCTATTTTTTTCCCTAACCTCCCTCTTCTTTCTTTTCTTCTCTCTTTTGTTTTATGCTAAAAGGGAAATAAAAAGGAGAGCAGCCCAGCAGCCTTCCTCCTCCCAGCCCGTCCTCCAGCTGGCCTTAGGCCCAACTCCTCCCTCTAGGCCCAAGCCCACCAGACCGACCCCGTAACCCTAGCGCTAGATGATCGAACCCAAGCGTCCCTCCCCTCCTCTTGCTCTCCCCTCGTCCTCACAGGCCGCCGCCAGCCTCTTTTTCCCCCGAGCCCGATCTACTCCCTCCTTCGATCGACTCCTCTGCGCCGCACACTCCCTCGAGCAGCATCCCCCCGATCCCGTTTTCCTCATCCCTCTCCCCGACCGCATCGCGCCCCTCAGGCCCCGCGAGCCGACCCGCAGCTCCGGCCGCGACCACCTCCTCGCCAGCGCCGGTCCGCGCCAGGAGCTCCGCCGTCCTCCAATCCTGCGCGTCCGGCCCCGTCCTCTGCCCGCCGTCGCACTCTCCGTCGTTGTGCCCTGCCCGTCCTCCAGCTGCGCCGCCGAGCGCCCCATCTCCAGCGCCGAGGCTCCGCGCCCTTCCTCTCGTGAGCCGCCCCGCGCCTTCCCTCGCGCCTCCCCTTCGGTCTCCAGGCGTCGTGCCTCTGCCTCGTCCTCCACAGCGCCTGCGCGCCCCGGTCGCCATGCTGCTGCCATGGCCTCGACGTCGTCGGCGTGCTGCCGCTTCTCCTCGCCGTGACCGTGACCGTGAACGTGCTGCGTTTGTGTTTGTTGCTGTTATTGTTTATCGCAAGACCGCCCAGGTTTTTGGCCAAGTACCACTACAACCGTGAACATCTTCGGATCTTCAAGTTCATCTACGTGGATTCGACAAATACCCCGCCGGCGAGTACATCTCCGATGAACGAGAACAACTACTTCCCTCTACGGCATGTGCCACTACCATCGCCCGGAAACGATGGATGCGCCAGGTACATCTACGAACGAGTTCGTCTACCGTCGCCGTGTACCCCTACCGATGCGCCAAGTACCTCTACGGAACGAACGTGTACGACCACCTTCGGTGATGAAACGAGTACAACTACTTCCCACTACGGAACGAGTACCCCTACCGATGAACGAGAACGTCTACTTCGACTTCTTCCACTACGTCCCTCGACGACTCGAACCCCTCCGAGAATGATCGCTCCGAAGGTATAACCTCGAGTCGATGACCCGTGAACGCTTATGCTTGTGTTGTATGAAATGCTTGTTTCACTTGTGCGCTTCGTGCCGTATCATCTTTTGTCATGCTCCTCGGGTGCCTCATCGCCGACTCGTGGAAACCCGGCAACGGGATCACCCCACCTTTCTTCTTGTTTCGCTCTTCGTCATCTTTTGCACCGGTCCCTCAACGAGATACCGGAACCGATATGATGCGTTGCATCATTTTCGGATCGTTGCCATGGCACCCTTTCCTTCCACCACGGTGACAAGTGCTTCACATCTCTTCATGTTAATGTTTAACTAAATTGCATTAACTTGATCATGGCATCCGCATCATGTTAACAACACTAAAATGTTTAATTGTTGTTTGCTTATAATTACTAAACATGCTCATGGGGATTTTCCGGATATGTTGTTGTTATTTTCCGGCCTCATTTAAATTGCCTAAATAGGTAGTTTGTTTTTGCTTCACCTCTTGCCATGTTAACAAACATTTAATCTTGTCTTGTAAATAACGAGAGTCAATTAAATAATTAAAATGTGGTGTTTCGTCAATATGCAACTCGTTGCATATTGAGCTCCACTTAACTTGTAGTATTTGTTTGTGCACTTTGCCATGCCATGCATATTTAAACCGGACATGCATCATACTTGTTTGTGCATCGTATGCCATGTTTATGCTTGTGTGTTTACCGTGTTGTTTGTTTCTTTCCGGATGCTTCGCTTGTTAGCTTTGGTTTCATTCCGGAGTTGTGAGGATTTGCTCGACTGTGTTGCTCCGTCTACTTCGTGGATCCGTTCTTCTCCCTTGTGGAATCGCAGGCAAGATGACCGAACCCGGATACCATTACTATTTTTGCCTATTGCTAGAGTATCGTTCTTTAGTTTTGTCTCGATGCCCATGTTTTCCTGTCAGCCTCCTATTGTAACCTTGATCCTGTCTAACCACCCTACCTATGCAAACCATTGATTGGCTATACGTAGGCTTCGCTCAGCCCCTCTTATAGCATTGCCAGTTGCAGGTGAAGATTGAAGATGCTTGCTTCATGTTGAAGTTGTTGGGTTATATCACACTATATAAATGCTTAAATGAAATCATCTATATATTGGCAAGGGTGGAAGGCTAAGCCTTTTGCTTGGTGATTTGTTCCACTCATGCCGTTAGGAACCGTATAAACCGGTGTTATGTTCCTTGATTATGCGTTCCTAACACGGTTGGGGTGTATGGGACCCCCTCGATAAACCGCTAAGTGCCAAGTCTTTTCCAGCAAGTCCCAACATTGGTACTATTCACGTAATAACTAATAAAACTTGCATAGGGACTAGCTATCCCTTTTATTTTAATTCAGCAACCCCGGGCCAGTGCTCCACATGAGTGTTGGTCCGAACTGGGGGTCCTGCAGGGCCACCTCGAGGAAACTCAAGGTCTGGTAAAAACCTGTAGCATCACCCATCCGGTCGTGTCCTGAGACTAGATACGCGCGGCTACCTATCAGGGTGTCGACATGCCGGGAGGATTTGCTGGATTAGCCTTACCTTAGTTCGAAGTATCTTGAGCACGGGATTCCGAGAATACTCGGGTCTTCCCACCTTTGGAGTTGCGACTCCGCGGATCGTGGGCTTGTAATGGGCCAAGTTGGAACACCCCTACAGGGTTCGAACTTTCGAAAGCCGTGCCCGCGGTTATGTGGCAGATGGGAGCTTGTTAATATCCGGTTGTAGATAACTTGACACCATGTTCCAATACACTACCAGCGTGAGTACCGTGACTGTCATTTTCCGAAAGGGTTTTCGGGAGATGAACACGGTGGGGTTATGTTTTACCGGCTTTAGTTAGGATCACTTCGTGATCACCTTTCGACCGAGGCACTTCTCTTCTCGCTCTCTATTACGTAAGCTAGTGCTAGTTGCTGCTGCAGACTCTTGTTTTTCCTTCACCTCTTATTCTTTCTTCAGCCTTGTCCACACCCAAGGCTTAAATAGTCTTGTTACCCGGGAACGGGATTGCTGAGTCCTCTGTGGCTCACAGTTACTTCACCACACCAGATGCAGGTTCAGCCGAGTTTGATGCAGGAGATGGATCATAACTTCCAGGAGTTCGATGAAGAGTTTGGCCGTATGCTTGTGATGTTTCGACGATCAGTAGTGGTTTCTACTAGGATTCGATCCTGACCTGTGGCTTTATGTTGTTTTGGTATCTTTCTTTTGGATCTTCGCCCGTAGTCGGGTTGTGATGTTTTGAATGATGATTTGCTTATGTATTGTATTGTGTGAAGTGGCGAGTGTAAGCCAACTACCTTCTTTTGCAATTTAATCCCTCTTTTACATGAGTCGTGCAAATATACCAAACTTGAGATCATTCTAGGATGGGCTTATACCTTTAAGTCGTGCCTCGACACATAGGAGGTATAGTCCCATCCTTGGGCATTATACAGTAGTCAGGGGGAAACGTTTTTTCGCCCAATATGGTGGCCCGTCCGGTGAGTCCGTATTGTCAGGTGGAGGAATAATTATTTTCCGCGTAATAAGGAGGCAGTTCCTTGTGGCTGCCGTGGAGCCAGCTGTCAGCTTCTCCACAACAGTACTCTTCCGATGGAAGTCGTTCGTTGACCACGTTGACCACGTCGCGCCGAGAGCACCAGGGCGGTGCACGACGGCGAGGCCTGGCAAGGGGACGACGTGGAGCTGGGGAAGACGCGGCAGTGGATGCCCACGTGGAGAGGAGTACGAGGGTTCACTAGTTCGGCTGCGGCATGAGGTTGCCGTCGCCGCAGAATAACAGGGGTATGGGTGAGTAGAGGGATGCCCTGGCGAGCGGTGGGAGTAGTATGGGGCGGTGAGGCCTACACGGGAGGCGAGAGCAAGCGGTCCCACCGGCGCTGGATTTGGCGGCTGGAGCAAGAAGATCAGAGATTGAAGAAACACGACGGTTACGTCTGCTAGAATCATTTGTTGACGTATATAATAACTAAAAAAATCATGCATACGCGTCAACTTAATAGGCCCATAAGTCAGACCATTCCCTCTTTTTATTAATAATTTATATATAGCTCATAGCGACTTCTTATGCAATTTATTACAGTCCATTTTATTAGGTTGGCCAGGGCCAATTTCGCATATTTCTGTCGGATCCAAACTATTCTTAATACCGAAATGTCGACCTAGATTGAAAGTACTTTGAAGATATATTTAAATTAGGTTAATGCCTAGTGAAATAGGAATCTAAAAATGTGAAATAATTCAGAAATTATAAAGTAATTGCCAATTTGTCATCTGCTTTTATATTTACAACCAATTTCATATTACTTTCAAGATTTGCAGGCGTCTTGAAAGAGTTGCAGCCCATCAGGGTGTAGAAAAATAAATAGGCCTGGATTGGGTATTCTTCAGAAAAAATAAACTCGGCTCATTTTATAGTTTGTTAAAAGTACAACCCATTTTCTAGCTAGGACAACGATTAATAATTTCAACCAACCATTCAAGACAGAATTCAATAAAATTTCCCACATTTTGATGGGATCCGAAATATTTTTATCCCAAAATTTCTAGCCAGATTAAATATAAATTTGTATTACGTAAAAATCTAACGAAACATTACGCGCGCAACAGTTAAAAATTAAGATTTTCAAAATCCATAAATAATATTTTATAAACTAATTTCGTGCTTGGTGCATCTTTTACAGTTACTGCCCAGTTTTTATAATTACATCCCATCAATTATTTTTTAAAGCCCATTTTCCTGTTAAACTTAATGCATCCCTCCTAGGAAAGATTTGCAGCCCAGCGGGGTGGAGAATAACAAGTTGACCTTGCCTGGGTATTCCTCAAAAAAACGTATAGCTGGGCTAGCCATTTTCATTTTGAAAAATAATAATATCTGGGCTGGATATCTGTCCTGGGCTAGACGGGCCACAACCTGCCCAGTTAATACCCTGCTCTCCTCTAAACAACAACGGAAACATCGCCAAGAAAAACTCTGCAGTGCTCACGCCTCAAAAACACAAATACTGCTCGAGCTGCTTGGTCCCAGCTATCGGCCGCACCTTGTGCAATTCTCTCGTTTATATTGACTACATAGGTTGACAATGGTGTGGGACCGTGATGTCAGGAAACCAGGAGGAAGCAAAAACTATATAGTTGTACATAATAAGGAGGAACTTGCGCACGTACGGCTATGGCCCTAGTGGGTCCCTACTGTCAACCAGTCAAAATAAAGTCATCTCCTAATAAATCCTCATGTTCATTGACCATGTTAACAATGCTCGGCGCGACGACGAGCGCAACAACTCCAAGGATGACGGAGAGGGCCTCGCGGGCCCTACGGATGGTCTGATAGAGCACCCGCTACTCATTCAGGAAGCCAGTATCATCAGACACCTATGAGCACCTTCGAGAGAATGAGACGACATGAAACGGTAAGTCCACGCTTGGGAGCTCTGGTTTATTTCACACCTGTATTAAGATACAATTGTAATTTACTCGTCATCGAAAACAACGCGTAAAATACAGGCGTAATGAAACCGAGGTCCCGAGGTCTGTAAGTAAAACTAACGGGTTACGCGTGTAATTTGAGAGACCGGTGTATATTTTACTAGGCGAAATCGCCCAACCAAGCGCTTCGTCCGAGACCATCTGCTTTTATTTACAAGCGTCAGTTTACAAGCGGTTTTGGTTGGAAAACGACGATCCAATCAAGGCCTAAAATGATGAGTTGGCCGGAAGATCATATGATTTCACGTCTAACCTAACCGACTTGTCGTATAGGCTATGAATGAAACATAAGACGATGAACTTCTTAAGCACTGAAACAACAGAAGAGGATGATCTTCCTAACAAGCAAATCACTGGCATTAGATCGACATGCAAAACAATATGAAGCATTATTCTAAGGAGTCACGGTGAACAGCTCGTGATGCCGCATGCCACAACATTCCAAGCTCAACTTTGCAATCAAACACAAGGCCAGACATTACATAGACAATATTCAGAACAAACTCTTAAAATATCTTACATAAGTTAGCATTCATGTGACTATGCATCTCAGTAGAGTAAATATTTACTTCTGAACTAAAGACAGGAATAGGAAAAAACGATCGACGTTGCTCATAGCAAAGGGCGTCCCACTCAAAAATATCAAATGCATGTCTTTTGGCTAACATCAATGAGCAAAAATTGACAAGGTTTTCCAATTCCAATATATTAAACTAATGTCAACTTTGACAAGCTTTTCCCATTCAAAATATGTAATGCCTATGATGGTGGAATGGGCAGGGTTTGTCATCAGTTTTTCATCTGATTGTCTGGTGGCTCAAGGTGACGACGAATGATTAGAGAACCATTCGATGTATTGTGCATGATGAAGTATTATTATGGAGGACACAAACCATCTGAACATTTTGTGTACTTCCACTAAAATCAAGCCGAGCATCCCTGTGGATTTCCTATTTATATGCTGCCAGAAAACAAAGACACATCAGCACACACATGAATATTGGCCCCTGTGTCAACCCACCAATCGGTGGACTAACAAACTGAAAGTACGGTAAACAGATTACCATACCCAGATGCCCCATCATTGTTGCTTAGAAGGACACACTACAAAAAAAATACACTTCCATGATGATACATGTTTGTCACAGTAGGTCACATTTTTTGTCATGCATGTACGTCCATGACAATTTTATGCCAGAATCAAGATAGTCATATATGTGATGTCGTAGAAGTGTTCCATGACATTACCAAAATTATCATCACGGAAGTGTCCACTTCCATGATGATGAATCGCGCGCCACAGAACTGCTTTCGTCAAGGGTGATCGACACGTGGCATCCACCGTAATGGAACGCCGTTAAGCTATCGGGTCCGGTTTTGGATGCGATAACCCGTTAACAGCCCCGACCAATGGGGATTTTCCACGTGTAAAATCATCATTGGCCGGAGGAAACACGTGTTGCCTCACCGTTGGGACAGATGTCATCCACTCATTGGACAACAGGCGCCTATGATAGGTCGACACGTGGCACGGCCCAACAGTGGCCATTCCGGTGAAAAAGGCCGGCCCAGTAAAAAATAGCAGGCCGGCCCATATAAGACCTACTTGTGCCAGGTCCATTTAAGCCCACAACCATACGAGATGTGACAATTCGGTCCGTCAACGGCCCATTAAATATTTGACACCATTGCAGCCCATCATCAGTTCGAGCACGTTAACAACCCGCTATATATGTGGGCTCAATATCGGCCCGATGAGATTTCGGCCTGTTAACGGCTCATTCAATGGATGGGCCCATTTTCACGATGTATATGTTTCGGCCTTTTAGCGACCCATTTAAATATTGGGCTAATTTCTGGCCCGGTGTGTCTTTCAGCCTGTTGACGGCCCATAAATTAGTTGGCCCATTTGTAGTCGGACCTGAGTTTCGGCCTTTTAGCGACCCATTTAAGTGTTGGGCCAATTTCCGGCCCGGTGTGTCTTTCAGTCTGGTGACGGCCCATATATCCATTGGGCCATTTGTAGTTGGACCTGAGTTTTGTCCTTTTAGCGACCCTTTTAAGTGTTGGGCCAATTCCCGGCCCTGTGTGCCTTTCAACATGTTAACGGACCATAAATGAGTTGGGCCATTTGTAGTCGAACCTGAGTTTTGGCCTTTTAACGGCCCATGCCCTTCATGGTCCAATACCAGCCCCGTTTCTCTTTTGGCCTGCTAAAGGCCCACAACACAGTTGGGCCATTTACAATACGACCTGACTTTCGGCCTCTTAGCGGCCCATGATCTTCATGGTCCAGTACAAGCCCGCTATCTCTTTTGTCCTGCTAAAGGCCCACAGTATAGTTGGGCCGTATGTGGCCCGAACTTAGTAACAACATGTTAACGGCCCGTGAAATCAATTGGGCCCACCTGTTGCCCGCTTGGATGTCAGCCTGTTAACGACCCGGGAGTTAAGAGGGCAGACAATTAACTTTCGGCCTGGTAACGACCCATTAACTTAATGGGCCCACTAAAGTTCGTACATGTCTTTATGCCAAATTAGATAATTTCAGCCCATTACGACGAGCAATTATGCACAGGACCAAAAGCGATCAAGCAAAGGTACATCATACAGGGAAAACGTTGCACATCCTGCATATATTACATGATATTACATCCACTCGGCAATCAAAGATTGATGCCAGTGCAAATAAATGAACAGAACCTAACGATCTACAACGTCGCAATCTGCAACCTCAGCACGGATGACGTCCATAAGCATGTTGGCAAGTTCTTGCTGCTTTGCCACACTGTCTCTGAAAACATTGATCAGTTGTTGTGTCGCACGACTCTGCACCTCTGATTCCTCCATCATTTCCATCATTCCTTCAGCCATTAATTGGTTCACAAACATACATTTTTTCTGATGCATTCGAGACAGAGGATACTGAACAGATTCAGATGGCAATTTTGGCAGGCTTGTATTATTGATAGGGGAGAGTGTCTCGACCACTGCATCATAACATAAATTAGGAGGGGAACCAAAAATAATAATCATTAGTTACTGGCATATTACCTGGCCTAGATTTATTGGAACGAAACAATGGGGTTGCCTTGCTGTTTTCAGAGTTTGTCTTCTTATCTTCAGCAGCCTGCACCAAAGTAATACACTAGCATTGCTATCATTGGCCAAGTCAGATAATAGGAAAGCAACATTGGCACAACAAACGTTTGGGCAACTAGCCAACACGAAATTAACACAATATGGCACATCTATCATCAGCCAGGTAAGGTAATGCGAAAGCAACATTGACACAATGAATGAATGGGCAACTAGAGCAGCACTACAATTCAGTAATGTGCATGATATGAGATAGTACACTCATGCAGCTCAGTATGCAAAACTACCAGGCAGTTTTCTTCACAAAATCAACATTGGCGCCTTTAACATTTTTCTACAACTAATTTTAGATCAGACAAAGGTTGGATTCACGCCGATTAACAAAATACATGCTGATGCAAAAATATAGTGATATACAATAGGTACTTACATCAGCATTGGAGCATAGAGAATTCCAGCATAATATTTTCCTCGAATACAATGCCAATGAAGGAAATCTTCTATCATTTAACCTTATTTTCTAAAAGAGAGATGGGTAAGAAACATGTAGAAAATATGATTAGAATGCTATAAAATTTCATGATGCGAGGATACGTACACACTTCTTAGAATGGAGTTGACATTCGTTTGAATCTGCTTATTATCAGTGAGAGTTGGGTTTCTCTATGCTGGAGCAGTATCCATGAAAAATGGAGTTGGTTTATTATCTACTGGCGTTTGAATCTTTTGCAAAGCCTGGTTTGTAACCCTTCAGATTCTAACATAGCCGTATTCCCCTTGCATGCCTTATATAGAAGTATGGTGCTTCAATTATAAAACATGCTACAGCAGAGATGGAATAGGTACTGAAGAATAGAAAGGCATGACATATTGATATGTATTCCCTCCATCCGGAAATAAAAGGATGGGTCTAGGCATATTTGAGTTCTAGATACATCCAGTTTTATCCATTTCTGCGACATGTAATCCGGACGGAGGGAGTATGATGTAAGAGCTAGAGATACGACAGGATAACACAGTAAAAAAACACTGAAAACCCACTGCAGAACCAAAGTAATCAAACCCACTGATATGAGAGAGTACACTCATGCAGCTCTGGATGCAAAACTACCAGGCAATTTTCCTTAAAAAAATCAACATTGTGGCTTTTAATCATACATTTTGCTACAACTAAATTTAGATCAGATAAAGGTTGGATCCACGCTGATTAACAAAATACACGTTGATGTAAAAATACAGTGATATACAATATGTACTTACATCTGCATTGGAGTACAGAGAATTCCTGCAAGAATCTTTCCTCACAGACGATACCAGTGCAGAAATTCTTCTATCTGTTAAGCTTATTTTCTAAAAGAGAGATGGGTAAGAAACATGTAGAAAATATGATGAGCATGATATAAAATTTCATGATGCAAGGATACGCACACGCTTCTTAGAATGGAGTTGACATATTTTTGCTGGACTGGAGCGGACTAGTTCTTTGGCCACTGGAATCTCCTTATTATCAGTAGGAGTTGGGTTTCTCTGTGCTAGAGCAGTATCTATAAAAACTAGAGTTAGTTTATTATCTCCTGGAGTTTGGATCTTTTGCAAAGGCCTGGTTTGTAACCCTTCAGATTCTAACATAGTCGTCATCCCCTTGCATGCCTTGTATAGAAGAATGGTGCTTCAATTATAAAACATGCTACAGTAGAGAGATGGAATAGGTACTGAAGAATAGAAATGCATGACCTATTGACATGTATTCCCTCCATCTGGAAAAAAATGGACGGGTCTACGCGTATTTCAGTTCTAGATACATCCTTTTTTATCCATTTCGGCAACATGTAATCCGGACGGAGGGAGTGTGGTGTAAGAACTAGGGATACGACAGGACAACATAGTAAAAAAACACTAGTTGAATGTAAAACTGCACGCTAGCGGAATACGTACAGAAAAAACTAAGGCAACATACAGGTGTATAATTGGGAAACTAAGATGGCATTGCGACAGAGCACTAGAACCACACTTCAATGTAAAAAAGCATGGTATGGTAGACAGATGAAGTACATACTGATGAATAACAATGCATAAGATATTCAGAAGCATGATGTCCAAATTAAGCAGATGGCATTGCGATAGAGTAGAATGACAGTACTTGAATTTGATAACATGTTATCATGAATGAAATAGGTACTGAAAAACAGGAAGGCATGACATATTTACATGCATGATTATCATGCTAAGCACATGGCATTGCAACAGAGTAGATACACTCCAGGACATTATATGCATGTTGTACCCATATCACGGGCCAAGTTAGAGCAAGGACCTTGTGGGGTGAAGAGGATTCAACATCTTTCTGCAAGTCTTCTGAAGAACTTCCTTTACATGTTCCATCATATTGGGTATCATTGACATCAAGTTTATTGACCTTTACATTGCTCCGTGAGGTTCTTGTGGATATATCAGTGTGTGCAATTATATCTGACATGCATGGAAGACAACTAGTATTTAGATTTTTGTAATGAGTGCTTGTAGGAGACGACATAAATAGTAGGACTGGGGTTAACTAGCAGCAACAGGTCTCAAAAACTAAAGGGAGAACATAGATGAAAGCTATAGAATATGTATCGTTTGTACTCGAGATTAACTAGATGGCACACAAAAGTATTAAAGAACAACATAGGTAATACTAGAAGTGGTATAATACTATAATCACCAGCCTGTGGGATAGCATTGGCTGATGGGTGATAACTATGGAACAACGTTACCTAAAGAACAAGTATCTTAGCTGAACTATGGAACATTGTTAACTCCTCAACAAGACCAGTAAGAGATCAACATGAATATATAGTGAAATGTGATAATCTATTTTCCATGCTTAGATGAATAACAAAGCCATAAATGTTGCATACAAGTAAGATGAGGGTACAACTTATCTGGCCGCCATCCATAGGAGTGAGCATCATGTGCTGACTTGTCGATGGCCCTGTAGTTGTTGTGATTGTCCATGTCGGGCACGCGCATTCGATGCAGGGAACTGTTGAGTGGGGACTATAGCTCCCTTCTGGTGTATGCTTCCCTTGTTGGAGCAGCTGCGGTGAGTCGGAAGACGGTGTGGCTGAAGATGCAGATAACGCATAATGTTAAGAACGACACATGTCTTTGATATGAAGAAATACACTAAGAGATCAACAGCAAGGTACGAAAGTGGTCACACGTCTGTTGACTGAGACTAAATTGGGGTCACATGATTTTATTTTATTTTGGTACTGTCCGATCTACGCCGGATGGCTTGATGGCCGTCTTGTGCCTCCCGGCTGAGACTGTTAGGAATCTTCCCGGAAGAGCCGGCGACCAACAGCAGAGCATCTTGCCTCCGCCTTCCGTGGCGCCGGCAAAAACCCCGCTCCCCGCCCCACCGCACTATTGTGGTTGCGCCGCCCCCAGGCCAATCCACAAAGACTCCTCATCATCCAGATCCGGCGACGGCAGTACCTTGAACCCACGCACCCTTACGTTAGACACCAGCCAACCGACTACCTAGGAGCTCCGTCGCCTCGAGGGCTGCTGCTTCCCATTGGTAATCGATTGGCCCAGAATAAAAATTCAGGCAACTGATGCCTAAATAAAGTGACTTGAGATGAGGGTGCGACCTATCTAGAGGCATGGTGAAGTAGGTAGGTCCAGCTGCCGAGTCTGTGAGGCCGGCCGGTGGCGGTGGCCACCGGCGGCAGGGAAACAACAATGACGTGACGGTGGACGGCCACGGGGAAGCAGCGCCGGGACTCTGGACGGATCCGAAGTTGGAGCCGCTCTGGCGTCGTGAACAACGGCGGGGTGAATCGGCTCCGGTATGGTTCACGCGACTGTCGTCGAGGCAGCTCCAGCAGCACGGAGTAAGAGGCACACGGCCCAGTGGACGATGGCAAATGGACAGCGTCTCCGGCATTAGGGAGGAGGGCGGCTATGAAATTGGTGCGGTGGGGGGCGCCATGGAGGAGGGGCTGAGGTTTCGCGGCTCGGGAGAATGGAGCTTCCGGGGAGAAGGTGATTTGGCGCCCACGAGGTATGAATGAGGGGGGGATTGGGAGGGGAGTGGAACCATGTACGCATTTGTCTGAAATGTGAGGGGGAGTTATAGTTCTACCCCTGCCTTTAGGCTTCTCGGCTTGGGTTTGTGTACTGAGGGTCGGGGATAGTAGAGTAACTTTGCTTCTCCCCAAATAGTGGGCGGGAGCGATTTCGGGAGTGTTTTGAAATATAGTGGGCGCGAGCGATTTCGGGCGAGGAGAGCGTGTTTTGAAATAGTGGGCGCGAGCTATTTCGGGCGAGGAGAGCGTGTTTTGCCGAACTCGGTCTATGAATTATTCAGCACATGTCATTTCGGCCGAGGAGAAGGCGCACTTGGATGAAGTTACGAACCTACCCTCGTTGCACAATGGGCCAATTAATGCGTCTCTCACATAGGACGGTAATTTCGCGTCTCACATATATTTATTTGGACGAATTCCACCGAGCAGAGGATGTTTAATGGTTCATTCAAAATTTGGGAGAACAAGCATCCACGTCTACCTTACCAAGTCGATTCGAATCAAATTTAGAAATATTAGCTTGCCACTTCTTTTTTAGATGGAGAGATGATGCTCGGGAGTAATGTGTTTTTACATGCTCGTTGCTAGCGATTTACTATATGACAAATAGTTGACCCACTCAAAAACGGGAATCAAACCCAAAATGAAATATCTCGATTCAATGAAATAACTCATTCACTAGGTCAAAATAGTTAACTAAATCCAAAACTGAACACCTCAATCGAATAGCATGTTGTACAATATTATAGTACTCCATGAACATGTTGGAAGTCAAATTAATGAAGTTGTTTGATATACGCATATATCCGTTCATGTGTGGATTGCAGACAACATGTTCTCCAATTTAAATATTTGAATGCAAGTTTATATCGAAACATGGTTTATATCAGTCTTTGATGCATAAAATGCTACCTCCCCCTCTCCCGGACTCCTGCTCTCTCTCTCTCTCTCTCTCTCTCTCTCTCTCTCT